>CM023450.1:212519083-213119083 GCA_013339765.2 Haemaphysalis longicornis | reverse complement strand
CCCTGGAAGTGGAATAAATAAGCTTCCGTACAAGTCACCAGTTTGTGTTGGCCGTTTCCGCACTGCCTGCGTATCTCGCCGGCTCGCCAAACACATCGGAGGTCGGAACTTGTATTCTCGAGCAACGAACAAACCGATCGTTGGCGGCGAAGGCGCCAGGATTTCGTTGTGTAATCGGGCAGCTGGCCACGACATACGTTCTACAGGGATTTGATGCACTCTATTTTTGTTGCTTTTTATTACACTGAAGGGGAAAACGCACCGGAAACACGAAAAGCGCAATTAGCGAGCCGCACAGTCACTGCGCAGGCGCGGCCACGGCCGCGAACTGGCGCAGGCCGGCGCACGTAGGCCGAGCGATGGCTTGTTACAGCTGCACGAAATGGGACATAAGTACAAAACAAGGCAGCACATACGAGAAAGGTGTTGATGATACAATTGCGGATTTCATTAGAAATCGTCCTCTGCACCGCTTACGAGAGCGGAAATCGAATATCCGCTTCAGTGCCAAGCCGTAACACATCTGTAGGCGGACCTGCAGGAAGACCGACCGGCTGCCCCCAACTGCTGGCAGCACAGAGCCTGTAGCGCCTGCCACGGTCGCGTTTTATTTAAACGGCTGACGAGATCAGTACGTAGGGGCATTCGCAGAAACTGCTGGCGGCGCGGATTCGACAGTGCTGCGGAAGCTCTTCTCTGTAATATCCGTCTGATGGTCACGTGGACAGCTTCGTTTATAAAAAATCCCACGGTTCGGGGCACCCGCTTAAACCAAAAGTGCGACTGGCCGCATTAAAAATGTCTAGAATTAAACAATTGTCGCACGCTGAAGCAAATGAGCTTTCCACACGTGATCAGTAGGTCGTTAGCTACGTATCGCAAGAATAAAAAAACAAGATGCAAAATCTCTGTCGCAGTGCACCTTATAGATGGGTCAGAAGCCATAGCCCGATGCGCTTTGTCGCAACTTTTTCCGCTGTCGGAATTGCGGTAATCTTGCTGACAGAGTTTTTAGCAGCGAAGCTGTCTATAAAATCGTAATTTTTTGTGCCCGCAGTAGAAGCGACTAGAAACTGCCGAGCGCCCGCACGTAACCTCGGGCCTCGCAGCGACCACCCGGCAATTCACAAAACCAGTAAAATGCCTAGCGCTCGTTTGTGCGTCCCTAGCGAGGACCGCCCAGCGACCCCAGCCTACGTTTGCCAACCCAAGCATACCCACCTAAATGAGCCATGCAAGCAAAGTTTGGTTCATTCGAAAGATTGCCCTGTTAGAATCAGTGCTGACACCACTTTCAATGTACACTTCGCTCAAAGAGGCTACGTAATTAGGGGAAAATGGAATGGCCATGCGATTCACCAGCTCATTTCCCGCAGTAGAACCTATGACGTAATATGCGCAGCCGTGCGATTGGCTGAGAGTGGAAAAAGCAAACGCAAGTTAGGCAGGGCTTATGAGCTTGCAGACTGAGCTAATCTCGCTTAAGTGTAATGCACATTCATTTTATGGCAGTAAGCATTACACTTAATTGAAAATAGCTCAATCTGAGATTGTAATGCATATTTATTTTATGGAAGTAAGACCCGTCGTGGTGGCTTAGTGGCTGAGGCGTTGTGCTGCTGAACATGAGGGCGCGGGTTCGATTCCCAGCCATGGCAGCCGCTTTCCTAATGGACGCGAAAAGCAAAAACGCCCATGTGTAGGAGATTTCGGCACACGTTAAAGATTCCCAGGCGGTCAAAATTAATCCGGAGCCCTCCACTACGGCGCGCCTCATCGCCTGCGTTGCGTCGGCGCGTTAAACCCTACAATCAATCATTTTTATGGCCGTAAGAATGGTGGGGTGAAACAACGGAAGTTACGAAAGTAAACATGGAAGTACCAGTGCGTATACTGCTGTTGGTAGTGCGCGCAATATGCTTCCTATAGCTGAACAGCAGCGTTACGCATTGGGGTTGTCTGATACGACACTGGCCAACAGGCGTAAAGGGGATTGTCTTAATTGACGCTATTTGTTGAGCATAATCCATGTTTTACAAAACGATTACTATCTACCGCAGCAAAAAAAACCAGGTGCACATACGCTCAAAAAGGCTGCAAACGCGAATAGCGGTGCGGAGAAGTATGGTCGCGCCATCTAGGAGAACTGGCGGTAAGCAAGGCTCAGCACACCGCAGTGAACTGAACTGCGCACTTGAAGTTCGCTTGAAGACCCGATCATATGACGTCATGGCAGGCGTCCCGAAACACACGATTTGGCAGAAGAATTAAAATTTGAACATTCATGGAATAATTGCTCAGTGAATAAAGCATACTTGCCGCCCAAAAAGCGCTAGGGGCACCATAAAACACCACATATTTCGAATATAGCACGTGTATTTCGTCTGCATTGCCCCTTAAGGAATTGGCGAATATTGCCCCCCCCCCCCCAAATAAAAGGGCTCCAGCATTCACCTTGCAACACTTGCTCGTAAGGAGAAAGGCAAGTCATAGCGTACGCCCCAATATGGTGATATCCAATGATTCTAACTTAAAAAAATGGATGAAGCTCACACTTATAACAACAATGATGGAGTAAATGGCGTTATGACGGCGAAGTAGCAAACCGGCTGCTATACGCCTCGAGCTGGGCCTGTAGGGGCGCCACTGAAATTCCCCTAGCGGCCCGTTTCGAAAGCAGTCTCGGGAACCTCCGTCCCGCTCCCCGCTGTCGCCGATGCTTTCGCGGCATGTTCACGACTCAGATTTACCGTTTGCGGGTATTCCATGTTTATGTGGAGCAGTCACTCTGTTCGCAAAGGGGGTGTGCTGACGAGAGTGTAAATGTTTCTGACGCGATTTCAGTGTGGTTTATTAGGTCTGCATTAGCCCCAGATGTGTGTCACAGGCCAGCGTCGCGGAACCGGCGTATGCATGGAGCTGATTGTAGTTACACTGCCCTGAAATTTACTAGCAGTGTCTCCATAACCATCGTTTCCTCGGATGTTCATGCTACGGCTATATACTACGATGTGAATCGGTTTTGTGCGCTTACATATTTAGCGGAGCACTAATGCCTTACAACGCCAGTTACGTTTGCCAATATCATACCTCAGATATTGATCACCACCATTTACAGGCCAGTGTGTCTTAATTTCGGAAATATTCGACGAAAGTACGATGGATAATGCAGAATTGTACTCGGGGATCAGTACACGAGAAATAGTCGTCTTCTCGTGAGTTGAGCACCCACAAACATTCATCTACTACATATATACTCTGCGAGCAGTGCGCACACGGGCTTAGAATATAATCGGCGTCCGCGACTAAACGCTTCTTCAAAATATGGTCATACGGCACAAGGAGCCTGCAGAATAAAGCCGAAATTGAAATCAGAGGGCCTTATCACATGCCACACTCTTCCAACGACACCTTTCATCGCCTGTGAGCTGCGTACCCTGTATACTTCCAAAAATGCATCCACCGAACGATTAGCTCTTTCTTGAAGTTCAAAAACAAAAGGAAAGTGAACGCGAGATTTGTGTGTGTGATTACTAAAAGGTTCATTGCTTGATTTCGTTCCGCATTTGTACACAGCGTCCCTATCCCCCCCCCCCCCCCCCCCCCGCCTATATCTCGCGAAATAGCGGTGCATTTCGCGTACCTGGCTTAAGTCTGGACGAACTTCTTTACCCTGTCAGAAGCGGCACTGTTTTTTTTTTCGTTTCCCTTAGAGCTATTTTGTTTCTTCCGCACTTGCCCAGCATTTATTTTTGCGTGGTTTCATTAACTTCACTTGGTTCTTGCTATAAGGCGTGTTTGGGCATATAGTTAACGACACACAGCCTTGGTATATACTTAACATTTTCGCATGGCTTATATTCTCATAACAGGCATAAGTTATTGTCCGGGATTGGGTAATCACATCCCCAAAACATATTTGTCTGCGACGTATATATTCGAATCGAAGCCGCATTCGTTGTCCACGCTGAAAAAGGAATCCAACCTCTCACTATGCATTTTCAGGTCTAAACGACGCTGCAGTAGAATTCATTTGTACCTGACGTGTTTGGAGGTGACAGGGGTGACATGCTGCTACCATAACCAACGCCCGGAAGAGCGGCGACGAATACCGCAGAACCGCGTCCCCAGCTAGCTCTTGCAGGCGGTCGCGTACTCTACGAAGACGCAGCTGCTTTTTAAGTGACCAAAACGTACTCTTTGATTATAGACGTCCCCATAACAAGTTTTTTTAGGGGGCGGAAAGGCAAAAAGAAGCGAAACAGAACCAAAACATAGCACGAGCCCCTATCAGCCAGGCATCACACATCCCATCAACGCCGCGGAGAAGCGGTGGCAGGCGGCGCAGCGATCGCCAAGCTCGAGGGGAATAGTGACTCATGCCGTCGTAGTGGTCGTGAAGGTTGCGTACAGCTTCGCTACCCTTAAGTCTTACGCGTTAGTGGGAGCTTCCTTCATTTTTATCGGGAATCTTGAGTTACACAAAACAGTAAGAATGTGAGCAAATACATTCGGTTTTAATATGTCTGTCTTTCAACACGTCCTTTTTAGGATCTACCAATATCAAAATTCTGTTCGCAACATTACCTCACTTTGGATCTTCTGATTACATAGACGGCGGTATAATTCCCCTGAAGCCAATACTTTTAGCGCTGCACCTTCTGAAAGTTTTACATGACAACCATAGAAATTAAATTTCTCTCCTACCCTTCCCTGCCCCCTGTGCAGTGCATACCGACCCACCATACGCCACCTTCTCTGCGACTGTGCCGTAGTCTCCGAAGAACTCCGTAGTTGTCAACCTCCTCACGTCAAGTCCCTCCAAGAATGGATGGTGCCTTCGAGCGTGAACGTGAAAGAAAATTTAGTGACCCTGTGGAAATTTGCCGGACGTACAGGCCTACTGGAAATTACCGAAATCAAGTGGTCCGTATGCGGGGCGCACACGCGTTGATATCAGGGTTTCGGGTTCAAGCCTTTCGGGTTCAGTTCCGGGTTCGGTACTCGCCAAATGTCCTCGCGAAATTTCAAGTCTCAAGACCCGCCAGTTTTGGGTGGGCGTTGATGTGTCAGCGAGCCACTCAGTCAACCAGTCAGTCAGTCAATCAGTCAGTGGGCAGTTCCCTTTATAGGTATTAGCGGTGAGCGCTACCACGGGTGGCGCTGCGAAGCGCGCCTCCGTGACGTCGGCTTAGGGATTCTCGCGTTTGTTGTCTGCTTCAATCGAGCTGTCTCTCCTTGCTGTTTCTTTGCGCTGGATTGACGTCTGATGCTTGTCCGTACCAGATTTTGCGTGTGCGTAGGTTTTATGATAATAATAGATTTACAATCGCATACACTAGCTTAAGGCGTGGGTTAAAGTACAGTTTTGGATACCGCTACGGCAGAAGTCGTACGGAAGAAACATCCTTGAGAAGCAGGTCCTTTGCGGAGTGTGAAGAGTCGGAGCTATAGGCGTCAGCTTCTGTATTCAGCGATCTTTTGAACAAAGGTTGCAGCCAGCTGCTAGTAACCGACAACAGCAAAAATACAAGACCAAAGCAAATTCCAAACCTTCGGGGCTGTCGGCTTTGGCAGGAGGCATTACGATTCCAGCTAATAGCATGTAAGGTAAAAAAGACTTTGCAACCTTGCCTAATGTTCGAAAGTATTCTACGATGTCACTTCACGTTATCACAGAAAATATGGCGAAATGCACTATGGGCTGCAAAAACGGTAGGTTGAGCTCCAAATGACCCACTGTGTGTATAGGGGTGGGCTGGTTTTATACCAGGCTTCTAACTAGTACGGAGCTTTATTGAGAAAGACGGGTCACGTCTACGGTAAAGATACAGTAACAATATGTTTGTTCAGATCTCGAGGGATATTTCGCTACATTTCCAACAGCCATATCATCCCAATATTCAGACATCCGTTATCGGAGAACTGCACTCGAGAGGACGAGGAGGTGCAGGAAAAGGAAGAGAAACGTTTAACAGTGAAATTGAGCTGATAAGTGGACCGGTTCCTCACTCCACAACAAGAGAGTAAGAGTAACGTTTTTCAATTCATAGGACGCCATTTTAAGTTTACAGAAATTTGTTCTTAACTCCTGGAAGGGTTGGAAAAGAAAAAAGGGCTGCTTGGAAGTATTCATCAGTTTCAAGTCTTGTGATATATGCACCTATACTATTTATCGCGCTCGTTAGCGAGTATATCAAGCCTTCACGCACACCACACCAACGTAATCATGTCATAATTGTTCGGGATGAGAGCCAGTTCATTATGATAACGATGGTTACGATAGACATTCGGAGCAAAAAAGCTGCCTAAAAGTACTCCGGACAACCCTGTCTGAGGCGCGATCCGCGTTGGCGTAGCACAAATTTTCTCATTGCATTTGCACGTGAATAAAGAACGCACGCTGAGAATATGCACCTTCTTGCACACAGCCATAACGAAAGCCAAGTTGTGAAGAAGTGAATGTATGCCATACAGACTGAGGAAAATATCCACGCGATCTTTGTGGGCCTTCGAAACATACCCAAACCCACTAAGAAGATGCTTGTGACGGTACATAAAAACAATAAGTTGAAAAAAAAGGCATTCATCCGATATTGAGACATCCGCTTTATTTCCTGCTGTGGAATGCGCGTGTACAGGTCGGCTGCTTGGTACGTTGCGTAAGACTCTTGAGATTTTATAAGAGCAATACAAAAATACTGTAGGGAAGCCTCCGCATTTTAAATACTTATCGAGGAGCTTTGAGCGCTGAACTTCACGAATAAGCTAGGAAAGACGAGTTACACACGATCTTCTGACCGATCCTGTGAAGAAAGTTGTTCTCTCTCTCCTTGTGTGTTGCATACTTAAGGGGACACAGCTTGGAATTATTCAGACGTGCCAGAAGCTGGCAAAACTAACGGTGTTACTAGAAATACGCTTTTTCATGCACTAAAGCATCTAATCGCGTCGCTTCTAGCACAGCCACTGTTGCCCCTTACAAGCGGAGCGTAGCAGACGTCAGCGGCGCGAGTCCCTAAGCCGACGTCAAAACCAGGGGACGCCACTTAAACATCTCACCGCGAATAAATTGCGCAGTTTCTGTTTCAGTTTGGCCGGGTGGCTGAATCGAGTGACAGACAGACAGACAGACAGACAGACAGACAGACAGACAGACAGACAGACAGACCAAAGTTTTCCGTTCAAGTAGCGCAAGAAAGACTATCATCTTTAATAAATTAATTCATTCATTCATTCCCTCTGGGTTATCGCTCCATCTTTTGTTATCGGAAGGGACCCGCCGTGGTTACTCAGTGGCTATGGCGTTGTCTGCTCAGCACGAGGACGCGGGTTCAGTTCCCGGCCACGGCGTCACACTGATGAAGACGAAAATTGAAAACGCCTGTGTGTTCGAGATTTAAGCTCACGTTAAAGATCCCTAGATGGTCAAAAGTACTCCGGAGCCCTCCACTACGGCGCCCCAAATCAGGGGAGTAGCGTCGGCGCGATAAACCCCACCATAGATCAAATCCTGTATGAACGCTGAGAGATAATTGCACAATATTTAAAACTGCACCCCCCCCCCCCCCCCCACAGGAAACTGCTGTTTTCCTTTCCGTCGCTAGGACCTTTTGTGGGGACCTGCGTCGTCGCTTTGTTATTTTATAGCTGTGCAGTTATGGCGAACGTTGTTATGTTGGCCCTATTTCGTTTCTCATGGTTTATACACCGCCCATTACCAAAACGGTTTAGGTATACTGATGTTGCGATGCCACTGAAGCTTTCATTGTTTGACTACAGAAGTACCGTATAGGCGAATGCGGGTTCACGGCAGCGACGGTGACGTACATAGGATGGGACTACTGTAGAAGGACGTCAGGCAACTCAATGCTGCCAACGGGATCTGCAGTGAGCACTCTGTTTTTTTAGACTCGCACGCAGTGAAGAAGGGAGCGATGTTCTTGCAAAAAGCAACGTTTGTTGCAGTTAGCTTGGCCTCTGCAATATACGTAAGAAAGTAACAAGTGGTGAGGCAGCAGCCAAGTGACGTGCAGAGACGTACGTCGCCGAATAGAATCCTGCAGCGTTTCCTCTCCACTCAATTATCTACAGAGCTATTTGGACACCGAATATTTTAGATAAGGCAAAAAAGTCTAGGAAAGCGACCGCAACGCAACACGCTTTCCCAGCAATAAAGATTGGCGTTGTGCGCTTCGCTGTAACACACGATAAGATAACCGGCGCGGGCAGCAGGCGCTGGTAGCAAAACATAGATGAACAAATCAAAAGGCATGGTCTGTGGCAATATACTTATTCCTCGGCACAAGGCTGATAAAGGCAACTGGGGCTACTGTTCTTACACAGAAAAGTATGATTTGTTCGTTAAAAGCACCTCTATTTTAAACTGGCACGGTTGACAAAACTGGGAAAAACCTCGAACATGCTCTGTTACCGCGGATATTAAATGTGAGCATCATGGGGAATTCAACGCAATGAATGTTTATCGTTTTTGTCGCCTAATATACCTCGTGCGGGGGCTTCTAGCCATCAACATTTTGTCACAGGAAAACCTGAGTGGAAGGGTAACGATTCAACAGCTGCAGATGTTATGAAGACCAAAAAGACCATCGAAATAATTGTAATGCAATTTAAAAAATCGGGATGCGTTTATGGCAGTTTTGTTAATGCTTGGGAGGAGGGAATGAGAAAGTCGCGAGGTGTTTTCTCTACATTACTGCCTTATTCCAGGCGCGGAACGTGTACGCTTAACGCACAGCGAAATAAAACAATAAAATCTAGTACAAACACTTTTTTCATACCCACATGCTCAGTAGCAAGGGCATTTATCTTCTGAGCCTAAGAACTCGGGATCGCTCCCGGACTGGACGGCCGCTCGTTTTATGGCGGCTAAAAATGAAAGAGCCAGTTTGTCTACATTTTGTTGCAGGAGACTTCAACAACGGTGCGCCTGACAGCTTATGTGTATCTTGCCGCGGAAAACCGCAGAGTTTGATTATATATTTTAATGCTGAAGCGCACTAGCGTTGGTACGATTACCGCCGCACAAACCGTAGAGACGAACGCTGCATTCTAGTAGAAACAAAACTGCGACCAAGCATAAAACTACAAGCTCTGGTTAGCTTCGTCTTTGCAGTGAAGCGATTGATTGATTGATTGATTGATTGATTGATTGATTGATTGATTGATTGATGATTGATTGATTGATTGATTGATTGATGATTGATTGATTGATTGATTGTTGGGGTTTAACGCGCCGACGGAACGCAGGTGATGAGGCGCGCCGTAGTGGAGGGCTCCGGATTAATTTTGACCACCTTGGGATCTTTAACGTGCGCCGAAATCTCGTACACACGGGCGTGTTTGCTTTTCACCTCCATCAGAAAAGCGGCCGCCGCGGCCGGGAATCGAACCCGCGACCTCGTGCTCAGAAGCGCAACTGCAGTGAAGCAAATCCCTAACACTTACCGTGTTTTCGCGCGTATAACCCACCCCTGCACATAACCCAGGGCCCTTTACTCTTGTACCGAGCAATGTTTTGAAGTAAATAAAAAGGAGAAATTAATGAATGAATTAACCCGCGCCACCACTTTCCGTCGACAAATAAAAAAAAAACGTATATCCCCGCATACGGTCCGAAATTGTTATGCATAAAAGGATGGACCAGAGCTTCTACTCAAGAAACATTACACGTTTGTTAATCCAAATTAACTTGCCTAGCTGACTGCGTAAATAGACGACTTGCCACATACATTTTTTAAGGTTGGTATATTGTTGAGCTGGTGTGCAAAATAAGCACTGTCAGTGAGATAACAGTGGCTAAATTTCTGTTGTGCCTGTAGTGGCCTCACGGCCTAACGCGCATTGCGGTGAAGCTGCACAAAAGTAGGTACCTCACTTGAAATCCGAACCTCTACTTCACCCCTGAAATTTTCGCATTTTTAGTGCGGGTTATTCGCGCGAAAATACGGTGTCCGAGTATATACTCCACAACTCATATGTTCTTGCCTCTATGCTTAAACTGATTGACACAAGGAGTAGTGTCGTAGCTAGAGTCTGAATTACTGCGACCGCTTGAAAATTTCAATTCCCGTTGCAGTGAGTATTTACATTTTTTTTTATTTCCACATGGCTGTAGAATCGCTGCCGCAATTCATGAGTTTCATGAAGAACACTTCGAATTCAACGCCCCTACGCGCTACTCGGCCCCTAGCCGTTCTCGGTCTGCTTAAAGGCGAAACTTTTGGTCGGTTTGCATGTCTGCCGGTTCGTCGATTCAAACACCCGCCAAAAGCTAACATAATTTTTAACTAGTAGTTTATATATGAAAAAAAAAACTTTCCAACCACCAAATATGATAACACACTTCGTACTTGTCAACACTGTTTTATTTTTAATTTTTCATTTATTTAATTTCAGGGCCCGAGGGTATTACAGATGGAAGTAGGGTTCAACAAGAACTAAAAATGTGCAAACAATACATTTAAAACACTTCTTGATGTACGATCACCTTGAAGTTATTTGCGTCCGTAATGGAGGCGATGGCGGCGGGAAGGTGGTGTCAGTCTCTACTTGTTCGTGGAATGAAAGAGTGATGATAAATATTCCACTAGACGGAACACCAACTTTTAAACCATGATCCGAATTCATCATCATCATTTATTGTACCCTTAGAGCCCCTTGCGGGGTATTACATAAGCGAGAGGGGGGGGGGGGGGCAAGTACAAAAATTCCACAGCAGGTGGTGGTCGATGGTACAGGCGTAGAAATCAGCCAGATTCGCAATGAAATGACAGCAACACAGCAAATATATATACATATATACGTAAAGGAACTGTAGTATCTAAAAATAAAGATTATTATGAATCATTGATTGGCCACAAGAACCAATCAATCCCACACATGTTATCACCTGCGGTCACGTCACCCAACACTCTCTCATGCACTCAAGTACGTTTCCCCGGGCACGTTATTGCAACCGACATGCAAACACAAGACATCTGCCTCCTATAGTCACTGACCGCGTGCAGTGGTCAAACCATTACGCCAAGCGGGTAGCACATACACAAATCCAAAGCCGAATGCTTAGCGTAGTCTTCGCACGGCTGACATCTTAGTGTCCTCGCCTTGCCGCCCCGCGTTTGTCCGCGCGCGCTCGCCGACACAATGAAGAAGTCGTTGCTAATATCCTGCCCTGACTGAGGAGCGCCGCTGTCCGCCGACAGACTAAAGGGAAGGCCTGCTCTAAACCCAGGCGAGCATTCTTGAGGCGAATGACCCATAAACGGGGCGAAATGTAGGAGACATTCGAGAAAAGCTGTTCTTTTTAATTAAGAAGGGGTTGTGATGAAAGATTTTGGGAAAAAGTGAAAGCCGCAAAGACTTACGGCGCAATGACACCTCTTAGGCACGTTTAGCGACTTCTTCATTGCAGTTACGCTAGAAAGGCGATAGTAGTGAGAAAACAGAAAGCGAGCCGTGTGGTTTTTAATCGCTTCGAGGGCGAGGATGAGAGTGTTTGGAAGGATCCCCGATGGCGCATGCGTATTCAAATTTTGAAGTTACTAGTGTTTTATAAATTGTTTCAGCGATGAAAGCGCAGATGAAAAATACGACGTAAATATCCGAGCATACCATTAGAATCGTTACTATATAGTCAACATGCACTTGCCAAGACAGTTTATATGTAATATGAAGACCGAGGTATTTGTATTAATCGACGTGTGATAAAGAAGCGAACATGACGGCTGTACGTACACGGGTTAGCCGTATCAGCACGACGACAAATTCGCATATATGTACAATCCGCCAAGTTATGCCGCATAAGCCATTTATTGCACCAATCCGATAGGCTGTTAAGATCGGTTTGAAGTTTGAAGATGTCAGCTGCTGTAGAAGTTTTAATATATTACAGTTAAATGGTTGAAAAGTGATGCAGTTGGGAAGATCGTTAATGTAAATAAGAAAGAGCAATGAGCCCAGCACTGACCCTTGAGGTACGCCAGACGTTACAGCACAGAAGGGGGCTAAACACTCATTAGCGGTTAGGAACAGGATTCGAATAGAAAAGGCCTTTATTCCAAGACAGAACATTAGGGTCAATGTTAAGTTTGCTGAGCTTGAGATTTAGTAATTCGTGAGATACAGTGTCAAATGCTTTCGCAAAATCAAGAAAAATGCAGTCGGGGTCGATATTTTGATCAGCGTTAACAAACAGGTTGTTAGTAAAGTACACAGGCTGGGTTTCGCATGACAGCTTCTTCCTACAGCCGTGCTGACGTTTGAAAAAGGAATTTCGAGAAAACTAATTAAATGCGAATATGTGCTCTGTAAGGTCCACTTATGAGATTAGCGGCCAGGCGCCCGGGCTGCGCGTGAGAACCCGCCACTCTGTCTAGCGACGTAGCACTGCCAACACTGCGCTGCTGCCGTCGTTAATTTGTCACGGCGCGCACGGGAGAGGGATCGTCTGGCCCAGCGCATACCTCAAGGAAATCCCCCATTGAGAAAGCAGACAGCGCCGCCGGGTTCCGGGAACGTCTGCCTGACGCGCGGAGGTGGTGGGATTACCGGCGTCGGACGAGTTCCGCACGAGTCTCGATTGTTGTCGTGCCCTGGTCAGCTTGACGCACTGTCGCCGTCTTTCGCTTTCACACCGCGGGGTCGCACGAACCTGCTCGTCTGCGGGCGTGCCGTTGACCCGAAGGTGGCGGCGCCTCAATGAATATTCCGGGGCGTGCTGAGTGACAGCTGTCCACGTGAATGTGGGCACTCCCATACGCGTGTGCGAACGCTACAGAGGCGTTCCCGAGAGAGGGTGATCTCGAGGTTTTATAAGGCCGAACTTGGCCTTTGGAAATGGTTCTTGTCTGAGCGCTGAGCTGGCAGTTCCCGGCGGGACAAGGAGTCTCGACCGTTAAAGCTAGGTTGGGATTTGTGAGCCTCCTAGTTGAGGTTAAGAACTCGTCGGAGGTTAAGGGTACAGCGCCGTACCGGGCAACTAGACGGATCTTGCGGCGAGACAGGGTCTCGGCCGTGGTTTCTCGAGCGGTTTGTGTACGCTCCGAGAATAGGAGAGTTAGACGAAGTTGAGGAGCTCGAGTGATTTGTGCGCACTCGGAGCGAGCGTCTAGCCGAAGTTAGCAGTTCTTCCTTTATTATTCATGTACCCAGTTTTCCCACTGTAAATAGCTGCATATAAACCCTTCGTTTCATTTAATCAACCCCAACTCCTTGAGTTCGTCAATTCGACCGCCGCCTCCAAGAACTCCAACACCATTGCCCTGCCAGCCTCCTGCCAAATTAACCGGAGCCCGGGCGATTGGGTTCCTGATCGACACCGGACTTCGGGGAGACGAATCGTTACTTGCTCCAACATTTTACATGGAATGCTCGTCAGTGAAATGGGACGGTAGTTCTCCGGCAAATTGGTGTTACCCGATTTCTGAACGGATAGGCATGAACACAACAAAGACGGATGAAAGATCTTCGAAAGAATTAGGGATAAGTCCAACTCTGTACATTTCAATACTTTAGAATTTATGCCACCAAAACCCGCTGAAACATACATATTCAAGTTGCTGGTTAGTTTTATAACTCCTACCCAATCTATAACAATATAGTACACGGAGGGAAAATTACGGCTGGGGGCGTTTGGAAGAGAAGACGGAAAACTTTGCACAAAACTGAATAAAATGCGTAGTTCAAAGCTTGCCGCATTCATTATTTGGAACAGGCACACCACATTCTGTTAATTGCGTTACCTTGCTGTTGTTATCGTTCACAATAGACCAAAATTTTAGTGCATTTTTCTGTAGGTAAGAGGAAAGAGTTACATTAACGTAAGCGTTCTTCGCATTAGAAACTTCGAGGACGTATTCGGCGTTATCGTTTTGGCACTGGGACCAGCGGTCAGGGCAGTCTAAACGCTTGGCAGAGGGAAACAATAGCTTCATTTTGTTGCGTAAGCGGTGAAGTGCAGCATTGAACCATGGCGAACGATGATTAGGGCGGACAGTTATTTGTGGGACGTAATGGTCACATAAATATAAAAGTTTATGTTTAAAATAGACCAGTTTCTTTTATTAACCTTTCTTCAAAGTTCGTCATGAATTCATCGACGAATCGCTCCATTTCTTCCGTCATTGTCCTTATGTTTGACCTGATTGACCTGATCACTCATTCCTTGGAGGTAACTAAGGCAAGTAAGCAAGTCTGGCGCGTTTGCTATGATCAAGTCTAAAGTGTTGAAACAAGTAGTGGAAGTGCGTGTGGGTTTGTGAATGAGTTGGGCTATATTGAAGTCAACACATACGTTTATGAAGTCAGCACACTCAGACAAATTTTGGGTAATGGTCACCGGATCGCTTTGACACTTTATGTTTTGTAGTTTAAAGTCTCCCAAAACAAATAAGGGGGAATTCGGGTATCTAACAATGACACTTTTTAAAACGTCATGTAGTTCTACAGAAAACGAGGGCGAGGCGTTAGGCGACCGGTAACATGCGCATGGAATGAAATCTTGCCCGGGGAGGCAGATTCGTACAAAGATAAGTTCCAAGCCGGAAGAGACACTAACCAGATAAGATTTGAGAGCACTGCTGACGCCAGTCAATACACCTCCATCAGAACGTACACCTGGCGGCAAAATTACCCTACCCGGGGCACGCGAGCGCCTGGCAAATTGCATAGACGCGCCATCTGGCGCTGCATCTTTGGTGTCGAGACAACGATGTGCGCATGCGCGCCTAACCACGCTTGCTATTATGTCTTTTTTGCCTCTCTCTGTGAAGAAGTTGTGCCACATGTATTCCACCGCGTGTTTATTTTATCTGCCTAAAACATATAGCTGGTTTGTATTAAAAATGATCACACAAAAACGGAAACGAACTTGGGGTAGAAATAGTTTATATTGAATAAAGTGGTACAAAAGGTTACATTGCATACGTAATCAAGCGGGTATTGGCTGAAAAAAAAACGCGAGCTAAGATCGGCGAAGTCGCGGGTTTGACAAAAACCAACAAAAGAATTAAAGGTGGCAATACGCAATAAATTCACTGACCCAGACACCGACCAAAAGGTTCGCATTCAGCCAGCCAAACAAACGCTATACCCCTTAAAACTTATATTAAAATCTTGTTGCAATGCGTCCTTTGTCAGAGCCAGGCAGATAGATCAAAACACGCTTCACAACCGCCGTCCGCCGCGGAAGCGTGCGCCAGAGAGATGTGTTGAGCACAAAATGTGACCCCTTGCGCCAGGCGCTCAATGCTATCAGCCTTGCTGTTTCAATCGAGCAAAAAGGCAGGGGGTAGTAGTATTTTTTTGTGTTGTCTTGGTTGTTCCTGATGTAGTAGCACATACCAAACTTGGGGGATTGGCCAAGAAACGGGGTGGCTTTGGTGGGCTAAAACTCCCACCTCATAGCCTATATATTTCAGCCTGTAGGAATTGGGGAACGGTTACCGAATTATATACTAGATCTAGAGAAGAATCAGTGAATGATGCCATTATTGGGAGAAAAGGCTAAAAAAATTGGACCTGGTTAGCAGGACATGCGTCTGGTCCCTGATATGTACGCGTGAATGGCCCGCAATAATCCCTCTATGATAAAACCCAAGGGATGTTGCCCCAAACCAAACGAGCACATGCAATCGACAGAGGAATGCCAATGCGTTGAATTGGTGCGCCTAAGATACCGTTTCCGAATGAGAGGAAAAACCGCGGAAGTACAGGGAAAAAGTGTTCAAGTGCTTCAATTTTCACCGCAAGCAGCACAAAGACCGGCGGAGGTGAGGCCAGCGCGCTGCAAATAAAAATTAAGCTGCGGTATTCTGCATATGATGCTGATTAAAGTGACCTCACACTGGCGGGACTCGCAAAATATCGCATTCCAAGTGTGAGCAAGATGGGCATAGTCATCCAAGGCTGTGATAGTATCTTCCTGTGCCATCCGTAGCCGTAGATATCTGCGGAACCTTGCTCGCGTCAGGAGAAATGGGGTAGGGCTGAGGTCCACCGTAGGGTCCATCTAAAGCTGAACCGGCCAGAGTCAGCCGTTTCATTGAGCCATAGGCCCCTGTGCCCTGGGACCCAGATGAGCCTGATGTCACGTAAATAGGGAGGCACAATGCGGCTGACGGTACAGATAAGTGATGATTTTTTGAGAGATGTTAGTGCGGTACAAACTGACAGAGAATCAAAAATAATAGCGACATTTAAGTATTGTGGAGGTAATTTTTTAAGGCCATACCTATTGAAAAAAAAGTAATGATTTTTTTAGAGATGTTAGCGCGGTACAAACGGACAGAGAATCAGAAATAAGCAACATTTAAGTATTGTGGAGGTAATTTTTTAAGACCATACCTATTGAAAAAAACTAATCTTCGAATATAAGAGTAAAATCACGTAAACGATAATAAAATTAGCAATTAAGTCGTGGGCTGAAAATTCCCACTCCCGCCCTCTCCGCACGTTGCGAAGCATCCGTTGCCACAACCACAAGTGAGCGAAAGTACCCCAGTTGCTCGTCCAGCAAACCTATCGGTATCCGTGTGGATAGCGGTTTGGCGTTATGGGCGAATGCGTTATCGAGGAACATAGGAGCAGATACGACTTCAGGTAACATCGGCAGAATTTCCGGAAGACTAATGTTGAGCAGTGAAAGCAAGCTTTGGGCATACACACATTGAGGACGATTGTATCGAGGCCATGTATAGTTATAAAACAATGCTGGCCGAGCCACCATCAAAGACAAAAATTTGCTCTGAGGAGACTCGAAGATTCCCATCATAGTCTGCACTGTTAAAAGTTTAGATCAAGACTCTAGACACGGCGAGAGGGCCTCTAAATGCAAAATGCTATTTGCCACATATCGCGGAAGGCCGAGGCACGGTCTCAGTGCTCGTCGCTCCAAAAGAATAAGAGGACAGAGTTTGTACGCTGCTGCACACGAAAAGAGGACACACCCGAATTCGACAATGGGTCTTACATAACCACCGTATATAAAGAGTAGGGTGTCCCTCCGCATGCCAATTTTTCTGTTGCTAAGTCTACGCTACAAGGCTAGAGCTCGTTCCCCTTTTGTCGAAATGTGGTTTATGTGCGGGCGCCAATCAAGCGTACTGTCATAGATAATACCCAAGTACTTCAAAGCAATCACCTGAGGAATGTTATTCTCGCGATAACTCAAAACAAAGGTTAACAGGAGTGGATAACGGAAATACCAGGACCGCGATTTTAGCGACGTCGATGGACAAATTCAAGCCTGTAATCCACCTCTCGATAAACCCAGATATCCCTGTACTTGTTTGTATAGATGATGAATATTCCCCGCAGCAGAAAAGAAGGCTATGTCATCAGCATATGAATATGAGCAAACTGTCTGATTTATTGGAATCGGTATATAGGGTTAGGGCGCGTACGCGCACACCGGTATCTCGACACTAAAGTGCAACGTCAGATGTGGCGCCGATGCATTTTGCCACGCGCTCGCGTACCACGGCGTATTTTGCCGCCGGGTGTACGTCGCGGTCGTAGCGATAAATGTCGCATGATTTTTGGCATGCAAATATCTCACAGTTCTTTATTTTAGCCGACAGCCTCTGTACAAACAACGATATCTGCAGAACAAGAGTCAATTGCAGACGATCACTGCACCCACTTTTTCATTATGCTTCGCCTATTTGTGAAAAGTACGGACACGCGCTCGACATGTGGCAGCGCTGAAGATAGCTATGAATGCGGACTGATGCGGGGAGTATGCATTGACGCGCTACCGCTCGATGCACGTGTCTCTCGGCTAGGGGTGTCGTCACAATCCTTATCCGTTGCCGCGCAGTAGACGTACGTTTTCTTGTTGATTACAAATTTGTTTCTACGTAGAGAAAAATTCTGACCGCTTGTATTACCAAATTCAAATAGCTTTTTCCGCGATTGTCAAGTGGTTCGGCAAAATTCCTCCCCTAATGATACACCTGTGCTTTTAAGTTTGGCTTTTTGTGAGAGAATGTGGTCCCTTATTTTGGAAGAGGAAAACTTGACGATGATATGGGTCGCATTTTTGGGGCTGAAAAAGCCCCCAACCTATGCTTTCTCGATATACTTTCAGAACTTTCAGAACTTCGCATTTCAAGATGCGAGGCCAGGTTACACACGTGGACTTCGGATTGAAACAGTGTCTCCACTGCGCTGTCTGCTATTCCGTAAACAATAAGGTTGTCCCTTCTGGACCGGTCTGAAGCTCGTCCATCCCTGACTTTACTTCCGCAGTTTTACTTTGGACAGCGGTAGAAACAACGTATGTTATGTCAGCGGTGCGTGGCCCGACATCAAGGGTATCGACAACACATTGTAGAGCACCCATCCTAGTTGATAAGTCGGAAACGGTTTGCCTCAGTATTTCTTGGTTCTTTTTAAGGTCAGCAAAAACCTGCAAAACGTTAGCATGACGCGACTCTAGCTTGGCGGAAAGATGGGTGATAGGCGCTAGGACTTATTTTTTGGGCCCCAGATTTACCTCTACGTCACGGCAAAGCAGCAGCTGTTTATATACAAGAAGGCATTCCCAAAATATATCGCAAAGAATACTTGGGCACGGAAGGAGCAGCAGGCAGACGTTACTAGAACACTTACAGTACAGTAACGTAATTTTACTAACCTGCACAACAAAAGGCAGTGGCTTAAGCATTGTAGAACACACGCATCCGCTCTTCCGTGCCCACTAAAGGCTGGCGTGCGATGCGCGTTCTTTAACTGGTCGGTGGTTAGTGTTGGCCGTGTGGATGACGCTTGCTTGTCGAGACAACGCCACCTGTATAACCCTTGCCTAACGCGTGAGCGAAAAATGGCCTAACAGCCACTCTCCTGTTGCTCTCTCCTACTCTTTCCCGCTCCGCAGCCTTCCTACGTGCTTTCATGTCTGCCAGCCAGCACCGCTGCTCGGAAACTGTGCAAAATAGTTGACAGTTTGTTTAGCGTTCCCCAGATGGCGCTCCGACGCCTTCGAGGCAGGCTGACAGACACACGCTGTAGAAGTGGGTGCAGTGTTCGCGACTCGCGAGCAGTGACGTAAGGCGGGACGTCCGCCGGCACGCGCCACATAGCGGATGAGTGCCTGAACTAAGCGTCCCTACCATTGGAAAGCGGGCGACGCGGTAGGCAATGTTTATACAGGCGGCGTTGGTCGAGAAAGGGCTTCAAGGTGGTTGACAGATCCAGTTGGTGATGAAAGCATGGCTCGTCGATAATCGGCGCCGGAGGCCCCAGCTGAAGTTACAGGACTGGAACAGTCGACGCGTCATGCTGTGGTCGAAGCCTTGCGCCAACCGGGAATGACGGCACAGAAAAAAGCAGCGGGTAGGTCATTGAAGAGCACATACCTGCCTCTTTTACATTCCCAAGCAAAAAGAAAACATTCGGCATATTTGATCCAACACGGGCCCTATAGGCCTCCTGCGCTGCCCAGGGGGCGCTGCGCCAGCGGCTTCCGGGCAGTACTTCCGGGTAGTACAAAGCTGCGCGGGTCCCATAGGATCCCGTGTTGACAGAAGCAAAATGAGCTCGATGTTCCCGATTGTTTTGCGACATGGTCACCAGCCCATCCCCGACGAGTCCGGTATCTTCCGGCGATCAACTTGGCATTAGCGAAAAAAGCTTTGCAGCGCTAAATACGTGTACTGCGCCGACGAAAGTGCTGGGACGGTGACGGCGCTCTCGCACTCGCCGGTTCACTGGCAATTTGAAGTGAAACTTCTAGTTTAAACTACTGCCCTAGGTCACAAGGACTTTTCAACAACAGCCGATCAAAAAATAAGAGGGACGCAATCGGCGATGATCGCGATCTAAAAAGCCAGCGAGACCGGCGGACCGCTGGCTCGCCTGCTGCGGTGCGCCGCTCTTTTGCGCACCTGCGCACTATGCGTGCACTTTCATTAAACAGTGCTCGTTTGCGTTGCCGTTGCGAATACATGGTGCAGCGTTTGCTTGCCGTTTTGTTGCGTGTGTCAGTGACAAAATGCAGCGAGCGTCAGAAGCGTGGAATCTGTTTTGCGATTCCGAAATTAGTGGCGGTAAAACATGGTGGTCGGGCGAACTGAGAGGCCGCTCGCTTTCCTTGTTTGCTCTCACTTTACTTAATTACGCTCTTGCATTATATATTCCCAGTTCGCACTTAATAGGCTAGAATGAGGGTCAGCAACGTTTTGAATTGTAGGGCCGAGTCGCATGCAGCCGACACGGCGGAGGGCTGGAGGGCAAATCGGGTGGGAGAAGGAGGGGGGCTTTGAACGTGAAAAAAAATAGCGAATTGCCAGTAATATTTGACTGTAATCTGGCCAAGTGTGAAGATGGGGACAATTCAAATGGAAGCGACCAATTCTCTGTTCTTGTCTCGCCGCCTAAC
Source organism: Haemaphysalis longicornis (assembly GCA_013339765.2). NCBI lineage: Eukaryota > Metazoa > Arthropoda > Arachnida > Ixodida > Ixodidae > Haemaphysalis > Haemaphysalis longicornis. The sequence continues at coordinate 213,098,682 of CM023450.1, read as the reverse complement.
TCCATTTGAGGACAAAACTGGCGTGTCGGCGTTCAGATTGTTAGCGACGACCCCTGCACTAGAAGATAACGAACAGAGTCAGTGATGATCGTATGTAAATATTCGGGGCCGCGCGCCGTGTATGCGGCTGTTATATATGTTATGCAAATACAGAAGTAGACATCTTTGCAGGCAGCGGGCGTGCGATTTGGTGCTTGTTTTGCGTCTTTTCATAGCTCCTAATTTGTCCTACTCGCTAGTATAAATGTACCCTGCCGTTCGTAAATCGTGCGGCGTAAAACGTTACGCAAGAATTATTTAGTTTGTAAAAATACAAAACAATATTTCCACTCGTTTTCAAGGCGGTGCCAGGCCAGCATGTCAGCTGAGTCGGCTGCGCAATTCTTGCGTTCGCTTGCATGCTCCCGCTGAAGCAAGCTTTTGCAGTTACCAGCAGCGTTCCGTGTTTGTGCTACTCGTGAACTTTCCTTTGTCGACCGCACGCAAGAAGAAAAAACGGTAATGGTCGTCAGGAAGTTAGAACGCTGAGCACCCGACCTGGCGATACGGTCCCACGCCGCGACGACCGCGACAGTTCGCTCAAAAGAAAGCCGATAAATCGGCTTGTTTTAGCGGATATATTTTGTTTACCCTCTGCAACTACTTGAAGGGGTATTTCATACAGTATGCAGTCATTTAAACGCGCCACGAAGCGATTAAACTAAGTACAACCTACTTTCACTCTGGCATGTAATTGAAAACACATGGAGGGCGGCGAGGGTCGTCTGCTTTTGTACTACCCAGAGACGTCGGCCACTAGGGGCGCTGCATGTCGCCAAAACTCCAGCGCAGGAGGCCTATTCTCGACTGCACGAATTCCCAGGCAATTACCAATGTTTTTTCAGTAAGCACAACGTAAGCAATCAGTGAGGTGATGCACGTATACCTCTGACGACATGCAGTGTAATTTGACGCTTCACTCATAATATCACAACTAAGGTATCAGATATCGCCTATAAAATTATATAAAAACACTTGGCATGTATTACAAAAATTTAGACGGTAGCTGAGGTTGCCAAGGAAAAACACATTTCTGCTGGTTAAAATTGGCGTCAACACCACACGGCGATCGAGTGATGTTGATCCAAGAGCGAGCGAAAGGGAGATGTTGAGCTAACGAACATCACACAATCTTTTTAGCGTGTCTATTTATTTCTTTCAATCGCTTTTATTAACATAGTTAAGCTCTTTGCTTCATTGCAAGCTTTGTTGCGATATCAGCTTCCCCGGCCGCCGCCACGCTATCGTCTGCTGCTATGTTACAAGTTTTTGGCGTGATCACAGAAAAAGACGGCCGGGGACCGTCGCTTCGGATGACAAAAAAAGAGCAGCAAAGCGCTACGCCTGATAACGCGGAGCGCACCGATTTCGCCTAGTTCCCCGATTCGTCAGGTCAGCTTCGATCAGCCCTGTAATGAACAAAAGAGTCACTTTTCTTTGTTATTTTTCTCTGAGTTCGATCATGTGGACCCAGAAGCTTACTAGGAGGATCCTGGACAGATACCATGCATAGGGTTGCCTTTGTCATGGAGAGGCTTCGTACTGCCCTCTTTGGTTGCGATTACGCCAAAAAAATTAGTTTTTCTTTTATTGCAAAACAAAATAATGCACATTATTTGTATGCTCCATAATCGCTGACATGAAAACACTGGGAAACTAATATTTCTCTCGATAGAAAAACATGATTTACCCGCGCGTCATACGAAATGCGCCTGCAGCAAATTGCCGTGAATTTCGCCGCGCCGAAGGTTGGGGAAATTTTTGGCCCTATTTCGCGCAAAAGCAGCCGCCATTTAAAGCTGTTAGGTAACATTGCGTCACATTTACGGAGGCTGAAGTTGCCAATGTGGGAGGTGATCGTTCCCGCCAACTGTTAAATTACGTCACGCCTTCTCAGCCAGTCACAGAGAGGGGCGTCTATTACTAGCAGTATTGTTTTGAATAGCAAAGACAAGCCTACGTTGCCACGTCCGGTGCATTTATTCTAGTTTTTTATTGCTGGCAGAAGAATTAAGCGTCTTTCAGTAGAGAAATAAGGCAAACTTTAGAACTCGTGCCCGTTAATGTCAAGAAACTTCAAAATGACGACAGCACACACGACCGCTTTGTAAACAGAAGCACGCGACCAAAATTGAAATACAATCAGGAAAGACTTCCGGCAAATTCCCAGTTTTTCCTGGGTATTTGTGCAGTCGAGAATAGGGCCCACATCAATACATAACTGACGGGGCTGAGTTTCTTTACAGAAAATAGATATGAGGTTTATATTTGATATCAAAGAAAAAATACCATTTAAAAACAATGTTTCGACCCAAAATAGGAAAAGACCTGACTCTAGCCAAGACCTCGTGATGGCATTCCGAGTGCAACAGGAACAAAAGATTCTAATAGATGGCGCGCTAGGCACTGGGACGCGGGAAAATCGAATTGACTACAGTAACCCTCCACCATATTTATTGTGACAGGAGCGAGGCGGGGGGAAGGCGGGAAGAAAGTGCGACGTAGAGAAGTGGAGAAGAAAGGTATTTACTTGGCGGGGACGGCAGAAGACGATCGTCTGTGGATGATATTTGCTTAAGAACAAGCAGATACGCGCCATTTTTTTCTTTGTCACAGCAGCGTTAAGCGCGGATGGGTGACCCTGCACGTGTCAGTGTCCCCAACACGCGCCGACAAGACTTTATCAGGCTGCTTGTCACACAAAGATCTTCAGAGTGCGCTGATCCTGCGCCTTACGTCGTGCACTATCATCGCCAAAAGGGGGTATTTCGCGCGTTCCTGTAGAGCGATAAGACTTCTAACCAATGAGGGCAGTGGCGATCCCCTTTTTGTAGTTACTAGTCAATGAATGGCCTGCCATCGCTTATAACAGCACCGCAATGAATTGCGCCGACGTTTATTACACTAGATAGAGCTCAGACAGAGGGTGTGTACGCCTATTGCCAGTCAGCGCCTGTTTCCCTGGAGCACTGACACGCACGGCCAGTCCTGGATAAGCGATAAGGCACTGGCAAACCGGCATACCGTCATCACAAGGAGGGTTGAAAATGTTCGAAGACGCATTGCTGGTGTTCCTGGTCGGTGTTCCTTCTCGCAACGCTGTTCCTGTAAGTAGACAAAATATGGGCCTTTTGAAAAGCAATCCTGTTGAGGTTAACAACCGCTAGCTTTTTATTAAGTGCTGCAGTCAGAATATGGCTGTTGCTAGCACCAGACCCAGGAATAACACATTTATCAGCTTGAATACGTGAGAGGTTTGGAATAGGTGGTATGACTGGAGTTACTCATATTAACAAACATTGAAATGAATCCTACGAGAATGTATTAGGTAGAAATTCTCCTAGTTTAATTGCAAGTTCACACCTTCGCCAGTCATGCCACACCATACCGCAGCACAAGGACTGCTAACTTAGAAAACTGTCTCCCAGGCTTTCTCTGTGTATACATGTCATTTTATGTTGTTATTACTCATGAGTACGAATTCTGTGTTATCAGCTAGTTTTATCTTGCATGCTCTTGTGTTTACCGCGCATAGCTGTATGATTTTTTTTTCTCGGGGAATATGCGAAGTAGAGAGCCGACCAACGCCACCAGGTCCTAGACCCGTAGGATGGCGCAGTGATTCACTATTCAGCGAGAACGTTTTCGTGACTCACGGTAGAAGACGCGTGCTTTTCGTTTTCACGATTCCGGATTTATACACGAAACGAAGAACTATCGCGAGGAGAGTTACCGGAAAGTGAATGAATACCTCGTCGCGTTCTCTTGTGTTTCGAATGAACCGAGTTGTATGTTCTATTCTGTCCGTGTCGGCGGTTCGTCCTATGGTATGGATGTACTGACTTCTATTTCTAGTTATTCAAATGTCTTAAAGGGGACCCTACCTGTACGTACAGGGGGGTATTAAAGGGAATGCGAACAACGGAGCACACAGCCTACAATGCATGCTGCATCATCTGGCTGCAGCGTCTGTGAACGGTGCGCATTGCCCACTTCTTCGAGAGTGTTTTCAGAGTGTCGCCTACATTTATGGGAAAGGCTTGATCCGGAAGCGACACCGGTCTTCTGTTTTGAGGAGCCTTTCACGCTGCGTCGCCAATGAGCAGGAATAATCGGTGAAGGGCATCATGCTAGCTGCTATCAGCCTGCTGCGGGCTTGGCTCCCCAATGTACTAGATAACATGACGCCCAGTGGCGACAGAGCCTAAAAAAGGTCCCTATAAAATAAATGTTTGGCGTCGCTTCTTTAATCAAGCATTACCCGAACAGTAGGCCACACTGTCAAACGCTCTGAGAGAACTACGCATGCGCGCAGTTTACTGACTGTGCAGCCAGACGGTGCGGCATGCATCGGAGGCTGTGCGCTCCGTTGTTCGTATTTCTGTAAGTCGCACAAATGTTTAATTATCGAGCCTGAGCAGCGACGTTTCTGTGCCTGAGCACTATATGACGGAGCGGTATTGCAAAGAGGGTGACGCTCAGCACAGGCTGAGAAAGCGCGCTCAGCTGGGATCATCGTCTGCTCGGCTGTTCCTTCTTAAAGGGGCCCTAAATAGGGTTGTGGACGGTTATAAGGCCTGGAGCCTTCGCCCTTTCCTCGCGCATTAAAGCGCTGTGGATGCTACGTGCTGGAAAGCTCGGAGCTAAAGAACCTGGAGACAATTTTCATGTTCGAAAACTGCGCTTCAGGTTACTGAGGGCCCACTTTTATTAAGGAATACAAACCAAAGACGTGGACAGCATGAGCGCAATCTAACAGTCGCAAGTTTGCTCTCACGCTGTCGACGTCCTTCGTTTGTATTCCTTAAAAAAGTGTTCTTAGTATTCTCAAGCGCAGTTTTTGAACATTCAAAACCAACTAAGCCCAATTCTTTACGTTACTGGAGAGAGAGAACCACTTTTATTGAGTCTTGTGGTTTAGCAATGCGTGGTGGCTACCGGTTGAGGTCTGGCGGCGACGGTGGCAGCTCTTGTGACCGGAGTGTTTGCACGTCCAGGTCCGAGCTGCCCCAGCGCACGCTCCCACTGCTCATCACTATTTACATACGTTACTGGAGACACTTGTCAGGACCCTTGCGCTTCGAAAATTAATCCGGAGCCCTCCATTACGGCGCGCCTCATCGCCTGCGTTGGTCGGCGCGTTAAACCCCCACAACCAATCAATAAAGCTATGTTCACACTACCGACGCAAAAGCCATATCCTCATCTATGGACGTAAAAAAAACGGCGTGTCACGCAGTTGGGTTGACTTAGACATTTAATGATGCCATTTTTAAAGCTATTACGACAGTTGCGACAGCAGTCTGAACCCGGCCTAAGACGCATGCTGCACCATCTCAACGTTACTAGAATAACGTTGGCACCATCTAACAGTGAGGGCAGTAAGCGACGCGCATGCGCACTTGGAGAGCGTTTGTGAGTGCTGTGAACTGTAATGGCAAAAGGGACAGCGTCAATTTATTTTGAGGCGCCTTCTTACGCTGCATCGCAACGGAGCAGGGTGACAGATGATGGGTATCATGCTGGCTGCCATCGGCATGCTACGCGCTTGGCTCCCGAGTATAGCTAAGAGTCAGATTCATGGTGAAAAAACAGCGCAAGAAACACAGGGACAAAAACAGGGGACGACGTAAGCACTGAACTCGCCAGTGAAAGTTTATTAGAAAAAAAAACACGTATTTAAACACAAAAACCGTACTATCGCGTTAACAGATAACCCGGGTGATGCATGGGAGCGACAACAAATAGGCACCTTTAAATAGACACCTTTAAATACACCCCTTTAAATAGACACCTTTAAATAGTTTTGTTCCTCGCTAAAGCTACTGCGTGAAGGAGCGCTTGGAATATTTTTGGTATTTTGAACGCATTACGCGCCGCGCACTACGGTCAGCTACACCACCTCCGCGGTTTAAAAGAGGAAAATGTTAAAGACATGTTCTGAAATACGAAGGAAGGCCTGCGACGATGTTCGGTAAAAAACTTCCTACACTAACCTAATACACCCACCCTCTTCCACACAACATGGTCAAGTCCACAATATGCTGGGGGGCAGCTCAAACAATACTCATTGCACTTCTATAGAGACATCGGAGGCAGTCATGACCAGCTCGCCCCTTCAAGATCGCCGTCAACTAATTGAAAGAGGAAGGTAGGAGCTACTGTTTCTGCGGCTGCTGACTTCCGGTTTCCCCCTTCAGCTTGCTACAACCTGTTTATACACTTTCCTAATCTCCAACCATTTCAATACCCGTCAAAGATTTTCTCTGCCGTCCATTTTGGATCTAATTAGTGGTAAAAGATCAAAATTGCCTCAGCCTGGACCTACGCCTGAGAATAAAGCTTTAGCACTCGCACTGTCGACTTCCTCACGCAAAGTGATTGATTAATTGTAGGGTTTAAACGCGTCGACTGACGCAGGCGATGAGGCCGCGGGCGCCATAGTGGGGGAGCTCCGATTTATTTTTACCCACTGGAGATCTTAACCTGCGCCGAAATTGTCGGCCACAAGGCCGTTTTTTGCTTTCGCCTCCGCCACAAAAGCGCCACCGCGACCGGGATTGATTGATTGAGTGGTAGGGTTTAAGCGCCGACGCAACGCAGGCGAATGAGGCGCGCCCGTAGTGGAGGGCTCCGGATTAATTTGAACCACCTGGGGATCTTTAACGTGCGCCGAAATCCTCGAACACACGGGCGTTTTTTTTGCTTTTCGACTCCACATGCAGAAAAGCGGCCGCCGCGGCCGGGAATCGAACCCGCGACCAGCGCAACGCCTTAGCCACTGAGCCAAAACCGCGGCGGGTCGACCGGGAATCGAAACCCGCGTCAGTGTGCTCAGTAGCACAACGCCTTAGCCACTGAGCCACCGCGGCGGGTTTCTCACACAAAGTGACTAACACCCCGCAGCCGCTGTGTTTCACGCACGCATAAATCTACGGGCACACTAGCGTCAAGCTCACCATGCGCCCCGCCGACGGCCGCCAGCGGCGTCGCGCCGCAGCCTTCACCCGCAGCGCGGGTGACGCTGCTGGCGGCCGACGTCACGGCGGCACGGCAAGTTCGACGCTAGTGTACCCGCACCTTTAGGCTATGTTCAGACTACCGACTGAACAGCTATATCGTGCGCTATGGATGCAAAAAACGTCGTTTCACGCAGTTCGGTTGCCTGAGACGTTAAATGACGTCAGTATTTATAGATATTACGACAGTTGCGACAACAGCACGGGCCGGCATCTGCAGCATCCACCGTGGTCCGCGTAATTTGTGCCAACAGCTCTAAATGCTCCCCTAGTGGCACATGGCGTCGGAAAAACGTTGCATCAATCGTCATGGCAACACATGGCGATGGGAGAAAGGAGGTTGGTGACGTCGCGGGCGCTGCTGACAATTTTCCGGGGCATCCGAGCAGGGACGCCGCGTGCCGGCAGCCGCAACCGACTACTGACGCTCGCCCAACTGCGCTTTGCCGTCGGTCGCTGCCACATGGGCCGCTCGGGAATGGCACCAGGCCCGAAAGTTGGGCGAGCGGCGGCCGATGCCTTGGAATGGCCGCCGCCCGTAGTTTGGTATTTGTATGCACTAACCTGTTTAGGAATTGAAAGAAAACATGCAGGGAATAGTGTGTTTGCTGGTGTCGAATTGTTGTCTTTGTCATGGTGTTAATTGGAGCGTTACACAAGCATTCTTTTTGCTTTACTTTTATTCAAATTCATATAAGGAAGTCTGTGTTTCGAAGGCATGAAAACGTGAACTACACTCATGTGTTCTATATAAATATTATGTACACACTATTTCACACTAAGCAAAAATATGGCGTATGCAAATTTGGGCATACAATATTGCCACAATACGAGGCAAACGTACCGCATACACATTTAGGCACACAGTAATTGATTACGAAAGAAGAACGTCGATAGGTCTAGTCACTACACAGGTTTCTTTCTCGGGCACGCCTCGGTGGGAGAAGAACATTACTTGAAAGTTCTGCTCCATGTATACTGATTTCTAGGGAACACCTTGAGACAGGAATGTTGCTTAGACGTTCAAAAAATTCGTTTTAGTCCAGAGGCACAATAATCTGTAACCTATAAATGAAAAAAAAGCATGCACAGGCACGCTTGAAGGCCGGTCTTTGGGTCAGTGTACGCAAAGTGTGAAACAAAGCGTTGATTCGACCATTATTCTACATACACTTCCGGGAAAGGATGTCTCACACCAACAAAATGCAGCGAAAAAAAAAAGTGTTACGACACAATACCCGCACTATGACCACTTATTGCTGGATTCTATCTACGTACAACAATAATGCGCAACCACGTGGCATTTTTGCAGAACAAAAATCGAACGCACGCGTCGTTTAGTTAGCGTGTCTCCATACCAACTTGCGCAGCTGTCGGTTCTCACAAGATCTATAAAAGTGCATTGACCAAACAGTTAGCAATGCTGATACAGCTCAGCGATATAAGAAAGCGGCCAGAGGTGCGTGGCAAGGAAAGGATATCCGGGCCAGTGAAGCTGATTTTTTTATTATCAATTAGGAAAGCGGATTTTCTTATCTAGTAATTCAACAGACGGCTTACTAAACCAATCGCCGCCTGCCTTGTGAATGAGGTAGGCTTCATAGATTTCAGGCTCACGCTAATCCATATACGTTCGTGCAACACGCGTATTGTCGAATCTGGGCAATCACCCGTGGTCGTGACAATGTGTGGCAAGGTTGCTGCCAGTACCTGTTTTTAGTGTGTTTGCATCTCGCGGATAGGTCGCTTAAACAGCGCCCGGTCTGACCAATATAGGTCTTCCCACATGACAGAGGAACTTCATGCACAACGAAGCACCTACATTCTCCGTATGGTTTTATGTGGCTGTGACGGGTATCTGGATTCAGAAAAAAAAACAAGCTTCACTGGCCAGGATTGCCTTTTTTGCCACGGGCTTTTGGCCACGTTTTATATCACTGCGCTGTATATGCATTGCTAACTGTTTGGTCAATGCACGTGTAGAGATCCTGTGTTTTGTGTGTATTGTTGGATGCGCTTCATTTTTTATCGTGTTTCCTTCCCGCCTTCCTTCCCTGGGTATATTTCGCTAGCCGCGGAATAAACCAAACAGTTGCTAGCCATCGCCGTGTGTCGTCGTTTGTTGTCCCGTTTTTTTTTTTTGCGCTGTTTTGAATTTCAGTGAAGAAGTAGGGCCATGCCGCAGCACCCTGCCGCTATGATCGCCCCAATTTTCGAAACCGGAACTACCAAAGTCGCCGACCATTGACAACAGCATGAACCCGGCCTAAGCCGCAAAATCCTAGATGGCCTTTGTCTGGATTCAGAAAAAACCAAGTCTTTTCTCTTCGCTCAGCGTTAGTGTTTGGAAAGGGTGACTGGTAAATGTAGCAATTCTGCTTTAAAAAACAACAAAAACCACTCCCGCAACGTCAAACTAACGCTATCGCGTCGTACATCTTAAGACCTAAACGTAGATGTTACCTGCAACTATTTTATGTTAGGATTTGCCACATTACTTTGTTATCCCCACGGTTCCTTCGTCGTATCCCGTGCCGAAAAGCGCTTTCTTGCGCCAAGCCACTTGCGCCCGGGCTCCGCGCTGTTCGCATAACATTGTATGCGAATCGGGAGATCTTAGCTGGGTAAATACACATCCTAATCTGAGAGTTTAAAGAATAAAACTGCTTTTTTAAATACCCTGTCTTCACTAAAGCCTCAAAGTAGCACTCCTCCCCAGCAGTCAAAAATGAAGGGCATAAAACCATCTAAAAATGTTTTGGCTTGAAAAAATTGTCATTGAAACACATCTTGCAGTGCAATATGTGATCTTACTGACATGAGTTTTTTAAAGCTTACCGCTGCGAATCCAGGCACTGTGATTATTGCGTGAAAATTTAATGAATTGACTATTCTTCAAAAAAAACATCTACCCAGTGAAAAAATCATCCGCCCTTCCGTCTAACGACAACGATGGTTGAACGCGACACTTTCTTCTCATGTATTCTTCGGTGTCGTCTGAGTTTGGGCTGAGTTTCGACCATGTCGAAATGGAACAATGATAATTGGAACTGAAAGCGCAAATTAGACACAGACAAATAAAAGAGACAACAGGACGAGTGCTAATTTGCACTTAAAGTTCCCATTATGCATCACCAACAGGCCGAAACCATGACCCTTTTGTAACAATCAGACAGGCGCCGGCTTCATAACGCGAGGGACGCAGTTCTATTCCGGCCACTGAAGCGCTTTTCCTTTCACTTTAATCACGATCATTCATCACAATCATCACGGAAAGTTCGCTTTCCTGCAGTGCTTCCTAACATTAGAGGCATCAGTGAGAACACAGAAGCTTCGCTTTAAAAGTACTCAGCGCAGTGACTTCTGCTTAGACCTCCGTATCGCTGTCGTCCGTGCACCATTTGCCAAAAAGAACGCCTAGGCGTTTCCGTCGTATCCAGACGGCTTTTTGTGCTCCAGATGAAGATAAGAAGAACGATAGCAAAACGCGAACTTGGATTCCCTGCAATATGAGCGTTTCAGCGTTCCCAACTTGAGGGTAACGAGCCTAAATGGTGCCATGCTCGTGTACGTCGGGTCAAGAATCCCCTGGAACCCTAATCTGGCTACTGCAATGTAAAATCAACGCGTATGCACTGCATCTGTGTCACAAGATAAACATAGCTATACCACGATGAACCCGGCACGTGCGCTGGTTTGAACGAAGCAAACGTTAATTAGAGGCCCAGAGAATCCATCTCCAACTGTTTACAGCAATGTCGAAGCGTTTTCCCCTGAACGGCTGACGAGTCGACGACATTGAAGAACTCGACTATTTTTTATGGATTTTGACTTGTTGTCTTCTGATGTGGTGTCTATAGCGTAGCTAGCAACTATTTTGCATTAGGCCCTGTTTATGAGTTTAACTGCAAGCTACACAACAGCACATGTTTCCAAGTAACTCGTTGGTGTTGGGCACTCGGCTTCTCCTGGGAAGAATCTGCTGCCCAGATTAAGCTGTTTCAACAGCTTTTTCTCGCTGGTCTTTCTTGTAAAAAAACAAAATAAAGATGGAATGAAGGAATAGATATAAGGAAAAGGCAGTTGAAGAAGTTTGTGGGCCACGTGGTCCTGACATGCACCATCTGTCACACACCACTTGCCATATGCAGGGGATGCCTGTAAAGTGACATGAAATAGCAGCCTAGAGGCCTTCACAAATGTGTCATTGTTATGCCACACGAGAACAATCTTTCAGTTTAGAACAGTGTGTTTGTCTTCAGAATAAGTATTTACCAAGCATGTTCTTTTGCTATTTTTAATGTTGGTGTTGGACCTTCCGCGGTGGCTCAGTGGCTAAGGCATTGTGCTTCTGAGTACGCGGACGCGGGTTCGATTCCCCGCCGAGAAGGCCACTTTTCGTATGCAGGCGAAAAGCAGACATGCCCGTGTGTACGAGATTTTAGCGCACGTTAAAGGGACCCTGCAACAATTTTCGATAAACGCTTTCACTCTTTCCTTCGGGTCTAAAAGTACTGCGAAAGCAATAGTTATCGCCAGAACGGAGCCGCACTGCGTCATTTGCTCGTCGCAGCAGGTACGCCTTCCGTTTCAGCTGTGTTTTTGTGGCTTTATTTTTAAAGTTGCTATAGAAAAGCGTTCATTGCTGCCGCTGAAGGAAAACGGGCCAACAGCCGCTACATGGCCTTAATGACGGAACTCGATCGGTCGAAGAACGCCAACAACGGGGAAGAGATGAACATCTTTTGAGCGAGTTTCCAAGTTATCTGATGGGCATAGAGCAGTAATTTTGGCTGAGGTACTCTGCGAACCCCTATTCCTAGTACTGGGTGTGTTGTGTGAATACGTTCTGCAAGCACTTAAGATTTCTAGAAAAGTTGAGAAAAGTGTTGCAGGGTCCCTTTAAAGATCATTAGGAGGTCACAAATGCGCGCCTCATGGCCTGCGTTGCACCATCGCGTAAACCTTACAATCAATCAATCGATTAATAATTGTAAAGCGTCATTTGGGTTAGGTAATTCATGACTTGTAAAATACACTGGATAGCATCGACGAGGTAAAAAGACGGACAACACGGGCGCCGATTGTCGAATGTGGGTCTTGTTGCAGCTACGCGAGTACACTGCACCGGAGTCCTCCAATGATTCTCTGGTCATGAAAGTCCCGGCCAAGTTTCGTACGGGGACAAAGGTTACCGCGAGGGGCGCCACCGCAGATCGGAGGGCATCGGGCGGCCGCCGCTGCTGTGTAGCCAAACCGGCAAGCATGAACGCAGTAGCAGTAAGCCTGTTCGCACCAAATTTTTTCGCCACGCATAAAATGACAAGTCCATTTGAACGGCCCACGACACACAAAGCAAAGCGCACGGCTGATAAGGCGGCGAGCGTCTGTTTTATCTTACTCCGTGGTCCGTTTCCCTGCGAAACGCGCTCTGACCACGCCCCCACCTGCCCTCCGATCAACACCAGCGCCGCAGCGCGGCCTCCCTGGGCAGCCTACGAAGCTCTCCCATAGCGTGACGGCGAAGTTTCATGACCAGAAAGGCATTGAAGGACTCTGACTGCACCTACGCGAGCAAAATAAAGATGTTAGATAACGCCAAGAAAGCGACAATGGGCTGGGAACTGTTTCCGGACCATGCGGCTGTCAGCCAAAAATAGATAACTGTATCAGCGTGCACGTGCCGAAAGATACATGTTTTGTTGTCCGAGATAAGCCAAAAATACATAAGCGAGCAACTGTTATTGTAAGATAAGGTTAAGATAAGATAAGGTTTCAGGCATGCAAGTAGCTGACATTATAGTCAATAGGTGCTACACATGGGCTTCTGTAGGAAAGCGGCCCTTTTTCCCAGATTAGAAAGCTTCGACGTTTTCGCTCTTGTAATGTATAGCTAGTAAATTTAAGCGCGATTATAACGAGAAGGTGAAAAATGGCATGCAATCATATGAAATGCCGCGTTCGTGCCAATGAACCCATGTGGTACCGGCGGAGCGTTTGGTGACGCAACGATTTTGCGTCCTCCCGAAAGCGATAATTCGTTCCACAGCACGTGTGCTCCATTTGGGTGCCACCACAGACGGAAATATTGTTACAAGTTAATGACGAAGCTGGCAATGGCGTACGGCTCCATGAAAACCTTAGTGAAAACGACGACGCACTGAATGTAGCATAGCCTTGCGTTCGCACACGCCATATTGGGTGCTCATTAAACCATCGCTTCGTCTACCATATTTCGTCCTGCCGTCGGGTAACAATATTCTGTATTCCGCCACTTCTCTCAGGAAAGGACACATGTGCCGTCACATACCACTTTTTTCTTCGTCAGTCAACAGAACCCTCCCGTTTTATTGTTCCTGGAGAGCACAGTTAAAGTTAATGCAATACAGCGACTCTCCTACGCGGTAAATGTTTGAAGCGTTTGCCATCAGCATTGCCGAAGTAGCTCATCTAACCGCTTTTTTGTCTCTGAGGTTAGATGCCTAGAACCTCGTCATGAGCTCTAAAGTTCTATAGTGTTTACTCTCGGTTTTCTCTTCCTTGATTTAAATATATTACACAATGAACGTATACACTGATTAAAGTGCACGCAGAAAACGAACATACCCGGACGTATCTTCCGCGCGTGTACGTTGATACCGGACTGCCATTTTGCTGATTTCTGCATTGTCAGGCGCGTGAGCCCCTGCCGGTCATTCGCCTCCTCTGTTTTTATTCCTTTTATCGGGCAGTTGGGTATCTGAAGACGTCCTTGGCCTGAGTTGGCCGTCAGCGCACGTGCTGTTCCCTTCACCTTATCCGAAGTATTGACACTGTTGATTTTTCAAGGATCTCACAAACAAATCACCACAATTTCACATAACTTGCGGCTCTTTATTTCTTCTAAATCTGGCGCTGTTGCTACATTGGTTGTTAAAACTATTAGAGAAAGATGAGGTGACTGCCGGCAGCTGCCTCCAGCTATCATTAACAGTGCATAGCAGTTTCGTAGCCCCATTAAAGGGATCGCTCACGTCCTGCTAAGTGCGCCTTTAATTTCTTCGGTAAAAGTGTTCTGTGTCCTGGATTAATTGGCGGGGAAAATTGAAAGGGCAGATAAATTTCAAACTTCTACACCCTTGACCAAATTTTGATTCGACCAATTGTTTCCACATTTACAAAAAACTCCCAGCAATGACATTAAAACAACATCCCCCTTAAAACGGGACATTGGCGTAAAGAACAAAGGATCAGCAGCGATGAGCAGTCACCGACGTAAGAAAAAATCGCTGTGGTTTGGCTTTTGTTAACCCTAGTTAATAGCTAAATGTTCGCTGCCCTGGCAACGCCCATTGTCGAGGTGTGGTTTCGCAATGATCAATGGTACACACACACATTTACAATTAATGCATTGCTTATTCATCATCTTTTATCGCCTCACGGCGTTTTTTAAGCCTCACCGCTGCACGAGCAACTGCAGGTGGATGTTCGTGTTCCTCCATCGTACACGGCTCTGCACAGCACGTGGGCTCCTGGCCTTCTTTTGTGGCTCGCGCTTATCACTGCAGTAGCGTCCTCCTCGCCTTTCTCCGCCAGGTTGCGTCACGGGTTCCCCGCCCGTCTCCGTTCCCTCCACGCCTATCTCTTCCTGCCATCGGGCGGCTGCTTTATGACGGTAGCTCCACCAGGTGGCGACGCGGGCCGGCGCACGTCTGTGTTCCCTCCACGTTTGTCTCTCGCATGGAAAGACATATGCTTAGATGAAGGCAGCGCGAACTTAAACAAAGGCAAAGGAACTGGAACACAAGCTGTATCAACGTGGGTTTGAGAGAGCATGAATTGCCATTAAGCCCCCCCCCAAAGTCCCATGTTCTTTCTCATTTTACAGAGTGCCGCCGATGCAAGCCCAATTCTCATGCGCTGACATTTTTAGGCACAGTAGACAAACGCAATGTGAAATTACTCAAGCGTTCAACATGGTAGAAAGAGTACACAAGTGTGTCACCCAAGCAAGCGTGTGTCTTCATCCCAAAGAGATTGCATATCTGCGAGGGCCTTCACTTTACCAGTTGTCTATCTGGCATCCTTATCATCGTGGCTTTTGTAGCCTTGTTTTGCTTATGCGCAGTGTTGTTTTAATTTTTTTTACTACAAAGGCAAGGGAAAGAGTAAGCCTAAGAAAACTATGAAGGAAGTCATGATGCACATTGAAAGTGTTCATATTCACCCTTCCTGATATTAAACTAGTTTTTAGACTTGTGGCTTCCCCTTGCGTTCCACTTCCTTGGTCTTTTTTTTCGCGCTGGCTTCATACAAGAATGAGCCTATCTCTCCCTTGCCGCCTATCGCTCCCCGCCATCGGTATGCTGCTCCGTGCCAGGCACTTGCGGAAGGAGATGTGGTTTCACCTATAGCTCTCAAGGTCAAAACAGGCCACCCCGCGAAGAACGCCCGAGGTAGCATAGTGTAACTTTCGCTACAAAGGAACAATCTGGTGGTACCACTGAAGCAAGCTAGCGGGGAGCCGCATGTCATCCAACAAGCTGATTCCTTTCACGAAGGAAATGATGCATCAGTTAACATTGTGGTAGGCAGCCGTTTCTGCTGCTCGCTCAAACGCATTCGTAACAGCGTTCTGCGCAGTACAAGCTCCAGACTGTAGAATGGTTCAATTACTTTTGTGGGAGTATAAGTTACCAGAGCAACCACACCGCAGTGCTAGTACCTAAAGAGGCGTTACCACTGCATAATTTTGAGATTAGGAAACGTTCCCTACGCAACGAACGACTTTATGAGGCCTACAAGCACAAAGGTGCAACCAGGAACCAATGCAGAAGCATCGATGCATCGACTTAGCCTTAGACCCACCCACCTAGCGTTCAGGTATATGTCGCCGTCGTGGCAGCACGATTTCGGTGGTGACCATGTTGATTTGCGCAAAACGTAAATATTTCGTAACCCAGACGGCAGAACGCAGACACTCGAGAACGACGACGCCGAACAGCACAATGACAAGCTTGCACAAGTACCCCAAAAAGACTCCGCGGAAACGCATCATTACGTGCCGAATGGTAAGAAAAAACAAGAAAGGGACGTTTATATGTAGAAGGATTCATAGACGCAGAAAAAGACCAAGCCTGTGCCTCGATTCCCCAACGGCACGACAAGCAACCCGACACCATTGCCACATGAATTTGTACGAGCCCTACAAGGTTGCTGTCCACCTGTACGGACGATGGCCCGGACGAGCATCTTACGCTGTTCGAATTCCATAAAGCGCAGGTAGCACAGGCGCTTCAAGCATCGACGGAATGAGAAGTATGGACTTCTCTGGTGTGGCTAACACGGGCGCGACAGCGATCGGGATTATAATAATCCGTTCACACAAACATTAACTGGACTTCTTTCCTTTTAGTACAAGTAAGGCACGTGCGCTAAATGACCGCATAAAACTGTTATCTCCTACTAACGTGCCCGTCTTGCTTTCGCCTTAATAAATGCCTACATGCCACCAAGGTGCTAGGCATGTTTTTTTGTGCCACTTATACCGCCTTAGCTCCACTAATCGCGCCTCTGCGGGATCTTCTGGTTGGAGGCACTAAGGCAGATGTGCACGTTTAACGAATGCCTCGACTCCGCCTGCGAAATCTGTGTTGCGCCATACATGGCTGATTGTCATGTACATCAAGAACCCTCCGCTGCATTAAAGGTGAGAGGGTTTATTTAGCGCAAGTTATTCGCGTCACTGCCTCGTAAAACACGTTCAGCAATCCTTGTTGTGAGTGTGTACCTTCCTGAAGAACCGGCGCTTCGTGAAAGTTCATTGGATGTGCAGCACCATTGTCAAAACTACAAGCCACAGCCGAAACTTTGCAAGCCGGCGCTGCTGACTTGGGTGAAAAAAATGCGCATTGTACGTAAGAGGAAGAAGAATATCACTGAATTCCGAAAAATGTCAATACGCCACTTTCTACTACAAAGCAAGGGGAAGAGTCAGCCTATGCAAACTATGAATGAACTCATAGATGCTCATTGGAAGTTTTTTTCTTTGATGATTACGCGCCAGAATATATATTCTGTGGATAATTAAATCACCCACATTTCGCTTAGACGAAATACAAGACCATTATCTCGAGTTATTTCCCACTGTACCGACATCTTCTCTCTTCTTTATGTTTTGAATTACCTGTGGGATGGTTGTTCTGGCAAATAAATTGTCCCAATTTTCTCAACAGCGTCAAAAAACCACGCTCAAGGGTCACTTTAAGGGCAGCCCCCACTCTTGAGATAGAAAATAACATTAAAACAATCACGTTGGTACAGTCACTCTTGATAGCTGAGTTGCAGAAACATCAGTTACTCAGGTGGTGTGCTATGACTGCCTTTAATGCTGGCCAGATGCGTCAAAAGCCACAGGAAGAGGTTTAGGGGCAGCCGTCATCATTCTGCGATAACATAGTTAAAATAAAGGTACGCACCCTGGGGGTTAGGAGTGGCCTCAAGGAAAGGTACTTAGAATACAACGGGTGTTTTTCGCAGCATCATTGAACCCAAAACAAAAAAGGCGAGGAAAAAATGAGTGCCCATCTGCTCTGTGCAGATGGCTGACCAGCGCAGCTCGGCGCTGCCCAGACAGTGCCCAAAACGATACAGCTTTGTTTGTATTTGGCGCCTGGACGTGCTTCCTACCTTTGTACCGGAACTACAATATTAATTCATAAAACAAAAATGGCTTCCCGGAAGCGTCCCCGGCCTATTATGTTCTGTGTAACACACCAACCGGAATGACTAGACGACGCACACAGCAGACAGGTCGCATTGGAACGTGAGGCGACCGCATTTAAATTTCCCACCAGCACAATGGGCATGCCATCGGTGTGGGCATAAAACCTATAGCTGCGCTTTATTCCCTCCCCCCTCTACACACTGAACACCCGGTGCGCTCCTAATGGGGAAATCGGGGATATCGGCATGCTAAGATAGCACGGACACCCACAAAACAGTCGCTCGAGAAGCCATTTAATAAGTAAACACAAAACACTAGCACTGGATAAGAAAAAGTTTGACCACCTTCGCAAGTGCGATGCAAAGACTGACGAAACAGCGGAGCTGGTGGTCTTCACTTGCTTTAATATGATTTTCTTGATTCTGCCAATCTTATGGGTAGATCAGACACCGACGCCGGGAAGCGCACGTCCTTTCTTTCAACCATAGTGTTTCTTTCAATATGTTCTAGAGAGGATTGATTGTAGGGTTTAACGCGCCGACGCAACGCAGGGGATGAGGCGCGCCGTAGTGAAGGGCTCCGGATTAATTTTGACCACCCTTTACCGTGCGCCGAAATCTCGTGCACACGGGCGTTTTTGTTTTTCGCCTCCATCAGAAAAGCGGCCGCCGCGGCCGGGAATCGAACCCGCGACCTCTTTCTCAGCAGCGCAACGCCTTAGCCACTGAGCCACCGCGGCGGGTCTGTTCTAGAGAGGAATCTGGCGCTAGCGTATATGCGGTTCATATCAAGGACGCCTGTCATGAGCCTTCATTATACTATACGCCCGCTCTAGTTTCGTGATTGGCTTGGATGGAAACGTTTCAGTGGCCGTATAATTCGAACACAGAGACACGAAAATGAAAAGAGTGGTGTGTTATTATATAAGTGGAAAATAAGACTGGCGGTTTTAAAGCCAAGAAAAAAGGTCGTAAAGCGTATTTTTGCGGAATGGTTGTGCCTACTATTCTCGAGAGCAAGCAGGTTGATAACAACAATGTTAGTATTTTTGGGCAAGCTCATTAGAGACTCTGATTTCGATGTTTACCATTATTTCTAATAATAAGTTGTTTAAAGAGCTTTGAAATGTTTTTGAGCGCGTCTAAGAAAACGTCGCCTTCATAATGAACCGGTGCGCCGACCGTCGGCTACCGTTTAACAAACATGTTGCTGAGCAAATTACTTCATACTTGAAGAAAATGGAAACCGTGGCGTTAAACAGCCGTGGACGAAGACAAGATAGGACGGGTACTGGCACCCGTATCTATCGTATCGTCCAAGTACGTTTGGCTCTTTTTTTTCCGCCTGCTACAACTTTCGCGGCGGCATATTACCCGCTCACTCATACATACCCCGACTGCGGCTTCACCAACGTCGAGAACCATCACGCACTGCCTGCTGTTTCACCGAATACGGCTACCACAGAACAGGAAGCAATTGGCTTCCTCGTATCTTGTATACGTGTTCATGCATAGTGAATAAAGCAAATCCGAAAAGCCGCTTAAGAATCCAATTGTAATGCCAAGCCCAAGCCAAAAGTGGGGGTCTTCCCATCAACTCCCACGGCGACGTGGATTCCCTGGTGCAGTTTGCTCTCTAGTACACTTACTAAGAAACTGTATACTTTCAACTAGACGCACATCTGCACGTGAGAGCTTGCGTCAAAGTTGTGCCGCTATGAAACAAAAACGGTGGGAAAGTTGTACCGCTATAAAACAAGAATTGAATTGGGAGCTGCTTTCATCGCGTAGAAGAAATTGCGATTAAAACTTTTGTATATAGTATACAATGAGATAATAAAACTGGAATTTGCCAAGATACGTATTTACAGACCCCATATTATTTGTCAATTCGAATTGATCATTCCTTAAAACTCAGGGAATAGCATCTCAAGACAGCAATTTTTCCCAATTTATTTTTTTCTTAAACCAGCACGTGAGTACAATGGGCTCTGAAATCTAAAAGTGTCCGTTGTGGATGAAAACTTGTTTTTTAGAACATGAACTCCCCCTGCTAGAACGCCTTCGAGCGCTGCAGGTAAACGTTGAAATGAAGGATACACATTCACTAGGCGCAGCATATCCCAATGCGCACCCCTCCCCCCAACTGTGTGTCTTGGCCGTGACGCGCACTCCCCACACGTGCTTTGCCTGGCCCAGCTTTGAATGATGGTAGGCGCAAGATGGAAGTCAAGGTTAAACAGCTCCGCGGTTAGAGATTACCTCTCTACACGACTTTACTGACGGGCACGTTATGTAAAAACCGAGCGATTAACAGCTTCGCTGTAAAATGAATAGCAATAAAACATCATATTGACTTTTCTTTGGAGCTACAGGCGATGTGGTGCACGCTATTAGTGTCTGGCGAACTTACTGATGCCCATTTTAGAAAGCGGGTTTGCCACGATTATCTGTTGTAAAGGCCGTTGATTTGTGGGGGCCCCTGGTTTAGGGGAAGTACTACCGAGATTTGCTTCGGAGGTTGTCCTCATTTGAGAATTACTACCGATTACGTGTGGGTGCCACGACTAATTGTGGAAGGAGATTTTCTTCTGACCTCAACTTCTATATACCTGCGCTCTTCTGATATACACAGCGGTTTCTGTCGCCACTCTGACAAAAAAGGGCTAAGCACACAAGCAAAACTCGTCGTACAAAGAACACCAATTTTGTGTTAATTAGAAACTGATTTCAATACTCAGATAATGCGGGAGCGGAACTTTCTGTGTATCATTCTGTCAGAAATGTACCTATTGTTCTTGGAAAGAACACATGTTTTGAGGTGAGCAACAACAATATAAAAACTACATATGATATATCTTTTGATGTCGAAAAACTAACTGAGTGGCTAGCTTTTATAAGTTATTTCGGCATCTTGTTCATCGCCAAGACACAGAAAAGGAACTCGCAGTGTGTGCAGTTTTCAAAAAGGGTGCTCACTTTCTGCTCATTTATGTTAGAAAATAAAAACGCACTTATTCCTTCTCCTTTTGGGTTGAAAGTTGCTCTACCTTACATGCAAAGGCGTTAGGTGCACACACTGCATCTGTTAGCGTAGTACCGCAATCAGTTTTGTGTGTACAGGCCCGGAGCAACTGAACAAGCCTTCCCCAGCTACGGACGACTAAAATCATTTGCGATTCTTCGTGTTTTGTTCAATTATATGAATTCAATCATAGCGCTCATGAGACCTTTTTCTCTTTATTCTCGTTATAGATGGAGGAAGAGGCACTTCTCGTACTTCAAAAAACTAGGCATACCTGGGCCAGAACCAAACCTGATATGTGGTAACCTTCTTGAGTATCATGCATCGGTGAGAGAAAGGCTGCAAATTTATTTTGCTTTCAAAGTCACTTTTTAGTAAAACAGGTACTGTCGCAGTCCTAACCATTTTGTATTTACGAGTACTCACATTATTGCTTTGCCTTGTTTCCCTTCGTCTTCATACAGGAACATTACAAAGTCCTGGGAAGGTGGATGAGAAAATATGGAAGTGTTGTTGGGTGAGGCGTTGAGTGTATTTCTAATTTTTCGTAATTATTTTATTAAAAATTCACAGCAAGCTCAAGGTGAGAGTATTTCGAAGCTGTTGGTGCAACGCAAATTCAAAACAGGATATTGCGTGATTGACGTTATAGACAGTATGTTTAAAGCATGATTTCAATGGCAGAAGCCGGCGAATGAAACCCGCACGTTAATTTCACAATAAAGGCGTTATAAACAAAGGGTATAGCGGCGCGATTTCCTTTTCCAGTTGCGCCGTTGTGTTCGCGTTAGATTACTCTGGTTTGTACGCACTCCAAGACCTTTACAATGCACGGTCTTGCCGAGATGTACGTCATAGTGTTTCCTCCAACTCAGTCCAATGTTGAATCTAACGACAGTATTGGCGTTTTCCAAAGGCATGAGCTTACGTACTGTCGCAGTCTGACTCAGAGTAGGAAGTAACTGATATTACGACAACGCCTCCAGTGGCTCCGTCGCTGCTTACTGATTGCTCAAAAACACCATGTCTTCAATTTCAAGCGCATAAAAGCCTTATGGGCCGTATTCTGAGCGCCGCCTCCACTTCATTTGCTACCTCCGCTCCGCTCTTCTGACGGAAGGATTCCGCAATGCTTATGAATGGGGAAATCGATTTAAAGGATCTCCTTGACCAGAGGCAGGAGTGGAAGAGGGACTCAGAATATGGCCCCACATAAAAACCGGAGTTTTGACCATAAAAATAAACGGAGGTGGTGCAGTTCCACGTAAACAAAAAGAGCAGAAAACGTGCGGGAACGCACAAAGCTACGCAAAAAATAAACGTAACTTCCATGCCCTCATCGTACTCTCTACAAGAATTACCCTTTTTCTGTTTTTTTTTTTTTGCTGTCCTGTTCCGGCCTTTTCCCTATCCACAGCACCAGTGAGAGGTGATCGCACTGCCGCCTCCACCTGCCGCTTTGCATCCGTTGTACCAAGCGGCGATGTGTGCTCGGAGAATTCAGTTTTTACTATTACTTACGACGACGTGAAGCATAAACAAAGGAAGTGTTCGCAGCATTTAGCGTAGCGCTTTATCACTATTTTCTACGACACAAAATTCCTTATGGCACTGCTTTTTATATTCGCATTCTAAAATATTTTCAGTGATTTTCATTTTGAGTCACTCATTTCTTATTTATTATTCAAAACACTATATGCGGCGCATGCGTGCAATAAAAAAATTCACAGCATATCCACGGGGTGAATGATGATGAGTGGGCGAAGCTCCTGAGGGGAAATCATCGGTAAAACCGTGACTCTTCAGTGGAAGTTCGCCCACTACATCTGTGTCCGAACGTAACGTCTAGAAAGTCTCGCTTAAACCGCGCGTCGGCACCTTGGGGCTGACTCGCCTGATGCGTTTTGCAGACGCCTCACGAGCTCTCACTGCATCTGGGTCTGCCTGCCGATACGCGCGCTTTCTCGCCGCTTCCCGTTCTCTGACGTTTTGGAGATCCTCTTCGCGCGCAGCCGTGCCGCTTCGCGTACGGCTTGGTCCTCGCGCCGTTGCCGTGACGCTTGACCTCTCGTTCTCGACGCGGGATCTTGGCGGCGGCTTCGCGCAGCCAGCGACACGCTTCGGCCTCCCGCTCTCGTACGGCAGGATCTTGGCGGCGGCGTCGCGCAGCTTCACGGAGCGCTTCTGCCTCGCGGGCTCGCACATCTGCAGCCTTAATCCATCGGGCGACTCCGAGCGCGCGCCAACAGCGAACGGATTTTATTACAACGCTCCCCGCCATCTAGTAACAATCCAAGAACTAAACTAGAGGTAGCCACGCCATTAGTAAACAATCCAAGCGCATCTTTCATCATATACAAGTACGCCATCTAGTAAACAATCCAAGAACTAAACTAGAGGTAGCCACGCCATCTAGTAAACAATCCAAGAACTAAACTAGAGGTGGCTACATACATACGTCGAGGATGGACTAGCCCACGCCTAAGGAGCTTCGCTCCTAAAAACTGAAGAAGCTTGCAAGTTGCACTTAGTCGCGCAAGGCTTGAACCATAGCGAAGCTGCAGGATTTCTTTCAATGTGAGCACTCAAGGACACATCACACATTTTGTACAAGTTTGAACTTGTTTATTTATATATTCCGTCGTCGCTTAACACTGTTCTAGTAGTATTCATGGTCTTATGCATCGATATCGTCGTATTTCTCAAGCCAGGCATTAAATGTGTGCTAGCGCTTGACCACAGCTGAAGTGCAGTGGCGGCGCGTACATGCACGACGCATGCGCGGTGTTCCTTGGGTCGCGTCAATGTTCCGTAGAGCAGGTGTGGCGCCAGCGCGGGTGTTATTGGTTGCTAGGCAACGCGAGACGCTCCTCAGGGTTTTCGCCAGATTTTTTTTTTGCTAAAGCCACTGCTTAAGCCGGGGACGATGGGCGCTCCCCGCGTGGCACGGGCTCACCAGAGCTCGGCATTGTCTTGTTATTTTAACGCGTTACGCTTTACGCACAACACATTACGGCCAGCTACATCATCTCCGCTGTAAAAAAAGCGTTTGTTTGGTCTTTTGCTGCTGGTCTACTTCGCCCTTTTCTTTTTGAGCTGCGGGTTGATATCCTGGGGAGATTTTCCCATGAGCCAACAAAGACCTATACAGCATTGTTTGGTGCCATGAGTGGCGATTTGAAGGGGGCAGTGACTAGTGACTTGCAGCGTGTATTTCTTCAGATGCGCTGTGTTTAGTTGAAGGAAATACCTCGCCGAAGCTTCCAACCCTACAGGTCTCAAGGACCCGCTTTTTGAGGAACCCTTACAGAAGCTTACAAGATGACTGCCTTATAAAACTGCCTTATTCTATCATTTTTTCAGGTTCTTCAATGGGGACGTTCCCTTTTGTACTACTAAATGACCTAGACTTCATAGAACATGTGTATGTGCGGAATTTCGCAAATTTCGCGAACCGTGGGGTAAGTGAGACATTGTTCAAGTATTTTAACCACTTGACTGATCATGCATACATAAATACAAGGATGAAGCCATAACGAACAAAATCGCATTGTCCAAAAAGACGTCGTGACCAACACTTTCCAGCGACACCCAGCTAAAAGGCTGCAAATTATTAAACCTAATGCATTGGTTACTTATTACTTAATCCCCGGTATTTGAGTTTTGCCCCAGCTACCACCGAATTCGGTGTCTTATTCTCAATGCCAGGGTTAGCTTTTAGGGTGCTGTGTTAGCAGCGCAGCCGTTACCGTAACTGAGTCCTTGGTGAGATCGCCTTTCACAAAGTGCACAAACAGTGGGCAAGAACGCTTATGTCACCTATGTGGCCGTCGCAGTAGCATGTGGTGCAGAAGCGTACCCTTTCCCTCCGTATATTGACGCGCTTGCGATGAGCATAAACATTACGAAAACAGCTGTACGCCAACCACCACAACTGGGATATGTGATACGCCGTATTTGGACGGCTCCAAAAAGATTTTTATCACTGGTACCTTCAACATCGCGCGAAAATCTCAACAGGAGATTTTTTTTTCTTTTCGCCTTCATATGCAAACGGTGCTCGCGCCTGGAATTGAACTCGCGTACTTACGCAGTACAGCGCCTTGGCCCGCTAAGCCAACGCGAACAGAGATAACGTAAACTGCTAAACAAAATAAATAGTTTGAAAAGGATTTTGCTGAGCCTAAACTCTTGTGAGGTACGCGAAATGAAGTTACAAAATAAAACTTACTCATTCTTCGTTATGGACGCACGAACTTTTGAGCAGTACTACAAAATGTTTAAACACACTTCCAATACAAAAAATTGAAGAAAAAATGGACAGCCGGTGGTCGAAGTCAAAATAATAAACTATACAGCTACAAATCTGTTTCAAATAGTTCCCGTTATTGATGTTGACGTTGACGAAACAAGAATTAAGCACAAAATCTCGGTTGTTTTTTTTTGTGTGTGGGACCCACCGTGGTGTCTCAGTGGCTAAGGAGTGCTGCTGCTGAGCACGAGATCGCGGGTTCGATTCCCGGCCGCTGCGGCCGCTTTTCTGATAGTGGCGAAAAGAAAAAACGCCCGTGTGTACGAGATTTTGGCGCACGTTAAAGACCGCCAGGTGGTCAAAATTAATCCGGATCCCTCCACTAGGGCGCGCCTCGTGGCCTGCGATGCGTCGGCGCATTAAACCCTACCGTCAATCACTCGTTTTTTTGTTGGCAATGCTGTTGTTAGGAGCACTTTCATATTTGCATCTGGGGACAGCAGCTTTATTCCTCAAGTGAAATCGCATAGCCTCTAATAGTTGGATTACTTTGAATGATCAGCCATTCTGATTTGGCGTTCGAGTGGTCGAAAACAAGACCAGAAAAAATTGAACCCTTGTATTTCCAGTTTTATTGAATAGCGGCATCAGTACTGGTATCAGCGTGCAACTCTTGGATTTTAGGTTCCAATTTACTTTCCCATAGTGCCTGGGCGTAAAATCTTGCAAGAGGTGGTTGCGATTCAAGTGCTGTTCATTCTTGAAAACTTGACGGTCGCCCACTTAGAATAATACGAAGTAATTATTGCAGCTCACGATGATGACCGACCAAATGCACCCTATTTTGGGGAAGTCCGTGATCCACGCTCGAGGAGTGAATTGGAGGAACATCAGGAGCTGCGTCAGCTACGCCTTCAGCTCTGCCAAATTGAAGAAGGTAAAAACCAGCTGCATGCTTAAGTTGAATGCAAAGAACTACCTCAAGTTTTTAAATATTTCGTATCATCATCATCAGCAGCGGACGGCCGAACCGCAGCATCATTGTCAATACCATTTGGATCATCGGGATCATTGTATTAACAACGTCGAAGAAAACATTACGTCGATTTTCTTGTGCGCGGCACAGAAATGTGTGTCGAAAGCTTTTAATCTCTTCCACCCTGGTAATCTCAACGCTTTTAAGTTTGCGAATATTCTCTGCGGGAAAACCCAAGAGGTGAATCCAGGTAGCAGAAGACTAGTTAGATACTTTACTCAATCGAAATATTTGTTGTTACCAGGTACGAGTAAAATCAAAATGACAACAAAAGAAACCACAAAATACCTGCCTAATAATGGGCTGAAGATTGTGCCTCGTTTGGGAACTGAAGATGCATAAGTAGGAATCGTGGGATGCCGCATGTTCAACCATGCCAGCGCTCACTGGTCCACTGGCCGAGGATTTGCGCAACGGCTTCGCGCTGTATCGTGTTCATAGATACTTTTCAAACGATCTCGGAATGACGACGTGGCTGTTTACGTCCCAAGGTTAGTGACCAGTAGTTTGTAAACTTATGTAATATTTAATGCAGCTCCTTTTCCTAGCGAGACAGTGAATAAATCATTCAGTAACTAGACCAATGAGATATTGTTGAATCTATGTCACCGGAGCATTCAATTACCCTAAGTCAGGAATAGATTACTTCGAAAATAGAAATTGTATTTTGCCGAAGAAATTTTATAAAATTGATAACGAAGCAAAGGAAAGAAGTAAGCATGCACTTGAAGGTAAACGCCGCAGGAGAAACATGGACACTCCGACAACTGCCGGTAGCCTACTGTCGATTGCCTTATACAGGAGATGTTGAGAAAGATGAGTATACAGCCCTCCTGTTTTATTGCATTGATGTCAGCCACAGTCAATACTCCCGTTGTGTGCTTAAGGCGCTGCTTTGGAATGGGTCTCTCTTGTGGCAGATCCCTCGTTCGGTAAAGCTGCAAGCAAGCAGCGTTTCTTTCAAGCTATCCCCTAAAATTGTTAAAACAAAGTACACCAATAGCTACACCTGTAGTTTTTTTTTGTCCGCGTTCCCTGCACACCAGCGTTTTATTAACAGTTGGAACAAGAAAGCTAAGGAAGGAGCTTTCATTTTGACACGAAGCACGGTATACCGTTTGAGTACGTAGCAGGGGATCAATCTTGAACGTTTCGTTAGATGGGAACTTCATACGCCGATGCAAACTGCGCCCCAGCCGTATCTCAGAAGAAGAGCTTAGAATTTGAACCACACACTGCTGTGTAATGGCTGGAGATATTCGATGCTTGTGTACCCAACAACGTTGACGTTACTTTCGTCAAAGCCTTGCTGCTCAACATATGCATCATTACGCCACACGTCATTCCACTCCTTAATAAGTGCTAAGACGTTGTTCAGTGTTTAAAATAGCTCATTTTCAGAAATAAAGGAATGGTTAGAAAAGCTTTAAAGAGATACAGCAACTGCGCATAATCTTATTGGCATAAAGGTTTGACCACTAAATTCACAAAAGTTCTCAAAGCCTCCGAAGTTTCACTCTGAAGTTTTAATTCCACGTAAACGATTTGTGGATGGCATATATTTTGATCAAATTGAGTCTACAAGGTTATTAGGAGTTTAACCCAAGTACGGTAATGCTGGGCGCCTGAAGAAGCGAAGGTTCCCTGAACTGTGAATTCCACAGCGCCGTCACAAGCCGCATTTAATGAATATGGCCGACTGGTAGAGGTAACTATATCAGAAACTAACACGGCTATTATTGTGACAACATCTGTAAAGCATTGACGTAAGTCAATGATCCTTTTACCTAATGTGTTGTATAAACACGTCATTCTCGTTTGCTTAATTAAGCCCATGCTACACTTTCTTCGCGCTCCCCTTCCTGTGAATTCTGTTGCGGATTTAAAATTTATGGCAAAATTGGACGTAACTATTATAAATGGAGGCACCTATGAGGGCGGACGTTTCACGTGCCGGGTGTTTCGGTCAGGCAGGTTGGTTTGAGGGTCAGAAGGTTGGCTTACCCGCAAACATATATTGGCGAAAATAAAATCTAAAGACGTGGTTTCCTACTACGTGTCAACGTTTTTTGTGTTATACGTCTGTAAAATATTTTCTTGTTAAAAATGTTTTCTGTGTTTTGCGTTGGGTATTTCGTCTCATTAGCATTTTGGAGTGTTTTGTATTGTCATCTCCTGGAACTCCCTGTCCTCCTCCTATACACACCTCATTTTTATACACACCTAAACACACCTCAATGGCCTTAACAATGTGCTGTAGCATGCCCTGCAACTAACCCGGAGTTGACCTTCGGAGATTTCTTTATGGAGCAATAATCTCTCGTATACGGAAGGAAAGTGAGGGCTCATGAAAAGCACTAATCGCTCACACACACACCTGACGCATACGATTTGTTCCTAAACCTTCATATGTTTCTTGGCGCCAACAGTTTTCCCGTGCATCTATCATATTAAAAACCTATGATTACTTCACTACGTTTAAACATCTTTCCTGAATTCTTAAAACTCTCGTCCTGCGCAGATGCTAGGTGGATTTGAGGAAGATATGGACATATTTCTAAAGTCTTTGGGCACTACCGCCGAAACGGGTGAAGAGGTCGACATGATGCTGAAATCCGAACAACTGACCATGGACTACGTGGTACGAGGCTCCTTCGGTTTAGAGGAGCGCTTCCAGGGAAAGCCCGACCACCCCTTCCTGAGAGTGGCGAAATCAGTGTTTCACGGCGTTATGAAGGGTCCCTTTCATTGGATTGCACGTAAGTTGGAGTTTTATTTATGGTGGCAGCTAAAGTGGCCCACATAAGAAAAAACAGAGAATTATACTGTATTGGACGCGTTGAATACCGTCCCACCAGCCTTACTGCTTTTATGCTTCAGTGATTTTTTTGCCTTTGATTTTGACCCACCTATAAAAATTATGATAACACTCGCCCCCCAACATTGTCAGCTGTGGCTGGTTTACTGATGGAAGGTAAAATCAAAAACACCTGTTCCTGGAGGTTTTCGATCACGTGTAAGATCCCGGGGTGTTAAAAACTTCTTCCGGCGCCCTCTGCTATAGCATATGCAGTGTAGCTTTGGCATTTGAAACGCTAAAATCAATCAATCAATCAATCAATCAATTAATCAATCAATCAATCAAACAATCAATCAATCAATCAATCAATCAATCAACCAATCAATCAATCAATAAGTCAGTCGCTAAGTCAGTCACTAAGTCAGTCAGTCAGTCAATCAATCAACCAATCAACCAATCAACCAATAAATAAATCGTTTAAACATGCTGACAAAATGAAAGCAGCGTTGAATGTGTTGTATTATCTTCTTTACTACAGAAAAACACCCATGCCATTGGATAATAAACGGCCTTGTTTTGAAAAGTTTTTTTCACAACGGTTCTCATTCCTTCATTTTTGGTTAAACTGGTAATTGTTATTATCGAGCTTAGCTGAACGTCTTTACTCATAAGTGTTGGGAGGTTTCTAAATCAGTAATTCTAAGAATGAATTGCGATAAGTGATCAGCCGGTCTGGCAGGGACAAAATTCAAAACTTCCCTCACGAATAAGACTTGTATGCATAAGCTATTATAGGTGAGAATTGCCGTACACATAGTTCAGTATCATTATTTATTTACATATGTGAGGTACCAGTGATCGTCGCCGTAAGCATCGAAGAGGTCACCGTCTTCTTCGCAGCGAGAGGGGGTTGCAGAGTGATCCTCAACATATTAGACTTCCACCAGCTCTTCATCATCGACTCGAGGCCGCGGTGGCTGAATCTGCAAGTAGTCTCGGGAAAGATAGGCACTCTCGCCGCCATGTCTCGAACGATCCATAATGACTTCTAGAAAAATCGGCGGCCGCAGTGGCCTCTATCAATCGGCGGTGTTTTTTCATCTTCAGCATTAGGGCTGGACTTTTGTTTTACATGCGCGGTAGCGCTTGACGACGGTGGTGAAGTTTTTCTTTTTTATTATTTTTTGCTAAAGCCACTCCGCGAGCCGGGTACTCGGTGAACGCCGCGAAAGACACGCGCTCTTGAGCGCTTGGCATTTTCTTAGTACTGTTTCCTGCAACGGCGAACTTGCGGTTAGTAACAACAGCTCTGCTGTTAAAAAATTGAGAAATTCCAAGTGTGGGGACGCGCTAGCGTTATCTGGCCCGTTTTGCACCGGACGAAAACTTTTCGTGCGCTGAAACTTTTCGCCCCTGCTCGCACGCCAGGGTTTGGGGCGGCGTATTAGTATGTAGGTCCACTGCAGGACGAAGGCCTCTTCCACAGACCTCCACCCGCTCCTGCCCAGCGCGCTGCCCGAGTCCATTCTTTGCCTCCGAATTTTCTTATCTGCTCTCTCCATCGGGTTACTAGCGTTCCCCTTCTTCTGTTCTTGTAGTCCCGTCTCAAGGTACACATTCTGTTACCGTTGTGGTCCACCTGCTGTCAGTTCGTCGCACTACAAGGCCAGCAAAAGACCATTTTCGATTCGTAGTTTGAATAGGATATCTTCTCCTCGACGTTTCTCCCTGAGCCAGGATGCCCGTTTCCTGTCCAAAGGAGTTGTTCCGATAATTATTAGTTCCATGACCCACTGCGCAGACCTAAATTTGCTTTCTAGTGGTTTAGAAAGGCGGAAAGTATCCGCTCCGCAGTCACTCATCACTCGAGACCGTAACTTCACGCACGAAAATTCCTTTTAGACGCCAATAATATGCACCGAAAAGCGCCATTTAGGCAAACATACGCTCCACATATTCTCATATGGCACATATAGGCTCCATTCGTATTTACTTCACCAGCGTGTTTATGACCAACTTTTGACTAGCAGCAGAGACAGCGGAGAAGTTATATGTTGCGGGAAAGTGATTTATTTTCTTTGTGAAAATACGCCGGAGAAGAGTTGCTATTTTGACAAATTTGTTCGACATGCGGGGTTATTGGACAACAAAAGAAAGACTTTGACAAACTCGACCCTTCTCAATGATTTGAAATGCAGGGTGACTCCAAGCTCTCAGCTCATTTGATTGATTATCGGTTTTAACGCGCCGACGCGGCACAGGCGATGAGACGCGCTGTAGTGGAGGGCCCTAAAATAATTTTGAACACCTGGGAATCTTTACGTGCGCTGAAATCTTCACACACGGGTGTTTTTGCTTTCGCCTCCATTAGAAAAGCAAGCTCTCAGCTGCGGATATACTGTCCGCTCACATTGTGAAACAAGAACACGAATGTGCAAAGTCATGTTCAAGTGTAGCGTGCTGTACAAACTTTGGGGTGCGGCGCTCTTGTCGGCTGCAAAGGTGTTGACTCCACCGGCAAGTGCTTCTGTAGTATTTTTTCTCCATTACTAGAGTTATTTAAGGGGGAACAATGGGTTATGTTGCTAGTCACAGTTGGTAACTGTTGCTTGAAGACACAATTGCGCCTCAAAAAAACATTTTACCTTAAGGTATTTGTGCGTTGACAGAGCAGAACTACCTCCCCTGCTCTCCACAACAAGTATGAAGGCCATGGACATCACCAGGAAGTCGCAATAGTTCTGTACAAATTACTAAGCTAAAGAACACAATCTAAAAAATCCGAGCTGGCAATTTTCCCGATCTAACCGGCAATTTCAGGCTCCCTTGCAGATGTCTACATGGCTCAGTGCTTTGAAGAGCTAATAAAAAAAAATCAGCGTCATTCCTGATTTAACGAAGTATTTACACAAACATACACCTTTAAAAAGGAGCAATTTCACATGGGTTTCGTCAGATTGCCACGAAGAGTATTGCGCCACGCCTGATAAAGAATTAGGGCATGTAGTTTCGTTTTAACTGAGCTCTACGAGATAAACTAAGCAGTCGCGTGGCCGCAGACAACGACGGTCCGGGCAGCACACTTGAACGGAAAGGGCGGAATCATTCATGCCACTTTATCTGGAACTGCGACTAAGAAAAATAACTTCAAGACCAGACCCCGCACGAGACGTTGGAGGGAGCCCTGTTTACGTAGTTCAAGGATATGAGAACCAAGAACGTTCCAGTCAACGTGCAAGTGGTACCGCAAAAAGCGGTTTGGTTCAAGTTTGTTTGGAATAAAAACCAGCCGAAAACACAGGACTCTGAAAAAAATGACCGGACAAGCTGGCAAAAGAGTCCTCTGTTTTCCGCTGGTTTTTATACCAAACAAACATGTACCAACTAGCCAAGTCCAGCGCTTTGGTTCAAGCGTCTGCTGGGGTGCGACGACGTCAGGGCAAGCCCTGGCTGGCTTATGATCTCCACCGCCGTCTTTCAGCGCATTAATTGTGGGCAGGCGAGCTGTGCGGCAGCCGTAATTACGATGTCATGATAGGTGCCGGGATGAACCTCCCTTCAGACGTAGAATAATGGACGGAAGTGTTTGTAAAATGAGTCCAGATTCTACAAAGTTCTTGATATAAACGAAATAATTCGCGGTTTTCGTTGACTTCGCTACATAGCGTTTTAACTGTATTCTGTTCTGAAGAGGGAGATGACTAGCGAAGCTACGTGAATGCCAAAATTCTGTAACTATGCATTATATACCGATTATCAATATTAGATTGCATGCTATATTCTCTGGAACTGATTCCCTTATTGCTAGTTTTATAAATGCCCCTGAAGGTTTGCCGGCAAGGAAAACGACGACCGTCGCGACTAGAGTACAGTAGACACTCGATAAACGGAACTTCAAGGGGCCGAAAAAACTAGTTTCATTTAACAGTAGTTCGATTTACTGAGATAGATGGTTGAAGTGCAAATTTATGTGTGTACGCACTTTTAATACCATTGCATGCAACTCTAAGCACTAGAACCTGAATGTGGCCGATAGTTGTTTTATAAAGCAAGAAAACTGCAAGATGTTTAGGCACAGAATTCACACAGTTGATTTGGCAACAATGAGTCGCTTGTGCAGTACAATATGCAACAATTATTTTTGTTTGAGTGCCTCCTTGCCACTGCATCTTCACGGAGGCTAGAGGCCTCTACTTCGCGAGTGCTTACAAACCTCCGAGTTTAGAAGACGGTAACGCGGTAATAGAGAGTTATAGCAGATCTGAAAAACGGTTCCAGTACGGTACACGGTACCCGTTACCGAACCGTACCGGGAACGCTCGTTTTTTAGAGTTATAACAGACCTGTAACTACCGGTCATGCTACCGTGAGTGGGAGCGACTTGAGTTGTACGTTGTTTGGCAATTTAACGTGAGCCTGTGGCGTTTTGCTGTGCTGAAATATTAGTTTTCAGTTCACCAAAGCGCGTAAAGACAGTGCTATACAAAAAAGAAATCCAACGCCCCTACGGAGATTCGAACTGCGACTGCGTGAATATGGAGCGGACATTTTTCTTCTACGCCATTTCAATAGATGGCGCCAGCAGGTCAAGCTGGGCTCTCAGTACATACGGCTGGCTGTTTCTAGTTTTTCGTTGTATTTGAGAGTCCCTCGCACTGATACCGCCTGTTCCTCACTCGCTGATTTGTAGAAGGGCCCCATGTTGCTGTTAATACTAGTTATGTAGCCGTATCGCCTTTATTTACCCTAAAAGAAGCTATCAGACATGCGTGGCTCGACGACACAAGCCACGGCAGTTGGGCCGGGACCGCCTTTCGCTTGCTGTTTGAGCTGTAAGGATCGCGCGGATTTCACTTGTTGCAAGCTGATTTTTCTTAAACGATCTCATATTTACAATTCATTCGACTGGGCGTGAGCCAGTCGTACGTCTCCCAAACTCTTTAAAGCGCCGCCCGCTTTCGAACGACGGACACGGTACGTCTCGCTACTGTGCGGCGAAGTCGCTCCGGTATACGGTAGGGTTCAGCGCATGCGCGGTGGCGTCCAGACGGTAGACGTTACCGTACCGGAACCGTTTTTCCGATCTGCTATAACTCTCTAGTGAAGTGCCACGATGGCACGGACGAGGTGGCAGGAGCTGATCACGGCAACCTCGGCGTCTTGAATAGAGACCGAACAACTGGAACAAGAGACGCGATGTTGCATTTCTTGCGCTAACAAGGCTGACCATTAACGAGACAAGGCTTGCGAAGCCAAGGAGGCTAAAAAAACATGGAGGAGGAAAAAAGGACACAGGCGAAACAGCCGGAACCGTAAAAAGCTGATTCTCATGCCAATGGGTTTCACATAGCAGTTCCATGTCTGGTTCCGTTTACACGGTGACGCAGAAATCTTAGTTCCGATTACCGAGAATTTTTTACGTTATCTGAATACAAAACCAACCAACTTACAGGCTGCTGTTCTGTTTTAGAGGCCAACCTGTTTAAGAATTGTCCGTTTATCGAGATTGTACTGTATTTGAAAATCGCCGATATGCAAATTCCCATAAGCTCTGTTTCTCGTTCCTTCTTACTCCTACACGTGCTGCATCTTGCCATCCGACGGTGTACCCGTGATCGGCGGATAACTGTGCTGGTGTTTGCTGCGTCTACTTAAAACTTTGGTGTGTTAGATTTGCACGCGGTTTTCTTCTAGGAGGTATCTTTGACTTTAGTGGCACGTCCGTGGCTGTGTCGTGTTCAATTTTTTCTTAGGCTTGTTTTGTATTGCGATAGCAATTGATAGCTCACATCACCAAAACTTTTTGCCGTTTGTTCCCCGATCAGAGCGCCGTGACAATGACATAGAACAAAAAAGCTCGTGTGGAAAGGGGTGAGGCTGGTGAGGTTGGCTGCGACGTCACTGCGTCGCGGTGTCTGTTAGCTCGGCCGATGTGGCGAGGTCGGGGTGGCGGCGGCTCGAGCGCGATTTGCGTTTCTCGGCGTCCTTGGCAGGACTCAAGAGATTTTTATCACAAATTGCGTCCAACAAACACCCGATTGCGGGCTTCTCAATCGAGGACTGTCCTCGCAGAACATCGACTCTAAAACCAAAAAAGCCATACATTACACAAAAAAGGCATTTCGGTGCGATAAAAAGCCCGTATAATCGACATAGGAGTTAAAAAGCCGATATTCTAAAAATAGGCAGTCATAGAAACAATAAACTACGTAATTAAAATGTTCCCCTTCCCTTAGTTTGTGCTTATATATTAAATAGGTTGGACACCAAAGAAGGATCCGTCCTCTACTCATAACCGTATGTGATACCTTGTTCCAGAAATAACTACCCCGTACTGTGTATTCGCATATAAAATCGAGGATGCCCTTCAATGTAATGAATATATTGTAGGGCAACAACAGAATTGAAAGGCATAGAAATATGTAGTTCAGTTTTCATACTAAAATTAATTTCTAGCGTTTATAAAATTTGCTTAATTGACGAAAGCATGGTAGACCATGGTAAGTATACCTGTAGTTTTAGGCCTATCTTCAACTGTTTATGGACACAGCGCGAAGAGAAATTTAGACGAAACTGTTGCATTTGATTAAAGTGCTTTAACAAGTTTTGGGAGTCCGATGCTGAATTCGTTACGTTATTTTTGCTATCTGTTCGCTGAAACATCCCCAAACGCCCCGCACGCTTTTTTTTTTATAGAAAGCACGACAACATTGGGACCATTGATGAGGCCTTTTTACTGGTTATGTTTTGCGCTTGGAGAGTTCACATTCGCCAATATGACTCTGCACACGGAAAAAATTGTCAACATGCGGAAGAAGGACCCTTCAGTATGTATTGCCTCCTTTGAAACCACTCTGCTATCCTGGGCTGGAATTATGTTGAAAAGGACCCTAAAGAACAGTTGGTCGCACCTTTCGGTGGTTGCCGATTATTCTGCAAAACTGTGCCAGTTTTTCTGGATTGCAACAGATTCACTCGAGTGACTTGACCGCATTCCAAAAGGTGTCCATAAAACTTCTGCGTGCTACCCACCGATGGCGTCCACCGAAATGGCCGCCGGAGGGACTATGTCGTGCTGGTTGCCACTCTTTCTGTGCCTCATCCTCTGTTTGTGCGGGTGCCGCGTCGCGCCCTTTCGCTCTTTTCGTGGCTCTACACCGGCGACCGACGTCCCAACTGACGAAACTGCCTCTGCCCCCTGGCTTTCTGCGGCGGCTTTCCTTTCTCCATCTAACTGCAATTCTGCGCACGGGACGAATTCTGTTCGCAGACATTTCCCGGTCACGCACCCCTTCTCGGAAAAATATTTTTGGGACTCCATAGAGGTGTTGCAGTTAAACATCTTTGCTGTAATATGTACGCTGTTGGGAACGTATTAAAATTTGCCAAATCAAAGGGCAGCTCCCTTGAATGACTGCATAGCATGAGCATGACAAATCACGCACAATTTTTTTCTGGAAACTGAGCGTGGCGCACATTGAGATTTTAGCAAGGACATGACCTCCATTCAAACTTATGCACGGATAATCGGTGAAGAAGAAGATATTATGATGAGTTTAATGTACTTAAGAAAAATTACGATTTACGAAGTGCAGCAGCGGTTAATTTTGTGCTTGTTACAAAAAAAATTGTGCGTGTTAAATTACAAAAAAGCATAGCCGAATCTCCGCGAATGAAAATTTCGAGCGTTGCGCAAGTATATGTCAGGCTAATAAAAGGTATAACGGACCCCTGTTCCTGGGCCAAGAACCCTTTTGGCAGAGTGGTCAGACGTAAAAACTGGACATTGAAAAAATCTTTCCACAGTTTCGAAAGGATGGGACGCTGGAGACTTCGTTTTCGGGGCTAATTAAAGACAGAGTGCAAACTGTAGAAACACGTGGCTTCGGGTTGTTTATTGCCTTGTTAGAAATTCCTTCCTACGAAGCTGGCCTGTAATTATTAGAAATAACGCCGCTTGTGCTGAATCGAGTATCGTACCGGTACCGTAAAACACACATATTAAAAGAAGAAGAATATCAAGCACTCATTTAATGTAACAAGAGTTCACTTCGGTCATGAATTTACGAGGCCGTGGAAGAATGTTACAACTGGTTTTACAACGTTCCCCCCCACCCCTAGGTTAAGCGCCTCCAGCGTTCGCATTGCGTGAACGCTCCTGCATGCGGCCTTAGCGGGCTAACGACGCTCCCCTTTAACTTCTTTAAGATAGTTGCGTCTTATATATCAGACAATGCGATATATTGTTTCAGTGCCAGCTTGACCTTGTAATTTCCATCATTTTCAGGTACAAACTATTCTGTAAAATTTCCTAAAGCTCATTAAAAGCCCGACGAATTTTCTCTTGTAAAAAAGGGGTTACGAACACTATTTTCGTTATTACTTACTCTGCTTCCGGGAACAAATCGTGTACAAAACGATTACGTGTACAAAACGATTACTGTGTGGCGAAACGTTCAACAATAGACGGGCCGACGCGACACCAGCAACGCAGCTCTCTGGGATTGATTAATTTTGTAGTTTAGGAAATGCTAATTTAGGGTCTTCAAAAACAAAATCTTCAAAGATTTTGTCTGGAAAGAGCAACAATTCTCTCTACCCAATCAATGAACGTGGAAACACTGCTCCCGAACCGGGAGAACATTTTATGATTCCGTTTGTACTGCCCCTCTACTCCGGTAAAATAGACTTAAGCACACTTTGTCCCTTTTCCAATCAACGTAATTATACGCCTCGAGCGCTACCTGTAGGGGCGCCTCTGAAATACCTCTAGCGGCCCGTTCCGAAAACAGCCGCGGCAGGCTCCGGCCCGCTCCACCCTTGACGCCGCAGCTTTTGTACGTTCACAACTCACATTTAACGTTTGTATGCCCTGTAAATACATATGTACGTTGAGAAATCACTCTGTTTGGAAATATGTATTTACGAGAGTGTTAATGTTTTTGAATGGTCTTAGGGCGGTATTATGAATCCCCCCTCCACTCAATTCGCTCACTCCATTCCGCCCAGGAGAATATTTCGCAATGCTTATGCATGGGGAAATCGATTTCAAGGATCTCCTCCCATGGACGCTCGAGTGGAGGAAGGACTTAGAATACAAGAATTAGTGTGGTACATTCGGTCTGTGCAAGCGCCAGGTGTGCGTCACAATCCGGAGTCGCGAAACCGGCATATGCGTGTAGCTGGTTGTGATTCCACTGCCTTGAAATTTACCAACAGTGTCTCCGTAAGTAACGTTTCTTCGTATGGTCAGGCTACGGCTGCGCACTACGATGTAAATAGGGTTTGTGTTTGTGTGCGCTTACATAATCTAGCACAGCACTCATACCTGAGAGAACGTCAGTTTCGTTTGCCGGCATCATACCTCAGATATTGATCACTACCCTGGACGAGCCAATAGGCCATAAATTTTAGGAACACTCTACGAAAGAAATCCGATAGATAATGCAAAGTAATTGCGAATCAGCACACGAGAAAACTTCAAAAATGAGTCGTCTTGTCCTGAGGTGAGGGCTCGCCAAAATTCGTAATATTTATCCTCTGTGAATAGCGCAGAGACAGAATTACGGGGTAACCCTGCGTCCGCGTCTAAACTCTTCTTGGAACTGCGTCATATGACGCAGGGATCCTGCAGAATCTAGCGCAAACTGAAATCAGCGACCCTTATCACGCACCGGCTTCTTCCAACATACCCTTTTATCGCTTGTGAACTGCCTAGCCTGTCCACCCAGTGATGAGCCGTTCGTCGACGTCGAAAAACAAAAGAAAGTAGAACCCTCAGCTTCTGTGTGTAGGATGCTAAAACGTTCATTAATTCATTTCGCTCCGCATTTGAACGCAGGCAAGAATTAACCTTCACCCTCCTGTCCCTCCCCCCCCCCCCCCTGTATTGCGAAATAGCAGTGCATTTCGCATCTAGTTAGTCTGGTGAGTCCTATGTGTGCTTAAAGTTTATACGAACGTGTTTAACATTCCCCAAGATACTCTTTTTTTTTCATTCTTGTACGAACTATTCTGTTTCTCTGTACTCTGAGCCATTTATTTTTCGGGGTTTCATTACCCACCTTTGTTCTCCTATAAGGCGTGAGTGGGCATATCTTTAACGACTCGCCGCCTTTGATATACCTGACATTTTCGCGGTGGCTTATATCCCATTGAAGCCGCAGTTGCTGCCAGGTATTGGGTAATCACCATCCCCGAAATATTTTTTTCTATGACCTACATATTGGAAACAGCGCTGGCATTTGCTGAGCGCGCTGACAAAACAAAACTCAACTTCTCACTGCGGTAATCTCTGGTCTAAAAGACACGACAATCGGAATTTCACTTGTGCCTGAAGTGTTTAGAGTTGACAGTGATTACATGCTGCAAGCGGATCGCCGACGACCCGTAAGACGGGCCAAGAAACGCACCGAACTGCCTTCCTAGTCAGCTCGAGCTCTTTACCAAGGCGCAGCCGTTTTTTTACAGTGTCCTAACGTACTGTTTGCTTACCAGACATCACCGGAACAAGTTGTTTATGGCGCGGAAAAGCAAATAGAAGCGAAGAGAACCGAAACACTGCATGACCCCTATCAGCCACGCAGATCTCATTCCCGTGACCGCCGGGAGAACGCGGTGGCAGGCGCCGCAGCTATCACGGAACTCGAGGCGCAAGCTCGGTTGAGATGTGGGGTGCAGTAGAAGAGACGGGGTGCATTCAGTGACCCCATGCTGCGGAGGCACCAATCGTGGTCATTACTAACGTACATCGACCACACTACTCTGTTGATTTGTAACGTGAAAACTTTGGCAGAGTTGGTGATGCATGTTGAACCACAGCACAAACGACGAGACAAGGACGATAGCAAGAGGACACACGAAGTCAGCGCTTTATGTGTCCTCTTGCTATCGTCCTTTGTCTCGTCGTTTGCGCTGTGGTTCAACATGTTGATTTGTAGTTCTATAATCGACACCCAACTGTGAACCATACCTTCACCCAGCTAACTTGTTGCGCTACGCCGTTAAGTCATTGAACGTCTGATAGGAATAATCGTTTTTTAGGAGCGGAGCAACTTAGACCTAGCTTTGTCCGTGGCTTGTCCCTTGGCATCCGTGTACACAGTGTTGCGCATGCGCGAGGAGCATTGTATAGGATTGCATAGGATTGGATGGATTGGAGTAAACTGAATTGTATCGGATTGGATTGGATTGGAATTGTATGTACTGTACACACGCGCTGTCACTCATTTACATGCGCAAGTGGGCAATGCCACGTGTGATTTACGGTAAGAACGATCCCCAGTGCTTCGCCACTCGTCATGATTTACTTCGTGGAGATGCGTGAATTTTTTTTCTCCAGCTTAGGAGGCCGGACATACTGCAAAACCTGATCGATGCAGAATACGTTGAGAGCTCATCACTAGAAGAGGACGCACAACAGATCAACGGTACCCTGCATTCACACTGGTATTTGTTGAAATCACGTGCGCACAGGTTGTAGTGATTATGTGAGAGCGCTGTGTTCTGTTCCCTTCATGTACTTCATTGCTTTTGGCGTTCTGTGTTATGTCCAACAAAGAAACGACTGCGTTGTAAACCAAAAACCCTTTTACGTTTTCGTGCAGCGTGGGGCAATATCCAGGCAATGCTAAGATACAGCCTCGTGAGCCCCGAAATTGGAATGCGATCGCAGCAAATGAGATAAGGCAAACGCCAATTAGACGTCCTATTGTGGCAGGGATAATAAAGACGAAGATGTCGATGAGCCGCGAAAAAGAAAACGCTCTTACTTAAACGTTCCTGATATAAGGAATATTCGAATTAAGAGTTAATGAGGGAGACAGTGGGCTTGGGCGGAACTAAACCAAGTATTCTTTAAAAAAGTAAGAATAAGATGATTTCCTACAATAAGATCGTTTGGCAGAGTGTTTACACCTTCTAAAGAAGACGAAATCAGGCTGCGTATTTTACGTATATACCTAATATATTCGGAATTGATACGGATTTGGAGTCTCTAGTAGTGGTATAGCAGAGAAAAAACGGTACCAATATTTCGAAGCATATGCACTATTTTATTACCATGCGTTTGTCCAAAATAAAAAAGTTTATTTGCGGTATTAGTTCATGCTTGGTAAGAACGTCCTATTCGCATAATTTTGTTTAAATGGAACATTTCAGGAGGGGTGGGTACACACACCGATGCGGGGCACAGCGTGAACTGGTGATCACGCGGGAAAAAGTCTTCTGCTTGTTTGTACTAACGGGCGTTTGTATTTGGTACCTTGCTGAGTTGGAGTTTCACCGGAGAGGGACGTCTTACGACGCAGAGCTGCAATATTGGAGAGTTTTAGCTGACCGTTTCGGCGGTCCACTCTGGTACCGCCGGCTCGCTAAGCACATCCGGAGCCAATGCCGTTTGCCGAGAGCGTCACGCATGCGTAGCGGCGCTACCGCTCGATTCCGGAGCGGAGCGGACCATCAAAAACGGTAAGCTAAAATTCGCTATTTACTAGCCTTCCGCGTACCGCCCTTAGATGCAAAGACAGTTTCTTCTCCGGCGCATGCACTTCGGCGCTCTGTAAAGCTAAAACT
The DNA here is from genome assembly GCA_013339765.2 of Haemaphysalis longicornis. NCBI lineage: Eukaryota > Metazoa > Arthropoda > Arachnida > Ixodida > Ixodidae > Haemaphysalis > Haemaphysalis longicornis. The sequence goes on along the minus strand of CM023450.1, from coordinate 213,057,234 downwards.
GGTGATCTCGCAAATTGGCTGGTGATTAAGTGTGTGTATGCGTGGGGGTGGGGCTGGAGGTGCGGAAAATGCTTGCACGCAATCGGTGAGGCTCCCGCACTACTGTATCGTTTCCGTTGGTGGCTCTCCAGGCACCGCCAACACCAGTTCCGCTTAGAAGCCTGCCTTTAGACGCTCGCTCGTACTGTGAATTCCTGACAATGCTTTTGTAAGGCTCTTTCCTATTCTTACTGAAATAAATCCGGTTCCCCAAATTACAACACCAATAAACTATTTTCTAGCGCTACGTTCAGTGGGTGACGTACGTTTTGTTATGGGTATACATATAGAAATAAGCATGAGGCATGTTAGGGTTCACTAAGCTATGTGCTAAAGAATCCAGAAAGACTGAAGTTTGCTCGAATCAAACCCAAATGAGCGCACCCTCTGGTTTGGCGGCGGTTAGACAAGAATGGTATTCGTTCCGAATGGTCGCTGATAGTAGTAACGGCGTATTCAAAGGAGATGGTGTGTGAACGATAACTTTAAGGGCAATCACAACACTAAGCGTCTGCACGGAGAATTTTGTCATCGCAGAAAGCAGGAGAAACCGGATTGGGTTTGCGTCTTCTATGAATTGTTTCGTTGGAGTAGTCATTAAACAGTCCTATATGCGCTTACATGCCGATGCCTTTGCATTTTCATAATGGTGTCCCACTTAATGTCCATTGCTTATGTTACCACAGGCTGGAAGTGCACGACATTGGATTTTCTTTTGCAGGATTTTTCAAGTCTAGGGCGCTCACAATTGAGGAAATAACAACTACTGCAACTGTGGTCGTTCTTGGCGGGTAAGATAAAATCTTTGGAATAACAAATAAAAAATAACTGTTTGCTCTCTTTCCTCAAAAAGGAAACCCAACTTGCTTACAGAATATAGGGTGATTACCATGGCAATTCTCAGGGGCTAATATTTATTTATATAAAGCTAGGTTTAATGAAGTTACATAGACTCCTAACTTTTCTAAAATAGTCCCTAACTCCTAACATAGTCTCCTCCTAACTAACATCCGAAATTTTATCTCAAAAAAGGACAATCTGGTGCCAGTCACAATAATGGGCCTTATTTACTGCCTTTGTCTAAATTGCTATCACGGCCAATTGGAGGGGTTGCCTCATTTTATGTGCGTAATTTTTTTGTCATACATTTTTCTGGCATCAGTGACACAGTCTCTGTATTCCTCAAATATTCGATTTTTCCACCACCTCAAACGAACACTTCCCGCAGGCTTGAGTCGGTGGCCACAGGGTTGGCCTACGTTATCTACGCACTCGCAAAGCATCAAGATGTTCAAGAGAAGGTTTGCGAAGAGGTTATGGAGGCCGTATCGCATTCTGTGAGTAAACTTCACAGTGTCGGATGGCTGTACCGCTCCAATATTATGGCTAAAATGCACTTGCATGAAGGGTTCTGTAACGTGTAACCAGCATTCATTGTTGGTTCTGTAAAGCTTTTTCCTGGGCTGTTTTTGAAAAAAAAATGTACACAAATGTGGTTAACACTTGGTTCAAGCAGACAGACCATGAGATTAAGCATACAGAGCGTAAACGCATTGTAGACGTTCAGTACACATTTGGTGCAATATGAAAGTTGATAATTGCTTAGAACTGATCTACAAAAACAGCGATATAAGAAACTTCAATGGCAGCGATGACCGAAGGCTATAATCGTCGCTGGTAATTTTTCCGCAATTCAAAGAATATCCTCACAAGCTCTGCGCTGATTGTAAAGTATTAATACTTTTCTGATTACGCTTGTAGAAATTGTCCAGGTTTCCGGCCAAGGCGCTCATCAACTTTTGAAATCCCTGCTGCACAGTAGGATGCGTGGTGCTTGGTAGCGTGCTAAAGAATTTTCATGAAGTTTTTAACAATTCGATCTGTCCCTGACAATAATAACGTAAGGCAGTTAATGCATGCTACTAGCAGCGAATTTTTTTTTGGCTAGTTGGTTCATGTTTCAGTGCTTAACGTTTAAAAGCAGAGTTTAGGTGTTCGTTGGGTGCTTTTAAATTATGTTTCTCCAGCAAATGTCCAGCAACTTTTAATGCTATAACGCATTAATGGCAGCTGGACATTGGACTCTAAGGCGACATTAACCGAGGACGTTAAGAGGGTTTTTGGAAAACCGGGGTACAAAATAAAATAAAAAACCTGATGAGTTTGGTCGTAAGTGAACACACTGAAAATGACGGAAATATTTCCGTATTTAGCTGAAATTCTGAAGTACTTTTGTACGAGCCTATTTATGACATTTAGAATGGGGTTCAACTGAAATGTTTTTGTTTTTATTTCAAGGGTGCTCTGGATTACAAAACCGTTAAGAAGCTAAACTACGTTGAACAGATGATCAACGAGACTTTGCGAGTTTATCCTCCAGGCCTCCTGTAAGTACTTCCCCAATAAGTACATAATCACAGCACAGTGGTGAAAAATTAGCTCCCTCTGAGCACTAGTGAGAGGAATAAAAGGACACTGTTTCTCAATCACGTGAAGCTACTCGGCAAAAAAAATTGACAGTTGGGCTAGTTGGTTTCGATTCATCGTAAGTAGCGCTAGAGACGGGACACAGAAGAGGAGACACACACGATGGCGCTAACTCGCAACTGACTTTATTAGGCGAAAACACAAATATATACCCAAAAGATAGAACACGTGCCCAGGTCAAACCCGAAAATGCAGTTTGATAAACACAAAGGTCACAGGATTACGATTCGAAAAAACACACAAGATTACACTGCACATAGTCAACAACCAACCAGCGAAAGCACTTGGACTGCCTACGGTTTGATGATCCGTTTTTGATCCCGAATTCGGACAGCCTTGTAGAATTTTTGAGTTCCAACAACCCCGGCACGTGCCAAATGTTCAGCATAGATGTTGATGATTTGTATTACTCTATTCCTCACGATGAACTGATGAACAGTGTGAAAAGGTGCATTACCGAGGAAAATGATGAAATGCGGTTTGCGAGTAATTGCGGTGTTCCTATAAGTGGTTTTCTTGAAATCCTGTCTTTTTACTTACAGTCCACCTTTGTAGAGTGGAACGGGGGGTTGCACTTGCAGAAAACTGGAATATGTATAGGTTCCAGGGTGGCTCCCGTCCTTAGCAATATTTTCCTGAGTGCAATTGACAGACATATACAGAAAAACCTGTGTGGATTGGCTTTCAAAATAGTGAGATACGTGGATGACTTTCTTGTGTTTGTGGAGAACTGTAATGTTTCGCGCCAAGCCGTTGATGTGCTTAAATTGTTTAAAGAGTACAGTCTTGGACTTAATTTCACGTGTGAGCTTCCGACAAAGGGATGCCTACAATTCCTTGATTTGCGCTTACATTTGAAACCTGGGCATGTCTGCTGGGAGTATTGCCCTAGATCTGCGAAACCACTTCTAAATTTCAGTTCAGGGCACTCCAAATTGGTAAAAAGTGGAATAGCCTTTTCTGTGTTAAGGTCTGCGGTTTTGAAGTCCTGTTTGCATAAAACTGAAAATAGTTTCCAGGCGCAAATTACCAGGCTCGACGCCTCCGGTTTTCCGGTGCACATAATGCACAAGACTGTCCAGAAGTTAATTAAAGTAGTGGGTGCGGCAGCGCAATCTAGAAAAGATGGGCTCGCGGCAGAAAAAATGAAAACTGCTGTGATTCCATATATCCACCGTTTATCACATGGTTTAAAGAATGTTGCCGGGCGTTTCGGGGTTAGAGTCCTTTTTTCCGCTCCGAATAAACTTGGTAAGTTGTGTAACATGGTGGAAAGAAGGTTGTCCGGTCAGAAGTCTGACAGATATTGCAATGTTAAGCATGCTTCGCCTTTTGTCCCGTGCAAGACAGGAATTGTGTACTCATTGCCATTATCATGTGACAACGTTTATATCGGCCAATCAGGCAGATGCATCAATGTTCGTCTGATGGAACACCGGAGTTCGCTCAAAAACAACCCTCATGCACATATCACTCGACATTGCGCGACCCACAAAGATAAGACCCAGGCGCAATGCTGTCCACTTTTTGAAAACACCAGTGTGTTATGGCGACACAGGCACCAATTGACACGCGAGGTAATCGAAGCTTTTTATATAAGAAAGCACGAGGATAAGTGTATCAGCCACGCGTCGGTAGCACTTCATGAAAAGGAATTTCTGTTCTTGTCAAATGCATTAACTTAGATGTTTCGCTGGTTGGTTGTTGACTATGTGCAGTGTAATCTTGTGTGTTTTTTCGAATCGTAATCCTGTGACCTTTGTGTTTATCAAACTGCATTTTCGGGTTTGACCTGGGCACGTGTTCTATCTTTTGGGTATATATTTGTGTTTTCGCCTAATAAAGTCAGTTGCGAGTTAGCGCCATCGTGTGTGTCTCCTCTTCTGTGTCCCGTCTCTAGCGCTACTTACGATGAAGCTACTCGGCGTCAGTGGCCTTTATTCTCATTTCAAAGGAAAGGTACATGATATGATAGTACGAGTTTATTTCCACTGTCTTGACTTGCATTGGAACGTCTTTGTGTGATGAATAACAGCTTACTGCCTATAAAAGAACCAGTGAAACATTTACGTAATGGGTGTCCTGGTTTTAGCTTGCTTCCAGAAGATTGCGCGTGTGTTTTATTCAGGGAACAGTGCCGCCTTCACTTATGTTTGTTGTGCTTTACATGGGCCGAACGTTACATTTGAGCTGAACAATGTTACATGTAAACGAGTGCAACCATTGACACCGTTGGGAAAGTCCTTTGCCTGTATGTATATTTCGCATTCGCGGCTACAGAACAAATTCGTAAAAATCCGCTTCGAAAAGAAACTCAAGGAAATGACGGCTCAACAGTCGGTATTTTACCAGATGCGTTTGACGACAGCGAAAAGTGGACCTATAATTCTGCAAAGAATTTGCTGATAAGTTGTTGCTACGCGTTTTCAAACATCACAAAACTGACTGCCTGGTTGCCAAGATCGAATGCTGTTTCAACAGGGAAGCTGTTAATTAGCAAATCGTTCTTTCGCGGATCCCTGCAATTAGACATACCAAGGAATCGCTGAGCGCACGCGCGTGAGCGGACGCCTCGCGGTGACCACCCGGCAGTTCACAAAACGAAGAAAATGCCTAGCGCTCGTGTGTGCGTGCCTCGCGGCGACAGCCCAGCGTCTCCGGCCAACGTTTGCGAAACCAAGCATACCTACTTCGATAGAGTGCCCAAGACTGGCCAAAAAATCTTCCGCCTTGGCCGTAATCGTAGCAACACTCACTCGGAACAAAACAAACTCCAGCGTTCACCGTTTTTGTGGTAACACTTGCGCGAAACGCGAAAGACACGTCAAAGCGTAGGCACCTTCAAGGTCATGTTGAATGACTATAACTTTCAAAATATGAAAGGAGCTTACATTTATGGCAACAATGATAGAGTAGAGGTTGTCCCGGCAGCGAAGAAGTAAATAGGCTGCAATCGTGGACTTAAACCTTCTTGATGGTCGTGAAGGTAGCGTTCATCTTCGCTACCTTCAAGCCTTACGCGTTGGTGTGAGCTTGCTTCATTTATTTCAGTTTTCCTTCCGGTTAGCTTTGGCTGTGCATAGGCGCCACGGCATCCTTAGAGACCTCGAATCCTTTGCTATATCAGCTAACATGCTAAACACTTTTTCCAGTTACCTGCCTGAACGAACATGTCGTGTCAGAGTCGGTTCGGCACTTTCAAACGTTCACGTGCAGGAGAATCAAGAGCCTCAAGGTGGCGTTTTAAGCTGCACCTTGTTTATAGTTAATATGAACTCTCTGCGAAAAGCATTGCCGCCAACCATCGAAGCCAATATAAATTGGCTTCGATGGTTGGCTTCTATTGGCTACGTCATCTACATACCTCTACCATGTATGTAGATGACGTTCAAATATCTTTTAAATCATGTAACATGTCTTCATGTGAATGTCAGGTCCAGCTTGGGGTAAACAAATGTGTTCGTTGGGCAGACGAAAATGGGTTTCAAACTTAATCCTTCTAAAAGTGCCCGAGTTGTATTTTCAAATAGACGCGGGATGGCAGCAGACCCTGACATTAAGCTCCTTGGTGACTCTATTCCCGTAAAAAAGAACACAAGTTTTTAGGGGTGGTCTTAGATGAAAAACTCACATTCATTCCACACATCAAACAACTCAAGCATAAATCCCTCAAAGCGATAAACATGATAAAGGTCTTCTCACACAAATCATATGGGGCGGATAAGCAACACCTTCTGCGTGTTTTTACCAGTTTAGTGGGATCTCGTTTGGACTATGGAAGTGTTGTGTATGGGTCAGCCACGAAAACAGCCCTTAAAACGCTCGACCCAGTGCTTCACTTGAGGCTTCGCCTCTCTTGTGGCGCATTTCGTACTAGCCCTGTCCATTCTTTATACGGAGTATGACAAATGGTGCTCATCGCACCAGCGAACCTATGTCGACTTGTTACACACCTTTAAAATTTCATCAATCGACAACTATCCTTTCAAACCAGTTTTTAATTATACATCCATGTCCCAGATCTTTGTAAATCGCCCAAAACTTTCTCCACCTTTCTTACTCAGTCAAAAAGCAGATGTCTGAACTGGCTGTCTCCTTTTTAAATACCTATAAAACATCCTGTAGCACGCTTTTACCCCCATGGCAAGTTTGCCCTGGGCTATGGGACTTGTCAGTTGTAAACATTGGAAAAAAATAGAGTTCCAAGAAGCGGAATTCTGCAGCACATCTTGTTCTTACAAGATAAATATCGCTGTGAAGAATTTTACAGCGATGCGTCCAAAACATCATCGACCGTCTTCTGTGCTGTCTACGGTGCCAATTTTACTGCAAGTAGAACCATGAATATAAGGCTCATCAAAGCGATCTGAGGGGCTTGTTGGTGTATTGACATGATGTAATAAAAATGCGCAAGTTAGGACGGGACAAGCGAAGGGAGACAACACACAGCACGTACTAACAAACTGGGGTTATTTTCGCGCGCATATATACTCCGTCCATCGGCACGGGAGAACAAAGGTGAAAAGAAAAAGAAAGACAACAAAGTAGCTAAAACAGATAGCTAAAACAAAGTAGCTAAACGAGCTACCCCACGAGGCCCACATGAGATTTTTAGACCTAAATCTTAACTTCGCCAACAATCACGTTTGTTGGGCTTTTTCCCCAGGGTGAACAAACCGCTCCTTCCGTTTGGGTCCGCCCACTCAAAGCTGGTCAAGGGGGCCATTGCCTCCCTATGCGTTATGAATGCCTTGGGGAAATCCTGCCCGCACTATATGTCAGCAAGCATCACGCAGCAGGCGGAGCGGTTGTCCAAGTTTGGATTCCCTTCACACCTTGTCTTTCGGCTGCCGAAAAAGTACTCAAAGAGGCTAAGCTGTCAGCGCGAGGTTTGGCGAGCCCGTCGGGTGTGGTGAATTCTACTCGCAACCGAAAAGTTGCAGTGATCCTGTACATTCACCTGTTCAGCCATAACTTGAAACACATCGCCAAGCGAGCAGAGACCGATGTTGCATTCTCCGCGCCTAATAAACTGTCCAAGCTTTGTCGGCAGGTCAACGGCGCAAAAAAAGAACGAAGTCGGTGGCCAAACAAAAACACCAGAAACAAGTTCGTTGCCTTAACAGACGGGGTGTTTATAAGATTTGTTTGAAGTGCAAAACTGTACATTGGCCAGACCGGCCGATGTATTAACAATAGGCGTAGGGAGCACAGGAACAATGTCATTAATTCTTCTCGCATTGCCGTGATTGCGGGTGTTTTCCTTCGTTAAAGAAAAAAGGAGGTGCTTGCTAGGAGCCATGGCCCTGCTCACAGGGAAATAATAGAGGCAAGGGAAATTGCAGTGCGGGTGTAAACGAGTGCATAGCATTGCATCGATATTTTTATCTTCCAAAGAAATCGCATTTGTGGATGACAATTGACCGGTCTGTGGCTGCTTGCGTCTAAAGTGAATGTGCTTTATCTGTTTTAGCTACTTTGTTGTCTTTCTTTTTCTTTTTCCCTGTGTTCCCACGCGCCGATGGATGGAGTATGTACGCGCTCAGAAATAAACCGAATTTGTTAGTATGCACTGTGTTGTCTTCCTTCGCTTGTCCCGTCCTTAAAAGCGCATTTTTATTACATCATGACATGAATATAAGCACCAGTATGTTTACGGCGCAAGCGCATGCCCGTTTTCTTGTTGCAAATGATATCATTGAACAAAACATCGCTACGTCTGTCAATTATACCGACTGGTTGACTGTGGGGCAAGCATTGTCTTCCGCGAATTCATCCAAAAATGATGTCATCAATCACGTTCTAAAGACCATTATCTCTGCATATCCCTCAATTCTTGAACTGACTGTGTGTTAGGTGCCTGGCCCCTCTGGGATAGCCAGCAATTAGACCGCGGGTCAGACGTCCGCTGTTGCTGTACTTGCAAATACACTGCACATAGCAACAGTACCCTACACTGACCTCAAGCCACACATCAGAAAGCTCCTTCGCAATATATGGCAAGCAGACTGGAATACACAGACAGGCAAGTTTTACCAGCCGCGGTGCCGCAGTGGCTAAGGCGTTGCGCTGCTGAGCACGAGGTCACGGGTTCGATTCCCGGGCGCAGTGGTTGCTTTTATGATGGAGGCGAAAAGAGCAAACACCTTGTGTACGAGATTTTGGCGCACGTTAAAGATCCACTGGTGGTCGAAATTAATCTGGAGCCCTCCACTACGCCGCGGCTCATCGCCTATGTTGCGTCGGCGCGGTAAACCCTACAATCAATCAATCAATCATACAATCAATCAATCAATATACAAAATCCCAATAAAAATATACAATCATACAATCAATCAATCATACAATCAATCAATCACACAATCATACAATCAATCAATCAGACAAATTACACCAAATAAACCATACTTGGGACCATAAACTACTGACACACGCAACAGACACAAAGAAGTCGCCTTGGCCAGGTTATTGATAGGCCACACGCATGCGACGCACTCACACCTGCTCACGCGGTCTCTACGACCCGTGTGTAGCAGGTGTGGGGAGGGCTTATCCGTAGTCCACATCCTAATCACATGCAAGGCACTCGACACAACAAGGCACGTCGCTTCAGGGAACTATGCCGACAGCACATTCCGCTACACTCATCCTTGTTTTTGGGTGACAAAGCAATAGTTTCTGTGGAACACGTTTTGAAATATTCGTCTGATGTTAACTTTTTAAACCTCATTTCCTATCATGCATAATCAAAGCTGGCCCTATACACCAGCATAACCATTGCCTTTATATAGATTTTACGGTTATTCTGGCTTATAAATTTTAGTACCAACTGTTTTCTGTTATCTACATTTGTTTGGCGCTCTTTGCCACAGCTGGCCTTGCGCCAAATAAATCCAACCACCGCCGTCTTACTGACACAATTTCGTATTTAATTGTTCATTTGTGTCAACAAATAACTGTTCTTGCCGCTCTTTGCCCTTGTTGGTCTTGTGCCATTAAACTCAAACCATTATCATGACCAAGAACCATGCGAACTAACATACCGCATGATTGGCCCACGCGTACCACACTCACGTCCATGCGAACGGAGAACGTCTCCTATTTCTTCTTTTGGGAACACTATCCTTCCCCGTGACAAGACAAAAATATCGCCAACTTTGCGCAAGACAAGCCATCTCGTATATGGACAATCTTAGATGGGCGAAGATTTTTGGCGGGAAACATCAGACAGCAACATAAAACTATGAAAGATGTCGGGAAACATGCACCCTCTTCTGGATGACCTGGCTATCTCAAGTGGAAAACAACTCGGACATTACATCTTTCACTTCTGTCCAGACAGGAGAACTAGCTTTAAGCTCTCGTTACATCTCGATAGCATCGTGTTTCCTTAATATTGGCGTTAGCTGAGTGACCGGGCAAGAAAACAAGCTACTTCTACTGACGTTCTGGAATTTGCGTACCACTTTTGGGCGTGATCTACCATCAGTTTACCGCTTTTTTTTTTGAACTTTTACCATTTCTTACCCCCCAGAAGTCTCATCTCTCTGTCTCTCTTATAAAAAACGTAAACGTTCTGCCTGCCCAAGACATTGGAAAATAAGCACTTTAAAACCCTGACACTGCCGCCCCCTCCTTCAAGTGGACCAACACCCTGAAGTCGCAACCTTTCATGCCCACATCTTAAGCCACAAAAGGGTAGATTGCCCCTTTCTTTCCTGTGCTGCGACGATTAAAAAGCGTGGCCAATAGCCTGGCTCTCTTCTCTCGTCTTGAGTGCTTGGAAAGCATAAGTCGGAAATGCAGCCACTCCCTTCTACAACACTCCCAAGGCGTCGAAGCAACAGTATCAATTCGTAAATCTTAGGGCGCAAACGTAGTCTTCATGTACAACTTTTAAATCGGAATCTTTTTAAAGTGAAACCTTTTTAAAGCGAAAGCTTTTTTTAGTAGGACCGATGGCTTTGTGTCACAATACTAATGATGTTCCTCAAAGATAGGTTGGTCGACCGAAAAGCTCTGATAATATCTCTGGAGACACGGTGCGTGCGTGAAACCGGGGTTTCATTTTATAAAAACGGTTACTTGAAAGACACGAAAAAGGAGCTGTGCTACATAATTTAATAAGCGGATCGAACATGAAGGAGTAAAACAGTGTACCTTTATTCAATAAACCACGTTTCGCTATTAATTAGATCGTTCGTAGATGCGTTTACTGAGTACGAGAAAACTCGTCGCTAGGGATCGTTGTTTCTTTTGGATTCGGGTTGCAGAAGGTTTGAAGATCGATTCGACGCACTGTCCTTGTATTGGACGACGCTTGGGGTGGACAGTGGGGTGGACAGTAACTAAACTTTAAATTTAATAAATGTCATTTCAGGTGCGCAAGAGGTAACTTGGTGGAGACCAGCTTGTCGCGGTGATAGCGCGAAGTCGGAGCGAGAAATCCTATTGTAGATCACAAATGTTGTCGGCAGCCGTGGGTACAGTTCATGAAAACAAAATTGCGTCTAAGAAACTTCGTACCACGGCGCGATAATCGCCGGTCATGCATTTCGAAATATTCCAAGGCACGTTATGAACTACTGGGCACTGGCGTTTTACCTCTACCCCCTAAGGGTGTAGTCGCGACTTTTTGTGTTGACAGAAAACTCCCGCGAACAAATACAGGAAGTTACTGGCACCGCCAGGAATCTGATCTGAAGCGAATAGAGAATTGGAGCGAGATCCCGTCATCTTCCCAATTGAGCTACGAGCCCACGAGGAGACGAGGGAAACAGACGGTGCACACACCGAGCACATCTCCGGGTTTCCCCCCGGCAATCATGCTGAATGCTACGTGATAGCGTCCTGTGACCTCTCGCGGCCCTTTGCGCTCCGCCCACTGGACGTATTGCGGCCGAGTGAGCGCCTCGCGCATGCGCTACAAGTGCGTAAAAATTAAAAGGAGCCCCCACCAACGCATGGAATCTTACTTCTCCACCGTCTCCGCCGCCAATCTTGTCGCATTCATCGGCGGCGGCAGAGACGGAGGAGAAGTGAGGTCGTTCAACACCGAATTTGAGCTTGCTCTAATTTTACATCAAAAGGGTTTTCACTTATGGGCTTCACCAAAACAACTCAACCAACCACCGTTCATGAATCATGCATTGATTTACCCTAGAAATGAATATATCTTTCAAGAAATAAAGGGTGTGGTTAAGTCCATTATTTGCACTTGGTTTTGCCTTTTTTGGAGCCAGGTGTTGTAATTGCAGTGACGTCGCATGGGTAAACGTTGTGGGTGCCGTTTACAGCTTCGCTTTCTAACTACCTTCACAAAGTGGAATTGGCGGGCATTTTTTGTTATATGCAGATCTCTTGGCTACTGAACGAATAATAAGCGCATTTTATAATTAGTGATATAACTCGTTTGTCCTTCGTTTGGATGATGGCACACAACCAAGAATGCAGTTCTTGATTAAAATGCGTTTGGAAGCGATTAGTTGTAACCATATTTCTCATTACATATACTGATCATCTTGCAAATATAGGCGCTTCACGTTCGCGCACTGATGTCGTTTCCCCCTTCCCAGATTTGTAACCCGACAAGCCAAAGAGGACTTCGAGTTCAACGGCACCAAGTTCAAGGCCGGCACCTGCTTCATTGTGTCGCAGTATCACCTCCATAAAGATCCGCGATTTTGGCCAAGCCCGGAAGTGTTTGACCCTGAACGGTGCGTCTTGGCAGCTGTATTTTGTATTCCTGGCAACACCCCAACGGCAATTTATGAAATCGTGTGCGGGAGAATGCATGTCCAGGTACCTATGAGGGCAATTTCCGTTTCTCAAGAATATGTTCTGTATTTCCTGATGGAACCAGCCGAGTCCGTATTTCACACCGTAGGAGTATATGGCTTCGTTTCTAAAACATTCTTTTATATCCGCACCTCATAAGTGCGAGCAGGCTGTATGTGGAGGAAGAGCAAACCAGTAGGGCAAGTGTTGATACCCCGCGTCACAATAGGAAAGATACAAAACCACCCGATCATGATGATGATGACAATGATGATTAAAGGCCCTCCCTTTCTATCGGGGCGTCGGTTGCCCCAACAGCCTTGCCTGTGTTATTTTCTTACTTGCCCTACCCTTAACTAACCTAAAGGGTTTGCCCCGCTCCCCCCAATTTAAACGGCCATCGCTCCCATCCTATTCCTGCTCTTGCACACCTGTTAGCCTCCCCCCATCTCTTCTAAATTCGAATTCGGTATATTAACCTTCGTACGTCCCACTCTCTTCCCTGCGTTTCCTCCCCCACCATTCCAGCCGCCTCTTCACCTCTATGGCCCCAAAATTGAGGCTCCCCTTCACACCCAAATCCCAAAGACTCCGTCAACGGCCTTTCCCCTTCGTGCGGCCGTAGACGTATCTCTGTGCAGTCCACGACAATATGCTGTACGGTTTCCCGATCCCACCGCAGGATACACAAGCTTCGTCCTGTTGCCTGTAGTTAGCCGTGTATGCCCATGTTCTCGGGCACCCCGCCCGTGCCTCAGAGAACAATGCACTGCCTCGCGTGTTGCCATAGAAATTTACACAACGCCGCCCTGTACATAACGCCACCCTCTTGAACGAGCCGGGCACAGCAGTAAGGCATGTGGTGGCCCGCGGCGGAGTAAAGGGGAAGTTAACTAATGCTACCAAGCGACGCAGGTATATCGCTAGTAAATTGGACGAGCACAACTTTGCGTATGCAAAATTTCAGGCGGATTTCTTGAGAGATTGTTGAGATAATGCCGTGCAGTGTTGGACAGAATGGGGTTTGACAACAATTTTGTGGCAATCGGTAACATTCTCGATGTCGTGAAGCTTTAACGTGAAACGGACACGCTACTACCTACCGTTCCTGGGAAATGCTGAGGGGCGACCTTTTAAGCGTTCGAGAAGTGCGACGACTCTTTCTGGGCAGTGTGGGGCCTCGGTTTGGTAGAAGAAACCCATGCATATAACCCTCCGGCCACGGTTTTCATACAGGTGCGCAGCTAATTCACATTCACAGAGTGGAATGACCTTGAATCTTCCATAAGGCCTCTGCACATGACCGCCCTGATGCGACGAGAAGCAGAAACGTAGTGCTCACCCGCACGCAAACAAGATAGAAATCGGCACAGCAAACATTCAGTGCGCCGATATTTTGATGATGCAGGCCGCGGTAGACTGTTTTCAAAATTCCGCCATCCGGCACCCCCATTCGTAGCTTGATTAATGGCAAAATGTTTCTCGGTCACTGATACGGGTGAGCCGTGTGGCTGCGCGTGAACAAAAGAGGCCTTATACGAAAGAAGTGTTTAAGTTGGAGATGGTAGCATATATACTGTCGAAAAATTGCGTACCGCGATCACAACCAGGCAACGACTTACTTCGTTCGCGATAAATACATGCATCTGTTACGAAACATGAAATGCCACGCTATACCTATTTTTTGCGCAAGGAGAGTATGACGGTTCTTCTGAACAAAGGTTTTACCCTAACAGAGCAGGTACAGACGCACACGCTACTGTTCATGGACCATTTTGTGTTACACAAGGGTGGGGAGATCAATTTTCATTCATACAATCAATTGAGTGTACTAAAACCTAGTTCGCAATAATTGCACCAGCTATTTCGGAACAAAATTACCTTCGCACGAGAATGCAGGACCCCGAAAAGAAAAAAATATAATTGCTCTCGCTCCGCCTTTATTACCTTTCATTGGTTGATTGATTTTGGGGTGTAACGAGCCCAAGCTACAACTGAGCTAAAACACGCTCCTTAGAAGGGGGCTCCGTATTAATTTTGACCAGCTGGAAATTTTAAAAATCCGTTGAACACTCTACACACAGGCATTTTCGCTTTTCGCCTGACTTTGAAAGCAGCCACCACGACCGGGAATCGAACCTGCATCCTTCGGCTCACCAAAACAACGTCTAATACACTAAGCCACACTCGGCCTAATCGGATATACCAGCATTCTCATGGCTTTCAGCATTGTTTTTTAATCGCCATGTGTCCTTGCTTCACTGGAAATCACACCGAAATGGCGACGGCGACAAAAAAATGTATAGCCAACTAGCCCAAACACAAGCCCTAATTAGGAATGCTGTCACCAAATATAGCAGTTCTTGCCCAAGACGATGAGCGCAACTGTCAGGATAGGCAGGACCCAGCATTTGCCTCATCTTTAGACACAATGCGGCTGCTGAGATTGGTGTTACACACGCGATCTTTGAATTTCATCGAGAACGACGTCAGTCGCGCCCAGCCGCAGAGCAGGAAGGAGAAGCTAAACCTGCCAGAGTTGACCGATTAAACTGCATAAACAGCAAAATGCGATGTTTATGAACCGTCTTAGTTTAAACAAATGTCACGTAATGCGAACTGACCAATGATCACGGTGGCAGCACGAAAGAACAGGAGAAAAGAGTGCCGGTACTCTGTACCCTTATCTAGGTGACACTAGCCGAGCGCAAGCGACAAGACCGACGAGACTAGGAGAAACATTTCATACCCTCCTCCTATCCCCATTTGTAGTGGTTTACAGCAGCTTTGATGGACGTACACTTTCCCAGGGTGGTTTGGGGGCCAAGTTTTTTTCGAAATCCTAAATGCTTGCAGAACCTAGTCAACCAGCACTTCCGGTAGTTAGACTACGGGGTTGGTGAGTAGAGGTGCAACATAACGAAAGCGGAGCGCGGCTTCATGAAATTCGACTAGTATGTATTTCATGCGGCTGCCAGCAAAAATACAAGTACGCGCAGCCCCGATTTATTTTAGAATGACTTTCTGGAAAAGTCACTTCGAGGTTGCTGACTGGGCACATCGCGAAGAATTCCACTCAAAATCTCCAAGCCGTGTTCCGTTTACTTCTTGTTTCGCGTGTGTCTCAGCCATAAATTGCTGCTCTTGACCCACAAGGTTACTTGAAAACTTGTTCAAAAGTGTTTTCTGTATTTTCTTGTTTGGTCGTTGTTCGACCACTAGACGTACTTCACTAGAGCGGTCTAGCAGCTGTTGGTCGCCTTTCCTTAAGAAGCAGTAATGGACGCATTCGGAAGGCCACTTTAAAATAAAGACACAAAAGCAAAGCAGAAACGGAAAACTCATGTCCTGGGTATCAGAATAGCAGCCACCGCGGCCGCTCGCTATGGGAACACGGCCATCACACTTTTTAACAATCTAGATTTTATTTATTTTGAGATTATTTTGAGATTATGAGATTTTATTTATTTTGAGATTATTTATTTTGAGATGGCGCCCGGCTGCGTATCGCAGTACCTTGAGGTTGTTAGTGGTATCGCGATGTTTTAACGAAACGTTTTGTGCTGGCGTAGATAAGTAACATGGTCCATAAAGAGTAGCAAGGGAAAAAGAAATAGCGATAAACAAAACTCCAACCAAGCCAGAAGGTCAGTTTCTCATAGTTATGTAATTAAAGTCCAGTCCGATTTTTTAGATTCTTACGGAATCCTAACACGAATGTAATATTGTTCCCCCCACTAGACAAGCCACCCCATTGTAGTCTAGGAATGCGGCGCTTTGATGGGTCAGCAGAGTTCTGTCAGTTCGTGACTTTCTAATGGCCGGTTCCTGGCCGAGATGTAATCAAATCTTCTGTTTGAACTGGTGCCCCACTTTTTATCGTTCCACTATTCAACTTTACAGGAGCTGCTCGAATTTTGCAATGTTTTCCGTCAACACATAATATATTACAGCACTAGCAATATGCGCCTTCTGCGACGCAGCGGAATTTTCTTCCACTCTACAGCACATCTTTTCCTAGTAGGATGACAATTGCAGTGCTCAACATATGTTAGCGGTCAAATTCCTGTGCGGAATCACGCTGAAGGGTAAAACCTACCCGCGCCGTGTCAGTTTCGCTGAAGTGCGCTGCAAGGACGGAAATTGTGTTCCCGGCAACTGTTGCAAAATAAGGTTTCTTTTTTTAGCTCAAGTTTGTGGTGCTGTATTCCTCGACACGCACTTGATCAAACGTCATCTTCAGTTGCCAAATTTATTTTTTTTCTTAAAGTAATCGTCGTTCCTTCGGGAATGTGTAGATATCGAATGTTCTTTGCTTAGGGTGCGATGTAAGGTGGGGGTAGAGTAGAAAGCGTTCTCAGGTCTGTTTATGAGTGTTATTGTTGCACATTGCAGGTTTTCTTCAGAAAATGAAGCTTCGCTCAAGAAGTTGGCCTTTGCGCCGTTTGGCATTGGACCTCGAAATTGTGTCGGCATGAGGTTTGCTATGCTAGAGTTGAAATACACCGTCGCCAGATTGGTGCAGAAGTACCACCTCGAACTGGGACCGTCTCAGATGGTGAGTGCGGAGAAAAGGCCGTAAATGTGGCGAAAGTCCGCTTGGCCCAACATTTTTAGTTCAGGTTTATCTGGGCAATTAACAGTTAAGATGCATACAACAAGAGCTTTAAGGAAATAAAACAAAAGTCCTACCAGGACTGCTCCACATTTCGTATCCTTTAAGCTTTTTTTGAATGTGTAGAACTGGTTGCGAAATGATGCACTAACTTATAACTCTCCAAAGGGTATACTGTCTCGCATTGGTCTTTTATAGGTTACGACGGGTAAATATTCACGGTACGATGGTTTTTCTGTTCAGAACAAATAATAGACTGCTGGAGAGAAGGCTTCATATAAGGGACAGAGAGAAGATCCAAAAGTCAGTGTACTGGAATGCTCGCATTGGATCTTTTAGAAGCTGGTTTTAATCAAGCGAGATATTTGCTTCCAGGCTTTTAATTTTGCATCACAGGGATACTGCGTTTTTGCAGCCTAGTAGCCGCGTTCAATCTCATTTTGTCTATGTGTGCATTTGCCCTCTCACTCCCCGTTTTTTTCTTTTTTCTTTCTTTTTCTCTCTATTTTTCCCTGCCACCTCACTGTATTTACCCCATCTAAAAGAGCAAGCCCTACCGTTAGTTGGGCTGACCCTCTTCAGCTTTCATTAAAGGCGTTCTCTCTGTCTCTCTCTCTCTGTCTCTCTCTCTGTCTGTCTGTCTGTCTGTCTGTCTGTCTGTCTGTCTGTCTGTCTGTCTGTCTCTCTCTCTCTCTCTCTCTCTCTCTCTCTCTCTCTCTCTCTCTCCCGCGATGACACTACAGTTTGCAGTATCACATGGTCCCGAAGCAGGAGATTTTCCTGTTGGGTGAACAGTCCTTACGTCAACAGTCACTGGGATAAAACATTCATCAAAGAGTGCGATCACTTTTAAATACTACCGAGCCTCTTGATTTTTAGTAAACAAAATAACAGACAGATAATTCTAGAATACGCTACCGCCTTTCCGTGGAATACTATGCAATCCTTAGAACGGAAAGACTTTAATCTTGGCGACTTGCACAGAAAGTGTTTGCGTTGTGTGTAAACACTTTTTTCAAGTTACACATAACGCAAGCACTTTTTGTGCAAATAGCCCAAAATCCGCAGTAATATGCATACTAGTCTGGTCAATGTGGCCTATGTGCTATATGTGGGCACAGGTGTTGCGCCAGTTCCGATATTGAATTTTCAGGTAGTGCAGCCGTATAATTTATAAGCTTCTTGTTGTCTTCCATGGAAATTGAAATTGTCTCCATGGAAATTGAACAAAGTGATTCATATTGCAAGGTGCGTACATATTCTCTGCTTTACGTTTCTAGGATACTATGGAAATGGGATTCCTATGCATTTGTATCTCATCCGCGGAAACGGTCCCTGGATGTACTTCGCCCGCATTAAAGAAGAAAAAATCAGTTATTGCAAGATTTGTACTTCCAGGAATATTATTCGACAAAACAAAATTCTGAAATAAATCTGAATGCCCTGCAAAAAAACCTCTCTTTCGTGGTTCTCGTGAATATTGAACAAAGTTTTCCCATTCAAGTTTATTCATTTGTTAGAATTGGTGAGGAAACAGTGCATATGCATGAGATCTCACTGGACAGTAAAACATTTTGTGTAATAAAAGTTTTAATTTCTGTGGTTTTATTCTGAGTTTTCCTATATTAGCGCGTGAAAATGTGATGCCTATGATTTTGGTTGCACGATCGTATTTTTATCTCAATACACATCTCCGCGATCTCGTACCGTTCCGAGACTCAAAGCACTCAGAGATGTATATTACGTGCTGATATATCTCCCCTTTCACCTGACAATATCGTTGGATGCTGCTATTATACAGTCAAATCTAGATACAACGAATTTCAAGGCACCGTTAAAATTAGTTCTGTATTTGAATAACCGCTATAATAAAAAAATAAAGATATGCGCGGTAAAAATTGTGAACCTACCAAAAGCATCCACCTACCTTTACTGGGAACACGTGCACAATCGCGTTAGCGTCTAACGCGGGTCTGGATGCACGGTTATTTGAAAAAAATGGTCATCTTTGCCTCACGTGTGCCACTCAACTGCTCACAAGACGAACGATTCGAAGCTGTCCACATTCTTGTGCACTGCCTCGGTGGCATTGATGCACCTGCTAAGAAAAGTCCGCATTTTTGCTACGCACTGCAAAACATCGTCTTTAGACACGGCTTCTTCGCCTTGGCTGGCGGGCTCTGTCCCAGCGTCGTCGTCGTCACTCTCGCCGTTCTCGTCACTGGTTTCGTCATCGCGACAAATGGTGTTAATGTCTTCAGTCGGCAGTTCATCAGACGTGCTTGCTTCATCGTCGCACTGCACGTAATCTTTAAAGGTAACTGCAGCGTCCACGGCGAGCTTTCTTGCGACTTCATTCCGGGCATCACCTTCTTCACTGTCTTCATGCCGCCCCAGGCTAGCATGTAGGCGATAACCCCCAAGCACAGGCGCTCGCGATAGAGCTAAGGCGCATTTAGTATGCTGATGATGATAATTATACATTCCCACCATTAGTCGTCGTTCACACCAACACGAGTTATTTTGTACTCTCGGAATTCGTTATTTCGAGTGTTGTTTTGTATGAGGATGATAAAATTCGATACGTTATTCTGAAATAATCGGTGTTCTGAAATTCGTAGTAGTGAAATATTTTTAAACAGAAATAATCGGGATTTGGTAGGGGATTTTTAAAATGTTGGTTAGTTTGAAAAAATCGTTAATGTGAGGTTCCAATAACGGAATTTGACTGTAGTAGGTAGTCTCTCTAGAGCTACCTATAGGTGGAAACATTTTGATTTGGTTTGTCTTTCTGTCATTCCTTTCAGCTGCCGTTGAGAAAATGAAAAAATGTTTGTGCGTGATAAATACAAAAATAAGATAATTCAAAACATGAAGACTCCCGGCGTGGCTCCAACATGTGTACATATGTCAGCTCAACGAAAACATGTGGCATATTTGAGGAAAAATGTGAGAACATAACCGAAAGTACTTGTGTTCGCTTGTTTAGAAGTGCGGGTAAGATTGGTGGATACACCGGCAAATAAAAAAAATTATCTGGGTTAAAATACAGACTTGAAAAGGGGACAGAGAAAGGCAAGCATTTAAAAAAATTTCACCTCGTGGTGCTCACAGAACAAAATTCAGTTCATAAAAAAACAGACGCCTGTTCTTCGAACCGATGACTCGCGAGCAGTGCCAATAGCGGAGAATAAGTTGCGTTCAACAAATCCATCTTCCATTAATAATGGAGGGAGAAAGAATACGCTGAAGAGCGCAAGAAGAAGGCGGGGGGGGGGGGAAGGGGAGTACGAGACAGGGCGGAAGAACACTGGTGCCTTTTACGGATACTTGTAGCGGACTAGGAAAACACGTGGCAAATTTTCTGCACGTTATATTCGGCTTTAAAATATATTTTGCTTTCCAGTCATGACATTTAGCTTGCAGTCGAGAAAACTCATAAGACGCCCGAGTGTTCGAGATTTCGGCGCAAGTTAAAGATCCCCAGGTGGTCAAGACTGATCCGGAGCCCTCTACTACGCCACGCCTCATCGCCGGTGTAGCATTGGCGAGTCAGACCCCACAATCAATCAATAAAGAAAACAGATAGGGTGTTGTAACAGATGGAATTGATTTTTACTGGACCTGTGTGGTACAGTAGCCTACTGTTCTTTTGGACTCCGAAAATTCGTACTTGCTGGATATTCCGGACTTCCCCCAGGAACCGCCAGTGGTGCTGTAGGAGCTATGTATATGAACAACAAATATTTCGGATCAAACAAATCCAGAAGTTCAATTTTCTGGAGAAAAATTTTTGCGATCGAGACATTGTGCGACTTTCGGGACGACGAAATTTTGATTCCTAAACCACCCGGCGAACTTCGGCTTAGATGAGAGTTGGCTTCACTCCCTTCGCGGTAACAAAATTGGATGTTGTTGCCGCTGTGCACAGCAACCACGGAGGAAAAAAAGCTTACGAGAGGCCCCGCTGGCCACCGACGTACTGAGAGAAGTGTTGAAGAAGTGTATTAATTCCATCGTAGGAACGCTCGCCACCGCGTCCTAGGAACGGCGCCGAAGGCCGGATCACCGAGGCGCTACGTCACTGCGCGGCTCAGCCGGTAGACAATGGTCGGCAGGCGGAGAGGAAGCAGACGACAGGGCGGCGAGCGAAAGCGGAGTAGGTGAAGTATGCAAGCCAATACAAGCACCACAGGGAACCTACCAAAATGACATTTCCGGCTTCAGTATAAGTGACGTCAGTGTCTCTCCTAAGCCTATTTTTCCTCCAAAACAGAAACGTATTCTTGTGCGCGGAGCTAACTGACTATGAGATCGGGCGCCAAATGACCGCGCTGCCGCAAAGCGACTTTGACTCCGATGCAGACACTCCTGACCACCCGCAACCATCAATGCAAGATGTTACCAACGCTTTGGCGTTGTTTTCCAATGTTTCCGAACAAAACATGGCGCTTGCCGAGATGCAAGCAAACGTTCTCACACCAAGGAGTAATTTAGGGCATGGAACCATTCGCGACTTATTCTGTCCTACTCAATAAAATAAAGTTCGTTTTTGTGGCTCGCGAATTTTTCGGATTACTGTTTTATCGGGACTATGGTTCGTTCAGTTTCAGGTCCCAAGCATAGGTCGGATACAGTGTTTACACAATACCCGCCCCCGTAATACTAAACATCAGACAAATTATCTCGAAGCATAAGGCATAAAACTTTGTAACTAATAGAGATTCACTTGATTATAAAATGGACGGAAATTTGTATTTATAGACTAAACGTTCGCAACACAATCATTTTTTATTCATTGCTAACATCTCCCGTAAAGGCATAAGAAAGAGAATGATGTTGATGCCTTTATCTAACAGTACTAACAGGCATAATGAAACTTTGCCTAGAATTCACGCCTACGTCACGTTTTTCGCACCACAAGAAGTTAAATACGTTTTGATAAGCCCACAATACCAAGCGTTATAATGCCAAGCACTATTCTGAAGAGAGAAGAGGGCAGTGTGGACTAAGCAAATTAGAGGCGGTCGTTGTGTCTGAAGTACGATTAGGGGCGGTCGTATTATTAACCATCTGGTATATCTTGGGTGGCGTCGTCCTGGGCATTATGTGACAACCATTATATTCTAGACGACATCAACCAATACTGTTTTTATCATATTTACCAAGCAATAGTCCCCAGCAGCAGTGTGTTTTGAGTTGTCAACACCCGAGGGCACTTTGTGAACGCTGGCAGCACAGGTGCGACGGTAAAACCTGTGCCCTTAAATCTCCTCTCACGGTAACTGCTTCCGCACTATCAGGCGGACTTCCGCAATTACGGTAAATGGTAACGTAAGCACAATAATGGCATGCGAGAACTACCTCTTCTTCGGAATTAATACCGTTGGAACCTGATAAAGTTTAGCAAACACATAAAAGAGTCATGGTCGCTTGTTCGTTAGTATAAACTTGTAATATACTATAATATACTAAACTTGTAATATTTTCAGCCCCGGTGAAACTTGTAGGCATGTGCTCACGCATCGCAAAAGAAAACAAGCAGCGGAAAGCGTGCGGCAAGACGCACGCCAAACGCCATGTGGACTATAAAGTTGGTGTGGTGTACCAAATACCATTGAAGTGTGGAACAGCCTAGGTAGGGCAGACCGGACGCTGCATGAATGACCGTATGCGTGAGCATGACATGTCTGTCAAAAACAAAACCAATGGCCACATTCCCGCTCACTGTCTGGCCTGCACGAGTGGCGAGTGCGTACTGCGGTTAAAAGAAGTCAAGGTTCTGCACAGATTCAGCGCCACAAAGGCACAGGAAATTTTAGAGGCCTAGCGTATAATAAAGAAGGGAGGAGAATGCGTGAGGGACACATCGGTGTTCCTTCATAAAGAAGAGGTTAACACGTGTCGGTAGAGATGTGACGGAGCTGCTGTTAAAGACTTCTATGGTTATATGAAGTGCGCATGAGTGACCTCATTAAGAAGTGTACTTATATATGTGTAATCCGTCGAATAAATTTTAGTTGAGAGCTTGCCCTCGTCCAGTCCTTCCTGGCGTGTTATTTTCGCGCAAAGCCCGCGTTTATTCACGAACATATGACTCCGGCCGCTAGGTTTTGCAATGCATGCTGCTGATTTAAAGCTATTTATACACGTCTAGCTTTATGTTTATAGTTGTATTTCCTAAAAAACTTGTTTTTTTAGATAAAACTGTGAACATTATTCCCCCGCAATCCTCGCACCACCCACACCACCATTCCCACGCTCTTCGTTTCTCTTAAACTAATCCAGTGATTTCTGACGGAACCTTTTCAAGACATTCGTGAAGATACGCTCGTATTTTTTTACCGCGAATGTTCGTCCATACTGTCGTTCGCGTAGCTCAGTTTTGTCGCTCCTTTCCGTCACTGTTCAAATATGTGTTTCATGACAGCAAAAGTAACTGAACCTGAGTACTCGTAGTTCAAGTTTCAGTACAGGTGAGTACAAGTAGTTCAAGTTTGATCACATGTCTCGCATGCCACCCTAGTTTGCATAAGCGCGTCGTGATCCCCTAATTCCCCATTGCAGGGTTTGATGAACTCCGGAATAGCTCAGTGTCCTCTGACGGGACTATAGCGACGAGGATTAGTCCCCTACACGTGGCGAAGTTTAATACCACCAGAAGTAACGTCAGGACGGCGGATTATTGAACTTGCAAATATTGTTCCCAAAGCAGGCTCTATATATGAAGTGTGGGCAACTGAAAGAGCAAAATGAATGTTTGAGCTGAGTATTAAACTAAGTTTTATGTGATCGCAAGAGAATTGTCATAACTATGTTCTAGGCTTTCTTCCTAACGTGTTTCCTCAACTATTGGGAAAAAGTTTTAGAAATTTTGCGCCAGGAGATTAGGCAAATCATCCCGGTATTTCAGAGGCCCACAACATCATCACATCTTGTTTTCATGCTCTAGCTCAAATATTTCTGTACTATCTACCTATGCAATTCTCACAACGACGAGGCTACTTGCATTAAATGTGTTTCTTGTTTCTCTAAGCTCTCGCTTCTGGCTTTCCAAAGCTGCGGGAATATTTCTATTCTTAAGTGAAGTGGAAATAACGAAGAGCACGATGACACGTTGCAGCTTTCTGTCATACGTTTGTATTACAAGCGCGTGTGTTTTACACCGTACTGAAATTTAAGTCCTTCCATGCGTATACCCACATACTACGAACAGGTATACTTGTAACCTAGCCCACGTTTTTACGTGTGACGCCCCTAGTGCACTTTGCGGAGGTCTTCACGCATCCTTTCTACCAGATCCTGCACATCCTTCCATTTTTGCAATGCCAAAATAAAGTGGTGGAGGATTAGCACAGAACTGGCAGAAATCCTTTTCAAGAAAAGCTAAACTTATAGGCGCAAACTTTTCCCAAGATAGCCACTTTGATGGTGGCGATAATATCGATTATGCGGATACCGGGACGTGTATACGAAGGTGAACCATATTTTCTTTACCGGTGTGTTTTTTCTCTGAGCTTTGTGGTCAACGCGGAAACATAACTGCGCTGCGATTTTACTTTACTTCAAATTCAATCCCAGTCCAAACAACGCTCCCTTGTCGTCCCATACACTGAGGTTGAAGTAAAAAGACCGAGACCTCCCTCCCTCAGCTTTTTGCAGCTTTAGAGTGAGGCAAAGGCCAATTCAAGTGTGAATCCGACCTCATGAGGCCGAAGCCTCACTAGGTTTCCCACCGCTATTTATTAGCGTAGTCAATGGGACTCACAAAAATCTGGCAACAATGAACCAATATAATGCATGCTCGGGACGTCTTTGGGGTTCTTAAAACGTTTGCCAGTCAGGGTCCTCCAAAAAATAAAAAGGACCCGTTTGTTTTGCCGCTTACTGCAATGAAGTTTCCGCACATTTGCCCCCCCTTTATTTTTTGATTTTTTAGTTTTGCGAACCGAGATTCTCCAAGTGGCTGGCTACCTACTGAATTTTACTATTTGGGCATATTTAACATCTGCCGAAGCCGTTACACACGAGCCTTTTTGTTTTGTGCCTGAATTAAAAATTCTGCAGGAACTCAGATAATTGTCCACTAATGCGTTGCACTGTGGCACCAGATGCTTACATTGTTTCTTTGTCAAGAATTAGCTATTAGTTGGCAAATACGTTGGGTTCATTACTGTTTAATTGTGTTCTTTTGTTTTCTTCCGCCAGTGACGTTCACTTGCACCATTATGGCGATTAGGTACATTGACTTCGCCAATATGTATTATTCTAGAGCTGCATGATTGCTTTTTGTCAGAATTTTTTATTTGTGTTTCTGTCGTTCGTTTGAGGAATTTTTTTTCTCTTCGTTTTATGAAGGATATCTTTAAGGTAGATATTTTTTATTTCCTAAACACATTCATATCCTCGTTTGGTATTTTCTGTTTTTTTTAATTGATTAATCCCATTTTGAGGTTTAAAGCGCTAAGTTGCACCTGGGCTATGAGGCGCGCCGTAGTTGAAGGCTCCAGATTAATTTGGCTACCTCGTGGTCTTCAACGAGCGTTGACATTTTGGTTTTTGAAAATTCCAATCGAGCAATCATTTTCGCTTTCGTTATTGATACTTGTCAAACCCGCCTATTGGGTATTTTCTGCGAGTACAGGGCGCTGCACGATGGGTTAGTTTGAGGGAGGTATTTTGCTTCTCTGTCGTTAATTTTCAGCCTTCGCTTTGTGTGGGGAGTGTAGATGACGCAAATGTTTTATTTCCTAAAGTTCATTGTAAAAAAAATAAAGTTCATTCTCAGCCTAAGGTAAATTTAAATTCTTATATGTTTATGAATTTTTATTTTTGGAAACTCCATTCGACCAGTTTTAGTTTGCGCTATAATAACGATCACACACGGCCACTCCGCTAATTACACATTTGCTTGCGAAAGCATGGCGTTCGACCATGATTTTTAAGTGCAGAGTACAGAGTACATTAGGCCCTCGCCTTGTCGTCCTGGCTCACTCGGTCGACCCAAGTATATAGAGCACCAAGGCGGCGTGCGGGGTAACGCTGCCGTTTGCGGCATATTGTTGCATCAGATCAACCACTTCAGGCAATAATTACACCAACTAAGCCACATGATCCGGAGAGTTACGACAAGACATCGCGGAATCAGGGAAGCAGACACCCTCCGCCTAATACAAGCCTTCGCCATTTCCAGAGTAGTCTACGTGACTCCCGACATGAATCTTTTAAAAGCTGAGCAAGCCCACTGGAAGCTATTCTCCGGAAAGTTTCAAAAACAGCCCTGCATCTCGCAGCCTCGTCTTCCACGCAGGTACTTATGGAGATGGGCGCCCGCAACACCGTTGCAGAATTGGTTGAGGCTCACCACGTTAACCAACTACTTAGACTTGGTAAAAAACCAGCAGGAAAGACCGTCCTTACTCAACTGAACCTTAAGCCCATCCACGTTGGTGCACCCCGGAAAATACCACATGCCTGGAGGTCCCTTATCGACTCCGCCTAATACCAAAAAACATGCACCCAACGAAGCACAAGGGCAGGCGAAGAGCACGCGCCAAAGCACTTAGGAAGATGTTTCAGTACATGTCCCCTCACAGGGTAGCCTACACAGACGCAGCCCTGGCCTGTAAAGATGAAGTGGCAGTCGTGGCATATACTGGGGACGACAACTCACAAGTAGCTTCTCTTCGCACCCCTATAAAAGAAGAAATTCCGATCGGTGAGCTGGTGGCCATCGCTCTAGCCATCATACAGCATCCCCGCTACATCTACACCGACTCCCAAGACGCCTGCCGTGCCTACCTTCGTGGTCGTACTTGCCCTAATGCTCATCACATCCTTGACACCCACCAACCACCTGAAAGGAAGCGGACCATAAGCATCATCTGGACTCCGTCCCATACTGAGACCGAAGCCTTTCACTTGGCACGCGAAGAAGCTAGCGCCCGTGCCATGATTTCGAGGAACGAAGATCCGGAAGAGCGGCTGGACCCACCTACCCCCCTCTGCACCTTTAGGAGCATCACAAAACGCTATCGGGAGCAGCAGCGCACTCTACCACCACCTCATCATTTGCTTGACAAGGGGGAGCAAGTCAAGTGGCGTCTGCTACAGAGCAACGCCTACCCGACACCATTCAGAATGAACATGCTCTACCCCCCCCCCCTCTACCCCTTACCCGCATGTCCCGACTGTAAACAGGCCCGCGGCACTATCTACCACATGGTCCATGCCTGCCCCAACCATCCGGCACCACAAGACACTGCACGATTGCGAGACCACCCCAACCCCTGTGCCTCGGACGTGGAGGGTGAGCGCCAGCTGATATCCCTAGTGGATGAGGCCTGCAGGACCAATGGGACCTTGGACGTAGGGACCAGCCCAGGTTGATCACACGAAGTCCTTTATGCCTTCAACAAATTCTATTCCTCTTCCTACCGCAGAGGTTTCGAAAGGCAAGCGGTTTATGTAGTCATAAGCGTTCGAAACTCGTGAAACGCTGTGCTTGTCTTACATCTTCCCGTTGTTTAGTGCAAAGAAAACTATTGGTACATTTGAGGAAAAATATACGTAATTAACCAGCAGCGCCCACATTCCTACAGTTAAGGACGCTCTTAGGTTGGTTTTTACGATAGTAACGGAAAATATGGCAGCGCAATGACGGCACGTGCGGGAGGAAAGCACAAAGAGAACATAACTCCCGCTGGCGCAGTTTCAGGCACTGGGCGCGTGAGAGCTGCTAAGGCAGGAAATTTGAATTGCGTGGGTGGTAGCAGTAAGCGGGTAACGGCGCTGCAGCTCATTATGGCGAATCACTGCTCTGCACTTCCGACAGTTCACATTGAGAGGAACGGTTTAATTTTTTATTGTTTTTTTTGTTGGCGGGTGTATACGATTCACATTTTCATTTATTTATATATTATATTATATTATTTATTATTTATTTATTATTTATTTATTTAAATACCTTAAGATCCCAGGAAGCATTACATAAGGGGGATAGATACAGGAGGTTACCACAGCATCAGTAAAATAGCACGTCAGGGAGTAATAATAGTAACCAAAGTGTCCAATAGCGCCAGCAACATTACAAATCACACAGTAAGTAATAAACACAGTAACAAGTGGGCCTGAACAGGAAACATATTTCAAGAAATAGCAATAATCATTCCCTACGCATACGTTACACATTAAATGTCAATAGTGGTTACAAATTATTTTCGACTCTTAAGTAAGTTAGTAATGAAGATTATAAAGGGAGGGTTCTGTAAAAGCGACGATGTTGGAGGGTAGTGCGTTCCACTCGTTTATGGATAACAGAAGAGGGGAAAATCAATATTTCTTAGTGCGGGATTGAATGAGATCAACCTTCGTAGAGGAAGTATTATAATTTCTCTCCGTTTGGTGATATCTGATCTCTTTAAATTGTTCGTCAGATTATCTGCGTCAGCGCTGTTTTAACGAATATATGTGTTAATTCCGACCAATTATGCATTTTGTTTCAATGAGAGCGTTACATGGCTGGCCCGTCTTAGTAATTGTGATTGGTGTTTCGTGTTGGTTTATTACGGCCTTATTATTTTTGTGCTCTTTCTTGGGGAGATGTCCAAAATGCGTAATTTTTATGTTGTCAGATTCTTTTATCTTTTATTTCTTTTATTTCTTTGCATTTAAACTTCCGTTCTATCAATGGCCCATGTTTACGCTATCATAAGAATTAAATTTGCTAACTGCGGCAATTATGTCTTTTTGTGCAAATGCAGGGCTCTGCACGGTTTGTTCATTTTTATGTTTTTATTCGTGTTTCGTAGTTTTATCACTCTCTTCATTTTTCTCTTTGTTTTTTATGGGGAGGTACCAAATGCATGTTGCATACTTGGTAAGATGACTTTTTGTTTTTCTATTTTTTGTATGTATTTAACTTTTCATGAGACGAACAATAAACGCAAAAAACCTTGGCAAACAACATCGCCTCCGTGTTCCCGTGCAGAGCATACATCTTTTATTGCAGATAAGGCATGATCAGAAGGTCCTCCTGAGTTGAGTCGTAAAAACAGAAAAATGCAGGGATAATCGCTTCACAACTAGAACAATAAATTAAATATTTTTCAAATAGTGCGTAGATCAAATAGCGTCATTTCTAAAACATCAGCAGAACGTAACAATAAGCTGTTGAAGAATTGTTGGAACCGGCCAGCTGGTTACAGGCTAAGTGTTCTGTCTGCTATAAAGTGCTAAGCAGGTGTAGTAGTCAGCTTGGCACTCGCAGACGCGGTGAGCTCACAAGATGAGGACGTTTCAATATAAAAGGAATGTAGTTGAAAATGACATTCAGTTCACGTATGGAGTGCACGGTAACTGACTCATCCACACTCAGACGTTTCATAGGCTCGCCGTACGCACGTTTGCTGAGTGCGGAGTAGCGACCAAATATGATTCTTGTGAACCGCTTCTCAGTCCTTTCCAGCCGATGAGACGAAGAAGAGCGCAGGAAATGCCACATAGCACCGCGAAGTAGAGCCTAGGTAAAATTAGGGCCTGGTAGAGTGCGATTAAGAATGATCGCACTCTGAATTTCTGTATTAACGCGAGGAATTACAGGAAGCCTACAAAGACAAGTGTTGGCCACGCAGTTCACGAGAGATAAAATGTAGTTTTTGAGCCAAAATTATGTTTAACTCACGCACTATAACTCGCGGTTGCGCATTCGCAGTGTAGAGAGCGCGGAAAAGAAAGCAGGGTATATCCTATCCTATCCAACGAGTATATCCTTTAGCGATAGTTTTCGATAGATTCAGGGTTTGCTAGTTGCTAGCGCACCAGACTGATTCAAGTTAAGAGTTAAAGACGATGCACTCGGATAAAATAAAATGCGTTAAGTTCGCTGGGAATAGTTACGGCATTTGAATGAATATACTTCAAAGCAACAGCTAGTGATATAGCGTTGCACATTTTTTGTAGTCATGTTCACAAACTACTACCAGTAAATTTTGTTTTATTGCTTTGCAATGTTCTCAAACCAGACATGTGCTTGTTCTTTTGTTGCTGTTTCTCAATGCACTTGTAGGGCAGAGAAACTGTTACTATGTTGGCACTGCCATTGTGAAATAAAAAGATGCGGTTTTGTACTGTCTGCCCGATTTGTATTACCGGATGGCTGCACACCACTGCTTTACCTTTGCTTACACCGATCTTGGCTGACATCTCTTGCACTGCGCCCCAATGCGAAGTCCTGGCATCGCTCTTCCCTTGACTTTTTGGGTGTCACTCAGCAGGCGGAGGGACGCTGAAAACGGAATATATGCCCTCTTCTCTTTGTTTACTTTTAGGGCTGCGGATGGTGCTTCTTTTAGGTAATATTTTGCTTTATTCAGTGACTGCAAAGTGCAAAGTTTTGAAGCTGGAAACATCCGCCTAGTTCACGTGCGTTTCAAACGAACGCCTCTTTCTTTGACGTTATTGGTTGCCATGGCATCGCGAAATGTCTGCTGAAACCCTCACTACATAGGTATATTTCAATCTTGCCCACCTTCATGTTTTTTTTCTATGGTTTATTTTTCTCGTTGAACATCTCTAAGAATCATTACTTTAGGTCATGTTAGTATTTTTGTGGAAGAACAAACATCGCACGCTGCATGAAAAAGCAATAAAAAACGTAAGAACGTCCATTGCAAATGATAGGATAACTGCGTGGCCACTAGCACATTTCTAGGACATTCTTTCTTAAAAACGACGGGAAGCTAAAAGCTTGAAACCCGAACCCGCAAAACTAATCACTTCTGCGGAAACTTCTTTTAAGATCCTGGTTTCTTGTTGTTTGCTTCACTTTTTGTTTGTGCTGTGCAAACCTGAAGGCTTATTGACAACCTCGGCTTTATGACCCATTCAACGTCAATTTCAATTGTTTCAGCGCATCGCGGAGGAAATATATTTCTTGTGCACTTTCTGCGGAAACAGATGTATATGCCGTTTATTTTTATTCAATAACCCGATATCAATTTCAAATTTTGCAATCACGTCAAACAAGCACATAGCTGGGATGAGGAATCTCGGAATCGCAGGAGATGTTTTTGTTTACGAACTTTGACTACGCTATTACAGCTTTTTGGAAAATGATATAGGCAACTCAAACTTGAACTACTAAAGACAAGAGAAAAGTTACTCAACGTTGGAAAAGCAACAAACGTTCAAAACTGCGTGTAATTTGCCTTGGGTGAATTTATTTCGGAACTGCACAAAGTAAGAACGTGCCCGTTCGGTGTTGTTTAGTCCGCCGAAATAGTAGCATTTCTCGCATTAATTTGCTGCGATATCGAAGGAGGTGGGTGGTGACAGAAAGCTATAAAAACTGACGACGAATGCACACCACTTCAGCACGGCATTATACAGTAAACCATAACCGCCTCAGTGAGCGCTGTTAAAATTGGGCTATAGAGAGTTTGCTACGAATCATTCTCTATCAAAACCACTGGTGACTACAAAACTTGTAAAAACAAAACGAGAAAAACTTCGATCCAGCAAAGCCGTTGATTTCTACCGAATTACCTATTCAGTGGCTTCCCCAGAATCAAAATATTTATGCTGTTCCTGTATATAAGAGCAACTTCATATTAGACATAACGCATGGTGCTTTTCCTCACTTCAACCCAATCTAAACCAGTTTTTACTATACTAAGCCCTCGAAAACACGGGGAACTACCGGGGTGAAACAGAAAAGTTTCGTAAAATTGTTTCACGGACCTAACCCGCTTTTTTCTCTGCAGTTATTTCTTCGTAGTGTAATCATACGCCTTTCCATTTTTTAGCCCTCTTATCAGTTTTTCACTACATACGCCTACTATAACTTACTACAATATATTTATAAAAACTATTGAGGGAGATCAATTCAAGATTTGTTATATTGATTTATTGTGTGGTTTAACGCGCCGACGGTACACAGTCGATGAGACGCGCCGTACTGGAGATCTCCGGGTTAATTTTGATCCCATGGGGATCCTTAACGTGCTCCGAAATCTCCAACACACGGGCGTTTTCACTTTTCGCCTCCATCAGAAAAGCGGCCTCCGCGTCCGTGGGCTCAGGAGCACAACGCCGCAGCCACAAGATTTGTTATAGGTGCATCAGCAAGCAGTATGGCGTGTTCGATAAGCAATTTCCGGGATTGCCCGAAACCAGAACGATCCAAATTACTCCATGGTGGTGCCCACAGCACGAATTGTTTATCAAGGACACACTGAGCGCTACATCCCAAGCGCCATCTCTTCGGCTGGCAGAGCAACTCGTATACGCACGTTGGCAAATGAAAATAATTAGCGTAATATGACATAGTGCCACTTCAAACTGATGCTTATTTGAAGCCAGTCACCCTATGTACCCACAGCCCACTTCTTCACACATTCGCTACATCGTATTTCTACGTGGTATTGCAACGCGTTAACGCAGTTATACGTGTTCCGCCGGTCCGCTACATCGTAGCATATTAGCCCTTTATGCTGTAAGCACTCCAGTGACTGTAGGGGATAATTACATTAGACAAAACAAATGTAGCGCTCAAATAATTCCTGCAACGGGCTGGGAATGCAGCCTTCTTTGAAGTAAGCAAAGTTTGTACATGCTACATGGCAGATTATGTTGGCACGCTCGTTCGCCATCTCTGGCCATTACTCACGCCTGTCTCTGAGCGTTGTCTAACGAATTCTCAATAAACTATTCCTTCTCAATAACAATATACAATCGTTTCCACCTTCGTAAGCATGCGCCGCTGCGCCGTCGCTAATGAAGACAGGGGATTTCTTTTCCCGACGAAAGTCGCGACGCATCTTAGGACTTCACACCGGCGTTCCGTCAGTTCGGACGATACGGCCGGGAAAACCCAAGAACACTTCGTAACTGTGCACCCTAGTGACATGTTTGACAATTTGGCCTATGTAAGGAAGTGAAGACTAGAGTGCGAAATTTGGTGTCTTGCGCAGTGTCAACTGCAAATGCTATTGTAAAAAGGTTTTGGTAATTCATGGTCTTCTGATTTTAACAATGTTTGATGCATGTGCTTTTGCAAGGAAGCCACACTCAGATGTGCTTCTTTGTATAATATTCTTCTCATGAACCGCGCTTTCTGCACGCCTCGTTCAGGCCGGAATGGGTACATTCAGCCTATTGACCAATTTGCTGCGAGGGTGTGCTGTAAGAAAGTTCTGTTTACGATCACATCCACCTTGAGGATAAGACAAATTCTTTGATTGGCGAGTTTTATTTCGAACAGGAAGGTCGGAGGTCGCTGGTGTGGGAAAAGGGGGATAGATATCAGACAAATCAAACCAGTGTGATGACGTCGGGTGAATACCGGTGCGGCTTATCGAGGATGCTATAACTCTCGACAGGCCACGCGTTCGAGGCGGCATTAACTTTTGCGCACGGCGCGCTTACCCTGGCAGCGTGCCGTACTTTAGAGGCTTCTTCAAGACCATGGCCAGGAACACATCCGTCCCGTTTGAGCCTCCCATCCTTACGCCTAAAAAAGTTGGATTGCAACTACGTTTAGGTCTTAACATGTATGACGCGCCAACGTTACTCCGGCGTCGAGGGAGCGTTTTGGAACGGCGTTAGGGCATTTACCTTTGCTTATGAACTTCATTGACTACATCTAGGCTAGCCGAAACGGTTTTAATCACCACGGTACAGGAAACTTCGAGGAACTCTACGCTTGCGTGTTTAGGATATATGCGTGAAAAGTTGGGGCGTCGAGAGGTTGGTCAGTCCGAGAGAGAAAGCGACAGTATAGTGCCTAGATCTAGGCATATAGCGACAGTATCCACTTCAAAGTGTTTATCGTGGTGACCTGGCTGAACGGTCAAAATTTTATAAGGCAAATAGAAAGAGATAGAGAGCGAGAGAGAGAGTTAGAGAGCGAGATAGCAAGAGAGAGAGTT
Organism: Haemaphysalis longicornis; assembly: GCA_013339765.2. Lineage (NCBI taxonomy): Eukaryota > Metazoa > Arthropoda > Arachnida > Ixodida > Ixodidae > Haemaphysalis > Haemaphysalis longicornis. Next base: position 213,023,388 of record CM023450.1, on the reverse strand, counting down.
AGATAGACAAGACAGACAAGACAGACAGACAGACATATAGATATTAAATAGATAGATATATATGTATAATATATATTATATAATATATATATAATATATTATATATATATATATATATATATATATTATATATATATATATATATATATATAATATATATATATATATATATATATAGATAGATAGATAGATAATTATATCGATATATTGTGAGCATAGGGACGTTATTGCCGGACATTATGCCCAAACGCAGCATAACCATCATCGTTTGCATTGTGGACACTAAGGGATGTGTTTCCCGTTTAGTCATGTCTTTGCACCCATCGCCATTGTCATCTGTAAATGATCATCATCATCCCCTCGCTTCGACTGCGGACGAACGTCTGGGCTCGGCGACCGAATAAAGGCCTTCTGCGAAACGCCGTCTCTCAAGATTAGATATATAGATATATAGATAGATATATAGTATATAGATATATAGATATATAGATATATATATATATAATAGATATATATAGATAGATATATATATAGATAGATAGATATATAGATAGATAGATAGATAGATCAGATAGATAGATGATAGATGATAGATAGATAGATAGATGATAGATAGGATAGATAGATAGAGATAGATAGATAGATAGATAGATAGATAGAGAATAGATAGATAGATAGATAGATAGATAGATAGATAGATAGATAGATAGATCGATAGATAGATAGATAGATAGATCGCTATAGATAGATAGATAGATATCATAGCTAGATAGATCGATGCGATAGATGATAGAGCTGGACTGGATGGATGATGGATGGATGGATGGATGGATGGATGGATGGATGGATGTTGATGGATGGATGGCTGGATGGATGCACATGGACGGATGGCATGGATGGACGGACGGACGGACGGTGGGTGGATGGATCGAGGATGAATGGATGGATGGATGGATGGTAGGGACGGACGGACGGACAGATGATGGTTGGGTGAGCGGGTGGTGGGTACGTGGGTGGATGTGGATGGATGGAGGACGGACGGACGGACAGATGGATGGTTGGGTGGGTGGGTGGGTGGGTGGGTGGGTGGGTGGTGGGTGGATGGATGATGATGGTGGATGGATGGATGGATGGAGAAATTTTGTTGAGTAATATTATGAGTGAGATATTGAGTAAGTTTGGGAGAAAGGGATGCAGGGATGGCTGACCTCAGGTTTGAAGCAGAATTTCAGGGCCCCAGATTCAGCTATCGCTAATGTTGAGATTACAAGCTACTCAGGGCACCTGCCCTGTCCCGATATAAATTGTATATGTAATGTTGAGTTGTTCACCCCGAGCATATCCTTAGATATGGCCAGGTTTTGCCGAAGAGGGTGGGTGCTTGCTTGTATTTAAAAACAGTTTTTAAGTTAAGTCGGACATTTCGTACCAATACCTTCGCCCATCTATATTTTCAGAGTTTCAGAGTTTCAGAGTTTCTTTATTTACCACAAAGCAGCGCGTGCTTATACAAAGGAAATTACAAACAGAAATGTCAACAGCGCAATGTGGTGTGGAAAATGAGGAGAAAGCTGCGCACATGCAGCTTGACAAAGCCCCCCCCCTTCCAGAAAAAACAACAACAACAACAACAAAAACAAGAAAACACACAAAAAAAAAAAAAGAAGGAAGACAGCAGGCAAACTATGCAATAATTTCTTAGCAAATAAGGCTTCCGCGGTTTGTATCAAATGCATGTATTTTTGCATATAACAACACATTCAAGCACTACTTTTTTATGACCGCAGACTAAATTTGTAGAACAATTTTTCTAACGTAATACACTTATTTTACAAAAACAAATGTCAGACGACAAAATGATAATATTATATGTGTGTGACAGACAAGGTGTCCTATGGTCCGTGGTTGTGCACGACTACGACTGAAGGAGAATAGGTTGCTGCCCACAACTGAGTAGAGTAAAGACAGCGCTTGCAGAAAGTGAGTGCAATTGTTCCAGAGAAAGGCCTATATTTATTTAGCACATGGGGAATGGCAAATTTCAGCATTTGAAAGCCGTAATTTGTTCTCGGTGTAGGGATGTGCCAGAGTTCGCTGTGCCGATTACAGCGAGCTGAAACGTTTAACTGCAGGTAAAGCTAGGCTTTTCAGGGTATTATATTAGTGCGAATTCGGATTTTAAAGACATTAAAAGCCGATATTCATAAACCGAGTTAAACCTTAGGACATTAAATTTAGCGAATAAATGAGATGTATGGGCATTGTAACAGAGATTCCCAATAGCACGCATAGCATTTTTTGGAGTGTGTATATCTTGTTTTTGGAGGACTCAGTTCCGGATGCCCATATCAGTTGGCAATAATGTAAATGTGAAGCGAAAAGTGTATGAATATATATGTTGGGGTATATGTGTGGATATATGTGGATATATGTGTTGGTTTCTATCCTGAGCGAGTTTGCGATTCCTAAGAGATGAGATCGCGTGCCTCACGGGGATCTCATCTCGTAAGAATGGTTCATCTCTTAAGAAGGAAGGTGTTCCTAGGCGTACGATGAGAAGACACTTCCCAAAATTTTTGGGAGAGCGGAGTGTGATGGTTTGTTCAACAAGGAGCACGGTGTGCTAGTTCGAGTGGATGTTGGTCTGGGTGCGTCGCTCCCTTCCAGACCCTTGTGTCCGTGTGTTAACGTATTCTAGGAGCATTCAAGAACCACTTCTCTTCCGCATATATGTCTGCGGTCTTCCAAACGCCTTCTGCCACCCCAAAACCTTTTCTTTTCTGTTACGCAAATTATTCCTTCCGCCGCCTCATAAAACTGCAGTCCTCATTATATGTTTTGACTGAACTCTATAAGCGAAACTGATGGCCGCATTCTCGGTATGTTTTCCATTAGATGTGTTTCCTTGACTCAACTGAGGGGAGGATAGCGCAATTCTTTGAAAAACATTCGAATATCGCCTTAAAGGATCTCCTCCACCGGAGGCTCGAGGGGAGGAGGTATTCAGAATACCGGGTTGAGTATAATGAACGTGCACAACCATAGAAGTGGTGTCGGCTTGGCCATGCAGTGCAAGGGGGGAAACACGAAATGCGTAGATCAAGGTCCACCAGTGCGAGAAGTGCTCGACTGTGTGGTGCATGTATCTGGCGTAGTTGCATGAACAGCATCATCTTGCGCGGGGAAGGGGTCATTTGAACCTATTTCAGCGGTACTGCGCCTTCATGTGGTGTTTGGAGTCTTTGGAATTATTAATGTAGCACAAACGGTCACGCGGGCTCCTGCAATGGCGCGAGGAAGGGGTAAATTCGACAGAATAATGTCGAAATAGAGCAACGGATGGACACCGGCTTCACAACGCACGGCACCCAGGTTCGATTGCGGCTGCGGGAAGAGTTTCTTGCACATCGTTCACGATCATTCATCATTAATACCAGGGAAAGTTGGCTTTTCTGGACTGCGTATTGGCCTACAACGGCATCCGTGAGGACAATAAAGCTTCTCTTTAAAAGGCAAATACCACAATTCGATGGGAGACGACGTAAACAGGACCTTTAATCGTAGCGTACCTCGGTTTAAACGCACTTTGGGGGCCAGTTTTAGGAGTGTTATTTTGCTTGGAGTAGTTGCCGATTTTTCAATGCGCTGAGCAGTGGCGAGTGCATAGTCTGACACTAGACGCCCCGAGATACTTAAATGGGCCCCCAAGACAAAATACAACATTGTTTAATTTGAAAGATATTGGGTACAGTACCTCAGGCAGCTTGTTCCAGCTAACGAAGCCGTTTTTTACCGGAAAAAAACCGCATGAAATGTTGAAAACATCCAAAAGTCATATGGGCGAGTACAAGAACGTAATTTGCAGCCAGTTAACGTGACGTTAGAATTCAAGTGATCGGATAAAACGGAACTAGAGCCAACCACAATAGCCCATAGGCCCACTACAATCGCCCATTACAATCCGCAGCCGTAACAACAAATAGAATTTGTGACATCATAAAAAATGGCTTGAATTGGCTTGGGGTCGCCACTGCTTCACAAGTTTTAATAGCAGAAGTGTTTAGGATGAGCTTCGTCCGTCCATCGCCACCAAGAAACTCGAACCCTCAAGAAAAAAAATGCGGTTAGGGAAGTCCCGGAATGGAACCCGGAACATGTACGCCATGAAACCGGCAACGTAACCACTGGGCTACCCCAAAGGCCCGAGGTGTATGGAGAACAACAAGACGTAGGGCCAGTTCAGTTGGAAAGGTAGAAATCCCGGGCCATCTCTCCCAACGTGACACCTGGGGAGGGGTAAAATATGCAGTGTATAGGTGTATTCTTGGCGCCTTGGCGTTTTTGCAACGGAGATGAAACCGTTGGGGGGTAGAGGCATACAGCTTTGCTGTAAAAGTCCCTTATCTTTGAAGCACGATGCTCTCTAGCGCGAGGCAAACGAGTGCCCCGGTGCTTTTTAGTACGCGTTCCATTCTAGCGCCAAGCGTATACGAGTTTTTCCGTGTTTTAGTACCGTGACTACATGAGACGACGATTACGACGACCACAGGAGACGCCAACAGCCCCAGCTTCTAAAGGGTTTCACCACTAAAAAACGCTTCCCGTGGTCGACATCGAACGTGGGTCCCTCGCCGTATGATACCGGCCTCTATCTGAATGAGCTGTAATCGCAGTCCGGGCGCACAGCATTTCCTCTGGGTTCGTAGCGCAGGCGTTGGTTTTGGATTTGGACGCGGGTTCTAGCGCGAGCTTACGGTGTACTTTGGGAGAGATGTGAAAGTCTGCGGACGTAACCACCCGGGCCTGCCAGTCATGGATAACTTTCGGCAGCTAGTGTTCGCAAATAATGTGATGTCAGCACCGGTCTCCGGCGAAGGGAGAAGGGTCGCCAGCTCTGCTGTTTCTCCAGCAATACAACACTAGTGCAAGCTGAGCAATTTTTTAAATACCTAGAATGTCTGTTTTATTCAGCCCTGTGCACGCTTTCGTATCAATTTTTTCCGCCCACTTATCTTTCTCTGTTACACACGTTTTTTCTAGCCCTACTTGTGCACCTCTAACTGTGGGTCAGGACCTTGTCGTGAAAGAGCCGCGGTCGACTTGCCCGTTGTGCAGTTGTTCGCATCATTGCGAAGACATCTTCGAAATTATAAAAACTGCCGACAGGACCCACAATGGCCGCCGGTGGCAACTTGGTGTGCGGTACGCACCCAACATCACATGGCTGGTGGTTGTGCGTCTTTGAAACGAAGTTACAAGGAAGTAAAATACAGAAGACTCGGCACTCTTCGGGTCACCCATTTTAGCATTTTTTTTCGCATGCCCTTACTTTATTCCGTATGCGCACGGAATAAGGCCAGGGATTTTTTGCCCGCGCCATAGCGCGTCACCGGTAGTGCATAAATCACAGTTAAAAATCGCAAGACGTTGAATCAGTACCAAGACGAACTGGAATGGGCAGCCGGCCGCCCTCTTGCTGTTTTGTTTGAAAAGTGAATAACAATGGGTCGGGAAAAATTTCACCCACGGGAACTGGTATTTGCGTCCTGCAAATTGAAAGGTTAGGGTAGCCTTTAGTGTTTCCTGAAAATTTCCTGCAAGCTTTATGAAAGGTTGCTGTTATTCTGTGTCTATGAAAAGAATTTGTAAGCGGTTCACTTTCTAGGCACCTATAAGCGCAGGAATACTTCAAAAACACGACTTTTTCGTTCTGTACCACTCAATTTCCTGATACAAACCCAGCACTGATATCTTTTTAACTGAACAGTTATGTCTCTTCTGATGCTACCTGTCACGCGTAGCTTGAAGTAGGCATTACAATCCGTGTTTCCTTGCTTAATAGATTTAACTGGTATGCAAAGGTCAAGCTGTCGTGCGTTGACGACTACCTCGTGCATCTGCCGCATCTTAGGTCACACGGTGGAACCTCCTGATGCCGTGGGGAACAGCCGTTTTTTTTAGTGCGCACCGATGGCGTAAGTCAGCTATTCCGCTGAACGGCCACTTAAATCTCACAAGTTAATAATTTAACGCAATGATAACACACAACAAAAATAGAAAGCAAATGTGGTTTCAGCATATTTGCAACAGTGGGTAGTGATCCCTAAACGGTTTGGTGCGTAATGCTTTTAATCACAACTTCACTCTTAGCATTGATAATGCCTAAAGTTTTTTCATATTCCATCATCCTAGAATAGCAGTGCCAACGCAATCGCCTTTCGATCGATTGCCAAATTTATAAATACATGTCCTGAAATGTTTCCAGCAAGACAGAATGTCTTGCTATAATTTAGTGAGTAGGGGTGCTGGGATCAATAGTATTTGCGATAGTCACATCAACCTGGTTTTCACGTTTAAAACTTTTTTTTTATTTAGGCAAGTCATAGACAAAAAATAATTCACCAAACAAAAACGTAACTCAGCATAACGTCAAATCGCAGGCCTGTACGTTTAGTTTCAAGTTTCAAGTTTATTTCAGACATTTAAATTACATGACTGAGGAGGAGGGAAAAAAAGCCGACAGCTTAGCGGCTTGACAACGCTCCCTTCCCCTGAGCTACATCGGCAACAAGGGTAGCGAACAGCAGGTAGCAAGAAGAAAAACAGCAATGCAGTTTTTGTGTAATCAAATACAGTTGAATACTTATACATAGCTCTGTACCGGTTAAAAGATAGTCTTGCATAAGATTGAACAGAAATATATCCAGCACAAGTGGTATCAAACACATGGCAAAGAGAATGGCAGAGGCAGGGTTAACAGAAGACATGTGAACTACTAAACCATAGGCAACCAAGTAATACTACACTGAAAGCATCTTATAAAAGAAAGTTTTATCTGTTGGTAGGAAGGCAAAACGATCGCAAGAATTGGGGAGACCAAATCGGTTAAGCAGAGTAGGCAGCGCATAATTTAGCGTTTCAATCCATAATTAGTCCGTGGGCGAGGCACGTACCAGCGTTCATGGTGGCGTGTTTGATGGGAGTGCGTGTTTCTTTTGTAAAATAATTGTTTCCTCAAGAAAAGGCGCTCGACGTTCGGATAATGATTTATACAGTTGAAGCAAGCGGAAATCATAGAAAGACGTAAGTTTAATTATGTTATATTTTGAGTACAAGTTGTGGGAAGAAGATATACTTGGTGCGTTAGCTATTGCTTTCAATTGCCCCGTTCTGTAACACCGAAGCTTTACTAATATTGGTTGCAGTGGAGCTACCCCAGATTAAATTGCAGTATCTTATATTGACTCAAATAATGCAAAGTACAAAAGAAGCTTTGTTTTAACCGGCAGAATGTGTCGCAACTTCCTAAGTATTCCGACTGTACGAGATAGTTTAGTCTGCAGGTGCTCGAAATGAGCATCCCACAGCATAAACTCACTAATGTAAACGCCCAGAGATTCAACTACATTGGTTATTTGTATTTCATTAGTCCCCTAGTGAGAGGGTACTTCTTAGGTCATAAGTGGTGTTTTTGGCTGTAAAGAATATGGCTTTTGTTTTGGCAGAGTTGACCAAAAGAGCATTTTTGATAGACCATGGTGTGCAATTTAGCTAGGAACTAAGTTGGCTTTCCCACTAAGCTATTTACGTCCTCTCCAGTTAAAAATAAGCTTGTATCATCCGCGTACATTACGTATTAAACTTCTTATCTATTCGTATGAGATCGTTAATATATATGTTAAAGAGTAAAGGTACCTAAACAAACTTCCCTGAGGAACCCCATGTTTAACAGATTTGAAGGCAGATTGAAAACTCTCACTTGAGACACACTGCACGCGATCACTGAGATAATTACAAATTAGATTGAGCATATTATTTCTGATTTCCATAAGCTGAAAGTTTTAAAAAGAAGAGTGCGATGATTCATTCTGTCAAATGCTTTAGAAAAGTCTACAAATATCCCTAATGTGATCAATTTATTCTGGATGTTAGTAAGTATGAGTTCTTTTTGTCGTAGCAGTGCTAGTTCGGTAGAACAAATGTTGCCTGAATCCAAACTGCTAGTTGTTAAAACATTGTATTTTTTTAAGAAAATCGGATAGCCGTACAAAAATAATACGCTCCAAACCTTGGAAAATACCGGCAAAATAGATATGGCCTATAATTATTAAGGACGTCCTTAGGACCTCCTTTGTGCAGAACAACTACTCTCGCCTTCTTCATTTCGACAGGAAATACACCTGTTTCGAGAGCCAAGTTGTAAATGTAAGTTAAGATAGGGCAAATAATGTCTATGACGTAAATAACTGGTTGCATTTTGATACCGAATGCGTCTTCGCATTTACTGATTTTCATGCGGTCGAAAGCTGACTGAACCTCCATTTCATCACACGAAGTGAGGAAAAGGTAACTCGGCACATGGTTATCTATGTAGTCAAGAGCAGTGGGGTCATGTTCACTATCAACAAGCGAACAAAGTAATCGTTGAATTTGTCAGCTAGTTGTTTTCCAGTGATTTTTTGTTATCAATAACCAGACTGCGGGTACACGGGAATGTTTGTTGCAGAGTAGTGTGTTTACTCTATTCCAAACGATTTTTTGATCTGTAATGCCGTTGAACAGGTTTATGTAGTATTGTTTTTCGCTTTCTTTAGCATAGCATTTATTTTGTTACGGTGTCGTTTAAAAGTCTTAAATTCAGCTGTGTTACGACTTCTAAGGAATACCCGGTACAGTTTGTTTTTCTCAGATATCATTTTAAGGATATAAGAGGTAACCCATGGCTTACGAGCTCGTTAGGTGTTGTGAACGTCTTGTATGGGAAGCAAGTTATTGTAAATTAACAGGACTTTTCTAAGAAGAAATGAAATGCATTGTCAGCATTGGTATAGTCTCGCACCGACTCCCAGTCACACCTGATATAGCATCCTGAATGTTTCAAGCGTATAGCTATTTATTTGTTGAATTTTATTTTGTGTTCAATGTTTTACGGTTCGTGCGCTGGGCAGCGTTGCTGCAAATAGCAAAAAACAGGGAGGTGGTCACTGAGGGAACTATCAATAACCCCTGCTAAGGAAAAGTTAGGGTTGACTAGCTCACAATTAACACGTCAAGTATTGTGCTGACGTGGGAGTCACGCGCGTAGTAGGTGATTACATTTTGCATAAAATGAAATTCTAATAGCGTCAGCATGCGGTGCGCCGAGAAGAGTTTTCACCCATGTTAATGTTGAAATCACCTCCCATAAACACAGTATAACCCCAAGAATCAGCAATTCAAAAACTGTCTCCAGATAGACTAAAAATTAATCAAGGTTTCCATCAGGAGGGCGATAAACCACACAACAAATAGGGTAGTTCCACTGCGCACAGAAAGGATTTCATAGTTGCTGTTACCGGCACATGCTTGATTTTTCTCTTTCACAGTGCATACATCGAGTATTAATAAACCGACTCCTCCCCCTCGTCGATCGGCTCGATTCAGGTAAAAAGATTGGTACTTGTTGACAACAAAACATTCATGATCGTGAAGCCAGGTCTCGGTGATCATAATTCTGTATAATTGAAACGAAATTCATTAGGAACTGATCAAAAACTGCTTCTTTCCTCTAGTAGATTGGATATTAATATGCAAAACTGATAGGGCTGAGTTTTTTGCAGCGAACTCATTCAAATCACTCGGTTTAGAGTAACCGTTCATATCGGTTCTGGTTGATTTCTACATTAAAACGAATTTACGAGACAAGCTTGCCAGGTCACTTTCCACACGGATGACATGTATGGTTTCCTTACTAGCCCTTCGCAGCAAGCACTTTCCGTTGCTGTGCCAGGCGTATTCAAACCCATTTTCTTTCGCGCCCATTCTTGGCAGTGAATAGCAGAAGCCTATTCGTTGAGTAAGTTCTCAGTGACCGACACATTGCAATTGCAAGTTTCTCAACTTTTTGCTTCTTGGAGCCAGTTTTCTTTCTGCTGCAGCTGAGCGAAACGAATGAGTATCCCCGGACTTTTCTGTTTCGACGGTAGCCTATGTAAAGCTTCTACTTCATTCATGCTCACGTTGGGAATTCCCCACATGCGTACCAACTGCGTTGACTTTGGGAAAGCAGGTCTTCATTTTCTGAAACTCTACAACATGTATGACCAAGTTGTGGCGCCTACTGCTTCGCCATTCCAGGTCCATTCACCTCAAGTTTGAGCTGCTGGACCTCAACAGACCCTCACGGGCTCCACAGCTTCAATTCGCCTGCGGAGTTCCTTCAGTTCTGCATCGTGGCCTGGCACCTGCCTGCAGCAACTTCATCATATTGTCTGACATTAACGAGATAGCCTTCTCAATTCCATCAACCTTTTGCAAGTTAGCTAATGTATCTTAGTTTGGGCATTTATCGCGGAAAAGATTTGATGGATATCTGAGGGTTGCTTATCCTTGCCGTTGCCCATACTCCTAAGTCGGTTTGCATAGCATGATGGGCACTGCCATGACTGAAAGAAAGTTTCAGCTTTGTTTTGGCCGCCGCTTCAGTCACCCTGAACATTTTCCCAGGTGAAGTAAAGAATCACATGTTGAGCACTGCATAAAGCGACCTTGAGCTGACAACTTTTTTGAACATGTTGCACACACTTTGTCGATCATTGAGAAATACAAGGGATACGATATACAGCAAAACAACAGTGTTGCACGCTCGGCAGCGGCGGGAGCAGAACATAGACGAAAGGTCCAAATTGAAAGGACGGAAGCCACCAACCTACAATAGGCGACAGAAACAGTCTTTAGCCAACCGCACCATGCCACCGCCGCTGCGGATGTGACCAGAAGTGGGCGTAGCGATGACAGCGAGATAACTTGCAGAAAACAGACAGCGTAGCGGCGCCAGCAGCAGGGCCCTGGTTGTAGAATTGCGTCGATATCGGCTTGCGCACTTCGGAGATAGGGTGTGCGCACGCTGACCGGTTACAGGCACAGGCAGCGAAAATCCATTCGGGCTTTTGGAACACCAGGCGAGAAGTCAGGAACTGCAATAGCGACAGAAACTCGTTCGTGCCACCGCTGCCGCGTTGTGAACAGAATCGTGGCCGATGACAGCAAGATAACTTGCAGAAACACAGCGGAGCGGGGCCAGCCGCGGGCATGGGTAGAATTGCGGATATCGGCTTGCGCACTTCGGAGATAGGGTGTGCGCACGCTGACCGGTTACAGGGACAGGCAGCGAAAATCCATTCGGGCTTTTGGAACACCAGGCGAGAAGTCAGGAACTGCAATAGGCGACAGAAACAGTCTTTAGCCAACCGCACCATGCCACCGCCGCTGCCGATGAATAAAACTAAAGTAAAAGAAACTACTCTCTTTACTAGGCAGCCATGACGTAAGAAGTTTCCGTCGCCAATTTCTTAATGGTCCGTGTTTACAGCCCTTGTCCTAGTTCTCTTTACTAATAACCTAAGTGAAGTTTTTACAATGAACGTTATGGCGGCCCCGTGTAACGATTGAACGAAGACCATTGACACATCTTAAAATAACTTCACACCAATGCCGTGACGAGCTTACCTGTGCATATACCACAACGTTATATATACTTACATGATAGGTCTCTAGGTCCCTGCCTTCTAAGTGTATATTCAAGTCACGTGAAGTCTATATAACCGCAGCGAAAGACTCCATTGTGAAACAGTGCTTTAAATTTGAAATTCACCGAACTGCTTTTTAAAGGGAAGCTTTGTAGGGCTAGGCGAAAGCAAATCCGGTGTCCTGTATACGAAGAAAACTGCTCTGGCGCAACTCAATGCGCATGCGACTAAAACCTAGGTTTTGATGAGTTTTCGGCAAGGCACAGGGAGCCAAAGAATCGGCTCCAATCTACGCTGTGAAGGTGGTTGGTCTGCGAAGATGTAAACGACACCCACAACGATTGCCTATGCGGCGTGACTTGAATTCACACACGTGGTTCAACAAAGAGTGAAACCAAAGACTCTGCCAACTGTAACCTGGGATTCGCCGGGGCGGCGTCCCGAACGCAGCAGCGTCGGCAGAAACAAAACGGAGAGGAGCGCCTTTCCATGCGTAAGGAGGGCGGCACGCGCGGCTACGGCGTCATCTGTCTCAGTGCTCCCCCTCACTCCTGTTTCATGTGTCGCCTCCAAAAAGCGCCCTCCCGCTCTCAGACGCTGAATCCAAATCACCGTCTCTCTTCCTGTTTCCACGTGTGGGCGTAGCTTAGTGGGCAGGACGACGGGTCTCTCGCCTCACTTCTCTGCGGACCAGGTTCGATCACTGGTGGTGGAAGTGGTTAGTTTGTGTGGCCTGGGTGTAGCCAGTAGCCAGCAGTAGCCTGGGATGTTTCTTCGTGTAGCCTGGGACTTTTCTGCTGACGTGGACACGAAAATGTCCTTGGCTGGTTACAGGTGTACTGTCTGGTAGTAAAAATTCCATTTCTCACAGCCTAGCGGGTAGGCAGCGAGGTAGCAGTTGGAGCACCGCTGTAGCGATAACGGCTGGACCACATACCAGCAGCAGCGCGATGATATGTCTTCCCATACGCCTCGTGGCGGAAGGGATTTCAACCCATGGTTGTTTTTCAACCTGAAGAAACAGCACGTGTTGCGCGCCAGTGCCAGAAGTTGCCGCTTTGGGTGACCTGTATTTCCGCACTGCGTACACGATCGATGTTCATTCCGTTATCAGTTTTTTTTGTTGCAAAATGTACGCCATTGGTCGTATTTGCTCGAATCTGTTCTTGGTGCTTAACACTGGCGTCCCACCCGCTGTTCTGTTCCTGCCGTAGCGTGAACAGCTGTGGACGTCGATTCGTTATTTAAGTGCATAGAAGTCGTTACTGCGCGCATTTTTTAGGATTACCAGTTCGCGTGCTAGTGCGAGATCAATGTTTTTTCGGCTCACGGTTCGCTTCATTTTCATGTGCGCGTGGTGGACTCCATGGGCATAATTGCGTCTCATCGTGAAAGCGGCGGCTACTTCGACCGAAGGCGCAAGTCTTTTTTGTAACGGTTTGATGGAAGGATTGTGACCATATCGGGTTTATTAGGTGCCTCTCGAAAAAACAAACTGCGCGCAAATTAACGGGGACAAGAACACATGAAGACAGCACAAGCGCAGACTCGCAACTAGTTTATATTGCACAATACAAAGTTTTAAATGCCCAAGCACCCAATCGCCACCCCCCCCAATGCGTCACAGTTCTCGGCGCACTCAGCCGAAAATACAAAAAAAAACGTTACAAAAAACCACAAAACGAACTTTGAGGCGCACGAATGGCGAAAAATCAGCAAAGATAACCGCATCATACAGGATTAAGACCCCCCTCCCACCCCCAACACGTATGCCCAGAAGAGCACCGAAATAGCGCTCGATGTGCATCTAAATATGCGACTTCTCGATTAAGCAGGGCGATAGAGGGATGACTGATGCAATCGGAACCGGCTTTTATGATGTGGCTGGCTTCTACAATTTCTCGCGTTTGCTGGTTCTTATGTCGGAAAAGGATGGCTGTGCGCTCAAACACAGGGACACAATCAGGTCTGCATGCGCGGCAATGAGAAGATAAGTGGCTCAGGTCACGTTTTTCCTTTGAATAGTTGGAGCTGCTAAAAGCTGTAAAGTGGGTAAAATTTGACAAGGAAGCCGAAATGCCAAAACAAAAATCCAAAAACTTCGCTGTTGGGTGAGATCTGTGCAAGAGTTAATAAAAAGGCGAAAAAACCGTCAGGGGACATGTGGCATTAATCACCAAAAGAATTTCGTACCGTGTGCGACGGGGGTCGTTTATTCGATACCACTTGCCTGTGGCAAAGTATACATTGCCAAACGGGACGGTGTTTGAATGTCAGGCTTAAAGAACATAACTATTCAAAGGAAAAACGTGACCTGAGCCACTTATCTTCTCATTGCCGCGCATGCAGACCTGATTGTGTCCCTGTGTTTGAGCGCACAGCCATCCTTTTCCGACATAAGAACCAGCAAACGCGAGAAATTGTAGAAGCCAGCCACATCATAAAAGCTGGTTCCGATTGCATCAGTCATCCCTCTATCGCCCTGCTTAATCGAGAAGTCGCATATTTAGATGCACATTGAGCGCTACTTCGGTGCTCTTCTGGCCATGCGTGTTGGCGGTGGGAGGGGGGTCTTAATCCATGTATGATGCGGTTATCTTTGCTGATTTTTCGTCATTCGTGCGTCCTCAAAGTTCGTTTTGTGGTTTGTTGTTACGTTTTTTTTTGTATTTTCGGCTGAGTGCGCCGAGAACTGTGACGCATTGGGGGCGTGGCGATTGGGCGCTTGGGCATTTAAAGCTTTGTATTGTGCAATAATAAACTAGTTGCGAGTCTGCGCTTGTGCCGTCTCATGTGTTCTTGTCCCCGTTAATTTGCGCGCAGTTTGTTTTTTCGAGATGCATCATTAGCAACTCGCCCAACTTTCAACCCTTTTATTAGGTGCACAATTGTTCTGCATGTCAAACCAATTTTTTTTTGCCCGAAATCGGCTTGTTGTTCGTTCTGAAGCAACGACCGACAGAAGCACTGGCGCGTATTTTCAAAGGTGACTTTTTTTTCCCGTGTTCACTCGTTTGTACACTCTTAATACCGGACACTGCGTCGACTCGTATGTAAAATTTGTTGCACATGAATGAACCGGTGCTGAAATTCCAACCGTTATTGTCCAGCCGTGATTGTGCTGTATCGCCCTGGTTTTAGCGTCAAAATAACTCCCTGATTGGGGTTTTATGTTTCTCCAGTAGTAGTAAGCTTGCAATATACATAGCGCTGCGTGTGTTCGGATGAACCCAATAAATCTGAAAAACACTCGCTGGTAAATTCTTCGGCTATTCGGATTTCTTCGATGAACGTGGATGTTAGAGGTCTAGGCAGCGAAAACATGAAGGTCGAAGATCTTCCGATAACATATTGCCACCGCTGAACCACCGACTGGCCCTTGTCAGCGATAAGAGCGGTTCGACAGAGGTCTCAAAGAGCGGCCACTTTTCTTCTTTCAAGAGCAGCAGACACGACAGAAGGACGGTTATCTTATCTTCCAAGTTATCGTACAGGGTTCAAATGTGCGTCTATAAGTGAAGCTTGAGCATGTCGCTGCCTTCATACCCATGTCCCGATTTTCTAGTTACTGTTTTCGACAAAAAAAAACGACACGGGCCAACTTCTCAGTAGGTTTTGCGAACTGCCATAGCTGTAAAACCAGTGATATTTCTAAACCGGTGTCGTTGCGTAGGCTCCCACTGTCCCGTGTATTCTTGCTACAGGCTGATTGATTGATTGTAGGGTTTAAGCCGGGCCGACGCAACGCAGGCGATGAGGCGCGCCTTAGTGGAGGGCTCTGGATTAATTTTGACCACCGGGGGATCGTCTTGGCCATGCTCTCCCTGTTACTACCCTAAACGTTGGAGGGCGTGTTCAAGGCTGCGGGTCGTAGATCGAAAAGTCTGCAATTTCAAAGTGACCTTGCAAAGAACTATCACCACTACTACAGCAAGTTCGAGGGTTGCGGTGCTCACAAACGTGCATATTTAGCATTGAAGTATTTCTTGTGTGAAAAAAATTACTGACGTGTAATATTCTCCCTAATTCAAATTTGTGCGCAGCGCGAACTGCAGTCTTCTCGGTCACGGCGCATATCTGCTGCGTGTCAGGAAGTGATCGCGTGATCACCGAACGCATGGCGGAGCGCGCTACTCAGCCGTTGTCTACCAGCGCGGCGCCCCCGCCCCGTATACTGTTGCAAACTGTGTTCGAACTTCCCGCCCAAATGTCACGTGGTTCGGATGAGCCGTGAACGGAGAAGCGTAGGCGAAAGTGTGGGGGAGGGTGGACGCGCTCCTCGGCGGGTACGTATGGCGAAAGTGTGAGGGGGAGGCAGTGAGAGACCTGGTGCCTACAGCCGCGCGTTCCGCGCTCCCCTTCACAATTTCTCCAGTAATCTCCTCTCCGCTTTCTTTCTGCCTTCGCTGCCTCGTTCGCTCACTCGGTTATACGGTTATCAGCGCCGCCGCCGCAAAATCAAGGTACCGGGAGCCAGAAGGCTGCGCCCTAAAACTGTTTCTGCATTTAAACCTTCCAGGAAATGAAACGCGATTCGTGTGTCCTTATGTGCCATCATCCCATTCGGGTCGCACAGCGTTTCTTTTGGGTCCATTGCGTGGGTGTTGGCGTATGACCTGGGCTGAGTCGAAGTGACTTTGACGTTAGACTTTGGCGTTTTAGGTTTTGGACGAAGACAATGGTCTCACGACGACGATTCGTGGGATGCGGTCAGCTTTATCGTGTATGATTCATTGGATTTTGCATGAGTTTGTACCTTGACTCGCAGGCAGTTTTCACTTTGATCGTTGTCGCATAGACTTGGGTTGCAGCGGCTTTGACTTTGGTACTTCACAATTTGATTAGCGCACGCAAGAAAGCTTCGCGTTCAACCATACTCGTAAATAGGCGTAGGTACTTGTGATTTTTTATTCGATTCATGTTGCAGTGAGCGGCTTCACATCGTTTATTTTCCACTTTTCCGCACTCGATTCAGAGTTTAAAGGAACTGCGATTTCAAAACCACTAGAAGCAGTACTGCAAATCGGGCAGGCAACAAGTGACTCCATATGTTTAAATATGTGATGAGTACGCGTAGCAACCGGCTGCCTTCAGATGCGATAGTTTTGAAGATACTCGTTCATCGGCTACGCAAACCCGAAAATTTTGGTCGGTCTGTTTGTCTGCCTGTCCCTCGATTCAGCCACCCTGCAAAAATGATTACAGCATTCCTGAAAGAGGCATTTCTGTAGGCCACACCTTTGCACAACACTAAATCTAGTATACTTCATAGTTGCAAGCAGTGTTGAGAAGGAAAATGTTTTACGTATTTGGGCAAAAGCACAACACATCCCCGGTCCTATGCAGCAATCGTTCAATTGACTATAGATGTGTGGTTGCTATTTAAGACATCGAGTAAAATAGTACACGTTGGAACCAATGTTTTCACCGAAAATACAAAAAGAGCTTACGCCCGAGCCTAGACCTCGCAGTGGCATTCCAAGAAGTTCCGCAGTAGCGAAACGTTTTACGAGGTTGCGCGTGAGCAGTGGAACGCTGGAAAATTTATTTCACGAGCAAAACTTCATCTTATAACACGAAAGTGTTTTACGCCAGTTTCGACCAAGATCTGACTGACGTCATATCCGTCACGGAAATAACACCCCAGAAAAACTTCAATTGACGTGGCTCCGCCGGGATTTGAACCACGAACTGTTTTCGCCGCGACGGTAGGCAAGTACCGTGCTACGGCTGCTCTACGAACACACTCGTAAACAGGACGGCCAACGCGCCTTATATCCTTTCATTCAGATGGTGCTGCTGTCTAAGAGAAGCGGAGCGAAGTAGTGTATCATGACGCTAATCAGCGCCCACAGCTGGCGCCTCGATGCGAGTGGCTACGTGTACGGGGGACGCGAAGCGTAACCTAGGGCCCTATTCTCGACTGCACAAATTCCCATGGAATTGGGCAATTTGCGGAAATCTTTTCTGATTGGCTTTCAATTTTGGTGATGTGCTTCCGGTTGACAAAGCGGATGTGTGTGCTGTCATCATTTTGACGTTTCATAACGTTTACGGGCACCAATTCTAAAATTTGCCTTATTTCTCTTTACCGAAAGCGCATAATTCTTGGTCGGCAATAAAAAAAAATGGCGCCAATCCACCTTGTGAATGTGATTGGAGAGCAAAGCTGTCAACGGCACCCACAACGATTACCCATGCGACGACGCTTCAATTCACTGACATCGGCCTAAAAATAGTGAAACCAGAGAGAAGTGAAATGCACTTAACCACACCCTTTATTACTTCAAAGAGACATTCTTGGTAAGGTTAAATCAGTGCATGATGCATGAACGGTGGTTGCTTGAGTGTATTGGTGAAGCACATGAGTGGAAACTCTTTTTCTATAAAATAAAGGAAGCTCAAACCAGGTGTTAGACTATCTCACTTCTCCGTCTCTGCCGCCACGGGCAGAGGTGACGAAATCGGTGGTGGAGACGAAGGAGGGAGAGGAGAAAGAGGAAGAAAAGGAGGATCAGGAGGAAATGCTTCCATTCAGATTTCTGAATGGCCCAGAGTGCGGTACAGGGGAGTGGTTTCTTCTTCACTGGAGCCCAGATGCAGTCCGCGCCGCCTGTTCCCTGTCCACCAGCTGAAACTGGGTAGGTAGAGAGGGGCTGTAAAGCAGCATCTCCCATTGCTTGTGTTAGGTAGTTGACGGAAAAGAGGAAGGAAGGAAGGAAGGAAGGAAAGAAAGACTGGGTACTCAGGGCTAAAGTCGCACACCCCGATTATGTGGCGGAGTGTCCCTACCTCTGTGCAAAATTTACATTCAGAGTCATAGCGATTCGGGTGCATTAATGTAGACGCGTCGGGTGTGGGAAAGAGCCGGATTGTATGAGCCGTAGGGTAGTTTGTTGCTCTCTGGAAACGTCAGGGTAAGGCGAAGGTAAGGTCTGTCTCTGGAGGCGATAATGCTGGGTTATGTCCCTGAACGAGACAAGCTAGTGACTGTCCTAGTGCAGTGCCATAGCAAGGGGGTAAAAGCGTAGTCTTGTTGGTGGGCGTATTCGGTGCCCTCCATGGAAGCATGAGCGGGTGTCCAGATGAGCTGAATGGAACCGTTTGGGCAGTGGTTTTCAGCACAGACAGGGCAGGTGGCGACACCCAACCCGACTGGTAGTTCCGGTAGGCTTGTTGGGTATGGTTGAGTGCCTCCGAATCCCTGGTTGAGTGACAGCCAAGGCTATGGCTGGCTCCTTCTGCCTCTTAGTGAGGCACACGCAAGGAGGTTGGTTCTGGAGGTAGCCACGATGATGGCGTACTGCTGCCCTCGATGTTGGGAGCGGTCTGTGTAGATCGCTGCATGATCCCCACCAAGGGTGGAATTGAGCGCTTGAGCACGTGCTTGTCGGCGACCCTCGTCGTGTGAGGGGTTCATATATGTAATCAAAGGGAGCATCTTTAGTTCTTGTCTCCAAGAGTCCGGGAGTACATCAAACGGAGTGACGTGCTGCACAGCCAATCTGGTGAAGGATGCGGCGACCCGCCGCAGTTCTGCTCATTCGGAGCTTCTGGTTACAAAGATGGCCCTCTACCAGCTCTTTCACCGTGTTGGGGAGCCCCGTGCTAAGCAGCCTCTCTGTGGACGCACTCATAGGAAGACCAACGGCCTGCTCAACCGCCTTTCTAATCATTATATAAAGCATCGTTATGTCCTATTTGCCGAGAAGAAGACAGGGGGTTGATGTGAGTGATTCTCGAGAGGAGAAAAGCTTGAATTAATCAAAAGGTATCGGATTCCTTGATGCCTCACTTCTAGGTGGCAACTCGTCTTATCTGTGTATGATTTGATTGATGCTGTGTTTGAGGCGCTGCAAGGATACGTGACTCTTGGTGTTGGCCTGGAGATGTAGGCCCAGGATGATGATGCTGGGGCTTGGAGTGATGGATTCGAATGTGTTTGTTCCTTGATGTGTCGTTTGACGTGAGTGCGGACGACAAGGAGCTGTTATTTTTTACGTGGACACTGGAGGCCACAGGCCTTAGAACATTGCCGTACTAGAACTGAGATGTCATGTGTTGGTGTGAGCTTCCTTTATTTTTGTAACTCCTAGCACATGCGCAACGCGCGCACAGGGCCACCAGACGTGCCGTGGGCGGAGCGCACAGCGGTGCTAGAGGTCGTGTGACGCTATCACGTGGCATTCAGCAAGAATGCCGGGGGTAAACCCGTAGATATGCTTGGTGAGTGCACCACCTGTCTTCTCTGTCTCCGCGTGGGCTCGTAGCAAAATCGGTAAAACAACGGGCTCTTGCGTGGTTACTCTGTTACTTCTGGGTTCGATTCCTGGCGGTTCCAGTAAATTCTTTTATTTGTTCACGGGAGTTTTCTGTTGACACCAACGGTTGCGAAGGAACCCTAAGGGGGGGGGGGTAGAGGTAAAAAGCTTTGCTTTAAATCTAGACTAATGCACCGGACATGACAACGGAAGCCAGTCTTTGCTATTCAACAACAATACTGCTTGTAATACACACCCTCTCTGTGATTGGCTGAGAAGGTGTGACGTAATATAACATTTGGCGGGAACGAACACGTCACGCATTGGCAAATTCAGGCTGAGTAAAAGTGACGTAATTTTACGTAACAGCTTGAAAATGGCGGCTGCTTTTGCCGCGAAATAGGGAAAAAAGGTTCCCCGACCTTCGCCGCCACGAAATGTCCGCGAATTTGCAGCAGTCGCAGTTTCGCATGACGCGCGGTTTAAAGCATGTTTTCTACCGACACAAAGTATAGTTTCGACTGTTTCCAAGTCAGAGATCACGGAGCATATAAATAACGTGCAGTATTTTGCCTTTATGTTTGGCAATAATATAAAAAAATTGGGCCCATCTCCCCACGAGGGGGGACTCGAGTAAATGCGTCGCGTAGGGGGTGGGTTGTATTGCTGTTAACGTTAGTGTTTGGGGGGTGGTGGTGGGGTGGTAGTGAATGTGTTAACTATTATTGCTTATTACTATTAATTATTATTATTTCTTTCATATATTATATTACTTTCGTGATTTTGCGACTCGAGTCCCCCCTCGTCAAGAGATGGGCCCAATTTTCTTTTTTTTTGTGACGCAAGATGTGAAGGCAAGGAGTAGGTTGTTGTAAGTCGTTATTTATTTATTTGTTGCTGTTGTCGTTGTATTGGACGCTGAGAACGACGGCTTTGTGGTCGCTAAAGTGTACTGTTAAGGGGTCTTTAAGCAGTGGTCGTGCGTTGCAGCAACTGGTGAAGACGAGATCGATGCAACTGCTGCCGTGTATCAGCAGCTTCTTGACGTAGTTTGAAGGAGTCAAGGATATAAGGCGCGTTCGTAGCCTTTGGAATGTCTATTCCTTGGTCGGACAATTGTCGCCTCTGTAATCAACCAGAGACAATTGATCATTGTTTTGTGTTGTGCCGGGACGCTGTGTTCTTCTGGGATGTTTTGCAGCGGACACTAAAAAAGGACATTGACATCACCCCGTACACCATTCGCTTCCTGCCATTTGAAGATGTTAATCGGGTGCCATATGACGTTTTCGTTCTCCTAGGATTGTTTAGCTTGTGGAAGTGCCGCATGACTGATCGGCATGCGGAACCCCCTAGGCCGACCAAGTGCATCTTTCGGGAACAGGCGGCGTTGGTGCGGAGCGTTTATGCTGCGCAGAGTGATCCACCAGAGTGGATGCATCTTTTAGATGCGTGCGTTTGCTGCCTGAGTTTTGATCTTTGTTCGACTGATGTCCTTGCCCTTTGCTGTCTGTTAGTGTTTATATTGTGTGTTAAGTGTCTCTGTCTTTTGAAGTTTTATAAAATTTCCATGCATTAAAGAAAAAAAATTGATTCTGTGTCGCTTTTGTGGCGCAGTGGGAAGAGCACCATGTACCTCGCGTTCCGCCCACAGGGTCGTGGGATCGAAACCAGGCGCCGATAACTATTATTTTTTTTTATAGTGTTGGGGGAGGGGTGCGGACGGACAACAACGCTGCACCTGTTGTTGAGAGCGAGGAGGGTACGGGGGAAGATACGCGCACCTGCGCCTCGCCGCGACGCGCATGCGTAGAGAGCGTGTGGACGCCGCCGCCGACGGTCGAGGGACATCGTGCGACTAAGAAAGGCTCCGCGTTTAAAAGTATTTGTTTGGCGTAACCGAAACATAATAGGGTGGTACAAGCAGTCTCCATGGCAAGGTGAACCCAATGCATGGTATTTGTCCACGCTCCACCTTGTAACCTGCTGGGCTACATGATCAAACTCAAGAGAAAAATAACAAAAAGGGACTCTTTTGTTTCATATAGTTTCTTAGTAAGTATACTAGAGAGGAAACTGCGCCTGGTAAGCCATGTCGTCGGGGGGTGTATGGGAAGACCCCTGCTTTTGGCTTGGGCTTGGCTTGAAAATTGGATTCTTGAGCGGTTTTTGGGATAGGCTTTCTTCACTATGCATTATCACGTCTACGAACTTCGAGGAAGCCGAAATCCTTCCTGTCCTGTGGTAGCCGTCTTCGGTTAAACAACAGGCAGTGTGGCATCGTACGGGACGTTGGTCATGCTGCAGTCGAAGGACGTATGACTGAGCGGGTAATATGCCGCCGCGAAGTTTGTAGCTGACAAAACAAAGAAACAAAACGTACTTCGACGAAGACAAGGTACGGCAGATACGGGCGCCTGTATCCGTCCTATCTTGTCATGTCCACGACTGTTTAGCGCAACGTTTTCTTTTTTCGTCAAGTTAAAACCATCTCGCTCAGCGGCAGGGTTTGTTAAACTGTAGTTGGCGGTCGGTGCATCGGTTCACCATGAAGGCGACGTTTCCATAGGCACGCTCAAAAAACATTACAAACTCCTGAAACAACTTATTATCTGATATAATGATAAAAAAATAAAATAAGAGTCTCTAATGAGTTTCCCCCAAAATGTTAACATTGCTAGTAACTACCACGTTGGCCTCAGAATAGAAGGTACAATAGTTTCGGCAAAAATACGCATTACTTTATTTTTCTTTGGATTTAAAACAGCCTGTTTTATTTTCCAATTACATAATGCCACACTATTATACGCGTTTTTGTGGCACTTTGCCTAAATTTGCGTCCACTAAAACATTTCAGGCCAAGCCAATGATGAAACTACGGCGAGCGCATGATCTAATGGTGGTCCATGACGACAAAGACGGCCTTCATGTGAGCCGCGTAGACGCTAGCGCCAGATTCCTATCTAGTGTATATTGTAAGAAACTGTATGTTTTGTTCATTACAGCGCAGATTGAAGTCGAGCTTGCCGAATAAGTGAATCGGTGACATCGTTGCGCTCCGCGGTTATTAGGCTAGCGCTTCGCTGCTCTTCGCTGCGAGCGCTTCACTGCTCTACAAGCGGTGGTCGCGGCCGTCTTTTTCTGTGATCACGCCATAAACTTGTAACTTAGCAGCAGACGATGGCGTGGCGGCGGTGGCGGCCGGGAAGGTGATAACGCAACAACGCTTGCATTGAAGCAGGGAGCCGAACTATGGTACTAAAAGCGATTGAAATAAATAAATAGATACGGTAAAAAAAAATGTGGGTGTTCTTTAGCTCGACATCCGCCTTTCGCTCGATTTTGGATCAACGTTACTAGATCGCCTTGTGGTGTTGACGTCAATTTTGACCTGCAGAAATGTGTTTCTCTTGCCAGCCTCAGCTACCGTCTTAAGTTTTATATTACATGGCAAGTGTTTTTGGATCTTTTATGCACAATATTTGATACCTTAGTTGTGATCTTTATGAGTGAGCGTCAAATTACACTACATGTCGTCAGAGCTATACATGCATCACGTCACTGATTGCTTGCATTGTGCTTACGCAAAAAAATGGCGAATTGCCTGGGAATTTATGCAGCCGAGAATAGGGCCCCTGCGGAGATGCCTGTAAGGCAACGACCACGGAATAAGGTGGACGCCAAGTTGCGAATGCCGCGCTCGTGTCATGATCCGCTGCTCCTTTCGCTGCATCGGACCATGTGTTCAGCAAACGATTCGCTGACAACCCGTTGGGTTTCGTTCGGACGGACGGTTTGCGAGCGCCTGTGGTTTCAGTCGGATTTATGCAATGGTGCGGGGCGTGCAATCCAGTGCCTAACGTTGATGCGTATAACGGTGCTATACCGACGAAATATAAATAGCGATGTGCAAGTTCATACCGATGCACAATAAACATCAAACTGCTCCTGTGACGGGATTTCACTTTCGTGTTTTACCGGTTCCTATGGAAAGGGATCAACCAGATTGTTTCTTCGTGGGAGGAGCAAGACGGAAGGGGAAGAGCGCGAGAGGTGGGCGAGGAAAAACTAAAGTCATTTACACGGCAGGGACGGCAGCAGACGATCGTCTGTTGACGGTATCTGCTGCAGAGTTATCAGATACCAGGCCACTTTCCTTTGTCAGACCAGCGTATGCTTCCAGAGGTGTGACTGCAAGTGTCAATCTCCCCAACCCGCGCCGATGGGACATTATCAGGTGGCATGTCACACAACGGTCTTCGGATTGCGCTGTTTCTGCGTCTTACTTTGTGCGCAAACATCGCCTAAAGACATCAAGGCCGCGTTGAGACTGTTGCCGCAGCTGTCGTAATAACTTTAAAGAATGACGCCATTTCACGTCTCAGCCTACCAAACTGCGTGACACGCCGTTTTTTTACGTCCATAAACCACGATATGTCTTTTGCGTCGGTAGACTGAACATAGCCTAATTTGCACCTCGTTTACAGCATTAAGGATTGTATTTGAACGAAGGTAGTGGCTATCCCATTTTCGTAGTCACTACGTATGGCCTGCTATCACGTATAACACCGCAATATTTTGCGCAGAATGTTGCGCACAAGATACAGCTCAGACAAAGGGTGATTTCGGCATCGCCTTTTGCCAATCAGCAACTGTTTCCCTCAAGCACTCGATATTTTGGCACAGACCTTGATAACCGATAGGGCTCTGGACACCCTTCATACAGTTTTCGCCAGTAGGAATTGAAATGTTCGTAGCCGCAGTCTTGGTGTTCGTGTTGGTGTGCCTTCTTACTACGCTGCTCCTGTAAGTAGACAAAATCTGTGCTTTTTCAAAAAGAATCCTGTTACGGTTACAAACCGCTTGGTTTTTTATAACTGTACGGTGAGAATATAGCTCCGGTGATGTGGCGGACCCAGTAATATTGCATTTTTAAAGGCGTGAGCTTGGTTTCAATTCTTGTTTTGTTTCGAGGTACTCATAATCAGAAATATTGGATGAATCTACGATGCAGTACGACGAAGAATTTCTCCCGTTGATCTGACAGCTTACGGGTATGCGACAATTCATCGACCACCGTTTCTTCGAGGGCATGACCGTTTTATCGAAACCGTTCCATCGAAGTGACGTCGCCCGTTTTATCGAATGCTGTTCTGAAGCTGCGATCGCGATTCATTGTTTCCGTTCCGTTTTTTTGCCATGAAATACGATAAATTTTATAATTACTGGGGCCGCATTTTTTAGGGCTCATTTTCAAGCACAGGTATTTCTCACTGGCCCTTCCGTGGCGATTATCGGCCGCGTGCATTGCGTTGAAGTTCTGGGTGAGGCTGCCTTTGGTGTTGTGATTACAAAAGTTTGTTGTTATGTCCTTTTTTCGGTTTTCTGGAATTGTGTTTCTGTAAAGCATTTGATTCCACAAATTGCCAGAAGAAACAAATGTTTAGAATGAACTAAAATCTTATCAACTGACTGGCACAAATCTGAAAAAAAAATTTATTTTCAAACTTTAGGGGCTGTATATGTAACTACACTGTAAAATGACATAAAAGTGCACGAAACGCAGTCACTGTCATAATTGATAAGAAATTGCCCTCAAAACGCCTTTGACTGGAAAACTGCAGGAGGTTCTTCTCGCCGACAAATCGGAAAAGTCTGTAAGGACTATGCAGGCTGCGTCAGTTTGCTCGGGAGAAAACTGTGACGCCCGTGCCTTGTTAATGACCTTTCTCAGCGTGTCACGGCATGGCGGCCTTCATCGCTCAAGAAGCCGGACACTTGCTGTGTCGCAAGAAAAAAAGAATGCACCTAGACGCATAGAACATGAAAGGCCTCCAGAATATTGGCTCTTTCCTGGACGGTCTTTATAGGACAGCTAGTACTGCGAGTATCAATCCGTTCTAAAGCTTCATTCGCGCACAAGATTTCTGCCTTCGGGTTTCCTGCGTTCTGCGTACTTGTTGGTCGGCTTGCCTTTGTTCTTGGATGGCGACCACACGTCTCGGCACTTCCCATACACTCTATATTCGACCTTTTTGTCGAAGATGTATGGGTAACCATCAAGACAGAGCTGCGTATTCCCACGCGCGGCAATTGTCAATTCCACGTTTAATGCCCATGTTTGAATAAAAGAAATCAGCCGTTTCTTCCGCACTAAAAAAGGCCTATCTGAAATATAAACAAAGAGGATAAAATAACAGTGCTAAAAATAATCTCATTTATTTCTGTCCATGCGCCATGAAGATTGTTATATTGTGTACGACCAATTTCGGTGAAATGTCCTCGATCGAACGTCCTTCTACCAAACGGTGTTCAATGACGCGGCTTCTATGGAGTGGCGTTCGACGTAACGGCGTGAGATGAATTGTCTGCAACCCAAAGTTTACATCTCCGCCATGTTTACATCTCCGTTCACAGCGCACAGCAGCAAAAGAACTGTTTTCTTAGAACACTTTCTCGCACCCTTATTCTGGATATACTTGTCAGTTTATCACTCTATTTGCTCATAATAGAGGTATATGTGTTCGCAGGTAGATATTACCGCGATTAGCTGTATCAATATTTATTGTCGATGGAAATGTGAAGTAGAGAGCAAACCAGCGCGCAGAGACTCTGATGCGTAAGCTGGCGCAGTAACTTGACAAGTTGAGCGTGAACGTTCTCGCTTTACGCTGTAAGTCGTGCTGTTTTCGTTGTTTTGGGGATTCTGGTTTATCCATATGGCGAAGCAATGCCGCAAGAGGGAGAGAGAGAGCAAAAAATTTTTCTCCAATCCACGCTGCTGAGATGGTTGGAATTAAAAGCTTTAAACGACACCCCGAACAATTTCCCGTGCGATGTAACTTGGATTCACACATATGGCTCTACAAAGAATGAAACCAGAGATCCTGCCAGCCGTTACCTGAAATTCACGAGGGCGGCGTCCCGAACGCAGCAGCAGCGGCTGATGCCACCGCTATAGCCCGGCCGTGAGTCGGGAGTAAGAAAACGGAGAGGAGGGTCTTTCGAAGGGATTGACACCGGAACCTAGTCATCGTGAAGCTTGGGGCTACACCAGCGCGCGACAAAAGGAAAGCGCAAACACCGAAACAATCCGACCCGTTAGCTTAGTGATTCCCATTTATGCAGATTTAAACCAAAGAGTTTCGTAAGTTTGAGAATTGCGAGAAAGCTGAAGGAACTTTTATAATCGCTATTTATCAGAACCAGTTCCTCCTTTCGCTTTTTGTATTACCTCTTGAAAAAACACGGCCGAATTGGTATTCACCAATTTAGAAAACGGAGTCCCATTCGTGGCAAGCAGTGCGCGGAAGGTAGCGTTTCTCTAGCGGCGAGATGTCTGTATGGGGTCTCTACATTTCGTTTAACCACCCTGCAAACCAATCCTTAGCGTACCTTTACCGTACGACCACATAATTCCGTCGGGTTCGGGTTACCCAGCAAGTGCTTTTGAAAAAGTCAATCAAACCGTGGGAATTAAGCGCGCAGTGGACGCGAAGCTGCGCCAAAACATGCCCAAAACAACCATCGCTGAAACAGACGGCAAAGCCGACGGAAGGGTCCCGCAGACGCGGCCGCCGGGGTGAGCACGGTGAACGCTACGTAATAGCGCCCTTTCGTCGCGCTATCTATACTGTGATCCGTGAGTAAACAGCACCCCCCCCCCCCCCCCCTCTGCAGCCGCGTTTGGATTATATTGTCGCGCACGCCACGACGGAACCAGTTGGCTGGTAGAGGTAGAAAGCTTTGCTTTAAAACTCGGATTTTTCTTTTAGGAGGACGTGAAATGTTGCTAATTCCCTGTCAGCGCCGCAGAAATCGTACAGACGCATTTTTATGAAAGCGCGAGGGCAGAAATGCCGTGGGACCAACGGAGCACATTGGGCGGAGATGCGTCTCGAACGCGTGAATTCAGCCGCCTGTAACTTCGCTACGAACAAAATAATTAAACACGTTTGAAGCAGTTTTGTTGGCCCTCTTGAGGAGTCTCGTTCTCTTAATTTTGACAAATATCGACGGCGGAACTATTGTTATTTTCACAAATTCACCTTTTTCGGAAAAAGGCGTGTTTTGCAAAATTAGCTTTTTTTAGCAAAATTAACGCAATCAAATTTTATTTTAACATATTTTTGTTTTGTCTAGCGAAGCCATGTTTAGCATATCAGTTTAGAAGTATCTGACCGACGCTACCTATCAATTACAAGCTGGTCACTATTGCAGATACGGAGATAGCGCCGCATCAACTTGAGCGACAATCTAGCCGTCTGGCCGGAATCAACGATTTTGTTATCATTTTTTTCTTCCCAGGCGAACGCAAAGTTTCCTTTTACTGTTTGCCATTGTGATGTAGTTTTTGTTCTTACACATATTTTAGTCAGAACGCTTACACCTTGCCATCCCCAAAGCCCCAAAGGTGGAAAAAACTTCAGCCTCAGTAAACTTGGCGTCACGTGCTCCACCTTTGCCCTTTTTTTTTTCTATGGAAGTACGCGCACTACAAGAAAACTGTTCGTACTTTTGGGCAATCCGCTTGCCAAAATAGTTTCTTATACTTTTATGAGTCATCGGCAAGCCCTGGCTGGCACATAACTAATAAAAATATGAGGAAAAAACAAAAATGCTTCAGTTCACCCATGTTCGATCTCTCGTAAAATAGGCCAGGAAGATGGCACTTCGCTGTCATTTGTTTGTAGAAATTTAGTTGTCGCCCAAGCGCATAAGAAGATGGGGCATGTTTGGTTTTTTCTAAGTTGATACCCATCTGCTAGTTGTCACACCGTTCCTTGGATTGGACTGCCGAGCAGATACATCAGTGGTCGTTGGTTATTTGTCTGTAAATGACGCAGTCGCCTGTGAAGAGGCGTACAGGAGGTCTTGTAGCAATATAATTTGTTCAAAGTAAAAAACAAGAGGCCCAAGAACGGAGCCCTGTGGGACACGTGATGCAAGGGGAAGAGAACCGGAACGGTAGTTATTCTGTTAAGCGACTGCGTGAATTTCTTTGTGAATTCACGCATTCAGCTCGCTGTATTACAATCAACGTTTAGGCTATAATTTGTAATAGTAAACATTTGTGATTCACGCTGTCGGAGGCCTCAAAATGTAAAAATGGCATCAGTATCAAGACACAAGTGAAGTATTCTGTCAAGCTACGTCACCACTGCATAAAATTCATAAACCTGGGTTTGGCATAAAAGGTTTCGCCGGAAGCCATGTTGGTTTTGAAGCAGGATGTTATGTTGGCATAGGTAGGCCATTGCATGGCTATACAACATGTGCTCGAATAAGTTGCTGCAAATTGATGTCAAGGATACAGGTAGAGAATTTGCATGGGGCGTCTGAACCCCAAATTTCAAGAAAGGTTTGATCTGCGTGTATAGTAGGCTGACCAGGGGCAAGTCCTTTTAATAATCTTAGTATTCCAAAAAGATTGAACTTAAAAGAAACTATTCGCGCATAAAATACTAATTTTTCTCTCCTCATAAACTTATTTTGAGCGGTCTCAAATAAACAATGCAAGGAACGCGCAAAATCTGGTTTCCGTCAAAAGTGCACCCACGGAAGCTGGGATAGAACTTCGTGTTGTCAGTGCGACAACAAGGATGAGAAGAATAAAGCGTTCATGTCGAACCATTTATTGATTGCCCAGTGGTTCAGCTATCCTACAGTCGTATTTGGCACGACATCTGCAAAAGATAACGAATTACCAGTGGTGGCACTGTACAAGAACAGTTCTATTTTTTCCATACTCTTCTATTCTTCCTCTATTCGGTCTAGGAGCCGCTTGACCTCATATACGATTGTGTTAGATGTAAATGTGGCGTGTGCTAGCCAAATTCCGCCATCAACATTCTGGCTACCAGCTTGAAGCAATAGAAGGGCTGCCGTCTAATATGTCCTCCAAAATCAACTTACGCAAAGCATCGTGTTTTGTTGAATGATCAGAATGAAATTCAAGCGTAGCGCGCAAGGGACTTTTCTTGGTTTTTGTCGTTATAGATGGAGACAAAGACATTTCTCGTACTTCAAGAAGCTGGGAATACCGGGTCCAGAACCAAACTTGATATGGGGCAACCTTCTGGAGTACCATGCGTCGGTGAGAGAAGGCAGCAAGTTTCTTTTGCTTTCAAATTCACTATTCACTAAACTGGTTTCCGTCGCTACCGTAACAGTTTTATTTATACGAGTTTTAGAGTAATTATTTTCCTTATTTACATTTTCTTGGTGCAGGAACACTACAAAGTTCTGGGGAGGTGGATGGAAAAATATGGAAGTGTTGTTGGGTGAGTGTTTCATTGTGTGTAATATTTTTTAGTATTTATTCCGTTAAAGGTAGGCAGGAAACTCCAAATTAGCCTTTGAAAGCTACGTGCGTCACGCACATGTAATAAAGCACTGCAAAGGACGGCATTTGGGATTGGTGTTGTCATGGTACGTTCCCAA
Source organism: Haemaphysalis longicornis (assembly GCA_013339765.2). Classification (NCBI taxonomy): domain Eukaryota; kingdom Metazoa; phylum Arthropoda; class Arachnida; order Ixodida; family Ixodidae; genus Haemaphysalis; species Haemaphysalis longicornis. The sequence goes on along the minus strand of CM023450.1, from coordinate 212,993,177 downwards.
GCATTATTCTGCGAGGTCTTGTGGAAATATACGCTAATATTGTTACGGGGCATCAATATTTTCAGGCCTACTCTAAAATAAACATCAAAGGAGTATTGTTCGGCTTGTCGTTTCCTGCCTTTCTTCCTTACGCACTTGTTTCTGAGTCCTTTTTGTTGCCCCAGGAAGATTTTCTTATCAGATAACGAAGAGATTGCTTGAGACTTGTCCTGTGGAGACTTGTAGTAGGTGGTGGTGATTAAAGACTGGCAGCACCCCGCTGAAGATGTTATGCAGCACCGCGTTTGTGTGCTGCTCTTGTGTATTCCTCGGGTTGCGCTGTTTTTCAGTTGACCCAAAGAACTCGCTTAATTAGGCTGCTGCTACCCTTACAAGTCATAATGCGCGCTTTGTGCTAACATTGTACCGATCGTACGTGATGTCAGCTGTTAAGAACAATAGTGTTTATTCCGTATTTCGTTCTAGGTTCTTCAATGGAGACGTGCCTTTCGTATTACTACATGACCTAGACTTCATAGAACATGTGTATGTGCGCAATTTCACAAATTTCACGGACCGCGGGGTAAGTGAAACATTACATATTTGAGTGAAGTTAGTGACACATAACTCAAACATTACACACATAACGTGAGAATAAATGTGAAAATTGCGTTTATTCTTTCATTGGCCCGCAAAAGATCTGACCAGTGTCATAAGGAATTTGGGAAGCACTTCGAATGCGGAACATTGAAAAAATTGCAGTGCCAGAGGTAAATATAAAACTTAAGCTATACAGGAATTGATTTGAAACTGTGCCTACTACAGATTGTGCACGGACAAGGTGAAGCCCTAAGACTTGTTTGATGTGGGAAAAGTAGCTTTTGCTAGGAATACTTTCAGATTTCAGTCTGGGAGCAACCGCTTTAGAGTGCCAATTTTATTTTGCAAGATATTTTGCGCTGCGGCACGATAGAAGGTGCGAAGCTTTGCCTTAAAAAGCGAATGAGCAATGAGACTTTGGCAACTATTCATGCTTAACCGACATACCTTCACGATCGCCTCCGTCCCATCCTCAAACGAGCTTCTCCGAATGGCGGTCGCGAAAAAGACAACTGACTGGAAATACTTCTGGACCGAGGAGGCAAAATTTATTTTAAAAATAACATGGCTCTGATGCTCTAATCATACGTAAGGAACTCCTGCCCTGAAAGAATGCAATAAGAACCCGGGAAGACATCGACACCACACCACAATTATATGCTGCAACGTAGGAAAACCCGTACATGACCTTGTTTAACTGCAACGTAAGTTTTTTTTTTTTGCATTTCTTCACAGTGCCTTTCTTTCAGTATTTGCCCCTTTGTCCCTGAGGAAGTTTTGCCTCGTAATTTAAATTTATTGTTCTCTATCACCGATAGTGGTTGACGTAATACGAGCCTTTTTGTTGCCTTTGCATCGGAAAGTTGTGGAACTGTTTCGGCTTAAGCTGTCCAGTTTGAGGCATTTGTAAGGGTGATATAGGGCCTACTGCCGCTGTAAATAACGAGCATTATGCTTTATGTTGTGCATTCTATGATCGTGCTTCTTATTTCTTTTCCTTTCTGGTGCCCCAGGTTACCCCTTCATCTAAAAAAATATAGTTTGGGTCATTTAGAAATAAATACAATACTATTGAAGGCCTTTTTAATAAGTTCACACTCTCTTTGACGCTGCAATGCTCACTGAAACATGGTTTGAATCTGCTTGTAATGTTTTCATGATTTCACAATAACCATCGTACTTCTAACGAGTAAAGCGCAAAAAATTACATGAAGGACAAAGCAGGACAACCGAGACAAGCGCTTGTCTCTGCTGCCCTGCTTCGTCCTTTGTGTAATTTTTTGCGCTTCACTAGTCAGTCATGCAATACCAAGTTGTCTAGAAGCCCTCATTAATCATACATCATCAACTGCATTAGAAAACGAGGTGGTAGTGTAAATATCCAGCTATCAAGTAGAGTGCTGCGTGAATTGTCATCACAATTTTCTTTAGTTACACCTGACTCCAAAGTACTCACTGTAAACTCTGGTTCGCATATTATTTCTACCTATTATCGCGCACCGGGTGGCGATTGTTCCAAATTTTCTTTCTTTTTAAATTCTTTTCTTGAATTTGTAAGCAGTCACTACTAGAGTTATATTAGGTGACCATTTTACCATTAACATGCTGGTTGAGGGCAATTTACGGATTCAGCTTGTAACTCTGTTATATCTTCACTTCTGTCATAGCGCAATAGCTTCACAACTGGAATAACTGAAAACTGCTAGGCTGTTTTACATCTCTTCATTACAACTTTCGACAACTGTAGCGTTATAAGTGGCGTTGTTGCTTACGCGGTTTATGATAATTTGCCCATCTTTTGTTAATTGAACTCACTAGAAAAATAACAAAAAATCTGATCAGTCAACCTATAGTCACGTAGCCAAAGATGACGCAGTTGTTTTGAAGGGAACACAAGTGTATTGGAGCGAACTTGTGCTCCACTAACAACTCAAAGAATACATAGGCGGCGAAGCAGCAGTCAACAAAGTGACGTGCGCAGGTGAGTGTCGGCTAATCGTATGTCGCGGCGTCTGCTCTGCGGGAATTTATCTTTTGGCGCGCGTGTTTCTCGAACCGTCGAATTACATCAAGAACACTGTAGATAAAAGAAGGACTATTCTAGGCTACTGGCGTTAGGGCGAAACATTCTTTTTATCAAATGAGACAATCCGTGTGGCATAAAAACGAAAGAATGCAACATGCGCTTCACTCTGGACACAGATAACACAGTCCGGCGCAGCCGAGCGGTAAAAGCAAAAACATAAATAAACAAATCCAAAGCATGGTTCGCGGCAATATAGGGGAATATACCATGAAACTTTATCCTTTTTTCGACAACGTCTGGCCGATGTACCTTGCGATGGCATCATTCACAAAAATAAAACCTGGAAAAACTTCTCATCTTCTCATACCGTAGATAGGCTGGTGATGATGATGAGTACATGCTTTGTTGTGAATATCATCATCGTCATCATCATCATCACCAGCCTATCTACGCCCACTGCAGGTCAAAGGCCTCTCCCATTATTCTCCAATTACCCCGGCTCAGCGCTAGCTGCGGCCAATTTATCGCCGCAATCTTCTTGATCTCATCTGCCGATCTAACTTTCTGTCGCCCCCTGCCACGCTTACCTTCTCTAGGGATCCACTCTGTTACCCTTAATGACCAACGGTTATCCTGCCTTCGCATTAGATGCCCTGCCTACGTCCATTCTTCTTAACTTCTACTAATATGTCCTTAACACGCGTTTGTTCTCTGACCCACGCCGCTCTCTTCTTGTTCCTTAATGTTACACCTATCATCTTCCGTTACATTGCGCACGGAGTCGTCCTCTGCTCTGCCCGTATCTGCCCTGTAAACCTCCGTTGTATGCCATGTAGGTGGGCGGGCCTCTGTCAAGCCTTTGTATGGCCTTATGTGCGTTCTTCCAAGCCTCTTTGGTGTTAAAATAAATCAGAAGTGTATTATTCAAAAAAAAGTATTTTTCAGCAACTTCTATATTTTATTCCGCTTTGCGGTTCCGATCGTGCTTCGCTGTCAAAAACTAGAAAAAAGTGGCCAGAATCAAAATGTTGTTCATCCCTCAAAAATAAATAAAATCCCAAGAAGAAAAACAGTTCCCAACTCATTGCAGCTCACGATGATGACCGACCAAATGCATCCTACTTTGGGGAAGTCCGTGATCCACGCTCGAGGAGCAAAGTGGAGGAACATCCGGCGCTGCATCAGCTACGCCTTCAGCTCTGCCAAATTGAAGAAGGTAAGGCAGATTACAAGCTTTAATATTTTGTGCGCGAATAAACACCCTGACGTTAAACTGTTTTTCATCATTCACGAGGAGAAGCAGTCAAGGCTGTAGCAGCATCGTGGTAGTTACCATTATGATCATCACCACCATTATCAGCTTACTATAAAGGATACAACGGTGCTCTCGTTAATAAAGCTTTTATCTCTCCCTCCCTAGAAATACGATGACCCTCAATTTGCGGATAATCGCCGCGTGATCACCCTAGAGGTAAAGCCAGCTTGCAGAAGCATACCTGGATGTCCTACTCCACCGAAATATTTTCTATGCGTAGAATACTTTGCGCAGTACCCACACAGTTTTTACCATGTTACGCCATGCTTTCTACACACAAATTCACAATTGGCGGCGTTAACGCCGGTAATCGTTATAATAGCGGCAATGGAAACAATTGCTGAACAAAATTTTGTCAAAACCAAAACCACAAGAAATAAAAAATAAAAATTTACAAAAACGAAACCAGCAATGTTAAAAATACATCTCAACATGTCTAAAAACAGAGGCTAAAATAAAAATTTACGGATACTAACATTGGAAACACGTAAAAAGTAGTGTAATCGGGCCAACCATGTTTTAATACCCTGCATTTTCACAAATGTGAATAATTGACAAAAGTAAGACATTAAATCGCAATAAAAGCTTAAAAGTTATAATTGCTAGAACGGAGCCTTGAAAACACAAATACAATAAAGTATAAATGAAATGGTAACATCAAAAAGATGCATTTTGTAAATGGAGTGTCCGCTGTACGCATCGTACTTCTTGCTCCAAAACTGTAGTACGGTTACGCGTAAACAAAACGCGAAATTATGGCCACGTGGTGTTCATATCCTTTCATGTGATCAACTGACAAATTCTTCATTGCTTCCTTTCCTTTTTTTGTTGTTGTCCTGGTTTGTGGAAAAAGCACTGGCCAAAGCAATAACAATGAGTGGTTAGTAGGCGCCGTGTTTGAGCCCTCTTGTCTGGAGTTTGCGCCCTTAGTAGGCAACAAAATTGCTAAAACTGACGAAAGCCCCTCTACGCCTTGCATCTGCAAAATATGTATGTGGCGAAGCAAATGCACGTAATCCCTATAATGGTGTAAATTTACAGCACTTGCAAATAAAACGAAAGAAAACATAGATGCAATAAAATAACTCAACATATTTCGCTACTCGTAGCCAAATCTGGATGTAAAGAACTCGCAATTCATACAAGCGGCGTAAAGTCCTCCGCATTAGTCGACAATCTTCAGAATTTCGGCATATTTTGTGTCCGTGTAAGCGGGAATCATGTAATTCGGCACGTTCAAACATGCCTGTGGTTACTGTGGTTTAGTGAACGGGGACTAGCACAAAAGTTATTTCTCTGCATAGCATCGATTACATTTATACTTGTTTAAAGTTCTCTGAAAGCGGACGCGGTTGTTTTAATGGAAGGGTTAGGGACTAGCATTTTGAAACAAGTTGCGTGATTACTTGATGCACATCTTTTACTCACAGAGACAGTGAACCAAACATTTAGCAATTGATCAATGAGATATTCACTGAATCTGTCGCCAGAGCATTCAATGATCACAAGTCAACAATAGATTATTTCGAAAATATATAGCTTGTGCACCCAAAAAAGTCTTTTAAATTTATAACGACGAAACAAAATAAAAAAGGATGCATTTCAAGGTAAACGCAGGGCTCGAAGCGCGAACGCTGCAATAATTACCCGCAGTCTATTGCAACAACCTTAAACATGATTTGTTCAACAAGATACGTACATAGCAGTACGGCACTGGTGGCAGCCACAGTCAGTGCTCCCATGTTGTGCTTAAGGCACTGCTTTGGGGTGGGTCTGTCTTGCAGCAGATCCCTCCTTCGCAAAGTTGCAGTCCAGGGGCGTTTATATCAAGCCATTCTCTAAACTTGTTAGAACCAAATTCACCAGTGGTTCTAACCACACATCTTCCTGTCCAAGTCCCTTGCACATGAGCTTGTCATTGACATTTGCTCGACCAGCGCTACAAAGGAGTTTTCATTGTGAGACGCAGCACGGTATTACGGATGAGTTTGTAGCAAGGGAACAAGCATGAAGGTTTCGTCATATGGTAGCTTCATAGGAAGATAAGAACTGCGCCGCAGCCGCAGCTGAGCGCAAGAGCATGGAGGTTGGACCGCACACTGGTGTATAGTGGTCGGGGATATTTGATGTTTGTGTCCTCAACAACGACAACGTCACTAATGTCAAAGCGTTGCTGCTTGACATGCGCATGATTACGATACACGCGATTTTTTCTTAATAACTGCTAAGAGGTTGTTGAGTGTTTTAAACATGTAAATAGCACAGTGATAAATGGAAAAATAACCTAGCTTCCTGTTAGAGTATTAGTTAGAGAAACTTTAAGAAGTGAAGCAGATACGTATATTTTTATTGATATGTTTTTGCCATTACATTCAAAAAGTTTGAAAGGTCTTTGAAGGTTCATTTTCAAGTTTTAATTCGACGTAAAGTTTCCTGGATTTCAACACTTCTGCCTAAATAAAGTCTAGTACTTGTTTATTTATAGGGTGGCCCAAGAACGATAATACTGGCCGGTTGAGTAACCAAAGTTCCGTGCATTCAGAATTTTACAGCCCTGGCGTATAGCTGAGGCGTATATGTTGAATGGAGAAGATCGGGAGAGGTAACCAAGTCAGAAAACAACATGACTATTACTGCGACAACATCCTCTAAGAGCCGGACTAAGCCAGTGATTGTTTTACCAAACGCACTGTAGCAGCACTTCGTTGTAGTATGTATATCTGCGCCGCTTTTCTTCGTGCTGCCCATTTTCTGACTTGTTTTGCGGATGTCGAAGTTACGGCGACAAGGAACATCACTAATGAAAATGGAGGCCCTGATGAGGACGGACGTTTCACGTGAACGCTGTTTTGGTCAGTAGGCTTGCTCAAGAGTCGGGAGGAGGTTGTTGCACTTGCATCACAGCGTATGGCTTAGTGGCCCCTTACGTAGGCCGAAAGAAACGCTGAACACGGCCTTTGTTTTGGTATTACCCTTCTACGAAATGTTTCTTTTTTCTCTTTTCATTCATATTTTTCGGATGTTGTGGCTTTTGTTTTCAGTATCCCTTCATTCCCATTTTGTTGACTTTTCTATTGTCATCCACTTGAACTCCCTGTCCTCTCAGACTCATCCTCTCACTTTTACACTGGCCTTACCAATGAGATGCAGTAAGCCTCTCGCAGCTAACACGGAGCTGACCTTCAGAGATTTCTTATGGATCACTCATGCACTCATAGTTCCTCTCTCTCTCCCCTGTACAAAAGTATGGTGATGACTCATGAAAATCTGCAGTGAATGCTCACACACACACCTCAACAAAGGGTTTATTTTCTAAACCTTCGTGCTTCTTTTGGTCCATGCGGTTCGCAAGTGCGTCTGTCATTTTACAACTTATGTTTAGTACGTTCTGTAAAAATATCTTTGCTTAACTTTTAAAATCTCGTCCTGCGCAGATGCTAGCTGGATTTGAGGAAGATATGGACATATTTCTGAAGTCTTTGGAAACAAACGCCGAGACGGGTGAAGAGGTCGACATGATGCTGAAGTGTGAACAACTGACCATGGACTATGTCGTACGAGGATCGTTCGGCATAGAGGAGCGCTTTCAGGGAAAGCCCCACCACCCCTTCCTGAGCGCGACAAAAGAAGTGATTCATGGCGTTATGAAGGGTCCCTTTCATTGGATTGCACGTAAGTTTACGTTTTTTCATGGCGGAAGCTTCAGTAGAACACCTATCAAAAAAGAAACAGGGTTGTATTTTGTTGAATGCGTTAAAAACCGTAATACCTGACTTACTGCTTTTATGCTTCCTTAACGTTTTGTTGGCGGTGATGTTGAGGACGATATATACACTATAAAAACACTCGCAAATAATATTTCCAGCAGTGGCTATCTTTCTCACGGAGGCACAAAGCAAAAACAATGTCCCGTGCGCAGAGATTCCGGGGTGGTGAACAAATAATGTGAAGCCCCCCGCTAGGCGCGCCCCTTATAGCTGTGTGTAGATTTGGCGCGTTAAACCGCACAATTGTTCAATCAATTATTCGCCTCAAATTTATTTTAAACATTCTCGCAAAAATGAACCGCGTCGAATGCGTCGAAACATATTTTCCACAGCCAAAACTTCCGATCCCACAGGACAAAAATAGCCATGTTGTGAATGCTTTTTGTAGCGCAAAGTACACTACGCTACTTCGGGCAGTCTTCGTGGGGTGACGAGTCTTGAACCTTAAGCGCTAGAAGTCCAAACACCACCCCCTTGAGTAAGCGACCGGAACTGAGCAGCGGCCCGATAACGGGTAGAGATAGGTGGAAGGGGGGACATAGGCGAGGAGGGAAAGAAAACATGGGAGGGACTCGTACGCGGGCTATGGCGGATGATGGTGAGAAGGCCGCCGCCGCAGCGATAAGCGTGCACCACAAAGGAAGGCCCCGAGGCCACGTGAGGCGCAGAACCGCGTGCGATAGAGGACGATGAACAACGGCGGGGCTTAAACAATGGCGTGAGGCGAAAAAGTGCCAAAACGGTATGGTTGCATCCAGCTTCGCAACCTTCAAGTCTTACGCATTATTGTGAGCTTCCCTCATTTTTTCAACGGTTTTCTTCATGTATTTCTGGAAAATCATTTCATTATCATTATTGAGCGGTATGTAAGTCTCTTTACTCACAATTTTTGAGCGTCGCCAAAAATAGTATTTCTAAAAAATGGGTTGCTCTGAACGCGAACGGCAAATAATCAGCTTATCTAGCAGAACGAAAAAAAAACACAAAAACATTGAGGAGCTCCAAGCCTGGGACGCGATAACCTTATCTGGCCCCGGTTGCACCACATTAAAAGTTTCCGTGCGGTGAAACATTTTCGCTTCTGCTCGCATGCCATATTTTGGGGTGGCGTTTTACTATCCCAAATGTCCGAATCCGCAAGCTCGCAGGGAAACCTCGTTGCGAATGGAGAACAAACGCCCCGGTGCTCGCTTCTCCTATACGAAACGTTCACCCAAGACGACGGCCACCATGAGAGCTGTGACGTAGACGTAGACATGCTACAGGAAGGTGAAAAATCAGAAAAAAAATTGTTCGGGCATTTACGTCTGCTCATTTGGTTTGAAGGCGATTATCAAAGCGATTATCAAACAATTCTTAACCACTACACAGTGTCTCCGTCTCTCTCATCGCTTTCGTTTCTTTGTCGTTTGGCTTACATTACTGCGAAAGTCCGAAAGGCATGCCGCAATTTCACGCCCCATCTTCACCGCAACCAGAGCTCTCCGTGGCTGGCCTGCACCTGTTCTAATCACATGCTGTCACATTCCCTTTTCACGTGGGGTGCACGAGGTTAGCTTTAGTTCCCCTCATAAAAAGTATTGAGTTGGCGCAGTTGTAAGGCGCTCTCCTCCCGGAGACCCACGTTCAAATCTTACGCGAACCCATATGTGTTTCTGTTCCTGTATTTTCTACGACAAAGAAATGGTATTCTTGTTTGACGAGATTATGCGGCTTTCGCCTTAAAGGAGGGCAAAGAGTCTTATTGCGTGCCATGCAGCCCGGGAACCTGTTCTTGAACGCCGTGTGTTGGCGCAGCGCATTATGATCCCGGGCGTTTCAATTGGGGCCGCAAGGTGAAGCTACAGGTTTTTACGCTCACAGTCCACGATGACGGCGACACCAGTTTTTCTGCAATACGGGACGTTTAGCGCGACGCTATAATATGCAGTGTGATTAAAGTTAAGTTGACGGATTTTTTTTTTACATTAGGCGCTTAATTTAAGTGAAGACCACCTCTACAGTGAAGTTATGCGCAAGGAGGGAAATAGAATTAGGTGGTAATTATTGATGTCGGTTGCAAATTCACTAAAATTGAATATTTAACTTTTTAGTGGCCCAAAAAGCAGGCATGTTTGTATTGAAATTAACACGCAATCGTGGTTAGACGCAGTTTCACTTGGCAAAATTCTTCTAGCGCATCCGTACTCAGAGATATCGAACTGCGAAGTAGTCAGTGTTGTACGGAACGGCGTTCCAAGGAACGGCGTTCCTGTAGTTACAGGTTTTCCCGCTCAATTTAGTCCAATCGCCATACAATTTAATCCAAGCGCCAGCCAATTTAACCCAAGTGCCATCTGAGATATTTCCAACGCCATCTATAATCCAGGTCCCAGCGAATTTAATCCCAGGGCCAACCAATTTAATCCAGCTGTCGGAAGGTTGTTCAGAGGTGTTTTGTGCGTAATTAGGCGCAGCTTTGCGTGCTTTGATGTGCGTGTTGTGGTTAAAACGTTGTGTTTCTTGATCCCTTGTGTGCAAAATATCTGATGCGAACAGCCTAATATACTTCTACTAACACGCGCAGACTGTTGCTGTTATCTGACCGTCTACTAAGAGCGCCGCCGATAACACATTTGAAGTATCTTCTGCTCATTGCGTAACAATGCATTCAGAAACTCATCTGATAAAAACGAATTACTACAATGCCCTTTGCATTCTGATTTTTAATTAATGAATGCTTTTCTGCGGCGTTAAGCATTATTTCCGAATTAGAATATCGCCTGCGATATCGTCAGAAATATCGCCTCCTGGCGACAGAAGTGTCGTCTGCTCTCGTAAAAATACACTGGGAGCTCTGCTGGGGTAACAATACGCGAGCAGACGATACTTCTGATGATCTCGCAGACGATCACCACACGCCACCAACGGATCAAACGAGACCGCCATCCTGCTTTGCGGGTGTTAGTAAATGTCCATTAAGCTGCGCGCATATATTTTGCATGTAAGTCAGCAAAGAACACCACGTTTTCATCTCACCACGCGCATCAAAGCCCGCAGAGCTGCGCCTAATTTCGCACAAAACACCCCCAAACAACCTTCAGACAGATGAATTGAATTGGTTGGCATTTCTATTAAATTGGTTGCCACTTGGATTAAATTGGTTTGCACTTGGAATAACTTCGATGGCGTTTGGATTAAATTAGATGGCACTTAGAATAAATTGGATAGCGCTTGGATTAAATGGTATGGCGATAGGATAAATGGAGCGGGAAAACCTGCAGTTCCTTTTGGGAGGAACGGAGGGACGCTACCGTTCCATTAAGAGTGGGCGGAACTGTAACGGTAACTCGTTACGTTTACGGAGTAACGGCAGAGGGGACGGCGTTGCTTCTGGAAATGTTCCATCGCTAGGATTTGGCTGTTTTTTATGTCAAGGCTCTAGGGCACTGATGCTAGCATAAAAGCCACAGGGCGACCGCTACTGTGTTTATCTATCTTTACGCTACCCAATTTGCCCATCCTTCCGTAGAACGTGCTTCCCCGAACTCAAAGACCTACGAATAATAACGCAGTGGGGCCGCAGCCTGTCGGTCAGGCTGCACCGGGTGTGCATGTCATTGTCGCCACGTCGGCTGCAGATATGAATGAGACAGGTGTTTCGTCTGCCCTTTGATTCGTCCTCTGCCTCGACCTCTTCTTTTGTGCATAACGGTGGAACGCGAAAGCCTAGAATGAGAAGACGGGCCTGTAGCGTGTTTATTGCCTACGTGTTATCTACAGTACAGGCAGCCGTGCCAGCCGAAGGGGCCGTATGATACTTCTCTGCTGTGTGTCAATGGACATCGGGGCCGCCGGCGTTGCGTTCACCGCGTGTAAAAACAAGGCGTCAAGTTCTTATCTTCAGATTCTTGAAATATTGCCGCCGCCACCCAAAGCGAACCGAGAGCTATCTGATCTCATGCGGAGCAACAACCACCCATGGGAGCTGCAAACCGAATCTCACCTCGGACGTTCAACCGCCATACGGCACGGCCATGGCGCTCGAACACGCCGCCGTAAACTTTCTCACAGACCAAGCGGACGCATCAGTTCCGTGATGTGTCCACTGCGAGGTTTGGTTTTCAATTTTTCAGACGATTGGTTTTCAATTTTTGCTGGGAATTATTGCGCCACCTTTCCGTGCGCTCATCATAGCAGTGCGACGACTGTGGTGTATTGTTACGGACCGGTTCCGACCAGTGACTCAGCCGGGCACCGATGGTGAGCCGAGTAGTGTATTCTTACGTAGAGTTACCAGCCATCCCGGATTTTGCGGGACTGTCCCGATTTTTATACCACGTTCTGATTGCCGCCCCATCCATGTAAGGACAGCTATAGGTCCCGGATTTGTTTCGGACCGCCCGGTTAGGAACTGCTTTTTGATCCAAAGCACACTCAACAAGCCGCGTCACGCTCCGGAACAAAGTTAGCGGGAACTTGATCAGACAGAGCTTCAGGTAAGGCTGTACTTCCACGTGAAGTGCGACAACATTTACGAGTACATTCTCCAGCGAGAGCAATTGCTGCGAGCAGCATGTAGCCGGATGAAGTACCACTTGAAGAGGCCGCAACCATAACGAAACAATAAATTTCTCTGGAAGATACCACCATGAAGAAAACTGATGTCGTTGCCTCCCTATGTTAGAGTAAGCTACCTCTCCCATCTCCCCCTTCACGACTTCCTTATTGAAGAGTTGGTAACCGTAAGCTGGTGGCTGCTGCCGTGCGCAGAGTTCCTCCGTTCCAACAACGACAAGCCGGAGGCCACACTTAAAAATGTAGCATAACGTTACAGCAGACAAGGCTGCGGAAAAAAGGCCACATGAACTCTCAATCCCGCAGAGTAACACTCTGAAGCTCTGTTATTGACGCTCTGCTTCAGATGCTCGCGCGTGCCAGAATTTAAGGAGAAATCCAGTACGTTCAAAGTTAGCGCACGACCACACATAGTGTTTCAGCGAGCGTCAAAATAATATACACAACACAACCACTGTCCATGGCAAGCGCGCTAAGCCTGACGGACCGAGCCAACTTATCCTCAAGCATAATACGGAAGTGCTCTCAAGAGCTTTGGTGGTACGGCTCTTCAATATTGCCAACGAACTGTTGACGAAAAAACTAAGTGGCCTCTCCGACACCAACATCGAGATGCAACGCGTGCTTAGTACAGACAAAGGGCTCTACTGAGTTGTGAATATGTATTCTGAACATTCTTTTTTCACTCATACTGTAATATTGAATCAGCATTCATTAAACGCTTATGTATTGTTCCTTTCGATGCGGTTTCTTGTGCAAGACATTTATGTTTGTGCAGGTGAGTAACTTTCTTTTTGCACATCTGAAGCGCAGTATCCTGACTGCGCATTTGAAGACCCAAGCGGAAAGCACATGTGTTGCACTTGTAATAGACGAGCATCACACTCGCAGTTAAACATGTCCGGATTATGTCCACTGCTCCCTTAAAAAATTTGTCTAGGAGCGTTTCTTTAGAATTCATCTTATCTGTAGGTAATCTGCTGCCTGCGTACAATATACGCAGTTCGGTGTGACTGTTAAATTGCTCACATCATTCCGCCCTAGGATTACCCGACACCAGATTGTAATTTTAAAAGTCAAATTTAAAGTTAATGTAACGACACGTTACAATGTCCGACGTGCAACTGGAACGCGTTCCTTTCTCAATATAGCAACTTGTAGCAGGAACTCGTTTCAAAAATGGTAAGGAAGGAGGAACGAGCTTTCGTTCCGATTTTAGAGGACCGTGTACAACACTGGTGTAATTGCCTGTTCGCATGATTACGCATGCAAGACAATGAGGACCGATACAATGCTCGTTCCGTTTGTGACGTGTCTGCTTTGCACGGTGTTTAGTTTGACAACGGGGTTGAGGCGTTGGAAAAACATAAAACTTGCCCCCTTTCAGTCTCGGCTGGCATTATCGCAATCTGCAGTACTCCGAACGCTTCCAAAACACAACAAAAGAGACGAGCTTTGCGCCGGTCTTCAGTGTCCAGCATGCGTAATCATGCGAACGGCAATTAAACTTCGCAGTTCGATATCTCGTAGTACAGATGCGCTAGAACTGTTCTGCATAGTGAAACCGCGTCGAAACACGATTGCGCCGAACTTTTCGATACAAACATGACTGCTTACTGCAGCCGCTAAAAAAGTTAGTTCTTCAGTTTTAAATAATTAAGCCACCGACATCAATAATTACCACCTTATTCTCTGTCCATCTGGGCGCAAAACCTCACTGTACAGGTGGTCTTCACGTAAATCTAAGCGCTTAATTAAAAAAAAAAAGCTGTCGACTTAATTTGATTACCCTCTATTACATTTATGTTGAAGCTTTCTTATGCATATGAACCAATGAAACCTGAACATGTTCGGAAACTTTCTTGCATATATTCGCTTCTTGTAGTTGTAAGGTGCCAGCAGCGTTGCCCATCTACGAGGAAAAACTGCACCCTGTTCGGCACCAGCAAAAATGTTTTCTCAAACTGCGAAGTTCCTGAGATATAGAGAGCTGCGTAGGTTTTGTTCGCGTCTACTTCACTGCATGTCAAGTGGATGAAAAATCTCTTCGCAGTACTGTCACAGAAGTAGAGGAAAGGGTGCTACAGGTGAGCGGAAATGAAGGAAGAAGGGTAAGGGAAATTACATTTACTGAACAAATAAGTCCCACAACTTTACATTTCAGCAGACCAGCCTTCATAAATCTCCATTTCGACCTGTATATTTTAGTAAATCTTTTTACGCAAGAGCACTACATATGACATCTGGGAAAATTCTTTCAGGCTAATAATTATAGTGATTGGTAAGAAAGCAACCGAAACGCCATAGAACTGTCTAGTTTAATTTTTACTGTTTACACTAGAACAAACAGAGGATCTCCAAAAAACTTGCAGTTACTAACGCAAGCGTAGCTGTTAACGGAATATTTGGCCGCTGTTGTGTGCCTGTCTTGCTCTTTTTATGATCCCAGCACGGACGAGATAATTAGACAAAAGTACCGTATTTTATCCGATCGCTAAAACAATTTTTGCCAGTTTAGTGCCAACTTCTTTACATTTTTTCTGTTATGTGGGCGCCAGCAACTGCACAACGTGCGCCCGATTTCTTTTTTTACAGAAAGCACGACGACACTGGGACATTTGATGCGGCCTTTTTACTGGTTATGTTTTGCATTCGGAGAGTTCACATTCGCCAAAATGACTCTGCACACGGAAAAAATTGTCCTCATGAGGAAGAAGGACCCTTCAGTATGTATCCTCTTTGAAACCACTCTCATTGCAATGGCTAGGGTTACGAGAAACCGGATGTTAAAGAATAGTTGACCGATTACTCTGCGAAGCAGTTTCCGTTTCATCGGAGTGCACACAACCAGGAAACGAAACTCGGCTTCCTGGGCCGGAGTGCAAAGGAGTACACAATACTGCTGGGCAAGTCCGTCCAGCAATGTCCTCTTTAATGTCGCCTTCTACGCCACCCTTTCTACCCCTCCGTTGCGTTACTGCTCCGCGAGCGCTGCGCCCTCTCCTCCTCTTATTTTCTGTAATGCAGCGTGGAGCGCCGCCGCCACACCCTTGGGACCCTCCCCCGCACCTCGACAGCTCTCGTGCCTCAGTTTCTCTAAGTAATCGGATTTCTGGGAGCGCACGCCTTCTGTCTCGGACATTTGCCGGCTCGGGTAGCCCTTTTGTAAAGTAAGATGGCAAGTTGGGCTAGTTGGTGCAGATTAATATTCATGTTGAAAACAGCGCAAGAAACACAGGGACAAAAAGAAGAGTGGACGACGCACAGCGCTGACTCGCAACTGATATTTAAACAGTGGGGCGAAGTTGGGCATCCAAGAAATTACACAATCTGCTAGCGGATAAGAGATTGAAATTCTTTGTCAAGTAATGACACAGAGGGAGCACTAACGCACTTTCCCTCGTTACTTCTAATATGGAAAGCCTCTATTACATCTCGGACATGCTGGTTTTTATTTTTGGCTACTACGTTTGTGTTCTTAAAAACAGGGAAACAACCTCTACATTTGCAGTGTTGTGAATCGTCATCACCCTTCAAAGGACGTCCATGCTCCATTAGTCGAAATTTAAGGCATCGGCCCGTTTGGCCGATATAAGCTTGACCGCAGATAAAAGGAATCACGTACACCACACCAACACTACAAGGCACAAAACTCGACACATGTTTTACTCCACAGCTTCCAAGTGTAGCTATACCTGCCAACCTCCTATCTACCGCACTACATATCTTTCCCATTTTTTCGGGCGCCGAGAAAAGGACGTTTACAGCATAACGGCCTGCTACATTTTTGAAGCCATTGGACAACACGTGCACATGTGGCATGACCGGGAAGTCTCTTTTCTTTGACTCTGTATCTCTACCCGCTACGGAACCAGATTTCACCCACATTTTTACTGTGTAAAAACCAAGAGGCATCACATCCTTGCTGTACCCGGCCGACGTCAGCCTGGCTACTTGTTCAGAAAAGCTGTTGGCATGCCGATTGACACATGATTTGGCGAAAACGCAGCGTAAGGAAGACACAGCTACGCCAGTTTTAACAATCTTGGAATGCCCTGAATTGAAATTGAGTACCGACTTCGTGGACCTAGGGCTATACTCCGAACAAATATGTCTTCTTTCAATAAACAACTTCAGATCCAAGAACTAAATCTGCTCTTCTTTTGGGAGCTCGAACATAAATTTGATGCCTAAGCCGCACTCCTTAAAGATTTTCATTACGTCAGGTACCCTGCAGGACGAGATGCCAAGGTTCCGTAAATCCAGAAAATATCAACATACCTAAACACTCTTGTGCACATCCCACTTAGGTTTTTGTCTTGTGCTTAAGTTTTCTTGTGGACATTCTTGTGTGTGTGTGTACATTCGTAAAGATGATTGTGTTCGGGTAAAGGAGGCTTCGTGAATGACTGAAACACTGCTTTCTTGCATAGGCCGCCAGCAAGTAGCTGGAGGATGGTGTTATCGCAAAAAAAGGTTGCAGGGTAGCGAAACGAGCAACAATGGAGTGAGCGATGTGACCCCAGCTGTGGACCTCTGAATTTTTTTTTATATAATGCAAATTTCAAAGCGGGGAAAAGTGAAATATTCAAACAGTTTGCCTTAAAATGAAAAGACCGCCCTACCAACACAACAAAAATGAAAAAAGAAGATATTAGTGTAGAAGCAGGACACTTTATGACGTCGTTTTGCTACACTTCTACTCAGGTCAAGCAGACTTCGTAACTACCTTTCATCCCCTTGCGTATAAACGTCATTAGAGCTTGGTGGCGAAGCGGGTCGTGTTTCCAAAGTACCGCGTGCGCAGGTATACTTCTCGCTTGTTGTGCCGCAGAGGAGCAATCTTCGGTCAATCTTTCGTTGGACTGGCCCGCTACTTTAAACCGCGCAACTGTTGTACAACCGATAAGTTCGCTGTTGCAGGATAAAATACCAAGAAAATGCGAACCGCTTGTGAGCGCGTGTGTCGCGGCGACCGCCGAGCGTTCCCGGCACACGCAGTGGCTTTGGCAAAATAATTGCCAGAAACCACGAGGAGCGAGGAAATGCGAGCGCTCGTGAGCGCGTACCTCGCGACGACCGCCGAATCCCCGGCTCGCGCAGTAGGTTTAGTAAAAAAATTCCAGCGCTGTCCTCAAGCGCTACCGCGCAAGTAATACTTGGCATGAGGAACTTGACGATATTGATGCATATCACGATGACTAGTACTAGCACAGTAGAAAGCAACGACCGAACATGTCATAAACAATTTCGAAGCTGCAATAATGCGCGTTGATGTCTCCTTTAGTACTAACATATCAAGAAATCCTGCAGCTTCGCTATCGTTCAAGCCTTGCGCGACTTACTGCAAGCTTTCCTAGTTTAGCTGGTGGAAGTCTACGATGCTGAGTATAACTCTGCATCCACCACTCGCCGCGAAGAAGACAACGACCTGCTCGGCGCATATGACGACGACTACTACCACCGCAAATGCGGAATGAAACAATGACAGTGAAACTTTACTATGTGACCAACAATGCTCAGCTAGAACACCTTCGCCACTCAAATGCCGAATTGTCTCGGTGTCCGCGCTTGTGTCGTGCGCTGATGTAGCCTCGAGCTAGCACGTCAGGATGGCTAGGTTCCGATGTCTCACCTTTGAATGACGCGCCTCGTCGTTTTCTTTCTTCCGACGCACGTCTGGGCTACAGCGGCAGGCGTCTGCCGCTCCAGCCCGGCCGGGGCCCACGCTTCTGCATTCGGGACGCCGCCCACGCGAATTCTACGTATTGGGTGGCAGAATCTCTGGTTTCGCTCTTTGTAGAGCCACGTGTGTGAATTCAAGTGACGTCACATAGGCAATTGTTGTGGGTGTCGTTTAAAGCTTTGCATTCCAAGCACCTTCACAGCGTGGATTAGAGCCAATTTTTCCTTGGTTCAACACTCGTTACCGTAGTGGGAACAGCACCTTCACCGAGCTTACATGTTACGCTGGGCCATTGTTGCGCATGAAAATTTTATGCGATTAATCATTTTTTGCTACAGCTTAGGAGGCCGGACATATTGCAAAACCTTATCGATGCTGAATACGTTGACGGCTCATCAGTGGAAGAGGACACACAACGGCCAATCGGTAAGTCACAACACGGCTTTTTGTTGCAACGACGCGCGCACCGGCAGCTTTTTAGTATGTAAAGTGCTGTGGCATTCTTATCCGTGTACCCCCTCCTGCATGTGAGTTCTGCTTCAGGACCAAAAGTAAAATTGTTTTATGAGCGTCATAAACCTAATACCCGGGTTAGCTGTCGTGACAACATTATCCAGGCAACATTGAAATACGGCTTCAGCAGCGGGGGAAGTGCATTGGAATGGCAACAACTGAAATTAGGCGAATGAAAAAGTAGACCTGATATTGTGGTAGTGATACTAAGAAGCGAAAACGAAGACAGGCTGTGATTAAACGTGGCTTTCGTGAAGTGCCAAACAGCAGGTCAGCGCGCCGTTATTGACAGTATGCATATAGCGTATTAGTGCACTATGCCACCTCAAGCCCTGCACGCCTTGTACACCTGTTAGGTAAATGCGTTAATTAGACCCTTGGATAGTGTAGCTTCACAGCGGACGCTTTGTTCAACCGTCGATGATGCGGGAAGAGTATACATATGGGCACTCCGTCCACCCAAATTGTACCTGTCATTCTTTGTCATCCCTTTGATACTCAAACCTTCTATTTAGCAGAGGCATCCTTGATGGAAAATTGTAATGAAATACGAGCTCGTAAGTATAGCAACATGTGGCGCTCACGGTTGGGGGCTGGAAAACGTGATGTTTTATCCGAACGGAATAGACGCACTGTATTTTGAGTTCCTTAAAAAATTCTCGGCAGCTGGGAAATAAGTAGAGCTCGAATGATTGGCGTATTTTTCCTGACAAATAGGCAAAAAGAAACTTAGCGCAAGGATAGGGTTTGCAAGGCCAAATCCTTGCAAACTCAATTCGCTTTATTTAACTTTATCAATTTATTTACCTTTATCAATTCGCTTCTTTTCGTCACGGCTACGTCATACAAGTATCTCGGAGTGCACATGTACCCATCTTTTTCATTTGCGTCCGCGCACGTGCAATCCATCTGCTCAGACGCTCTCCGCACACTTGGATACCTGCGCCGTAATCTAAAATCTGCATCTCCTAAAGTTAAAAAAACTAGCATACCTAACATATGTACGCCCAAAGCTCGAATACGCATCGTCCATTTGGAATCCATCCCAGGCATATCTTGCTAACGAACTACAATCAGTCCAAAACCTCACAGCTCGCTTTATAACCACACAGTTATCTAGAGAAATCAAGGTCACGGCCCTAAAACAATAAAAAAATAACCAATCGAACTGCCATATCTCGCGTCACGACGCCTCATCTGACTCCTATGCCTTCTGCACTGTTTCTTTTTCCGCCCGCAATCAAGACACGAACTTTTAAAGCCCCCAAACAGAACCTTTTCCGCATTTACCATTCCAACCCCATGCACGAATCAACGGCCGTACATCCGCAATGAATGGCTCCTGTTTCCCCCATACAATTAACCTTTGGAACCACCTCCCCGACACCATTGTTGCCACACTTGACCGTACATCATTCTACGTAAATCTGGAATCCCACTTTGACTCCATCTAATAACTGTGACTGTAGATATATTCTACCAGCATTCTGTACGCATACTTTTTGTTTTTCCAAGTTGTTAGTGCCCTTCAACCTCTATTTCCCTGTTCAAGCGTTTTTTTCTTGCTGTTCGTTTGTCTTGTAGTCATTGTTGACCAAACTGTCATATACGTGTTTATTACTGTAATTCATATAACTTGTTCAAATTGAATTGTACACCCTCACGAAGTATTTGTTGCCCCCCTTAATAATGCCCTCGGCCTTTAAGGATGCAATAAATTAAACGAAATAAATGAAAGTTCTACGTGCGGCACATCAAACAACGCACTCTACGCTGGGCTTGGAGGTCTTGCAGAAAACCTTGTTCGAGGAAAGATTGCACTCATGAGGTTCGCATTTTATTTGTTAAAGCAAAGCTGTATACCTATACCCTCCAAAGATTTCATCTCCGTGGGCAAACAACGCCAAGGAGCTAACGCCTAAGACGGCGAGCGCATGCGTCACGCTAATCAGGCGCAGAGCATAAAGCTCCAAATCCGTTTAAAGAAACCACAAAACAATCATCGAAACCGCATTGTGGATGCTAAGGCAGCTGAGAAAAATGGGACCCCCATCATGTGTTCCTGGTAAAGATGATGCTTGCAGATTATCTTTGAAGGCTAGGCAGTACTAGTGTCACTAAATCGAGCCGTTCTAGCCCAAGACGCTGAGTGCGTGCGTCTGGCTAGGCAGCATCCAGAATTTGCCGCCAGAGAAGCCTAGCGTAGTGTCAACTGATAAGGTATTAGAGTACTGCCACTTAGGCACGAAAGTCAGCAACGGCGGCCATTTTGTCGTTCATTAGTGTTGCGATATTTCCGCAGCTACGGCTTCGCCGATAACTTACACCGGATCTTTTGTTAAAACTACCGAACGCTGTTCTGCTGCAAAAATTCTGTTACACGCCGTCATCTTTCATTCGAAACTACGTCAGTCACGCGTAACGGCAGAGCAGGGAAGACAAGCTAAGCCTACCAGAGTGTACTGACTAAAACCCATAAATAACAAAATGCGGCGCCCATGAGCCTGCGCAGTGTAAATAAATGTCACGTAATGCGAACTGACTGATGATCATGGCGACGGCACGGGACAATAGTAGAGATGAGTTCCGATACTCTGTACCCTTATTTAGGGACGCTATCTGAGCACAAGCGACAAGCCCGCCGACACAACGAGAAACATTTCATACCCTCCCCCATCCCCATTTGTAGTTGTTTACAGAAGTTTTGTGGATATCCACCTTCGCAAGGCGGGATGGCGACCAATTTTTTTCACTTACTCAGGTGCCCCTATAAGCCTTCAGTAGGAGGGAATTACATAAGGGGAGCATGCGCTCCCATTAAACAACGTAAACATGAATGGGTGCTAACAAAATCCCAAATTAAAAATGTAGAAACAAAAGCAATAAGAGCTGTTCGTAAAAGGCAAAAATGTACGCTGGAAAAACACAATTAAGTCATTTTAGTAATTAACAGGCCTTGAAACATTGTTCTGTTAACTTCTGCGGCAATGTGCTGTGGTAGATCATTCCATTCCATTATTGTCGTTGCAAGAATGATCGCGCCCGTGGAAATGGAACAGTGGGGGATTGAAAAAAAATTGTCGCGTAGGCTCTCATGGTGAAACAATTATGAAAAAGTTCCAGGCAAGCATGTTAGGCGCCGATGTAATAACGAAACCATTTCGGCAAGATTTTTTTATTTTATGTCTGTGGCGCGTGCGTACAGTGAATAGTCAGAAAAAATAAAACAAACAGCAGTGTTTTTGCAGGGACTCAATATCGCGTAAATGTATTCTTGACTTGAATCCCTGAAGGCAGATGTATGTTCATTTTAGGCCGGATAAAAGTGATGTATGCAAGTTTTCTAATCTTTGAAGGTGCCTATTTAAAGGGACACTGAAGTGAATTTGTCAAGCTCCCCGTTTTTGCTTGCCCTGCGTAGACTGGCTCAATATAGCACACTTTTCATCGTTTATCCGGTTGACAAATCGGTAATTATTTTACAAAGCGCGAAAGAAGAAAAAACTACCATGCGCGGTTTGGGCGGCCCGCACCAACTAAGGCTGTGACGTTGAGAGGAGGGGCGCCGTTATTGGACGATGCCCAAGGTTAGCAATCACACAAGTTTCGGTTCGGTTCTGTAAAACATAACCAATGCTTTGTTGGATGGGCATTCTCAATATCTCAGTAATCATCGTACCGCGCTTCTTGCCATGTTGTCGGCTGTAAAATGCACAAGATAAGCCTCCCAGGACGGCTTGTAGTCGTAGCATTCACTAGCCCGAGACCATACGCAGTGCCATGAACGCCCCTCCGCGTACCCGCAGACCGCCCAAATGTCATGCGCTTTTCCCCCATATTTGGAGCTTGCCTCCCTCATTGCCTGTATCGTAAAAAGCGTGTTCGCACCGGGCAAGGGTCTGTTCATTCTGCCCGTGCCCACTGCCCGAAGCAGTCGGTGCTTATGGGACAGCACGCCAACGAGAACTCGCTAGCCGCCAGTGCCAGCCTGCGCGTGTTTTGAATAGTTCGTGTAGCCATGACGTTGCCCAAAAAGGTGAACTCAATATAGAAAACATCGCGGAAAACAAAAAGTTTACTTACAAAAAAAAAAAGGGACGGACCGGGGATTCGAACTCGTGACTGCAAAACATTTGCAGTGAATTCGAGCGCCCAGACTAGGCCACAGAGCGGGACGCGATTGCTAATATAGGTATATATTGTACAACCGGTTTACACTTTATTTAGTTTGGTATTCAAGCCGCTTAGGTGACTATTGTTGTATGCGATCGTGCAGTAAGCGTCGCCCGAGTTCCACAGTAGCTCACGTCTAGCAATTGCATTTCGTAGACGGAAAAGCGTGCAGATGCGTGAGTCTGCTGACCTGCTGTGCTTGTTCGCCCAGCGCAAAAAAGTGCTTCCCGCGCCTAGTTTTACGCTGTACTAAGAAATATCAGTGATATTCCTTAGACTATTGACTCGGACCTTCAAGAGGTATACTGCGTACCAGTCAGCGAAGCGTCGCATGCAGCGTTGTGTGAACGACTGACTGGAGCTGATACAGTAAACAAAGTGAAAGCATTCTTCCATTCACAAATGTCTGGCTTCGTTTCAATAAGCGAACGAATTGCGACCAAGCAATTTTTTTTAACTGATTGCGACGAGCGGCGGGACAAACGCTCGATGACTCTGTCGGCCGAGCCGTGCAGTAGCGCAGCCGTGGCGCAGCCAATTGCAGCATCCCCTCCTGACGTCACACGAAAACGCCACAGAAAATGGGCGGGTAAAGAGAAGCAGCATTTTAATTATTTTACTAAATAAAATCGCGTAAACGCGCCTAGAGTGGCGAAACATGCTGGGGACTCCGGACTACAATTTGCGTAGTAATCCCGCAATGTTTACATATCACTTCAGTGTCCCTTTAAGTTAGGTTTCCTGGTGTAAGATTTTCACATGCAAGCCTCTGAATACTTTGATTATGCCATGTTAAATTCGATTGAAAATACACTCCAAGGTACTTGTAAGTAGGAACTAGTTCCGCTTTAGCGCTGTTAAGAAAATACGTGTTGAAATTCTAGATGAGGAACGGGTTCACGACATGCACTTTGTTTGAGGAAGTTGAAGAGTGATTAAAAAGTCAACACCGTGTTTTTTGTCAAGATCAATCTGAAGAGCTTGTAGGCCAGTGACAATTGAAATGTTACGATACATTACGCAATTATCGGCACAGAGCCTTACTCAAGATGTTAGTCTGTTTAGGAAGTTATTCATATAAACTTTAAAGAGCACCGCGCCAAGCACACTGCCCTGGGGCACCCCTGACGTACTTATTTGGTGGGGTTTTTTCCCCCTGACGTAACCTGCACAAAAGACAAATTTGAGCTGTTAACATATAAACTGAATTGGTGGGGATGGAAAACCTGTTATACATGCAAGAAAGATAGTTGTGAGGACGTCTTAGCTTGCGTGTAAGCCGGCGGTGACAATCACGGTCGAAAGATTTCAATAAATCTGAGAAAATGGCGTCAACCTGATTACCAGCGTCAAGAGGTTAGTGTAAGTCATGAGCAAAACCGGCAAGCTGTGTGTCACATGAGGAAACCCTGCGAAAACCGCGCTGATATTTGTAAACAATGTTGTGTTCTTGAAGGTATTGGAGGATTTGAGATTGTATTATGTGTTCTGATTGTGTACTGATCAAATTATTTAATAAAGTGGGCCGATCGTTTAATGGTAATGTGGGATCTTCTGATTTGAAAAATGGGACACTGCAGCAATACGCCAGGCACCAGCAATTGAATCACATCATAAGACTGCCAAAACAGCGAGGTTACCATTAGTCACACTGCGAGATGTATTAAAAGAAGTTTGTTGTTGAATCCCAAGTTATCGAATGCCGAGGAAACCTTTCATTGGTTTATTACGAGTGAGTACCATTTTTTATGCATTTCATCTTGTCTTCAAAAAATTTGCTTCAGCTGATGCGAATTTTGGTAAGTAGAGGCGCTTTTTAGCAGGTTATAGCCGCCACATTGCGCGCAATGTCGCCCGAAGTCCCAAATATGAGCAAGGCCAGAAGAAATTCGCCACGGGCACATTAACTCGCACTGTCTGTGGTCAACGAAGTGACAGCACTGGCATTCCTACCACAGCTGGCGACGAACCGTTTCTCCGAATTAAGTAATCGTTAAGGGAGCCTACCACACTTACCATCGACTACTCAGAATGTATTTTCAGGTAATGTCTATTGTCCCAGCAATCTCCTCCCGCAAGAATATGAAAATCCGTTCACTATCATTGTTCCCCTCTCAACTCGACCACGGACAACGCGACGAAAACTGCGCGCTCTCTCCCAGAGAGGGGGGGAGGGGGGGCTTCTCCGGCGGCCTTCGGTATATGACAGACCGGGGAATTTTCCCCTTTTCTCCGAAACGTGGAGGGGCCTATTTCTGGTTTGGTGCCACAAAAAAGCAGGCACGCCTGCCTGCTCGCAAGCGCGCGCTCAGACTGGTAGGGCGTTTTATAAGCAATAACGTTTGTTGTCATGTGATCTGGCTGAAAGGGGAGTATCAAGTTCGTTACTCAAACTCCACGCGCACTCAAAACACACACAAAAGTCAAAACTGGGCGTACAGGCTCAGGCATAGAAGAGGTGGTTACACAGAGCCGGACACTGGCGGATCGCCACAGCAAATGCGAGAAATAATCTTAGAACGGGCAGCAAGTGGGCTGAATCGGTGCATGTTTAAAAAGTATGCTTAAAAAGTTTAAAAGAGTTTAAAAAGCGTAAAAAAAAATTTAAGCGAGAAATAAGCCCCGAAGCTCACCAGCGAGAGCCAATAGGCAGCCATGGCCTCAATGACTGTCGCTTAGGCCATGCCAGCGGCGCATAATGCGGAAAATTGAAGGGAGCGTGGTTGGTTTTTCCGCGTCTTTCACAGCGATTTGCGCGCTCACCGCTTCACGTGCACGTGTAATATTTGGCTCAGGTATTCCTGGCAGTGTAGTCTAAACGGCGCGCAGGTTTACTTTCACTGCTCAAAGAGTGTTGCAGGGTCCCTTTAAGCAACTGCAACCTTTTCTTCCTAATAATTAGTCCTGCACTAGTTATACGAAAACTTCATAGGATTTGCTTCGTTCTCCCGTGGACATGACGAGACGACTGTCACAACACTGGAGGGCGCAGATATCTATTCCAGCTACCTCAGTAAAGATAAAAGGACATGGAATGACTGCACAACCTGCTTTCGCTGTTACGGTATTAACCCCAGAATATTTACTTGTGCTCTTAGGAACGTCGCGTTATTGTAGCAGTACCAAACTATAGCTGCCGCAATGTTCATTCCTCCCAGTTTGAATATCGCTCTCTTCCTGAACACCCACTTGTCGCTTCTGCATAAGCGGTACCCTGGTGATCGCCGTCACTGCTTCGACATCATCCCGGTCAATGAAACCTCACCACGCTTAGTCTGCTTACACGCGTCTAAGCATGCTGAATAGCTCCACTCATCCAGTTAGTGTGCCTGGTGTCGAGATCGGATGAACCGAAATACTGTTCTTCGTAAATGCAAAAGTTGAGACATTAAATTCGCCGTGAAATATTTTAGTTGGCGACGTATGCACCGCAATGCAATGTGATTGTTTAAATCTTAATTTCCTGGGTATTGCAGTTCAGTTCCTTTTTTTAGTCGTGTTTAGCAGGAACAAGAAAAGCGTTATACGGAAGGTAACGTGGAAACAACGATGTGCGATATAAGTGAACTCGGCGGCACGTAGGGAAGGAAGGTTGACAGGGGAAGGAGGAGCATTTCCCTATTTATCTGAATGCTTTTTTTCCGTTTGTTACAGTTACAAGTTTTTGGCAACAGTGAAAGTTTATGAAGCACAACTGTAATTTTAATTGCCCTCCACTCACCACGCATTTATACTGAGACGGTGGACTCGCGATACGGCGCAAGACAGGCAACCTCGCCAGCGGACTGGTGCATTAAGAGGGTGGCGGGTGTGCAAAAGGCTTGCATGCAATCGGCTCGGCCTACAGGCAAGCGGTCTCGCTTTAACCATTACCACATTGGAAGGCTTCTGTAGCCCCTTAAAAGCTCGCCCGTTCTGTGAAACCCTGACGGTGGCTTCCGTACGGCTCTCTCCTATTCTGAATAAACTTCGTTCAGTTTCTTACTTTCACAAAAACCAAAAAGTATTTTACACCGCAAAGTGGTTACTACGTGCAGTGGCTAACGTACGCAGTATTATGGGCACTAATATGGGAATAGTCATAAGACATATGACTATAATAACGTTATGGGCCGAAAATTCCAAGCACACCGACTTTTACTGGAACGTTCAGAACCAACTACGCGTTCCTCAGCTTTGGTGATGATTAGAGGCCGAACATGACATTCGTTGCTAATGATCACTGGCAGTAACGTGGGATTCAATAAAGATTGTGTGCGAATGATTGACTTGCAAGACGATCTCGGCACCAAAGGTTTACACCGAGAAAATTGTCGCCACCGCAAGCAAAAGAAACCGAGTCATGATTGCGTCTTCTACCTGTTGTTACTTCGTAATAGTATTATAGACCGTCGCATGTGCACATATATGCCCATGCATCTGAATTTTCGCAAATGGTACTCCACCTAATGTCTATGGTTTATTTTATCACGTGCTGGAAGTGTGCAACATTGCCTTTTCTCACGTAGGATTTTGCAAGTCTAGGGCACTCACAATCGAGGAAGTAACAACTACTGCAACTGTCGTGGTTCTTGGCGGGTAAGATAAAAACTTTTGAATAACAAAGGGACAATAACTGTTTGGTATTTTTCCTCGGGAAAAACGTAACTTGCATAGAGTTTATAGGGTGAATAAACAGATAATTCTCGGGGCCTAACATTAACCTACGTAAGACTGGGTCTACTGAAAGTCTCTTAACAAGTAGCCTCAGAAATATTATCATCAAAACAGAACACAGGCATGGTTTTTTCATTCTGATTAATTCGGAGTTGTTTTCGGCATTTGTCAGAATTCGTGTTAAGCCAGATGGCGAGGTTGGTGCAATTTATGTACGTAATATTTGTAATTGTAGACCATTTTACTGGCATCATTGACACTATTTCTGGATTTCTCAAATATTCTATTTTTCAACGCTGCAAACCAACACTTCTCGCAGGCTTGATTCGGTGGCCACAGCGTTGGGCTATATTATTTACGCCCTCGCAAAGCATCACGATGTTCAAGAGAAGGTTCGCCAAGAGGTTATGCAGACTGTATCGCACTCGGTGAGTAACCTCTACAGTGTCGGATGACTCCGGCGGTCCTATATTATGGCTGCAATACACTGCTTTGAACAGGGTGTACGGCGGATATTCATTGTTGTTTCAGAAAAACTTCGTGATAAACTATGTGTGGGAAAAGGGGATGCACACATGAGCTTTATCAATATATATAAAAAGGAGGACCTTAGGCTTCAACATTAAAAAGCAGGAGCACTCACAACAGGATCACACACTTTCCACAATATTCCACGTCACTGATTCCTCAGTAATTATCCATAAGGAATGGTATAAATAAGTGCACTGAGAACGATAACCGGAGGCTGCTGTGTTTCGCTGGTAATGTTTGTGCATTTCAAGAAAATATTCCTTCCAGCACTTGCCGGCATAACAGATTTGATCATTTTTGATTATTTTTACTAGAATCGTCCAGATGTATGGCAAATGTTTGTATCAATTTTAAAAACCCTGATGCACACTGTGCTGGGCAGCGGTTAGCAGCGTGCTGAACAATCTTTGCTAGGTTTTTAACAACTGGACCTATTTCTTACGCTAGTTACTTAAGGCCGTAAATGCATGCTAGTAGTAGCAACTTGTTGCTGCCTAGACTGTTTACGCTTCATCCCTTAAGGACATCTTAAAGCTGAGTTCACGTGTACGTGGTGTTCTTGGGAATTGCGTTCTCAGTGACCGACGTATGTCGTAACGCAAAATAGCAACTGAACTATTAACCGTGAGGCGACTTTCATAGATGGCTTTAGTATAATTTTTAAAGGAGCCATGAAGAGAAAATACAACTTCGTTTAATTCGAAAAAACTAGGATTCAGTATCTCACTCAGCTTCATTACAGCCACAAAGATGTTTTTTAACGAAAAAAGCAAGAAGTATTTGAAAACTTTCAAATTTTGCGCCACAGTGACGTGTTATGAGCAAGAATGACGTCATACGGGCCAACAATAAAACATAATTTTCAGTGCGTTAACTGCACGTTAGCATTCAAGTGAAGCGGTCAAATGGACCTAGAGGCCCCATTACAGACGTCCAGTCATGTGTCGTCGCGACAGGTCAGTTAGGCGGCCGCCAATCGCACAAACAAGGTTCCGTGACGTCATAGAAAAGTTGCGGGAAATTGGCTAGGGGGTCGCGACTGCTTCACACGTTTTCTTTAATATCTCCGTTATTTGTTCGAAGATTGCGATGATATTGGTATCATTGTTATCGGGACTAAGCAGTCTTTCTTATAAACCCAACTTGTATTTTGTCTTCATGGCTCCTTTAAAGGAGCGTAGTAGAAAACTAAAGGACAATATAGATCAAGAGGAAGAAAAACACGTGATGATTTTGGTCAAGATGGAACAAGGTGAAAATGACGTTAATTATTCCGCATCTACCGGTATCTTCAGGGGCTTTTGTGTGAGCCTATATGCATTTGTCTACAAGTTTTATTTCAAACATTTTGTTCTGTTTATTTCAAGGGTGTTCTAGATTACAACACAGTTAAAAAGTTGAACTACGTTGAACAAATGGTGAATGAGACGTTCCGAGTTTATCCCCCAGGACTCCTGTGAGTACTTTTCAAATATCTGCTTCACTACAACACAGTGATGAGCAGTTCAATCTCTCTGAGCGCTGTGGAAACAATGTGAAGACATAGCTTTATTCAATCGTGCAGATACACGCCGGCAGTGGCCTTTAAGCTCATTTAAGAGGAAAAGTGTATGCTACAACAGTAGGAGGTTATGTCCGCTATTTTTAACTTTTATTGATGCTTCTTTGGATAAGTTAATAACGGGGCTCTCGAGAAGAAAAAAACAATACACCCACATTTATTACAACTTGCGTTTTATTCAACAAACACCCTCGTGCTGAGATTTAGCTAGTTTTGCTTCATATGAGCGCAAAGTTACATTTGAACTGAGCATTGATTGTAGGGTTTAACACGCCGACGCAACGCAGGCGTTGAGGCGCGCCGTAGTGGAGGGCTCCGGATTAATTTTTACCACCTGGGAATCTTTAACGTGTGCCGAAATTTCGTATACACGGGCGTTTTTGCTTTTTGCCTCCATCAGAAAAGCGGCCGCCACGGCCGGCAATCGAACCCGCGACCTCGTGCTCAGCAGCACAACGCCTTAGCCACTGAGCCACCGTGGCGGGTTCATTTGAGCTAAGCAATGTTTACATGCAGAAGAATGGCACCAGTAATGCTCTTAGGAAAATTCCCTGCGTATGTATATGTTGAGTGTTCACGATTAGTGCTATGGGAAAACTGCCCTAATGATGTACTTAGCACCCCTCATGAGTTAAAATAGGCTTTGAAAAACAAAGCCAAAAAGTAGAGCCAGAAATCGTCTAGAGTTTGACCAGATGTGTTTACCAGGGATCATTTTCCGCTACCTCAGTTATTTCCAACAGCCGTGAGGCTGTCTGAAATTAAGACAGTTTCTTCAAAGTAAGTCCTCCATCAAGCAGGCTTCCTCAAGAAAGCCTCGTACACTTCGAGTTATGTTTAAATCTGAAATGTTTTCAGAACCTGGTCAATACTCCAATTCAGTACAAAGAATACGGGGTCACAGAGTACCGCATCAAAACTTAACGCTTTATACCCTCCAGTTCGGTTAAAAACTTTATCAATAAAATTTTCTGTTTTCTCGTCTTCTAGCTATCAGGGCCCTCGGATGATGTTAGTAGAACAAAGTGACAGCTATTGGCGCGTTTTGTTTTAGTTTCAGAAAAAAGAGGCATGTGATAGCCACTTAAAAAAAGTCACCACAAAAGCAAAGCAGAAAAGCTAAGGCGTATGTTCTGGAACGAGCAGATCGCGCAGTTTCGTGAAGTGTTGGCGATAACTGTAGCTCTTGATCAACTCTAGGAACGAAAGAAAGAGTGAAAGCGTTCAGCGGAATTGTTCTAGCCTTATTTTAAAAGAAGAGAAGGTAGCACAGCTCTAAAAAGGTGCATCTCAGCGCCACATCCCTTCCCGCGAGGCAGAATGTGACCGCACATATTGTTTACGATAGGAATAAGACTTGGTGTATTTGTTTCATGTTGTCTCTGAAAGGGGCAGCGATATGAGGACTTGTAAAGGCACCATCAGCGTATGTAATCAATTTCGCCATAAAGATATATTTAAACATACGAAAAGATAAGGTTTTTAATATTTCCAAAACAACCACATGGATGCCACAAGCGGAAGCTTTCTTTAAATTTTCTTTTCTATCAATAGTTATGACTTTGCTTCAGCATAAACGTACTTTATGGGCGAATACATGTCAAAGCTAGGCTGCCCTCTTAAAACGGGCAGGGGGTTCTTAAGACACAATTTTCCCAGTCTAATTTACATTGTATGGTGTGTGACGATCCATGACTTCACCTGCGTTCCTGATTGATGCAGCAAGCTCAAGAGCGTTATGATCGTCCGCGTACCTGGAACTTAGCCCGTAGGCTGTAGAGAAATTGCGTTTTGTTGTTGAAACAGCGTCCTGTAAACAGTTGCCACGGATACACATGCATCAACCTGCCTTGGATAACCGAGGCATAACTCATTCTTTCGGGCAATGGTTATCTGCGCATGCAGCTGTTATTATGTTAGAGGTGGTGAATATGTAATCAACTCCGTTTCCAATACTTCAACATGAAATGTAGCGCCCACTCTAACTGTAGTGGTTAAGTAGAAGTAACCAAGAACTCTCCCCGCACTGCTTTTATTGCTCCTGTATTTTAGGCACGTTATCAAGGTTAGCGGGATGAGTATGACAAGAGTCCTTCAATGCTTTTCTCGTCACAAAACGTCCGCGTAACGCCACTGGTAAGATTCATATGTTGACCAAACTACAGCGCGGCGGTGCGGCGATGCGGCTGGGAAGGCTGCGGCCGCATTGATAGGGCATTGGGTTGCGATCTTGCTGTGGTGTTTGTTGTGCGATATACATTTTTCCACTTATCGCGAAGGGATAACTATACAGGCTACGATGTCTCAAATGCACTGCGTGCCTAGCTGCCGCTCTGACTATTGAAGTACATAAGTAAAAGCTTTGCTATGCTGCTTCTCTAGCGACAGCGAACAGCGCGACAGATGGATGAGAACCATTCCACTACACCAGACGGACGCTTTGAGTTTAGGGCAGAATGAAGCGCGTGCGGCGCGTGTGCGGGAATCATTTCGACTCCACGGTTGTTATTCCAGTCCATAGGTTCGTTATAAGCGGCCAAACTGTGTCTCTTCACCGCGAGAAGCCCAACTTTCGCGTCGGTGCCTTCCCCGGATATTCGAAATCCTGCCGGCGCATGTGGCTCAGCCGAAGACACGGTCGCGGTCACAAAGAGCAAACACACCTGCACAGCGACGTCGGTTGTAATTGCCTAACAAGGATGAAACTAAAGCTCCTCTATTTATGAAGTCTTCCGCAGCCGGAGCGTCATGTTCTGCGATCATCGCGCTTTCATCTAGCCTGTTATGGACGTCGTTGTAATCCCGTGGCTGGTTGTTTATTTCAATCATAAAAACCACTATATCAATATTTCTAGTACAAAGAACACTTTCAATCTTGCCTAGGCCTCACATAGGACAGCAGTTAATACACATGAATAATGTGCACATTAATGAGTCATGGCAGCAGCTCATTTCTAGTGAAGCAAACGCACGCACATCGAAATTTGCGACCGGGCGACAAGTTGTTGAATGAGTGACAGACAGACCGAAAGACAGACACACAGACCAAACGTTTCGCTATGGTGTGCACTGCGCGGCATTCAGCAGCACCTTGTGTGCGTTAGAGAAGTGCTTAAACTCGCCGCGCCGCGGTTCATTCAAGAGCGTCTAAGTTCACCATGAGTGTTTCGCTTTCGGTTTCTTTTGAGGCTTTCAATGTCCAGAGCCATGCTCACCTCCTTGATTGGGACAGGCTAATGTCTCCATCTGTGAACTGCCTACTTATAAACTTTGCCATGTTTGTAGCGTATGTGACTAACCGAGAGATTATTTGTATATTTCCTTCAATCTACTGTAATGAAAGCTGTAACTACAAGTCCAGCTGCCCCAAACGTCTCGGTTCTTCAAAACAGCCTACCGAATGTGTATCGCGCATGTAGTTTCTAGAGCATCGCGCAAGGGCCCCACGGCGCAAAAAAACGGTGTCGGCGGCCATGGGCTGAACGAGAAATTTGCGTAAGCGAACGCCCCCGTAACGGCACCTTGCCGCTCCCATAGAAACCCCAGGGAACGTAGAACGTTGGCGAAACAGGTGTGGACTGGAATGAGAGCAGGAGTGGACCTATTTACCCGTTCAGAAAGTATTCAGGCGACGCAAAAAAGGCTGGAAATGCTATTGTCTAATCAACCCAAAGAGACTACAACACTTCCGATAAACGCTTTCATCTGGAAGCATTGGCAAAGCCATAGCTATCCCGAGTGCAGTGCGGCACTGCGTGGTCTGCTGGTTGCAGCAAAACAGTGCGCCTTACCTTCTTGCTTTTCTTTGTGGCCGCAACAGAAAGGAAGCGGCCAATAGTCGCTACATTGCTGTAATGACGTAATTCAAGCGCTCAAAGAACGCACAGGCTCGATGGAGAGAGATAAATGTTTTGACCGGGGTGACAGGTTATCTCGTGGGCTTAGAGCAGTAATTTTTGGATGAAGAAACATTGTGACTCCCTATTCTAAGTACTCGATGTGTTTGTTTCCTACGTTCTGAAAGCATTTAAGATTAAGAAGAGAGTTGAAAAAGTATTGCAGGTCCCGAATCTTAGCTTCCTTGCTATCTTTCTTTCGTTTTGTATATTTACCGGTCGTCGGCGTGCGGTTTTCAATAATGACGGTTTTCAATAGTGTGCCGGTGAAGGTTTTCAATAGTGTGCCCCAGCTATCTGAAAGTGCTTATTTTGGTTCCGTTCGCCTTGTTTTATTTCCAGTTATAGCGATTACATAAGGTCACGCTCAGCCATATGATACGCTGCGTTTGCTGTTCTGAAAATGGTATACTGTCAATACCGGCACGTTTCAGAAACCTCCCTGGCATTGATGAGTCCCAGCCACGTAATAAAAGCGTCAAATGTGAAACATTTATATTTTATTACAACAGAGCACAATTTTGTGTGTCTTCGGTTTGATCGGTTTTAACATTTATTTCCTCTTTGATACGATATCTGACCTATTCCTTTATATTGACGTTTGCTTTTAAAGCGGATAATCTGTGCAACCGCCCACCGTTAGTGTAAAACTCGATGTAATCCGCATGGCATCGCAGGTTTCACAAAATCCTTATTGCGGCTTTTTCCAAGTACTCGTAACATCATGTGATAGTGACTACATCACATTTATCTGTACATTTGTTTGGCAAACATAAGCTACAACAGACGAGATTAGTCTGTAACAAGTGTTTCTGGCGTGAATTCGGAGCGAAACTCTTCTATTGTGCATCACGAGTGTTGTGGGCAGCCTAACACATTGCTGCCTAAACAACTTCTAAGCTTTCCGTACTCGGAGTTTTCACAGTTCTTACGTAAGTTCGGCATGGTAATTGCCAAGTATGAGCGCTGAAATATGGGATGAGATGTCGTGAGCAATATATAGCACTGGCCTCTTAGGATGTTGAAATGTGTATGATGCTTTGCTACGGAAATATCCAGGAGATATTTTCTAATGATATAAACTAAGACGTTCATTTTTACAGTGACACATGGCCCGGAATTTCGCACTCCAGTAAAAGTCATTAGGCTGCAACTGCGCTTATAGGAGTACTGACAACAAATTTTTCTGTTCCAACTTCATTGCTTTTATCGATGCTTAATGGCCTGCCAAACACTAAACAGCACTTTAAATAACTGAACGCATGATAATTATTTACTTATTACCGCCTGAAAATCGTCAGTTTCGGTTTCCTTCGCTTGCACCCCGGAGGGCGGCTGTGACAGAACCACGCCTTCACCTTGCCGTTTTTTTTGCGGACGTCGAAACACTCCGGAGACTGGTAGAGGAGTTGTTTCGAACCGCTCCGCCACCGGGGCTGTGCGGCTAACTGTCTGGTGGCGTAAAGGCCAAGCATAGCAAAGTACTGCATTCAATAAAGTCCTTATTGCGACTTCTGTTGCGATTCCAGGCTTTATTACCGACTCCTTTCCCGCATGTAAAACTTGCGTTTTTGGCAAAAGTGGCTTTCTGTAGAGAGGGTATGCCAGTAACTATGGTACGTTCACCAGTTCGTGAACGCGCCAGCGCCTAGTCGCCGCTTGCCTGGCCGCGCGTGCAACGTGACGTTAAAGTTTCTGCGAAACGTCATGGATACTTGGCTAGGTAGCAATGCTTTTGCAATCCGGCATTGATGTCACCCTGACGTCCATTCTCTGTGCTCTGCTCCGCCTGCTGTTCGTCTGCTCGAAAAGTGAGATCGAACGAGTGTATGTTCCACGCCTTGTAAGCCGTTAATATTTTCCCACGTTACTGCTTTGGATAAGGAAGCTAACTGAATAATAACCCCAAATGTTGGTGTCAGTACCCATTTAATCATAGCCCTCATTCGATCTATCGGTTATTTTGCAAATATAAGTAATCAACGTTCACCCCAGGTTTGTAACCAGGCAGGCCAAAGAAGACTTCGAGTTCAACGGCACCAATTTTAAAGCCGGCACCTGCTTCATTGTGTCGCAGTATCACCTCAACAGGGATCCGCGGTTTTGGCGCAACCCCGACGTGTTTGATCCCTGCCGGTAAGTCTTGGTACCGGTATTCTTTTACTGTTGCCAACGCCCCAAAATCACTTCCGAAAACCGCGCCCATAACTGCGTGTGCTCAGGTGCCTCTGAGAGCGCGTTCTGTTCCTCAAGAGTTTGCGCAGCACTATTGGTTTGTAGGCGGATGACGGGATCAGGTGGAGAAGTCTACGTTTATTGAGGTTGCCACGGCTGTACCATGGCAAGGACGAGGAGCGGGGAACAGGGTGCTGCTCCAGACCTGGTGCCAAGCGTGTTCTGTGCGCGTGCTGGCTGAAACTGCTGATAATGATGGCGCTAAAGGAGACGATGATGATGGATTCGATACCATATAAAAGCAGGGAGCTTTGCGTTTTATTGCCAATTAAGTGTATGGCTGCGTTTTTCTAAATATTTCTTGATCGCCGCACCTGGAAATTTCCACCACACTCCATGTGGAGGCAGGGCATTCCAGCAAGCCATCTACCGAATCCTGAAGTCAAAGGAGGAAAGGTACGGAACCACTGAAAAATACATAACGCCGCTCTCTGTGAGGGGCTCAACAAACCAGTACAGCATATTTCTGCCTGTGGCGGAGAATGTGGCAAAGTAAAGCAGGTGCCACATCAGTAAATTGGACGAGCACAATGTTAAGACCGCAGAATTTTAGGGACTTTCTGGACAGACTTTCAGATTAAGTTGTGAAGTGTGCGAAAGATTCTGGTTCGAGAACGTTCCGATAATGATTGGTAACGTTCGAGATGTCGCTTCGTGATATCTCGAACGTTACCTATAGACACGTTCCTGCTTACCTTTCTTGAAAAGAATGGCGTGGAAGCGTTCAAAGCATGCGGGACATGCAAGGATCTCCCCTACTTTTTAACATAGCCCTTATAGGCCTACCTACCATCCTGGGGCCATCCCGGATCTAGCACCACGGCTTATTTGCCGATGATTTTACAGTGTGGACAGGCAAGGGTTCGGTAGGCGAGATGCAGGACCGTCTCCAGCTGGCCGCTGATGCTGTGAGTGACTACGCAAGGACGTGCGGCCTTTCCTGCTCACCACACAAGTCGGAACTTCTTATGGTCGTAAAGAGAAGAAAAAAAGTCCAAGATACGGGCATCCAGATCACCCTGGACGGCCATACCATCCTACCGTCACCTCACATCAAAGTCCTCGGTAAGACGTTTCAAGAGGACTGTTCAAACACCATTCTTCTTAACCGGCTCAGTCACACAACGGGACAAATTACCCACATGCTCCGAAGAATAACCACCAAAGCAAGGGGAATGAAGGAGGCGGACACCCTTCGTCTGGTAGAGGCCTTCGTCACCTCACGCTTTAGCTACGCCATTCCCTATGCTATATTAAGCAAGGGCGACTTGGCCAAGATTGACACCATGATCCGGAAAGCCTATAAGCATGCACTGAGGCTCCCTACTGGTACGTCCACCGACAGGCTTCTGAAATTGGGCCTACATAACACGGCCGCCGAACTAGTCGAGGCCCACCTCGCCAGCCAGCGTCTGCGACTAAGCACGACGCCCTGAGGGAGGAGTCTCCTCACCAGGCCGGGAATGGCGTCCCCCGAAGAAAGATTCCAGCAATTACGCGACGTACCTCTAAAAATAAGAGTAAACATTGACGTTGCACCTATACCCCGTAAGATGGACCCTACTCACCACGCAGGGAGAAGAGAATCAAGAGCGTGCCCTCCCGACAAACGACACAGGGACCGAGACCGCACGGTTTACACCGACGCCGCCGACTACGCTACAAGGGGAGCCATGACCGCCGTGGTTACTGCAACCTGAACCACCTCACGCATCACCTTACCCTTCACAACCACTACCCAGGCAGAGGAAGCGGGCTGTTGCTGCTGGCCATCTCCCAGACAAATGCGGATACCGTTATTACGGACTCGCAACAGGCTTGCCGAAACTTCCTTCGTGGTAGAATTTCCAGACGGCTCTGGACATCCTGCTGCAAAAGCCACCCGAAAGAAAAGTGAAGATTGTTTGGACGCCAGGCCCACTCAACCTCTCCAGGGCAACACGACCGCCCACGACATCGCCCGAGATCTATCCCGCCAGGCGACACGAGGGTGTAGGTTAGAGACTGCGTGTCCTTTGGTTACGTATCAAGACATAACGGGGTACTATAAGTGCCAAAGAATGATCTATCCCCCGGTCATGAATCTCTAACCAAAGGGCAGGAGCACTGCCTCCGGCTCCTCCAAACAAATACGTTTCCTCATCCGTCAAAACTTCACTTGCTCCATCCCACACAGTACTTCCCGCTGTGCAAATTTTGCGCTGCCCCGGGCACCCTGTACCATATGGTATGGGAGTGTTCCGCAAACCCCAAAATTCAAAGAATAGCGCACCCTTCCCGTGAGCAGTGGGAGAAGGAGCTGTCCAGCTCCGGTCTCGATTCCCAGCTTAGGCTGGTGGAAAGGGCCGTGGCGGCAGGGGTCTCCAATGGAGTCCTGGACTGAGGGCCCCACACCACATTACGATGCTCCCAATAAAGTTTATCCTCCTCCTTCTCTTTTTGAGCAGCACTGTGGCACAGCGCTGTACGACACCAGTTGAGTTGGTCATCCACATTCGCACAGTTTAGCATCGAAATTATTTTTATCTTGCCAGTGGGGATGATCGTCATTACGTGGCGAGATACAGAAACGAGGTACCTAGCTGCTCGCACAAAACAGAGAAATGGGCAGGGGAAACATTTAGTGAGCACATAGTTTAAGGCTGTGGCGGGGTGGTGCTACATAGCGTGTTTTCAAGACGCGGCGATTGGGAGATCATTCTTAGCATGCATAAAGGCAAAATTTTCTTAGGTTGGCTACCGGTGAGCATTTTTGGTGGGAATAAATTAAAAGGACTAAGTGTGAGAATAAATAAAAAAGGACTAATTAAAAGGACTAATAAATTACAAGGGTACAAGTGGCCGCATGCAGTTCGCAAACGTGCACATTCTGATTATGAGCAAGTAAGTATTGGCTTTCTTCTTAGTAAAAATATTCAGCCGACGTCACAAGTGTTAAGGCCCAGTTCAAAGTATTTCCTTTAGCCAGTAGGGCTTAAAGGCTTTTGGCTGTGTAGCCCACAATTTACTGTTTCCGGTTGACAATAGAGAGGCATTGCAATATCAATTTGACGACACACGGTGAATTACGGACAGGAAAAAATTTACAGAAATTTAGAGAATTGTGTAATAATGCGTAACATTCTTAAGCCGCTTTTTCACATTTTGAGTCTTTAGAGCCAGTTTTGGCTATGAATAGCCATTTACGTTGGGGTATTTATTTAGTCCAGGATTTAACGGAATACCGTCTGGTCAGGTAAAAGCATGTTTGCAACGATAAAACGGAGGTAACTGACCAAGTCAATATAGTAGTTATAACTGTTAAGTCAAAAACTGCTATTTCTACAATGTCAGTGACCTCCGTTTCATCATCGCAAACATGGGTTATTTTATTGTTGTAATTTTTCTAGTCTTTTTGTTTGCCAACCATGTAAACTTACATCACTATAGGGATTAGGTGCATTTGCATTCGCCAATTAAATATTTCCTAAGCTTCTAGGGGTAGGAGACTGTTGAAAGTGAAAGTATATTTCATAGAAAGGAATAAAACATATTATTATACAGGCGAGGGTCCAGCAGGACGGGGACCCTCGATTGTGAATACACAAGCAAATCTGTGAAAGCAGGAAATGGGCGTGGCATCTCATCATAATAGTAAAAAAGACAAGTGACGTCATTCGGTAATCTACATGCACTCAACAGTAAGCCTAATAAATATACAAGAAGTTAAACAATATGAAGTTACACAAAGGAAATAACGGCGCAAGCAAACAAGAATACCAATCATAAATGCTAAAAGAAGCAGGATCGTAAATAAACCAGAAGAAACACTAAGGTTTTTAAAGCATGTAATAGATTCAGTTCTTCCTTTTTAATTTTTATACGTGTTTCCAACTTTGTTTTCTAGGCTTTTTAATTTGTCTTCATTTTTTGAAGAGACGAAAAAGAGAGATTTTTATATTTCAGTTACCCTTCGTGAATTATTTTGGCTGTTTTTTTGGGTTTGTTTGGTTTTTCAAATTTGCGGTCGTATAATTATCTTCGTTTACGTAATAAAATTAACTAAAGGTTTAGCATACACCAGAAAAAATATTTTTGCAAATTCAGGGTGTCATTCGGCTGGCGCATGTTCACTAAACCTTCATATGTATTTCCCACATTTGTTCTCGTGCTTTTTAAATTAGTCTTCGTTTTTAAACGAGTCGTATAAGGTGCATATTTTTTTGCCACTTCAGTGTTGTAAAATTGTGAATTTTCTTTTTGAATTTGGTGTTTTTTGTAATTTGTTTCACCAATTATCTAAACTTATGCTACTGTACCGATTAAGTTTTTACTTTGGCAATTATGCATTTTCTATAGCAGGCCATTGTACGCTTTATTAATTTTCCTTGTTTTTTTTTGCTTGTGTTTGTGAAGCTCTCTTGCAGCATTTAATTTTGCTTTCGTTTTTTTAGCATAAGATGTATATATTTTTTATTTCGCCAGTGTATTTTCTCAGAACCTTAATTTTTCTTTTTGTGTATCTTGGGTTTCCAAAATTTCGTTTGACCAGCGCTGTCTCTTAACGCTATCACAACAATTAAAGGTGTTACTTCCACCAATTGCCAACTTTCGCGCAGTTGAAGGGCGTTACACCGTCTCTGGTGGGCTGCGGGTGGTACTCGGCAATAAATGGTTAAATATGATTTGCAATCACGTCTAACATTTGACGACACAAATCTCTTTCCTTTAGAGTGCATGACATCTAAAAGAACAGATGCAGTTACGACCTAACAAAAGTAATCTGGATAATATTGCAGTAGTCTTTAGCGTTCTTTTTTACCGGCCATGTGTATCCTTGTTTCGCTGCGAACGTAGCCAAAAGAGCATTGCGTTACTGTCGCTGCAAAGTAACTTGTATGCAGATAGTATGCATCTTAGAAAGGTTGCTGCGGATGCAGCACACTCACATAAAGCCGGCTGGAGAGCACGCTGAAGATTTGATAAAAAAATTACAATTTCTCGACTAGTGATTAGGGGGCAGCGCTTGCCATGTCAACAATATAGTTGGCTCGCATCTCGGTTTCACGTCACAACAGAAGACAGACAGAAAACAATCAATTTGAAGAACGCGTCAGATAACTTTGCTTTCGTTCAAATTTTCAACGGTATGGGGCTGCTAGAAAAAACCAAAAATAACGTAATTTTATCTTCTCTCCAAAATCAAGCCGTCTTGTTCTCTAACGACTTTTGGTATCACTGCTTCGCGGTAGACACCTTCCCATGCGTACGCGCCGGCAGCTTCACTCCTGATAACCTTGAGTATAGTTACCTGAAACAAGGCACCCGCGCTCCGTTAATTAAATTTCACTGACGGACACGGCAGTGACGTGTGCGCTTCTTCGTACTTGAAAATAACGCCCCGTACTACCGTGGTTCGGCATAAAGTACTGCCTTCTGCTTGGCTGTTCTGAGCACCGAAGCCACTCCTGATATGTGAGGCTCATTTTACTGGAGGGCTCTGGGTTAATTTAGAAAACCTGGCGTTGTCGATGCGACCAGGACACCACCTTATCTTCGCGCTCTGTGGAACAGCGTAGCAGAGTCTTGGTCGTCTCGAGCGACTTTAGTGTGGAATGCCAACGTGTACGCCTGGGAAAGTGGGAATTTCCCAGCGAAAAATATTACTGACAAGCGAAAAGGCAGGGCAGCGGAAGCTAACTGCCAATAATTTTATTACTGTGATTCCTGTCTAATGAATACTTCAGATGCAATAAAAACAAACATTGAATCAATCAATGAATCTTGCTGTGAGAATGCAGCCACCATACGTCAATCCACATGGATAGATTTGTTTCTGCTGAAAGCGGGACAGAACTGCAGCATACATATTTTTAGTTTTTTCCACTTCATGAGCATTAATATTCCCACATTTGCTTATTCTCACTTTTATTCATTATTGGGGCACAATTGAAGATAGATTTCCACTCCAAGTGTTTGCAGAAGACTACATGTATCGCCAAATGTTAACGAAAGGGCTTTTAAGCTAACAGGGTGCGGGTTAGCTTACCGCGCTGGGCTTCCGATGGCCGGTAAGGCGGTACACGAGAAATAGTAAGTAAAAAACGAATAGTGAGAAACAGACTTCAATACAGCGATAACCAAGCCAATTTCTAGTAATACTGTAGACGAGATGCCACTCCTAAATTTTGCTCTCGTTATGGGTTCGATAATGATATTGCTAATATCGTAGCCTTTCCCTCCGATAGTCTCAATTCGGTTATGAAGAGATACACCCTGTTTCTGTCGGGTCAAGCAGTGTTTTGTTACTTCGTGCCCAAAAGAAAGCCAGTGCTGCTGATATGTAAGGAAGTCTAGTTGTTTCTAGGAATGACGAACTTTTATCATTCGACCTTTCCGCGCACTTTCCAAGTTGGCTATAATTTCGGACGATGTGTACAGTAAACACCAGCAACATGAGCAGCCAACGTCGTACCTTGACTTTCTGCAACTCTACCTCACCCTTCCCCGAATGACGTCAATCTCAGGGCTCTACATTCGTCAGAGTTCCGCTCACTCTATGACGTCGTGCTGAAGCAAAACCTGCCGCTGCAATGTTTGTTTTCACTGAGTGCACAGCAACAGTGAAACTCGCGTTCCCTACGGCCGTCTCATAGTGACCTCTTTGTGGTTAAACACGACCACCGGAAAGTCATCAAGGTAACTAAAATTATGCTATATAGCCTGGTACGTTATAGTTCGGGGCGTTGCGTTTACCACTGAAATGCACATTCCTGCAGCGAAGTGCGTTTCCGTGATCGCTGGGAAGGACTGGGCTCCTACAGTTAGCGTATTTTGAGGTTGCGGCCCAATTGCGGAAAATATACTGCAAATGTAGCGCAGGAATGGCGGTCATGAATGTGACGAAAGACAACGCTACCTGCTTGACGTGTACCTGACCAAAATATTTCCTTCACGAGGTGTAGCAAATTATTTATTCACGAAGTAAGCATCGTGTCGCTAGAAAAGTGTGGAGTGATTGATATACGGCTTCTTCTTTTATCTTTGCGCATAACAGTCTTGTGCTAGATAAAAAAACGTTCGCTTTTCAGTGAAAGATTGTTATGTTTGTTCATTGCAGGTTTTCGCCAGAAAACGAATGTTCCCTGAAGAAGTTAGCCTTTGCGCCGTTTGGAATTGGGCCTCGAAATTGCGTTGGCATGAGGTTTGCTATGCTGGAGTTGAAATACACCGTCGCTAGATTGGTGCAGAAGTACCGCCTCGAGCTGGGCCCATCGCAAATGGTGAGTGCGTACCAAACGCTGTAAATGAAGGCAACCTCGGCTTCTCCCATTTTTTTTCTGTTTAGGCGTGTCAGGCGTTACCGACATTCAACATGTTTACAACAAGAATTTTAGCAAGGTTATTTCAGGCTGGGCAAGGACTGCTGAAGGTTTTGTGCTCTTTCGGCATTTTAAATGTGAAGTACTGCGCGTGAAATTATTCAGTAACAGACAACTTTATATAAGTGTTGTATTGACTTGTATTACAATTTTTATAGTGCAAGACGAGATATTCACGAATGGGTGCTTTTTCTGTGCTGCCCAGAGGATAAAGGTCGCTTTAAAGGAGGCTTCTCATACGGACAGGAACAACGTAAAGGCAGTACCCTGAAGTGCCTGTTTAAGTTTTTTTTTAAACAAATGCTTTGGGAGAAACTAATTTCGTCCACGAAATTCGTTGCGATCCACACACTATCCTGCTGTTGCGCCTAACATACGGCCGCTATCTGCACGAGATGACACAGAGTGTACAGTTTCACATCGACCCCGGAGCAGCAGCTTTTTCTATTGGATGAAGCCTCAAAGGTTGCGACGTAAACATTCGCTGATATGGTATAGAAGATTCGTCAGAGCTCAGAACACTTATAATTACCTCTCACAGTTTATTTCTTGAACACAAAAACACACAGAGAGGGATTTGGAGAACACGCTAGACGCTTTCCTCGGAATACCCAGCAATTCTTACTACGGAAAGAATGGAAAGTTCATTTCACCGTAGCACACAACGCAACATTTTCGGTTCAAGTCGCATAAACTGTACCGGGGTTCCCTTCTAGACGCTGCTGTTTTGCGGCGCTGGGGCGAAATAAAGATTTTTTATTAACGCAAGTAATATGCACCATAAGTGTGGTCTATGGCGGCTAATACTCTAGCGTGCACCGGTAGGCACCTCTCCGAAATTCAATTGTGAGACAGGGCAGCTCTGAATGTTTAAGCCTATTGTTTGCCTCGCATGGAAATTGAGACAAGCGAATATCTTGCAAGTTGTATAACATATTCTCTCCCTTCGATTTTCAGGGTACGATGGAAATGGATTCATATGCTTTTGTTTCTCACCCGAGGAACGGCCCATGGATTGTACTTCACCGGCATTGAAGGCGAAAACAAGACGCGCACCTCACTGTGCATTTTTTCTCCAGTAAAAGAGCTCAGGGACCACAAAAGCGTATTGCTGCTATTGAGATTGAAATCTAAGATCTTAGTAATGGGTTTCTCTGTATTCGGGGTTCCAGTTTACTAATGGAAGCAACTTTTTTTTATTAACGTTCTTTTTTCTTCGTAAGAATTTGTAAGGAGAACTGCATATTTCTTACACTCTAATCAAGACCGCAGAGTGCATTGAAATCTGCCTGTAATGAACTGTCAAGTTGCTTTTGATTTATTAAATCGAAGCTTTCTACGGCTCATTTCCACCGTAGACCGTAACACGAACACGTCCTCAGGAAAGCCAACTTTAGAGACTAGGTTTTCGAAAATGGCACGTGATGACACAGATGATGATGACAATTATGAAAGGTGAAGCTCCTCAAAAAGAAAAGCTTGGCGTGGTAGTAAACGACCCTCGGTCCCAAGCGTTATGAAGCGGACGTCCATTCGATTGCGCGGTTTGGACACGGTGGAAGCAATTTGTATTTTAGACTTTAACTCAGATTTCGATTTTCTAAAGTTTCGATTACATACTCGGGAACACGTTAAGAACGGCACTATAGATCATGCACGGTATCACTCCGCCTAAGCGACGGACCCAGTGCGCGCGTTTTTAAAGGAGATTGCAATGAATACGTGATGTCGTCTGCATTTTCAAATGTAGTTTGTTTGTCGTCAATGCAACAGTTTATAAGCATAGTAAGTCCACAAAATCACGTTAACGGTTCCTGTAATGTTCAAAATATTTTTAGTAGCGCCCTACTTGCGGCGA
This sequence comes from Haemaphysalis longicornis, assembly GCA_013339765.2. Lineage (NCBI taxonomy): Eukaryota > Metazoa > Arthropoda > Arachnida > Ixodida > Ixodidae > Haemaphysalis > Haemaphysalis longicornis. The sequence goes on along the minus strand of CM023450.1, from coordinate 212,948,463 downwards.
GTGGAGGAACATCCGGCTGCGGTCATGAAGCGCAGAGGCAACTTCCATTGCGGTTTTTTAAGTAGTTCCCGAGTACAGCTATCTTTCCCCGAGGAAAAGGGCTGTGATTTTTTCTTGGTCTTCGTCATTTTGACATCGCCAAAATGTGATGCGAACAAGTTCGGTTCTATGTGCGTATGATTTTCCTTTTTTTCATTTTGCAGCAAGGCGTGTCTGTTCTCATTCTGCGCCGCAAAGCACTCAGGGATGTGTGTGCTACAGATGTATGCGTCATGTATACTATAACCCCTCTTTGTCACGTAACGATATTGTTACATGCAGTTAATGCAGACAGTAGTCTCTGCAGGGCTACATAAACGAACAGTTTGGTTTTTCTCTCTTCAGACAAAGGGAAAGAATGTTTGTACGTTTCCACATTTAAGACGGATGATTCCAAGCGGAGGAAAAACATGACATGACCCATAAATATCTATATAATTATTCGCAATGAAAACTTGTGACACATTTAGGTAAAAGTGCAAGTGCATAAACGAACGTATCCGCGCTCTTTTAAGAATATGCACGCGTCCGATCAGTGTGTACAATATCAAATTAAAAAGAAAACTGCGGGATAAAATATGGCGTCGAAAAGGAAGAATTTAGCTTGTGCTTCTGCGTGAACAGAATGCAAATCAAAGAAAAATACCCGCGCTGTTCCCAACCAATCAAGCGTGAGCAGTGCCAATCTGCCTCTGCACCACCGCGCGGGGTCGAGCGCACAGCTCCACCGAGCACTCCAGCGTCGAGGCCTTCCCAGCGCCGGCATGGAGGACCTTCTGTTCCCGAAGAGGCCGCGGCAACCCAACGGGAAGTCTTCGCCCACCTGCTCCATTACCTGGAGACGACCGGCCTCACGCAGCTGCTGTTGCCCGGTCTGCAGTGTCTGAGTGGTGTGCCCAGACTGACAGACCTATCTTTTATTCGTTGTCGTCTCTTTATACCCTTCTCTCTCCTCTCTCTCTCTCTCTCCTCTCTATCTCGCTCTCTCTTCTCTCTCGCTCTACTCTGTCTCTCTCTCGTTCTTCGTCGTTCCTCCTCTCATCTCTCTCTCTCTCTGTCTACTTATGGATCATTTCACTCCCCTCTACTTCCCTTCCTTGCAACTGGGTTGTAATGCAGGTGAGCTCCTTACGAGCTCAAAATATCCCCAGTGCTTTTCCTTTCCTTGTCCTCTCCCGCAAACCACAACCACCACCACCAGTGCAAATGAAGGAAAATAAATTGCGCTGAACAATTGCATCGATCATGCCAGGAAAGAAGCGGAAGAGCAGAAGCGGTGGAAGGGGAAAGGATTAGGACAGGAAAGTACGAGCAGGGGCGGGAAAAGAACTACCGCCTTCCAGGGACACTTGCATTGAAGCGAAGCCGGATACGACAGCCATTGTTGCACATATATGGTCTTTTTGCCTTTCACTTATTGATTATTGTGGGGGTTTAACGCGCCGCGACGCAACGCAGGCGATGAGGCGCGCCGTAGTGGAGGGCTCCGGATTAATTTTGACCACCTGGGTATCTTTAACGTGCGCCGAAATCTCGTACACACGGGCGTTTTTGTGCCTTTCACTTTAAACTTACGTCAGGGTGGAGCAAACGCAGCTCGTTTTATAATGTACTTAATTGATTCTCACTGAAACAAAGTGGTACCAACAAATTAATTTTTACGTTACTTCGTGTGACAGCGTTAAATAAAAAATTAAACCGGGAGTAGTGTGAAATACAAACGTAAAGTGCCTGTTATCTTTTATACAAAAAATGCATGCACCACTTGCTCTTCGCTACTACATTCATTTTCTATGTACATTAGACGAGCCTATAAACAACCACTGTGACGACCCATTTGTACAGCGAGGGCTTTGCACTTGCCTTTTTGTAGCCAGAGGACTGCTCCCGATGCGGTGTCGACCCTTTAGTCACGGCCGCACGTGGTAAAAGGCGGCGTTCAGTTGAACTATGGGAGAGGCACCGTGTACCATCTATCAACGCAAGATACTTACACACAATTACCCAACAAAACAGCGCAATTTACAGAGCACCGGACGTGTTATCCGAAGGTTGTGGGTTCGGATTCCCCTCGAAAAGCATGTCTGTCTGCACTTCGTTTTTTAAATGCGGAGCATTTCTTAAGCTCGCCTTGTCCTGCGTCGTTGATGGCGGCGCCCGTCCACACGCTTCACTGCGCATGCGCAACTTCTCCTCCTTACACCCACAGTTCCGCGATACTACACTATAAAAAAATAGTTAGCGGCGCCCGGTTTCGATCCCACGACTCTCTCGCCGCAACGGGAGGTACGCGGTGCTCTTCCCACTACGCTACAAATCCGGGACAGGAGCAAGTGCTACGAACGCGCCTTATGTCCTTGACTCATTCAAACTACGTCAAGAAGCTACTGATACAACGAAAGGCACGCGAAGCTGAACGTCAACGGAAACGACGAACTGAAACTTTAGAGGGGGATGCTGAATTTCCCGTGGGAAAGCTGTGGCGGGGAAGCGCCACGCGCCCTTGCAGCTCAACCAGCCCCCGTCCGCAGCGCCTCTGATGCTGATTGTGAGCAGGATGCCCCTAGGGAGTGGGCCAACCAAAGAATCCATCACGAGATAGGTTAGCGTTCAACCACTGTCGTCATCTTCCGTAGGGGAACCGCCGAAGAAGAGAAGAACGGGAAGATAAAGCTGCGAAGACGAGGGCGTGTATATTGCTCTCAGAGCCGGGTGCACCAATGTCAACAACCTTACACTCGACCAAAGCTGACGGAGACTACGATTCTCCACAGAGACAACATCGACAAGAACATGATGGAAAGAGAGCGAGAGAGAGAAACGTTTATTGTGAGAGCATTTACGGTGTTCTTGTAGGAGTGGGCTCCCTCTTCACAGGAATCCATGAGCTGTCTTAGCAGCGGCTGCCCTCTCGATGAGCAGGAGCTGGTCCGAGGGCCGGGCTGGACAGCAGTGTCTCCCACGGCTCTGGGGGATTTGAATGCGGGAAGGGGTGGTGGGTGCATGTTTTTTCGACACTCTAGGATGATATGTCGTAGTGTACCAGGTTCTTGGCATGATGGACGAGTTTCGGCGCACCGAGAACCATCGCCTACTCACCGTAACACAACAGCACTTGCGTGCCTTTGCCACCGGTGTGGACCCGGACGCGGAATTCCCTCTGGCGCTAGTAAAAACCAGATCACTCAACATAACGGCAACACAATGGAACCACACGGAACCGCCACGATGCTTCGCATCCTCATCAGGGTTCCCCACGGGAAGATGGTGTATTTTTTTTTCGTTTACGCGGTCTCTAAGTTCAAACTTTCAAACAGAAATGAGGCGCGTGACTTCGCGATTGCTTTTCTTTGTGTTCTTCCCGGGCTGGCTTTTGTTAGTGTATGTACTTACACACTTGATCGTAGCCGTGGAGGGCACGTGTGGAAGAAGGAGACAACAATAAAATGCTGCTTCACTCTACTGCCAACTTTACTCTCACACTTGCAGGCTGCTAAACAATAAGCAAGTTTCCCTGAACAATTTTGTTTCCAAAGAGTTGCCTCCTTCGCCGTAAAAAGTTTCCTCGAAGACGATAATTTTTGGCCGATTTTGTCAAACTAGCAAAAAGAAAACATTCGTAGGTTGCACGAAAGTAGCGCGATGTCGTTAGTTTAGCCAAAATAGCGCAGAAAATACGTCCTCCGTGTAAAGTTTCAACGACACCGATCTAGCCTTTTCCTTGACGTGCCCTTTTCAAAACGCTAATTTGAAGTTGAAAATTCGTTTGTTGAAACTGCGTGGGCAGGGAATGTAATGCGAAGGAAATATACTGTTGGTCATTAAGGGTAACAGAGTGGATCCCTACAGAAGGCCAAGCGTGGTAGAGGGCGGTCGAGAGTAAATGGGCAGATGAGATCAAGAAGTTTTCGGGGATAAATTGGTAGCACTTAGCACAGGAACGGGATAATTGGAGATCTACGGGAGAGGCCTTTTTGTTGTTGTTGTTGTTGTTCCTTGATATTGGCGCATACCCAATCAGGGGATCTGCCAAACATCAGTCGTTAATTCGAATGAGATTACTGCCTAGGTGGATGATTCAAAGAAAATTAGAAAAATTTGGAAGCTTTTTTTTTTACTTGTGTTGGAGTAATTGAGTTTGGAATTTGGTCAATATTGAAACAAAAAAAGGAAATAAATAAATAAATAAATAAATTAAGAGAAATAAGAAGAACAAGGAGAAGAAGAATAAGAAGAAAGGGAGAGGAGGAGGAGAATAATAATAAATAAATAAATAAAAAATCAGCCTTTTCCCCGAAGTGGGCGTAGATATGTTGATGATGATAATGATGATGATGATTCTCAATTAAAAATCTAACAGTTTGAAGAGAGCAGTACATTTCTATGCAGGAAAACGACGCACTACCAAGACTATGTATGTGAGATCTAAAAGATGACTTTTTTAGGGGGAATCGTTACTGTCTTATTCAAGTAATAGGTTAAAGTACAATGGTACCATTTGGACTAGACGCTTGGCCGTGGTTACTGTGACTGTGGAGTGAACGCGTTGTACACAATCTTCGCAGTTTCCGTGTTCCGGCATAGCTTCCACCATATTGTTAGGAATGGTATCGGACAAATTATATTCGAAGCAACTGGATTGAAACTTCGTCAGAGGTACTCCGTTTTGTTAAATCAGTATTTGTTTTTCATTTTTTAGACTAAAAGCTCGCAGTAAAATTTTTTGAAATTATTGCAGGCATATCCCGTCGAGCTTTAAAAAGAAAAAATAAATATGATGTCATCGTTATTCGGTTCATTGGCATCAAGTAAGGCTAGTTATAATTCAAGCCTGGGCTATATATTACGGCTAAAAACAGGGTAAAGGATGTTCTATAATATCTGAACAGTATCCGTTACCGTGTTTATCAGGACTTTTTCACTGATACTTTTTTCTTAAATTTCGTTGTATGAATTGTCATTTACGCAGATATCAACATTAAAAACGGTAAATCCTCTAAATACGTCATTTTTTGCAAATAGCAAGCGTAAACGCTTGGTCCGTTCTAATTTTTTTTTCATTCTATTTTCCGTCGTTATTTCCTATGCATTTGTATTTTTATCGTTATTTTGCCGTGAAGATGAGCAAAATGCATTCTGTAATTGCTAACTTCACTGATATGACCCCCTGTTTTGTGATATAATTACTTTTGGGATTTTTAAATTCTATGTAGTCATGTAGTCTGTCATGTAGTCATGTAGTCTGTCATTACGACAATCCACTTGTTCTCGGATCGTGACGTAGGGAACGGGCCTAGAAGGTTCATTCCAATCTGCTGGAAAGGCCTCGATGGGACGGCGATTGGCTAAAGAAGTCCGGCCGGTCTCGAGGGCGGCGTTTTTTGTCGCTGGCAGTCACGGCAGCTGCGGACGTAGTGGCTGACGTCGGATGTAAGGCGGGGCCAGTAGTACTTCGCCTTGATTTCTCCAACTGTGCGGTCTGTGCCGAGGTGTCCGGAAGACCGGTCGTCGTGGCACGCTTCCAAAATTTTGCACTAAGGTCTGCGGGGATGACAAGAAGATAATTCGTTCTCGTTCCGGGGCTGAAATTCTTCTTCACGAGAACGGAGTTTTTCAGTATGAATGCTGGTAGGCTGCGTTTGAAGGGCCTAAGAACGGCGAGGTTGCATCCTTCGAGGTAGTCGATTATCACGCGTAATGTCGGGGGTCGCATGCTGCTTGGCGGGTAGGTCGCTCTCCGTCACGACTCCAAGGAACGCGCTGTCTTCATTAGAGTCATGTGGTGGTGGGTCGACGGGAGCGCGGGACAGGCAGTGGGCGTCGGAGTGCTTCCTGCCGGATTTATAGGCGATTTTAACGTCGAACTCTTGCCAAGCTCCACCCCGCAAGATGGCCTAAGGGGTCCTTCAAATTGGCGAGCCAACACAGCGCATGGTGGCCTGTCACAATCTTGAATGGTCTACCATACCCATTAGGGCGAAATTTAGAAATCTCCCCTATAATAGCGAGACACCCTTTTTCAGGCGCTGAATAGTTTTTATCCTCCTTCGACATACCACGGCTGCCAAAGGCGTTGCTTTTACGCAACCGGTTTGTTTTTGGACGAGGACGGCACTCAAGCCTGTATCACTGGCATCCGTGTGCATTCCTGTTTCAGCGCCTTCGTCGAAATGAGCAAGCATGGGCGGGCTTTGCAGGCATTTTTGCAAACCGGAGAATGCTTTTTCTTGGTCGTTTTCCTAGCTAAATGTGTGCTATCTTTTGTCAAGCGTGTGAGTGGCTCGGCAATGCGTGCAATGTTTGCGACGAAGTGCGGGTAGTATGCGTAGAGTCCGAGAAATCTTCGCACTCCCGTCTTGATTTTCGGCCTTGGGAAGTTCGCAATGGCTGATGTTTTTGCCGGGTCAGGTAGGACTCCCACGGCGTTGACGACGTGGCTCAAAAATTTGAGCTCCTCGTACGCCAAACATCACTTTTCAGGCTTCAGCGTTAACACCGACGTGCGAATGGTCTCGAGTACAGACTCCAACCTTGCAAGGTGTTCGTCGAAAGTCCGGGCGAATACTACACCGTCGTCGAGGTATACGAGGCAGGTGTGCCAGTTTAGGCCATCTTAACAACACAGCGGAAGAGAAACAAAGACTTTAACTGAGGCACAAAGGACTAGCGCTGACTTCCAACTGAACTTTTATACAGAAACAAGGCTTATTTATACACACGCATGGACACACCTACGATGAAACATTGGACACGATAGGTAATCTATATCAAATGTACCGGAAACTTGACATTCAAAACAGACGCCAATATGTATACATTGCGATGGCAAGCTAGGTTGCTCCGTTTCGCACGTGTAGATACTTAAGTTCCTTTGTGGACAGGGATATGGAAGGAGCGCTGTCACAATCTTCGCCTAGCCTACTGATTTCCGCAGCCTCCACAATTTCACTTGTCAACTGGTTACAATGTTACTGAATGACCTGGCATTCGTCAAATTTTGGAGTAAATTTCTCTGTGGTGCCCTTGCAGTCTCGGCAGTGTATGCCTAGGTGCCCTCTCACACTTTTGTGGACGTTGTTACTGTGTTCTCTGAGCATCGTGTTGAGACACCTGCCAGTCTGGCCCACGTACTTTTTGCTGCATGACAATGGAATCTCATAGACTACCGACGTTGTGTATGCTACAAACTTCGTTAAGTGCTCGATGAACACTTGCGGGGTTCCTGTTTCGGGAGGTAGGTCTATTTGTAAAGGGCCGCCAGTTTGCGAGGGGCTGAAAAAACTACTTGCACATTACCGGCATTCCTTATTTTCTTTAACCTATGGGCTACATCATGTATGTAGGGAACCGCCGCGACCTTTCTCTTTGTTTTTTCCGGCATGGCCGTGGCCTCACCCTCACTCTGGCGGCGGTTTTGTTTGAACACCCTTAAAATTTGCTCAGCCACAGACGTCACCACTTAAACTGGGTAGCCAGAGCTGTGCAGGCGAGCTCCCTGTAATTGGATGCTATCTCGCATCCTGTGGGGGCATGATCGTTTTAGGGCATTGAGCAAGCACATTTTTACAATACCCCTTTTCCCCAGCTTATAGGGACCAGATGAAAATAGAAGTGGCGTATTACTGCGTGGCTCATACTGCCAACAAACGTGGTCCTCTGAAAAGTGAAGCCTCAGGTCCAAAAACCTCAAAGTGTTTTCCTCCGGCAATTTCGTGCGTCAACTTCAACGGGTGAAAACACCTCTCGAATACTACTAACACTTCTGCAACGCTCTTGCCACCGGAAACTCCCCCGCCGTCCATGAACACTAAAAAATCGTCGACGTAACGGAGAACCTTCAGTACACTCAAGGGCCCCAATTCACCGGCTACCTTGTGCGCTAAGCTGGTCAAATACAAATCACTGAGAACAGGGGCTATAAGAGAACCTAAGCACACACCGTTCGTTTGTAGGTACAATTTTCCTTCCCATTTCGCGAATGTAGAAACCAAGTACACAGACAGAAGGTTGAGAAACCCTCTTGCTGCTACTCCTACTTCACTTTGGAACGGAACCACCCCATAGCTGTCAATTTCTGCTGAAACACAAGTCATCAATCCTGCACGCGGTAGAGAGTAATATAAGTCCTTTATATCCATTGAGAAGGCCGTGACTCCCTGTTTACTGTTAGTAGACAAGAAAGCAATTGCATCTTTCGAATTCCTGATCTAAAACGGATCATCTAACCTTAACAGTGCTAATCGTTTTTGAAGAAAAATGGCTAAACACTTCTGCCACGTGCCATGTTCAGAAATTATTACCCTCAGTGGGCAGCCGAGTTTGTGCGTTTTAGCCGCAAAGAACAACTGTAGCGAGCTTGAGTTACTCTTTTCTATGTTCTGGGCTAGAACTGTTAGGTTCAAATCATTGCACAGTTTTTTTGCTGCAGATTTTACCTTGCTCAATGATACGTTATCGTGACGCGTGAAAGCCCCGTTGACTGCCTAGAGGACCTTCTTCCCGAAGCTGCCTGCCGAGAACACCAGGAACCCTCCTTCCTTGTCGGCAGGTAGCAAACACAGCTTCTCTTCCTTAAAGAATTGTTCCACACGCCTCAGTAGTAGAACACTTGCCCTGTAACACATCAACAACCGCCGAAACACATCGTTCCGATTCGGTGTCCGCACAATGCTTGGAAACGTCTCACCAAGGACATAAGTTCTGTCGGCGACAACCTCAGTTCGACGGCGAACTTGGGTTCCAAGTTGATGGTTTGGCGCACCACCGTAGGCAGTTGAAGGCCATCTTCCGTGCGGACGAAGTTCCCTGGCTCCTGCCTACGGTGTCGCCGATTTGCCTTCAGCTGAGAGAGAGCTGGCCTCCAAAGGGATTCCACGCTGAAATCTCTTAGGTCGCATAGTTCTCGCCAATTTTCTTCCGCGTGTGTGGTTTGCTGGCCTGGGTGTGAACTTGAGCGTGGAGAGCATCCTTGTAAAAATTTAGCCTGTGTATTCCACTCTGCTGCCATAATTTTGCAGATGCTGACCCCGTGACCTCGTGAAGGAGCGAAGCCACCAAACAGTTCTTGGACTTCTGTAGGCAAGATCTGCATCCTAAGGCAGTACGACACAACACGTGCCCTGAAGAGTGCGACGGCGATGATGGTTACTAACATAGTTGGATGTAAGGTTACACACTGAAAAGAGCCCGATGTACTAGAAACGCAGTTAAGCAGACTGTAGTATTGGGCTAGTTGGTGATTCATCTTAACAATACAGCGCAACAGAAACAAATACTCATCTTAAGTCTTGGCTGCTGATCACGAGGTCGCGGGTTCGATTCTTGGCCGCGGCGGCCGCTTTTCTAATGGAGGCGAAAAGCAAAAACGCCCGTGTGTGCGAGATTTCGGAGCACGTTAAACATCCCCAGGTGGTCAAAATTAATCCGGAGACCTCCACTACGCCGCGCCTAATCGCCTGCGTTGCGTCGGTGCGCTAAACCCTGCAATCAATCAGTGTAAATATCTGCTGTCGCATTAGGCCAATTCAAGTGAAGGTTTCAGTCAGGGCGGTGTGCTCCAGTAAAAGAAAGTGCATTTTCTTGATTAGCAATAATTACGGCAATTGATTGACTCCTTGTTGAAGAACAGCTAGTAACATGATGTTCCACAATTATTTGTAGTTGCGTAGGCAGTCGTTTTTGTTCTGATCCTTATGCTTACATTTCAAAAATATACATGTGCGCTTTTATTGTTGCTGTTTACTGAAGCACTCATAAAGCAGAAAAACTACTTATGTAATGGCACTTTCATTAGCTATAGAGTCGATCTCCTTTTTTTAGTTCCCGACCAATTTTTGTAACCTGATTCCCGCACCAACTTTTCTCCTGCGAGCGAATTTGCCTGATATCTCTTGCTGTGTTACCCAATACGGATTCCTGGCATGGCTTTTCGCTAGGCTTCTTGCGCTTCACTCGACAGTTGGAGAGACGTTGAAAACCGAATCGCTGCCCTTTTCCTTTTGTTTACCTGCGCGTTAAGGGCTGCCTTCAACGCGCCGTACGTGTTTTTTTTTTTGTTATAGTTGTTCCATTGACTGAGTGCAAAGTGCAAAGTTTTGAAGAAGGTAGTAACCGTGCAGTTCACGCCCGTTTTGAATTAAGGCCTTTTTTATTTACGTTAGTGGTTGCCATGGCACCGGGAAATGGCAGGAATGAAAGTGCAACGTTATAGGCACATGTTCCCGCCTACGTTTCCACGCTCCTCTCTCTACTTCAGTCATGCCCAGCCGTGGATTTTTTTTATTGTATGGTTTTATTTTTCCCTATTGAGTATTTGTTTACTCTTTTATTCTATGTCACGTTGGGGTTTCATTTTGGGACGGAAATAAGATCACACTAGCCGCATAAAAACAATAAAAAGCCCGTAAGAACGTCCAACGCAAAGGATCGGACAAGGGTCGCTGCTAGCCGTTTTTTTTTACAGTTTCTTCCTGAAAAAAAGCTCAAAACTCATAGAATAAAATCAGAAGCCACAGAACAAACCACTTTGCGTGTTTTTTTTTTATTTTCTCTTTGCTGCTATCCTGTTTTTATGTTTTGATTTGTTTTGGAGGCGTAAACCTAAACCCTCTTGACATCTTTGTTGTGTGTCCCACGCAACGTCAATTTCTGTTGCTTCCGCACATTTCGCTAGAACGTGTTTCTTCTCTGTGCTCTCTGCCATACCAGTAGCACATCTTTGGAATTTCTGTAGAATACCATGGTATCAATCTCAAGTATTGCCGGCTCGGCTCCACCAGTCCAAGAAAGAACATTCCTGTGATGAGCAATCTCATACAAACAAGAACTTTTTTCGAAACTGTACCGTTTATGTGAAGAAATTACGCAACTGAAACTTAAAAGTTCATTTTTTAGCGCTTTCGGGCATTTTAATCACGGATGGCTTTTCAAGACTACTTTCGGCTTGTTTGTTGGGTGAATTGATCTGAAAACGTCCCAAAATAGACGGCGGGGGTGGGTTCGGTGTTATTGCGTTGGCAATTCGATTCAATGGTGGCGCTTTATTGTTCTCAGAAGAAACAGCATACAGTGTGTATATAAAGTAGGAGGTCCCGGGACCAGAGACTGCAGGGGAACCTCGCCTATTATAGTACCATTAATGATTTTAATTTTCTGAGATCTGAGAGAATGGCGGGTGATAAAATGGGCCACAAAACTGACAAGATCCGGGCTTTTCAGCACGTTTTTTCGGTGACCCTTGTTCAGCGTCCCAGTAAGCAACGTAACGAGACTGTTTTATAAGGCTTTCTCACGAATTATTTCTAAGAAATGCGGAGTTTCCTGCAAAATTCAAAGAAACAAAGACGAAAAAAGCTTAAATCCTGCATGGTCTGTAACTGTGGGGGATCTACCATTCCGTGGACTTCTAAGCTGGAGATTTCAAGCTGTTTTTATGTAAAAGAACAGCTTCTTAGCAGACTTATGTAATGGCGTTTGTTCTGATCTCAACCCACTTTGTTAGGTTTTGTCTTCAACAGTTCATTATTGTGCTGATATGACTCAGGAAGAGGAAGAAATGGTGGCGTAAAGCTAAAAACCACTTTGTTCCAACTGTTTTTTGATTCAGAAAGGCTCATTAATTGTTATATTCCTGTTTGACGGATACAAATGACAAACTGCAAAACGAAAGCAACATTTTTAAAAGCTTGACCGGAGCCGGCCGGTGAGTGTTTTCTCGCTGCCAGCCAGTCTCTAATCTCAGTTCCCTGAGTTTGGAGACAAGCTGGCAGCATGCACCGTTGGCTGCACGCCTGTTGTGCCTCCTGCAAGTTAGTTCGTCCTGTTTTTGGAAGCCTTTCTTTACCATTTCGTCGCCTCAACTGTTTTTTTTAATTACACACCCGCAATAACACTTCCCAAGAAGATACTATAAAAAATATAAACGACGACTGGTTCCCCATTCGTTAAAAGTACATCGAAACACAGGCTAATAACCTCCTCCATTAACAGGCGGGGTAGCCCAAAACCGGAGCGATTAGCTACGCCACACGGCCACAGAGCAAATCTTGCTTCTCACTCCGTGACTACAACAGTAGCACACGGTCAGAGAGGGTAGATCGCGGGCAATGTGAGCGCTAGAACTTAAATGTCATTTATTCAGCTATCAGCGCAATTAGAAAACACCTTGGCAAATGACATTAATTATAATTTGACACAGTGCTACTCCAGTTGATATAAATTGAAATCTAAGGATGATGTGTAAACAAAACCCATAGCATTGCCACGTTCGCAAAACCGCACTGATCGGCCGCATATATGTGGCCGCGTCTGTACACGTAAGGCCCCTAACAACACGGGTACAGAACCTGTTATACGGGTTCGGACCCTCCTGTACGGCAAAACATGTAGGCATTGCGTAGGAATTCCAGTGCATGTGCGTGAGAATTCAAGCGAAACAAATATAAAGCTACCATAACTCCCGCTTCTGGATGGCCAGGCAACCTCTTTGGCGGTAGGCAAAATTTCACATGCACAATATATTTGTGCGCTCCTTACCATTGCTGGATGTTATTCGCGCCAGTTGAGAAAAAACTAGTAGTTGTCAGGAACAACATGCAGACATCCCCGCTTCGAAGTGTGTGGTACTGCAAGCGCCAAGGCGAATGGCTCTCCTGGTGAAAGTCACGATTGATCTTCGGAGTGCACTGTGGCGATTTATAGATCCGCAGGATGCGTTTAAGGGCAACTTGAAACAGCTTTGCGACATTTTCCTCCGCTTTACTGAGGACATCCGGTGCGCGCTAGTGCCGTTTATCAAGGACGTTATCACTGTCGAAACTCCAGGCGCCCGAGGCGGCATTATCCCTTCGTGCATAGCACTTCCGCTCCAATGCCCCCACTACACCACCGCTTCTCTAGTGCCTCGCTTCAAAGGCTTCCCCCTACAACCAGTTCGAGGAAGGGATTCGGCGGGTTCGGGCCTCTTATTCGGGCGCTTCAAAAAGTCGGGGTTCTGTTCCAGCGTTCGGGTTCGCTACGTTAGCGAACCCGTACTCTGGAACACTCAACTCGGAGCGGCAAATTCGGCATTCCGAAGCAGATGAACTAAAATAACAGTCGAAGTGCGAGCGCGCAACTTGGAGTCCGGATAGACGTTCTCATACACTCGAGTAGCTCACCAACCGAAAATCGTAAGTCGCTTGGAAGCAGTGAGGGTCTAGTAAAACGAAAAGCAATCCTTGAGCCTGGTAGGCCGTATGCCTAAAGAAGAACAGGGAATTGATCGGGGAACAAATGCCGCGAACAGCAAAAACAGCGCCTAAAGTTTTAAATCCAATGATCGACGACCCAGCACGCTCTAGAACCGTCATTTGTCGAAGACAAAAACAATTAAATTCAGAAAACTCGGGTACAAATCTTCTGATGAATTGGGCCGTGAGCGCGTAAAAGTCAGTTATACCAGCCAGTAGTTGCGCGAGGGGTCAAAAATGCATTTAAAATGAAGACGACAGACCATTTTGTTTCTTATAAATTTTATTTCTAATAAACTACTAAAATTTATACCTGTGAGAAGCATGGTGGTTACGGAACGTTTTTGCGAGCTGTTTATGCAGGGTGGAAAATCGAGCCTCCGGCGAAAGAAATTTCTGCCCATTCCTTCCAGGCATGTTTTGCCGCGTTAAGGCGTATTTGTCTAAGTGTCGATGTGGGTGAGCCACATTTAACTTCGAAAGGTGTGTGCGCTCCGTAACTACTACGCTACTACACGCATCTGGTTTTGTCGGTTCTGAACGCCAACGTAGGTAACTACTCAGGGGACATGTTTTCTTTACAAAACGAGGACGCGGGTTCGGCACGTTGTGCAATTCGGTATAGGTATCAGCAAAAGGTGACCACAGCCGGCTGCAAACAACGCTGTTGGTTAAGTTCACGTAAAACTTCGAAAAAGTTAGAAATGCTTTTATTCTTGAAAAAATGCACGCTCTTTAAAACCCCGCGTTATTGGTGCTTAGGTAAATATGGTCGTGGAAGCTGTAGAAGCCGTTCGATGCGCTCAATTAAGCTACAACGTATCACGCCGTTGTGCGACAAAGAGGTGGTGATGCGTGCAAACGTGGCAAATTAACAGCATTCGGTTGACCTTGGCTTAAGTCAGTACTCAATTTACCGTCTGCGATCTACGCGCTTGTAAATTTGCATATCCACTTGCAGGCATCGACGCCAAAATGTGTTACTGAAGGAGCGTGTTATATCGTAGGAAATTTTGTTCGGAACAGAAAAGCTTTGCTCGGCGCAGAATGAATACGCTATGATTATTTTTATTTATTGTGTTCTTGCTCAGTAGTATGGTAGAGAATGTGTATCCTACGCGTACCCTGCGGCCATAAAACAAGCGTAAGCTAACTACAAAAAAAGCACAGGTGTCTCTGACGGCACTCAGAATACTACAGGGCGGAATACGCCGCATACCCGAGCAGGAAGTCGAACTGATATGGACACCGGCTCACTCAGGGCTGGAGGGCAACGAGCTCGCCCACCAGCTTGCCCGAGATCTTGAACACCGGGCTGACGAGCACGAGCCGAAGGCCATAACGACTTACAAGGACATCTCGAGCCACAACAGGGAAGGCAGATGGAGGTACCCTTATCCGCACAAATCGCCCAGCAGAGCGCAGCCAACTATCTATAGGTAAATACAAGCAGGATCCTTCCCGCACCCATATCTCCAAAGCAGAATGTATCCCGAGAGATATGAGAAAGAGTGTAACTTCTGCTGGGCAGTTCGGCACGCTCGGCACGTCAGCGGAGAGTGCGATTTCACCGAGACCATCCCCCCACCCCTTACTCAACCCTCCACCACCCTTCCCACACCCCTTAACGAGCGATGGGAGACCTTGCTTACCAGCCCGCCTTGGAAGACCAGCTCGTCCTGATCTCCAGGGGCCAGGCAGCCGAGGAAACATATGGGTCCCGTGAAAAGGGAACTACCCACTCCGGCATGTAGTTGCCGCAGTTTTGTTTGGCTAAATAAAGTTTTTCTCTCTTTGTCTCTTTCTCCCCCCTCTATATCTATCTATCTCTCTCAAACGAGTATTCTTTTGCGTCTCCTTCGACATGTTTCAAATTAATCACGTGTATTTCCTGGGGGAAGGAAACACTGATTGATTGATTGTGGGGTTTAACGCGCCGACGCAACGCAGCCGATGAGGCGCGCCGCAGTGGAGGGCTCCGGATGAATTTTGACCACCTGGGGATCTTTAACGTGCGCCGAAATCTCGTACACACGGGCGTTTTTGCTTTTCGCCTCCATCAGAAAAGCGGCCGCCGCGGCCGGGAATCCAACCCGCGACCGGGGGAAGGAAACACTCACAGATATTCGTTTAGATTTTTTTCAATGGTTCAAAGGGATCGCTCATATTTATTTTATTTCCATTCCAGTTTTCTACAGTGCTGTCGCAGCAGGATTTCAGCAAAATAAACTGTGCACCCTTGCGTCTAACGACGACGATGGTTGAACGTGAAGCTTTCTCGTGATAGATTCTCTGGTTGGCCAATCCTACATTGCGAGTATGCGCTACTGCGGAGGTACGCACCGCTTTTCTAGAATACCGACAGTCACTCTCGGGTGTGCACTCCGTAGTCCTCACGTTTGGATTTGGAGTGTGCGGCGCGAATCGGTACCTGCTGCTTGGCGTTCGATTCGACCATGTCGAAATGGAGCAATCGGATAGACACCGGCTTCATAATGCCAGAGACCCAGCCTCGATTCCGGCCACGGGAAGGCGTTTAAAGCAAAGGTTTAGTAATCTCGTCCAGCGGCTTCACAGTAGCGGAGTCATCATCATCATCATCATCGTCACTGCAGAGTAAAGGCCTCTCCCATTAACCTCCAATTATCCCGGTCCTGTGCTAACTGCGGCCAATATATCCCCGCAAACTTCTTCATCTCACTGCCCATCTAACTTTCTGCCCCCCGCCCCCCCACCTGCAACGCTTGCCTTCTCTAGGGATCCACTCTGTTACCCTTAATGAGCAACGGTTACCTTGCCTGGCGACGTCCAGGTCTGCTTCCTAATTTATACTTTTAAATCCCTACACGCGTTTGTCCCCTTAGCCACTCCGCTCTCTTCTTGTCGCTTAATGTTACACCTATCATCTTTCGTACCATTGCGCGCTGAGTCGTCCGCAGTTTAAGTTGAACCCTCTTAGTGATCCTCCAAGTTTCTGCCCCGTAGGTGAGTACCGGTAAGATGCAATGAGTCGCGGAGTATTTCGCCTTTATTTGACCGCAGCTGCGCCGCTCGTGACTCGCCGGGCAGAGGTACGCCGTCATTGCGTTTGCTACCCGCCCGGCGCCGGTGCTAATGAAGGCATGGCGCATGCGCTCTCCGCAGCTGGTGCGCTGCCTGGCCACGTCACTCGCCGCTCACATGCAGGCTTGGCCATGCGTGAGAGCGATGCCGGGATGTCTCTTTTCTGAGAACTGCGGGGGAGCTCAATGCTTTGAGCCTTCGGCGGAAAGCATCATCTGACCACCCCTCGGATACTGCCGGGCGAGCTTCTTCCCTGGAGGGATGCCAAACGCGCGAAGGTAGCGTCGGAGACTAAGGAGGAGACAGCCGTCCGGCTTGGAAAACACCGGAAGCGGGACCACATCCCTAGACAAAAGCAGGCTTCGGGAAATTATTATAATAATTACAGCTAAATCGTAGGTTAAACAAGAAGTGAAAATGAGGCTGAAAATACGCCATGTTATAGCTTTGCATATCCATAGTTAGCTGAGCTAAGGCTCTCGCCTTTCACATCACCCACGATCATTCATCATCATCGCCCGAGAAAGCTGGCCTTCGAATTCGGGGGGTTCTGGTGTACAACGGCATTAGTGGGGACACTGCAGCTTCGATTAATTATTGTACGGACAGGAATAAACGATTTGATACCAAAACCACAAGATGGTTATTGCAGTGCAGCTATTGATCACCCTTTCCTGTGGTTTCGCGTCGTCGTCGCCGCCACCGTTGGCCCCGTAGTAACCAAACGAAAGAGCAGGACACCAAAGATGACCGAGATAGAGCAGAGTAGTACGCGCCCTCGTGCGTTCGCTAATGACGCGATCACTTCCTGAAACGCAGCAGCTATGCGCTCTCATTGAGAAGACCGCAGTTTGCGCGGTGCTCAATTTTAACATTAGGGAGTATCGTAACCGTCAGCGACTTTTTTGTTGCAAACAAATATCGACTGAAGCGAGGTACAACCTGAAGAACGGGCTGGTTTTTCATGATTTTTAAACATTCCCTTTAGTGTCAAATCAGCCTTTATTTGGGGTAAATCCGCTGAAATGGTGACTCTCATGTAGCTTATCTTCATAAAGAAAATGATAATGTAAATGAAGACGTTATTTATTCATTCATTTCCGATATCACAAGCCGAACTACTGACGCCTATAAATGTCTAAGTAAGCATTTTCAGTGCCTGTTAACGTGTTTAAAGCCTTTATTTTTTGTGTATAAATTTCCGGTCCCGACTCATAGGTAATGTGTATGTGTGGTTGAAATTTATGTTTGTAGATTTATTAGGCCTTTTTTACAGACTGCTGACCTTGGCGCAAGGACGTTATTTTTCTTCGTATAACAAACTCACTTCCCCTCTTACAAAATCAATTCAATGTCGTAGCAGTGGCTTTGTTTTCCCATTTTGGCTGATGTGTGCTCGAATGTTTGTTTCTTTCTTTATTTTCACATGCAGCAGCCGTACCACAAGTGGAAGCACTCGTTGTTATTTTTGTTTGTGAATATTTGCCTTCTCTTTGTAACAAGTGTCACAGTTAGTGTGTTAGTAGCTTTGTACTATTTGTGCGTTCGGGAATGCATAGCGCCATCTGTTCCATCGTTTTGTTTTCTTCTTACTGTGTTAGGCAGCTCCCTTGGTTTAAAATCGCGCGTTAATGTTGAGAGACGCACAGAAAATAATCGGTAATTATGAATGGAATTCAACCCAGGGCCTCCGAAACGAGTAGGGAGCAGGCAGTCCTAACACCCACACATCGTGATAAATTTAGCTGTATAAACAGGAACCTCGGGAATGCATACCCGCCTTCGACCTCGAAAAGTATGGTGGACACACGTGCACAGGCCAACATCAGTTTTTTCAGCATTAGGTGGCAATCGCGGGAATAGTAAAGTACTTTTTCACTAAATTCCCTCCTTGCTTGGTGATGCCAACGCGGGTACGGGCTGAGATGAGTCGTAGTGCGGGGGGAAGAACGCTTACGACAACGATAGCGGTGGTAACACTGTGGCGAGGCTAAACACTAAGTGGACGTGTGTCCGAGCCGAGGCGCCAAAGTATATAAACAGTGCGGTTAAAACAACCCAGGGAAGGGAAACCACATGCAAATGCAAGCCCTGAACGCACTCCGAACAGAAGTTCGATGAAAGCTACCGAATCGCATCCGACAGTAAAGCTAAAGCTAGCGGCAGCGATCACTGGACCGCGCATAGAGAAATTAACATGGCAACGACAGAAACAGGAATTTCTCAATTATTATAAAAAACATAAGGGAGGTACCGACCAAACTTAATACATCCAAATGAACTGCGGCGGCTTCAAGACAAACAACCAATGATAGAGTAGAGTAGAAAAGACCTTTATTCGGCCGAACCTACAGGCTGAGCATGTCGACCGCCTGGGCGACCAGTCTGCGCTGTTCTTCTCCAACCTCTTCCTTTTCCCACAGGGCACAAAATAAAGTTGTTCTCTCTCTCTCTCTCTCTCTCTCTCAATCCTTCAGAGCCAAGCCAGTCGCTCCAGGTGGTGATGGGGAGGGATACGAGTCGGGTAGCTTAACCACAGGGCAGTAAAATAGGCAATGAAGTAAATCAGCGTAGGCAGTGGGGCAGTTGGGACAATAGGGGTCAGATATACAGCGATAGAGGAGTAGGCGGGAGGGAGTGATCATGACATTCATTTGGATGTGCCGGAACAGTCGCGCCTCCGTTACGGTTAGTGTTGGGTGAGAAGGCGGGTAGAGGCGTTTGTCTAGACGGAGCTGAAGGTAGACCTCCTTTATGGTACGGCGCAGGGAGAGCCTCCCACCGTACTCCGAGGGCCCGGGCCAGGGGTCAACAGACACGGCCACTAAGCTTCCGGGGTATTATGTACACCACAAAGGGAGCTGGGCATGCATAATCATTCCCTGTAAATACGCTTCGTTGCAGCAAACTTTTTAAGAAGACAGCACGTATTTTTTATTTGTGGAAGTCATACAGGGTTAAAACAAAAACAGCAGAAGCACATGGGTTCGTAACATATGTAGTAGACCGAGGAATCAAACATGCGAAATCTGACATTTGCAGGAATGCACAAAACAAGACGAGGACGGCTTCACTGCTCGTTGTAGATTTCAATAGGGCAAGCTTGAGGAACGTGTGGGTACAACTATGGAACACAAAATAGAGAGAGAGAGAGAGAGAGAAGTAAACTTTATTATAATGTCCGGCAGAGGTAGCGGGGAGGACCACGCAGGGTCGCCCGCCACCCGACGTAGTTAAGGCGTCTTCGGGGTGTTGCCTCCCAGACTCCCGCTAGGCCGGCCCGCTGTCGACCTGTGGGGTTTATACCCCCGGTCTCCAGCCGGCTCAGCCCCACGCGTTTGTCTGGCAAGAGCCACCTCGAGCCGCTGGACGGCCTGCAATTGTTCTGTCAAGTCCTGCGATAACACTGCACGAGCTATGTCTTCCGGCAGTCGCCCGGGAGAGGCAACCGCTTCTTCCGGATGTAGGTCACAGTCCCAGAGGATGTGGGTCAAAGTTGCTTTAGCCCTTTTGCACACACTGCACACTTCACTTTCGAACACCTCCGGGCACACGTAACGAGCAAGCGCCGGCGTGAGCACGGATCTAGTTTGAAGTTGTCTGTATAACACCGCCTGTTCGCGTGTCAGTCCCGGGTGGGGCGGGGGCATGGTTCGGCGACCGTACCGGTACCAGCCCAGCACCTCCGCATACCCGAGTAGTGGGTCCGTTTCGTCGTCGTCATCACTGCACATATCACAGTCTTCACAGTCCGCTCCTTCCGCCGAGGCGAGGGCGGTGGGGGCGGCCGCGCGGTTAGTAAGTACTCGCGCGGCGGCGTCCGCCGTCTCGTTGCGGTTGGGATGGCTGCTGCTGCCGCTGCCTGTAGTTATTGTATGCGCCGGGAACCACCTCAGATGGGTGGCAGGCACCGAGTCGTTCACTGCACTGCAATGTTCCACGCGCACTGCACTGGCACATACTGAGTTGCGGGCGTAGTTCTTGATTGCCGAGCGGGAGTCGCTCAGTATCGTCGAGCACCGACGGTCCGTGAGGGCAAGCGCAATGGCCACTTCCTCTGCTTGGCATGCCGACGGTGCCCGGATGCTGCAGGCACTGTACACTTCACCGGTCGTGGCTTTGACCACCACTGCCACGTAAGTGTCTTTTCTGTCTGCGTACTTGGTCGCGTCCACGAAGAGGGCGCCGGTGTCGTTCGCGTACGTGTCTGTAAGGGCCTTGGCTCTTGCGGCACGTCTCCCCGGGTTGTTCTCGGGATTGACATTCCGTGGGAGCGGTGTTATCTTGAGCCTTTGTAGGGTTTCCGCCGGTAAGACTCCGGATTCTTGCTGCTGGGGTGGTGTTGTTGCCCCTGCGAAGCCCAGCCGGGTGAGGATGCTCCTGCCCGTTCTGGTCGTCGAGAGGCGTTCTAGTTGCGCGGTTCGTTGAGCTTCTGCAATCTCTTCGAGGGTGTTGTTGACCCCCAGCTCGAGAAGCCTGGCCGTGCTGGTGCAGTTCAGAAGCCCCAGTGCGGCCTTGTGGGTTTTGCGAATTGCTGCATTGATTTTGTCTCGTTCTTGCACTTTCCAGTAGTGGAACGCACCGATGTACGCCACGTGACTGGTGGCGAAGGACTGGACCAGTCGGAGGAGGCTTGCTTCCTTCATTCCGTGGTGTCTCGTGGCTACCCTCTTTATGAGACGGGTGGCCGTCCCAAGTTTGGTGATGAGTCGGTCTACTGTGGTGCCGTTGCTTCTGTTGGCCTCCAGAAACATGCCGAGGACCCGGAGCGTCTTGACTTTGGGGATGACGGTGCCGTCTTTCGTGTGAAGAGTGATCTTCGCGGAGTCTTCCGTTGCCTGTTTGCGGTACCTTCCCGATGGATGGATGATCAGCAATTCGGATTTTTGCGGCGAACACTTGAGGCCCGTACCATCCAGGTGGTCTTCGATGGCGTTCACTGCTGACTGCAGCGTCTTCTCGATGTGGCCGTCACTGCCCCCGGGGACCCAGAGCGTGATGTCGTCCGCGTAGATGGTATAGCGGACTTGTGGGACCTCCGAGAGCAGTCGGTTGGCCACGCCAATCATGACGAGGTTGAACAGGAGTGGTGATATGACGGAGCCTTGGGGAGTACCGACGCACCCCAGTGCCCTTTCTGACAGTTGTAAATTTCCCGCTTGGATCTTCATGGTTCGTTCAGACAGGAAATCCCGGATGTAGTCGTCCCATTCCCAGCCTGGAGACCTGCGCCAAGATGGCCGAGTGGCGCACCTTGTCGAAGGCACTCTGGAGGTCGAGGCCCAGCACCGCCCTGTTGTCGCGGGTGGGGACGGACGAGACGAGGATCTCGTGTTGGAGCAACAGCATTGCATCTTGGGTGCTGAGCTTCTCCCTGAACCCTAGCATGGTGTCGGGGTAGAGGCCTTCGGTTTCTAGGTAGCGTTGCCATCTGTTCCTGAGAACGTGCTCAAGGACCTTTCCCACGCACGATGTAAGAGAGATCGGGCGCAGGTTCTCAATGCTGGGTGGTTTGCCGGCTTGGGTATCAGGACCGTCCGGGCCGTCTTCCATTGTGGGGGTAGTTTTCCCGCTTGCCAGCATCGGTTGAAGTACTTTGTGAGGGCGGTGACCGCCCCGTCGTTGAGGTTTCGCAGGGCCTTGTTGGGGACCTGGTCCGGCCGCGTATTCCCAAACCATATCCCGTAGGGGCCAAGGCCGGCCACACCCCCTAAGCAGGGGCGCAGCCAATCAGGTTAAAAAATTGCAATTTTTTAACCTCCTTGGACGCCGCACCGCGACGTCTCTACCTATATGTGCGCGACTTCATGCGAGGTGGATTTTTTCTTTTTTCCCCTCCCCTCGTTTCGGCTACTTTGCGGGCGGCCGATGGTTTCGCTCCGTGAGCAACTTGAGTTGTACTATTTATATTTTTATTCCTGCTATTTCTTGTTTATACATTTGTATACTTTTTTGCGTGTGTGTGGCTTACAGTTGAGGCACGAGCTGCGACACAATGTTGGCGAATGAAAAGGCCAGACACTACAGAAATATACAGGGTGTTGCGACGATAACTGGAACACTTTAAAAAATTTTCCTGAGCGATCCGCCGCTCTGTTCCCGCTCAAACTTCACCAAAGGTAGCATTTTGTGATCTATTTTGTCTGACACCGGGAACAATACCGGTACTTACCTGTTTATTCTGAAAATAAATAAAAACGATTTTCGCCTATGGGAAAATGGCCGCTGATTTGGACGTGCGAGCCAGCGCAAGTTGATGTTGGAACGACGGAACCACCTGCAGAGTGAAACGCATGTTTGGGATTCACGTACGGAGCCAAATGGTGCAGCAGACGATCAGAAAATGCACCGAGAAACGAGCTAACAGACGATCAGAAAACCCGGTTTTCGGGCTCACACGTCCAAATCGCCGCCATTTTCCCATAGGCGAAAATCGTTTTTATTTATTTTCAGAATAAACAGGTAACTATCATTGTTGTTCCCGGTGTCAAACAAAATAGACCACAAAATGCGACCTTTGTGTGAAGTTTGAGCGTGAACAGAGCGGCGGATCGCTCAGGAAAAATTTTTAAAGTGTTCCAGTTATCGTCGCAACACACTGTATATGTGTGGTAGCTAAAAATGCGTCGCAGGAAACAGACACAAACTGCTCATCTATAACCATCAGTGGATCTCTAAAAGTGACAACTTTTTGCCCCTATTTGGACTCCGAGATCACTATCGCAAAAATAGTGCGCCAAGGAGATAACTTTTTCACTTAGTTTTATCTCTGCTGCGACTACCGAGACTTCAAGCTCACGGGCAACTACTTATTAGTCCCAGCGAAAACAATATACGTATCTGAGTGAGTGTAACACTGCATAAATGAGAGGCCATGGGGCCCTGGGGGAGCAAGGATGAGGAGAAAAGGGGAAGGTCACAACTCGCACAATGAACACAGTTGCAGTCTTGGGGTCCTAATCGCAAAATGAACACATTTTAGTCAGTCAGTGGCAGCAAAACGCACAGTTCTAACTTAAATGTACAGTTCACACTGTGGACAATGCGGTTCACACTGAAAACAGTGCACGCTGCAGACAGTTCACATTGTATACCGAACGGGGAAGTCGGCCAGGCTGCTACACCAATTCGTACAGTCGGTTTTCAAGGGCGTACTCGGTAATTGCTTCTAGTGCGGTGGGATCGTCACGGATCCGACTAACATGTTCCTGTTCAGTCGCAGGGGCGGGACCTAGAGTTAAAAGCTGGTGGCGATTACGGTCGAATAATGGACAGAGCCAAATTAAGTGGTAACGATTTGGTGTGCCTTCCCGTTTACAGGGGGGGCATCAGCGCCATTCGGATCCTGCTGGAGCTGTCTATTTATAAATAACGCATCTTATGCAGCAAAATCTGTGTGGGCATGAAGCACAAATTGTAAAAATAACTAATTGACATGGGCAACTCGGCCTGATGGCTTCAGTGAAGAGACTATGGTCAATAGCCCTGTACAGAAGACATATATCAAACTCCTCGAGTACTTCAGTTGCTGTACAATCCAACTATTACTTAGCCCTTGGTGTGTATATATTTTCGATATTGTTTCTCTGAATTGTTATGAACAGCAGTGCAAATTATGCCGAATTCACGACCGAGTCTAAAAAAAAAGAAAAAATCCACATCGCATGAAGTCGCGCACATATAAGTAGAGGCGTCACGGTGCTGCGTCCAAGGAGGTTAAAAAATTGCAATTTTTGTAAGCTCTATGGCTGCGCCCCTGCTTGGGGGGTGTGGTCGGTCTGGGCTCCTACGGGATATGGTTTGGGAATACGCGTCCGGGCCGGCAGCAGATTTGCAGTTGAGTTCCTGCAGCACTGCGCGTACCTCCCATTCTTGGATGTCTTGATCGAGGGTCGGGTTGGCCGCGCCTTGGTATTCTTCGTGTTGTTCGGCTGCTGTGCTGGGCAGGTACTTAGCGTTTATCCGCTTGCCCGTTTCTTCCTCTCCCAGCTCTCTGATTGCAGTGAGCAATGTCTGGGACAGTCTGTGCTGTTGGTAGACCCAAGAAAGCCTACGTGGTTAGGAAACGGCGTGCCCAGACTGCGTACTGTCATTGTATTCTAGGGCGGCTGATTGTGTGAACAGCGGTAAATATCTAGGCAGTGAAGCTTAGAATATTCCAGACAAAATGCAGCAAACGGGAACGCCAGATTTTTTGGATTTTGTTTGCAGCAAAAGCGAACAAAATCCAGCAAAGTATAGGCCAGAGAGGATGCCGGTACAAATGAATGACTACGAAGCTTGACCAAAAAACTATTTGGCGATGTCAGGAAGCATACAAATAGCACGAAGGCAACTGAAGAAACCAGCGCAATCGACCCGCTCTTGCTAGACATTTTGGAGGGCCGAAGAAGCCTCACGAGAAGGTGGAAGAAGCAGCCGCTCAACGAGAATCTTAAAACACGAATAGCAAATGCCCCCCTATCCAGGAAAAACCCATCCACGATGATTGGAAAAGGCCAACTGGAATCGACTACGAGACTGATTGCAAGGCAGAGTAAAGGTGACAAAAACGTGAGGCCTCCCAACATGCCTGATCCACCCTGAAAAATCAAAGGGGTGTGCAGAGGCTGAGCTTGGCTAGACCTCTACATGGCTACAGGGGCACCGAGAAGGAACTAATAAAGGAACTAACTATCGCGCGAGTAGAATGAAATTGGAGAGATGACCACGGCGCTGCTAGAGTACGGAGTAGAACGTATCCCGGAATTTGACCGAGAAATGAAAATTACGTAGAAAAAGTAGCCATGATAACAATAATAGAATGCCAGCAGTAGCGGAGGTGGAGCCACAGTCAAGAGGCCCAACAACTTTGATAAAACCTCACTTCTGAGCCCAGTGGAAAAACATGAATGCTAGGTTGGAAGAAAAATAACGCAAGCCGGGAACACAGCAGACATCTCTATCATTCCAAAGCTAGGCAAATAAATCGACTTCGTGTACGTAGGAATGATTTAAAAGCGATGCTTTATTCTTCTCATTAATGGCGGGTGTGACACGAAAACCCCGAAGTGAAAGACAAAAACGCTTCCCGTGGCCCGAATACAAGCGGGTCCCTCGTGTTATGAAGCCGGCGTCTATCCGATTGCTCCACTACGACATGGTCAAAGAGGCTTGGAAAACTTAAACGACAACCAAAGAATCCTCCACGAGAAAGGTTCTGGTTCAACCATCGTCATCGTTTGACAGAAGGGCGCATGATATTTTCTTACATCGGTCGCGGGCTCTACAAATACCGAAAGCGAAGGCGCAACGTAAGCACCCAGGTTCGTTTCAGAGCACACCTATCAAGCCATGATAATTAACACGCGGAGAAAAATTCAGACCAAAGCTATAATGTCACGAAGAAGAGCATTTAAAGTGTGCCGTATATGAATAAAGACTTTGCTTCGGCGCATCTCGACGCAGCAAGACCAAAGCAGACAGAGACCCGATAAACACGAGCAACATAGGGCGCCCACAGGGTGCTATTTATATATCCATATTGGGGCTTCGGAAGGAACGTACGGCTATGGAGCGCGTCAAGAACGTCCTGTACGCCTATGATATGGCAATATAAACGAAGAGCGGGAAAAACTAGGTTCAGCAATGGCTTCACGAAGCCACGGCCAAGTAGTATGTGGGGAATTCTGGCTAACATGCACACCCAACAAACCGGAAGCCATTACACATAAACTTAACGAGGCCCCCGTCCCGAAGTTCGGCTTTAGAACAAAAAATTGGCTCCAATTTACACTGTGAAGGTGGTTGGAAAGCAAAGCTTCAAACGACACCCAGAACAGTTGCCCATGCGATGTCACTTGATTTCACACACGTGGCTCTACAAAGAATCAAACCAGACATCCTGCCAGCCGTTACCTGTAATTCGCGGGGCGGCGTCCTGAACGCAGCAGCAGCGTCGGCTACGGCCGGGCTAGAGCGGCGGACGCTGACGCTGTAGCCCGGCCGTGAGTGGGGAGAAAAAAAAAGGAGAGGAGCGTCCTTCGAATGGTGAGACAGCGGAACCTAGCTATCCTGATCTGCTAGCTCAGGGCTACACGACCGAGTGACATAAGCGCACACACCGAGACCATTGGGCATGTGAGATAAGTGATTCCCATTTATGTCGATTAGAACTGCTTACTTTAGTGTGTTTGAGAAAGGCGAGAAATCTGAGGAAAATTTTATAATCGCTGTTCATCGGAACCAGTTGCACCTTTCGCCTTTTGTATGTAATACTCGTTAAAACACAAACGAATCGTTATTCACCAATTTAGAAAACTGGGTCCCATTCCTGGCAAGCAGTGCGTTTCTCTAGCGTTCCTCCAGCGGCGAGATGTATGTGGCCTCCATATTTTGTTTTCCCGCCCTTCGAATCGATCCTTAACGTATCCTTTCCGTACGGTCCATATAATTCCCTCGGGTCCGGGTTACACAGGAGTGCTGTCGAACAAGCCGTGCAAAGGAAGTGCGCAAGTGGTCGTGAAGGAGCTCCAAAACAGGCCCAAAACAACCGTTGGTAAAGCAGACGACAGAGCCGACAGAATGGTCGCGCCGACGCGACCGCCGAGGTGAGCGTGTCCGGCGCGCGGGGAACGCTTGGTAAATTCACCGCGCCATCTACAGTGTGCTCCGCAAGTGAAACCCAAAACCCACCGCGCCCCATTCTTCACCCCCGCCGCCCCCCCCCCTTCCCCCCGCCTCCGCCACCTCCACCGCGTTGGGAGTTTGTTGTCCCACGATAGAACCGTTGGCTGGTAGAGGTAAAAAGCTTTGCTGTAAAAAGACTAACACGCAACCTACCAAAGTGGCAATTCGGCTGCAAGCGCAACACGCACAAAATATTTCTCTGAGGCGACACTTTTTCAGCTCCAACGGTAGACTCGAGGTAGTGGCGTCTGCTACTTTGATAGGCCGAATATTTCGCCCCTTATACATAAAAATGACATTCCCCTCTGTTTTAGTAGAGTGCGCTTTAGCTTACATAGTGCGAAATTTTAAGACCCACGAAGTGGAGAGTGCGAGCGCAACTATAAATTGATTTATTACAAGCACAATATTTCCTTGGAGGCTGAACACACCACAAGTGTTACAAGATGCAAATAGAAGGGGAGGGTGGCAAGTGTCAGAAAACGTTTCACTATAAGTAACAGGTAGCAAAGTATCACAAGCTGGTAAAAGGTACTTTTCCTTTGTTTAATTTTTGAGCAGCCGTGCATCCTCTGCACGACTCTTTTGATTTTTATGGGGAGAGGCGCGCCGTAGTGGAGGGCTAAGGATTAAATTTGGCCATTTGGGGATATTTAACGGTCGCCTAAATTGCAAAAAAAAAACAGGCGTTTTTGCTTTTATCCTCCATCAGAAAAGCCGCCATTCCGGCTGGGAATCGAACCCGCGTAATTCGCGCTTTTTGGTTCCTTGTGCCGACTCTCTATAAGCTGAATTTATTAAAGCTATTTTAGGCGTAGTCAACATGATTGAACATGAACTGACGCTTGCGCTCTGCTCGCTTGATATTTGAAATACTACCGAAATTTCGCTTGTGGTTTTTACTGTTATTTTGCTCAAACTGAAGTGTTTTCAAACACTGGACTGCACTCACAATAATGCAATGCAGCGACAGATTGCCTGAGCGGGACGTTTGCTGGCATGTGTAGGGGTATTCCTGAAGCTTCTCATTGAGGCATCGTGTTGTCCCTAGTGATGTCCATGCAAATAATGGTACTTGTAATAAATAACCTGATAGCTGCGTTTGTGCTCTCCGCTTGGTTCCTGTGTTCTCTCTAACTTTGTGTAACGTGGCCGGACCACGAATATATTCTTGCTTCGTGGTACCGTCTAGCCCAAAACGCCGCCTACAATAGTTGCGAACCCAACTATTCTTCTCCATGCTGCAACAACGCAGGGGCATTGCACAGAAGCAAGGCTAGATCGCGATAGTGGGACTGAGAGAGGAAGGGTAAACGGGACTTCACCCCCTGCTTTTTATGAGAATTCTGTTTACCGTTCTCGCCCCGCCCCCCTCTCCCACCCACACTCCGCGTGATAGACTTCGCGGGCAGTGCAACGACGAAGGCAGGGACAATAAAAATGCGCAAGTTTCCGGGCGAGCCGCAGAGCAGGGAATGAGAAAGTGGGAAATGCTTGTCTTGTATCGTTCCAACATTTTACCCTGAATGTCTGTGAGCGTGTAGTGTGTTTGCGCGGATCGATCGCCCTTCCGCACACAGCGCACGCCGCAAAGCAGCCACCAGACATGACATCTGAGCGGTGTAGCGGATAGAAGTGTGGCGGAATGAACGTCCTTATTTTATTCCAATTCCATTCCGGGGAATGAGAACTTGCCTGAATTCCATTCTCTTCGATTTCTCGGAATACTACAACTTCACTCATTTCCACTCCGGGAGTGGCCAGGAAGTTCAAATTATTTCCTGCAATTCCTCGAGGTAGGAAAGGCGCCTTGATAGTTTAATCAAATACCGATCGGATTGCGTAAACTTCATCGGGGCATGAGAATGAAGTCTTATTGCTAGGTCTTCATGACTTGGCCGGAGTCGTCACCGCAGAAGTAGCCAACCCGGCTAGGGGCCCTCCGCTCCCTGCCACAGGGTAGCCGGGGTCGCCCTGCCTGGCCAGCGCCAGGTAGGGCAACCCGGTAACATTCATGCGACTCGCTGGACAGCCTGGAGTTTCATCTTCAGTACGCACCCCCTCCTCGAAGGCAGGCGGCCTCCTTCTTGCGTTTGTTTCGTCCGCGTATTCTAAGCAAACCCAGACGATGTGCTCGAGTCTTGCTGGGGTTTGCGACACACCCGTACGGGTGGAATCAGGGTCTCCGGGCATATCTTGTGCTTGAGGTAGGGGCTCGGTTCCGTCTTTGTTTGGAGTTGCCTATAGATGACCGCTTGCTCCCTGCTCAAACCTTTGCAGGCCGCTGGAAGCGTCCGTCTCGCAAGTCGATAGGCCTGAGTACTTTCTTTGTAGGCAGTAATCCGGTCTCATGCGCTGTGCCAGATATGCTCTCCGACAGTTTGCTCGGCGTGGTATGAGCGTGTGCGGTTTCATTGTGGCTCTCACCACGTGTCGACACCGTCCCTGCATGTACCGGAAACCACTGGATTCTTATCTTCCCCATGAGGCGTGGTTGTCGTCCCAGTAGTTTCTCCGTTAACGGGTAAACCCTGCCTCTGGAGAAGTTTTTGACAGGCTTGCCTGGAATCACCCAGGACCGTTTTGTAGCCGGGATCTTTAAAGGCCAACGCGATCACCACCTCCTCTGCTTTCTCGGGTCTGCCGCTGGCAACGCTGGCCGTGGCTCGGATGTTGCCCTCGGCATCCACCACTGTCACCACGAAGCCCCGTTCGTTGTGGTATTCTGCTGCATCGACGTAGCGGGCTCCAGCGCCCCCGGCGTGTAGCTCCTCCAGCGCTTTAGCCCGTGCTCGCCGCCTGGCATCATTGTACTCAGGGTGCATGTTGCGCGGGACTGCATCCACCTGGATTTTGTCCCTGGCGTCGTCACGTGAACACACCAGAATGCCGATGTTATCAGACGCGTTAAGAACTGCAAAAAATCGGGAAGCTTGCACTCACGCTCAAGTCTTCAGTGACGAAGCTTTTCTATGTGATCATTGACAGACATAAAGTTGAGTTTAGTATTGTTGTGGTGCCGTGGTTGACGTCAGCAGCATGGCATTTCAATTACCTTATGTTGAGCAAGGCAAGATTGAGCTTGTCGTTTTGTTCGACGCTTTCGTACGCCACTCTGCAAGCGCGACTTACCGTCTCTAGCGTATGCTTTGCAAGCTGAGCTTCTCGAAGCGCGGCCTTTTCTCAGCCATGCGAACTATCCACGGCCGGGCCATGTGGAGTAAAGGATCACATACAGCAGCTTCTACATTCAAGTCGCGGCTATTCTACGGAACAGATCACATGCGCAGGACTACACGAAGGCGAACGAACGAGGGGCATACGCTATGGGGTGTCTTCCTTCTTCCGAGCGAGTTGCCACAATACGGCGAACGCTGTTTTTTGTGGCCTGGCCAATCTCCCTAAGTGGGAATGCTTGGCTTGATAAGGACACTGGCTTGACGAACGTGCCTTCGAAGAACGCAGTGAACACGGGAGTCTGTTTTTTTTTCTCGATATTGGCCAACTCTGTAGGTGGGATGCTTAGCTTACCAAACGTGTGCTCGTTGTACGCGTGCAAGAGCACTCGTCATTTTTTTTTGTTATTTTAAGGACACCATGCACAAACGATTTGTTTAACAGTTTCGCTGTCACACTACGCAGAGCTCGTCACCAAGGTCGAGGGATTGGGGCTTGGTAACACCTCTCATGCGGTACAACCACACTACTAATTCCCATAGGGGCGGTACTCTCTCTACTTATTATACTATTTGCATGGTCAGCGTGTTTTAGCGGCCTGCAATGTTCTATTATTGTTTAAGCGTAAATGTGTTAATTGTAAAATGACGTCGACCATTTTTTTGGTCTGGCAAAAGTAGTGTACAGAGAGAGAGAGAGAGAGAGAGAGAGAGAGAGACAGAGAGAGAAGATAAATATTTCGGTTTTATCGAGCAGAGGCTGATGAAAGGGCCTCGCCCCGTGGAATGCATCCCTAATCCAGGATGCCTTGACTTCGGCTGGCTGTCCTTGCTCGGGTCACCAGTTTGAGCTGGGTATCCGCGTCTGGACTGGCCAGGGAAGCCCACTGCTCGCAGGTGGGGTTGGGAAGTGGGGATTATTCCGGAGTACGTTGGCACTCCCATACTATATGGTAAATGGTGCCACTCTGGCGACAGTGAGCGCAGAGGGAAGGTTGTTGGGTGGGGATGATTACGTTGAGGCGGGTGGGATGTTGACAGGTATTTGTCTGGAGCCGCGCCAAGTCCTAGCTTCCTCTCTGGACAGGCGCCAGTGTGGTGGTGGGACGTCGATGGTCGAGTGGTAAAATACTCGTCTCGTAAGCGGGAGGTACCAGGTTCGAATCCTGGGCCGCCGGATACCCACCGGTTTCTTTAAAGGGTACAAGCGTCCCCGTACCGTAGCTTGTCTCGACGGTGGAAAAAACGCTTGGAGCTTGACCATAAGCAGCTATGGGAGGCCATGTGGTAGGCCCTCGAACCCCTTCGGGCGGGGTCTGGAACCTCTGGGCACCCACCAGTTCAAAGAGCACAAGCGCCCCCTGTCTCGGCGGGGGATGAAGGGCTTGGACACGCGCTACCACTGCGGCAGACGTGGTAGGCTCCTCTGAAGCCGCTGGTCACCCACCAGAATAAAAATGGGGACAGGCGCCCCCCGTACGGGGGATCCAGTGTACTGGAAACCGTTCCACCACGTCGGTTTGTACCATGGGGTACGAGAATGTGGGAGGTACTTCGGTACCGCTGGGCACCAACCAGTAAAAAATTGGTACGAGCACCCCTGGCCAGGGGATCTAGTGAGTGCTTGGGAAGTTACCCGACTTTGTCAGGAAATGCCCCGGTGGAAGGGGTCGTAACATTTGGACCGCAGCGGTGGCTCAGAGGTACAGCACTCGCCTCGTATGCGGAAGGTCCTGAGTTCGAATCCTGGTGCCGCCGGGCACCCACCGGTTTCTTTAATGGGTACAGGCGTCCCTGGTTGAGTGCGGACCCTTCAGAGGGGAATCCACGTCTGGAAAGCTGCCTTTACCCTATCGAGGGGTCCCTTAACCTTGTCCAACTGGCGGGGCCCCCGGCCATCATGCCGCGTCGCGCCATTGCCGGGGGTGAAAGACTCTGGCGACATGTCCTGCCACAGGCGGTTGCAAGCTGAGCGTCCATCGTGGCTGTGGAAGGCACCATGTGAATTCGTGTTCCTTGGTGGCGCCGGGCACCTACCGGTAAAATAGGTACAAGCGACTCCCCGGCCTGGCGCTCGGACCTTGTATGGGACTACAACGCTTGGGAAGTTCACCCGGCTTGCACGGGAAATCGCCCCTATGGAATGGGGCGGCTGCAAAAACGCAGGAACTTTTAGGCGGGAGTAACTATGACTCTCTTGTCACTACGTCGTTCGCGGCTACAACCCGTCACGTCTCTTCGGAGGCTTTCGGCCGGGGGCACTTGCACACCAATATGACCCGTGCGGGGGCTGATTGTACCGGGTTGGTGCCCTTACTCCGGGGGTGGTGGTATTCCCCTGTAACCCTACGTCTGGGGGGGGGGGAGGGGGCGAGCGACGAGTGACCGTTAATCCGCGCGGAAGCAGGGATAACGAACAGATTTACCCAATGGCCGGGAGCAGTAATGCGCTCCTGTAATCCAGCGTGGGAGGAGGCCGGGGTGTCAAAGTTGCCTGTAACTACGTCACTCGACGGTACACACCTGGGTGTCTCATCGAGTTCTCTTTTTGAGTGGGACACGGGCCGGAGGCTGCACACCTCTGTAACCCATGCGGGGGCCGAAAGGGTGCTGATCCATTTCGCTGGGGGAGCTGGCATGCCCCTGTAACCCTGCTTCTGGGGAGCGCGAGTGCCGAGTTACGGAGGGTGGTAGAACTGGCCCTCCAGGGTGGCCCCAACCTCCACGAGGTTCCCGCTGGGAAACGGCGGAACTTCCGAAAGGGGGTGAAGCTGGCTAATAGGGGTCACCCACTGGCTGCGCGGCATTGGACGGCAGTCGCAGGGTGGAAAAAAAGGTATCGATCCTTAAGCAGCCCGGGCAATTACCGCGGGTCTGCACACCCCCCTGCCGGGAGAGACGGGCGGTTTTGCTTTTCCGTCTCTCCGTCACACCGCGAGAGGAGACTGGTTGTATCTCTGCGAGTGGGTTGGTGGGCTGCTTCGGCGCCCCCCCCCCCCCCCCGCGATCCACGGGTGAACCCTGCAAGTTGGTCTCGGGTCTTGCGGACCAATCACCCCGGGGGACCTTATCACCCCTCGGACCGATCACCCGCATGACCTTTGGGATGAAGCCTTCTTGTTCAAGCCCGTGCGCCTGATGCGTGAGCAGAGCTTAACCCGCAGGTGGGACTTTGGGATGCCCGGAGGGACTCTATCCCCCTCTCCGGGCGGTCCGTTGCCCTGCGTCTCCCCCTTCGGGGATGTCTCTCTCGGTTGCCTTCGGGCCGGTGGACGATGTGCAGACTGCCCGTCTCAATGACGAAACGTGCTGCGTGGCCAGTGCTGCGTGGCTGCAGTGCTACACTGGCTGCGTGGCCAGTGCGCTCAGGGTAGGAGGTAGCATCTGTATATAGGGCGGTGGGGTCGTTACTGTATCGCGCAGTCAGGGCTCGAGTACGGGCAGTTGAGATGACGCCGTAGATGAGATGAATGATGGTCTCCTTGCAGCTCTTCCCACGCGTTGTGAACTCCCAAAGCGAGTAGTTTGTGGGCTGCAGTAACAGTGGGGAGGCCAAGCGTAGTTTTGCATGCTTGGCTAATCACGGTGTTGAGCAGAGCCTTTTCTGTTGTTTTGAGAGTGAGGTACGGGGTTCCGTACGTAATGCGGCTAATAAGCAAAGCTTGCAGTATTCTTAGGGTATCTTGCTCTTTAAGGCCCCGACGGCGGTGGGAGATGCGTTCAAGAAGCTGCATCAATTGTGAGGGGGTTTGTGTAGCGGGGAAATGGTGTGCAGTCCGGAGCCGTTTTTGTATAGGGAGACCTAACACTCGCAGGTGCGGCACGCTGGTGATGCATCGATTTTGTTATGAGCGGCATTCATCGCGTTCGCTGTCTGCAGTACAAATATTTTAGGGCATGAAATACGTACTGATTTAAGCTAAAATCTACCTTTCTCATGAATGGGCTCTCACTTGAATACATGAAGTATGTATTCGGTTATTATAAGCACATGTTATGATGTCTCACTTTCAACACGGTAATCTTCGCTGGACTCTTGTAGGAAATGAAGAAATTCCCGCAAATTTGCTTTAAACCTGTCATCATAACTTTTTTATCAATTGTGTGTGCTATTTCGCTCAGATTCTACAAAACAAATGGAACATAAACAATATTGACACAGGTGGCAAACATATAAAAAAGAATTAAGTTTGGAAGAAAAGCTCAGAAAAGCTCTTGCCTTCTGTAAAAATACTGACTAGCGTGCTTAGATAATCCTATCGTGAAGCACTCTATCCGTCAATAAATTTCCACAGTTAATTTGTTTCAGACAGCCCTCGAAATAGTTTATTTTAAGAGTAATTCCAGCTGAAAAGGGCACCGAGTGGGGATGTCCAGCACAACGCCAACACGAAAGCATAGAAAACGGCAAGCAAGCTGGAGGAAGGCTACTGAAGGGCTTGGCCTTGAGCGCTTGGCAAAGTAAAGGCGAGGGAGAGGGGTGGCGCCGTGAGGTCGCGCCAGACGGCGCCGCCTGACTTTAGCGACGTTGTTCTCATGGAGACGAGATGGCTGGCACCCGCCCCCTTCTACGTCCCCCCGTCCCCCTCCATGCCCCGCCTGCGGCAGACCGAAGCCCCATCTTGATTCTAAACTACACCGTCATGCCCCCGCACTGGGCACTGAGACGCGTCCATGTCGAATGTTGACACGAAATAACTGGGAGAATGGAAGTCATCAGACACATACACACACACACACGCACATACACGCATGCGAACGCACACAAACACGCACGCTCGCACACGGACATACACTCACGCACTACCAAGCGCATGAAAACGCACGCAACGCACACGAGAACACGCAGGCACACAAACGCACATGCACACACGCACTCATTCACAAATTACGCTATGCGATTGGCCAGAAAGCGTACTATTCGTCAGGCCACAGAGTGGTCCCACTACCTCTCCGCTAGTCTTTACAGCATCGGCATGCGCACGATGATCTACATACAGCGCACAAAATATGAGGAACACTAGACTGCAAATTACTTTTCAGCTAATTAGCACAGGAGGCATGACGGGGACTAAACCACGACGCGAAATGCGAAAATAAAGCAGCAGAAGCAATTTCGCCTTAATAATTATTTGACGACCGTGCACGGACAGAACGAAAAAGCATAAAGGGAGCCCAGGTCCCAATTTCAAGTTGGGCCGGTAAATTGATTGATTGTGGGGTTTAACGCGCCGACGCAACGCAGGCGATGAGGCGCGCCGTAGTGGAGGGCTCCGGATTAATTTTGACCACCTGGGGATCTTTATCGTGCGCCGAAATCTCGTACACACGGGCGTGTTGCTTTTCGCCTCCATCAGAAAATCCAACCCGCGGAACCCTCGTGAGCTCAGCAGCGCAACGCCTTAGCCACTGAGCCACCGCGGCGGGTGGGCCGGCAAATTCACAAGCGCAAACGTACATTACCATCGATGACAACATAGGAGCGCAAACAGCGCGTATTTTACCTTTAGCGATCTGAAGACATGAAATATATATTTTAGAAACTGCACGCTATAGTAACAATTCGAACCTCTGCGATTCGATAAGGCGATAAGGAGCCAGGCATGAAGTACGATTCTTGCGAATCTCCGCGAACGGATAAGCAAACTTCAGCGGGAACAGGAAACAAAACAGATGGGTGCAGTCGGCGAGTCATAATGAAAAAGTACTATGTCAGGTCCCTGTGAAGGCGAGCTACTTCGTCTGCTGCAACGTTGCGAAAGGTACGCTCATCGGCGTATATGAATCAATGCAACATTCATGCAGCATAACGCAACGTAAACATTTTGCTGAACTTTGCAATAAAACAGAGCAACGTTTTCAGTTGTGCAAACAGGCACAGCACCAAATCACATGCCTCAAGGCAAGCACCGTAACTGCCGTAGAAGGATGTGGGACGACATATTCGCGTGAAAGCGAAGTATAGCAGAATGCTGCCGTAACAAGTAATCACAAATACCGACACGTTTAATACGCCAAGGCCTCAACAATGGGGTACGTCTTCCACAACACGTAATTAGCCAATCCTAACCATTTGCCATTCTCCTGCGGGAATCCGTGAAAATCCGCGACGCCTTTTCAAATGAGTACAGGCACTCACATTTTTTGCCTCAGAACAGCATTTATATTGACAGCAGTAGCAAGCTGGCCAATTTTGTACAGGAAACTAGGAAACTATACCGCAGGAAACTAGGAAACTATACCGCAGTGATGCATACGACTTCCACCGCAGCACTCAGTAAAGTTCATTCGCTTTGTTGCGACCACGTTACCGACACCACTTCCAGCGCAAAACGCTGCGGGCCAGAAACGTCATACGGCGAGAGTGCTCGCAACAGCCCCTCAATGAGTCATGACAGTGAAGAGTATCAGTGCACTATGGCGACAGACGTCAATGCAAATCGTGTTTCTATATCAACACGTCACCAAAGAGTTGATTCCAAGGTGCCCCATAGCAGGAGGGCAGTAGCGACATATTCTCGAAGTGCAAGACAATCGCTCCATGAACTAGTGGCTGTGCGTACGAGTGGATATCGCCAGCAGTAATTACCACAGCGAGCGGCTCCTGCGAGGAGTGACAACAGCGAGTAGTGCTCACCGCGGCAAACCAGCGCCAGTGCTATCATCACTCATGAGTGGTGAGCAGGGCTCGCCCCGAGTGAGGGGTTCTCTTTGTGAGTGGTGCTCGCACTCGCAGTGCTAAGCGGGGCTCGCGATGAGTGGAACTTGCACCCGTGAACGGTTAGTGGGGCTCACCGCAAGTGGCACTCGTACTCGCGAGTCCTGAGCGGTGCTCACGGTGAGTGGAACTCGCACTCACGAGTTGCGAGCGGGGCTCGTGGCGAGTTGCGCTCGCACTCGTGAATGCTGGGCGTGGCTCGCCATGAGTGGAACTCGCACTCTCGAGTGGTGAGTGGAGTCAGCGCAAGTTGTGCTTGCACAAACTTGCACTCGCACTCAACAGGCCGAAACGATGGTGAGCTGCTCACTCACCGCTCACTTGTGAGTGGTACGGAAGGGGGTGTGTGAGTGCACTCATGAGTGAGCCTCCCGAACTATTCACCAAATACACAGATGTTTGCGCCAACATAGGGAAGCGGCAACAGTGGCCACTCAACGGACCCTAAATAAGAAATGCTAGGTTGAAATATAAGGAGTTTTTATTCAATTATGTTCGTTGCAAATGCGTTGTAGCCTTGTACATTGAAGTGCATGCTCGTGTCATGTACTTCGACCGGAATGACTACTATGAAGTCGCTATTTAAAGAAGTAAAAATTTAAAAAGGATAGAATCAAAGGGGTCCTGAAATACCTTCCGCCGAACCATGGATGTACATGTAACCAAATAAAGCAATGTATTAGCAATCTCCTCCCGCAAGAATTTTGTTAAAGTGATGAGTATTAGCTGAGAAATCCTAAATCAAAACCCACGCATTATCGTCGCGCCGCGTTTCCTCCTCCTTCCAACTTACTCTCCGCTGTTGACGGTGCGCGAGCCTTCCCTCCCATGGTGCTGCGCTCCTCAGCGGGGACGTACTTCCGCTATTGCGCTGCTCAGACTGCCGTCTGCTACGGGGAAGCTTTGTTGACACCATGAATACCGCACTGCGCTCAAGGATGGAAAAGCGAACGAAAAATGTGGCCGCATCCCTGCGGTGGCCTGGCTTTGCCCTTTCGCGGTGTACGTTGCTGCAGTTGCTATCGGCGGCACGTGACATTTTATCGGCGGCGAACTCGCAGCCACTCGCTGCGTTCGTTCTCTTTGATGCACCACGCACTGTTTATCCAAAAAGCGCCGTATGAGATGTGGCCCCGCTGGCACAGGTTCTTATTTTGCAGCGGTGGTAATTCCTGCCAGCGGCATGTGAAACAGACATTTTGAACCAATAAAGAACCCGTTACCAAAACGCTTCAATCATGTGACCAGTTCAGCTTGGGGCGACGCGTGGTGGAGAGCGGCAACGTTGGCAAAACATGCTCCGCGGCGGCTCTGAGCTTTCCAGCTCAGGAGCGAGCGCCATTTCTTTGACAACCTCAAACATCGGTTGCCTTTGCAACAAGGCACAAACCGCTGTAGAAGTCAGTTACGGTTCTGTGATCCCGGTTAAGCTCGGGGCCCCACCTCGCGACATGTGGGCACTGAAGTGCGAGATGCGTTTGGCATTACAGGAGGCGATGGTGTGTGTGATGTGGACGCCTTTGTTTCGCGATGAAATGCGACGCTGTGCTTCTGCGGGTGGATAGTGCTTCCCATGGTCTGGATTACCTTTCTCTAGCGACGTACGACTAAACCTCGCATGGGGTATGTGCAGTGTGCGTGGCTAAAAGCCATCTCGGCTTGTGCGTCAGAGTTAAGTGACTTGCTGTTCGTCCCCGCAAACCGCGCCCGAGGTGAGTGCGGAATTTACGACGGGAAGAAGGAGGCTGTCTGTCAATCGTCTGTCAATCGCTGTTCAGACTTGCAGCGCTTGTGACGTTGTGTTCGTTCAAAACGCATCTTGGATTGTTTTGAAATTGAATAAAATGTGTGCGTCAAACCCGAGCATTCGGGTAAGGGCGTTCTCTGCGATTGCACGAAAGAAGTGCCACGGGGCTTCAACGCTTTCTTTATGGAACGTACTCAGGTGGGAGAATATCCATGTCGTGTTATGGCCATGTTGCATTCAATACAAACGGTTAAGCGTTTGATTACACTTGTTTCGTTTGTCGTATAATGTCCAAGCATTCCGGCACTACGCTGGCAGATCAGCCGAGCGAGCCGACGCTGAGCAGACGACTCATCTCTTTGCCGGAAGTGCGTGAAAAAGTCGCCCAATAGCAGGATGTCTAGCTCATGACGAACATCTGGGAATTGGTGACGTACACATGTGAAGATTTCGGCGTCCAAAAACACGAAGGGAAGGGTGAGAAAAAGCGACAAACTTTCGCAACAAAAGTGTGAGCTTTCCGCTGCGCGTAAAAGAGTAATACTTGGCACAGATGACGTGGACGACCCAATCTAGCGATTGCGCTAGTTCGTTCAGTGTGCTCAAAACATCTCTTAGGGCCCCTTTAAGTTTCCACGGATCCTGTGTTGCTTGGCGACACGAGAACAAGACTACTCAAAGTCAGACCGACTGACTAAGAAAAGACGCAAATCAAAAGCATAATATTATCTGTCAGCAAACACGCTCGACAATGGTGCATTGATTCATTAGAAATCACTAACCCATAGCTAGTGCATAGATGTCTTCGCAATTTCTCCTTCCTCATCACAGATTGCGCAGGCTATCCAAAGGTTGTAGTGTGCAAAGTGACACGTGCATTTTCTCAAAGAAGCGCGAGCAACAACACCTCCTTTTTTGAAGTGTCATACGCAATACTTACGAGAAGAAAGGATCTCTGAGACCTCCCATGATTATTGGTCTCAAATGTACTCTACCACGCGGGTTGCAAAAAAGCTCTAAAATGGCGGTTATCTATCTTTGTGATATACGTCCTTCCGTACGAGCCAACACGCTTATTACCGGCATCCACAGAAAATGCGGGTGTGTCATAAAGAAAGCATCAAACAGTCCAGTTAAATTCAAGATGGATCGGTCGGCCGATGACCGAAGCGATGATCCCTTGAAACGCCGACTCACTGGCTTGTTGGCCGACGGCACGTAGCCCATGACGGTCTACTCCAAGAAGAAGCAAGATGTACAATATGTACACGTCATTTACCACTAGCATTTACAACTCTCAGGCTTCATGATCTACATACAAGAGGTCAGGCAAGGCCGCCGTAGGGCGGGGCTCGCAGGCTCTCCACCTCGCCTGCCTGTGTCCCCCCATAAACACCCAAACATCAGTTTTACCACAAACCCGCCCAAACAGGGATGTCATCATTTGAGATTAAGGATGGCTCATCGATTAGCCCACACTACGCCACTGATTGGCCACCATGACAAACAAAGCTAGGTGGGTTCAAAATAGTGACGTGACCCACCCCTCTCCCTCATACAGAAACCTGGAGGTGTTCGGTAATACATAAACACAGCACAAATAACAACCATCCAACTAACAGCAGACCTAGTGCCGGCCATCGGTTGTGGGGCAGCTTGTCTTAAAGTATTTTCGATACCGTGAACGCCTACGATTGTGCCTCACGCCACCAAAATGCCTTTCCTTTGTTAACACTTGGAGCGCCTAACAAAGCCTGTTCATCTACCCATTGATGCATCCCTGCCGCAAAGTCGCCAGGGTCAGACGCGTGACGAACTGCAACTTCGCCCAGAAGCTTTGAGCTGTGTAACCCTGGAAGACAGAACGTCTAGTGACCCCTTCATGATTTTGACCCGTTCACTGACTTTCAGCGCCTGCCCGCTTCGTGCTTTCTCATGGCGGTAATCGCGGACGTTAAAATGTCAACGGTTCCCCTCCGCCGGTTTCCGAAACGAATTAGAGGAAAGCCTCCTTCAAGAGCTTACATCGCTTTTGCCTATTGTGGGGTCCTCTTCAAGACCGCTCGTCGGGTGAACAGAAAAGCGCTGCGAATAAGACAGAAGCCTCTGCGGTTTCTCCCCACGCCCCGCGTCCCCAAGTCAGCTCGGCCGGCGGGAAAACATATAATACAGCTTAACACGCTATGCCCAACGAACGATACTTAGTTGCCAGGCAGTATTAATTAATTAAGTCAGGTGCGTGAACTTGAAAAGTCCCATACGCCTTTTCGCGTGTAGTTCAACACAGAAGATACAAAGAACTGCTATTAAACTGTGGTGGCAAAACGTGACACGTGCGAGTGAGTACATTTTGCCTTTTAACCCCACCATAAACATCTTTCTGCGACGAGAACACCCCCCCCCCCCCCCAGAAAGTGTTTCTGTGAAGGAGCTCGTGTACTCGTGGGTTTCTCTGGATGTGGAGCAGGATCAGGTACAGGTGGAGGTAACCGATCTGTGCCCCAGGTAGCAGCTGCAACGTCGCTTTTGATCCGAACTAAGGAGGGTCCCCCCAACAGCTTTTTAACGAGTTGTACTGGTTAGCGGCGGAGGCGGTGGTGGCGGAGGCGGCGGTAGGTTGGCCAGCCAAAGGGGTAAACGTCACTTCCGGAACATGAAAGCACGGAACTTCTAAGGGGCTACAAAAGCGCCAAGTTGGTCGAGTTGGTTATTTACTAAGGAATTTGTCGGACTAGCGAACATTAATACAGGGACAAAGCTAGCGAGGAGTCGAAATGCACACTAGAACTTCTACTCTGTTTGTGGCACACAAACACGGAAACACGAGAGTGTACATGCAATTTGAAAAGGTTAGCATGAAAATGCCATGAAAACAAACAAAACAGTACCGTTCATATTATAGGCCATATCACAGCGGTGGCGCATATCACATGGCGTAAAATTGATTCTGATTCTGATTGCAGGGTTTAACGCACCGACGCAGCGCAGGCGATGAGGCGCGCCGTAGTGGAG
This sequence comes from Haemaphysalis longicornis, assembly GCA_013339765.2. Classification (NCBI taxonomy): domain Eukaryota; kingdom Metazoa; phylum Arthropoda; class Arachnida; order Ixodida; family Ixodidae; genus Haemaphysalis; species Haemaphysalis longicornis. Next base: position 212,906,811 of record CM023450.1, on the reverse strand, counting down.
GGCTCCGGATTAATTTTGACCACCTGGGGATCTTTAACGTGCGCCGAAATCTCGTACACACGGGCGTTTTTGCTTTTCGCCTCCATCAGAAAAGCGGCCGCCGCGGCCGGGAATCGAACCCGCAACCTTGTGCTCAGCAGCGCAACGCCTTAGCCACTGAGCCACCGCGGCGGGTTCGATGTCGTAAAATTACACCCACACCTGTGTACAGCATTCATCCGTCGCCCATGCGCAACCACATTCCCCTCTGCAAAAAAATTGAATTCCTTTAAGGACAGCGCCAAGGGCGGTGCGCTCACGCACTTTTCCCGTTCTATGTCTATCACCAAAGCTTCAACAATTTCTCGGTCTGTTTGGGAGGGAGACCTGTACACGATGCGTGTCTGGCAGAAATCAGGGTTTCTAACTTGTTGAAGCTTTCTTGGTAGACAGAGAAGGGGAAAGGTGCGTCAGAGCACCATCCTTGGCGCTGTCCTTAAAGGAATTAAATTTTTGGCAGAGGGAAAGGTGGTTCCGCATAGGCGATGGATGAATCCTGTACACAGGTGTGTGTTTAATTTTAAGCCATGCGATATGGACCAGTGGTTTAATATGCCTCGTGATTTGACCAATACTGTATTGTTTGTTTTTGTTGCGTTTTTATGCTAACATTATCAAATATCGTGAACATTTTGGCGTTTCCCTGCTTCTGTGGCATGAATGAGTTGAAGTTCTAGTGTGCGTTCCGTCTCCTCTTTAGCTCTGTCCCTGTCCTAATGTTGCCTAGCACGATGAATTCCTTAATTTTAATGCGCCCGAGAAGTCTTTTTGGCGTTGTGACATCGTCCAGGCGGAAGCGTCGCTTGGTGTGGAGGAACAAAATACCTGGTGGGTGGCGTCTACAAGGATTGAATATAAGCGGCGCTTGCGTAACCGACTGGCCGCTGCAAAGGAGAGCCCCATATGTGCGGGCCGCGGTGCGTGGCAGGCGTGTCCATTCCGCCCAGCATAATCCATTGCCACACCCGGGTCACCACGGCAGCGGGGATGTGTTAGGGCAAGGCCAGTATCAGAATGATTTATTGCCTCTCGGCGTTATGCGCTGCCTGCGCTCCGTTGTCGGAGCCGCCGTGACTCAGACGCGAGCTCTAGATGACCCCGTGGCCGCTCAGCTCTTAACAAGGACGGGTGGCATTTTGATGCCGCCACACATGCGTTAATTATAATCTGCGTCGTGTTTGTTACCCCAGAATATCGCTGATGGCAAAAAAGGCAATAATTTTATTTCTTGTGTTGCTTCCTCGCTTCGTTCCGCTAAGCGGTATTCTAACTTTTCTGCTGTAACGGCTTAAACAGGCACCAAAGCTCGTTCGCACAAGACGCGTGCCCGAGCTGTACAAGAACATATGCTCTGAGGCAGCACACGAGTTGAGCAGGAAAGCGAAGAATCAATCGCTGAAAAGCAGTCCAGGCTGCCCGCGAGTTGAATTCCTTGCTACCGACAATTTTTCTGCTGTGCAGATCTATTACACTCTTAGGCTGCGGTGTTTCTGGTGGAATTTCTAAGCGCAGTCAGACATTTTTAGGACAAACATTGCAGGAATGTTTGAGAAGGCGCAGCTTTTGCCTTTGCTTCCAAGTCTGCAAGCTTTCTCAGAACCAAGCCACACAGAAAGACTGTGTAGGCCTATACGAAGCAAGGTCGCTGTTTCCTCTTTGTTTTATTTGCTTTGTTTGTAAGGCACGGGTGAGTTATTGAAGCGTTTTGTGCTTTTCCTGTACGCGCGTATACAAATGCTTTTTTAACCGCACGGCACAACAAAGTTCGGACATTACCGGGCTTCTGAAACCACGTATTGCCTACTACCACACTTAACATACGATTTAACTACGGAAAATAGTGTTCTAAAGCAGCCACGTCACAGCGCAAGGTCCTGTGTTCCTGCGTTGCTACTTCCCTAGCAACACAGAGTTTTCCGCGTTTTTTACAATTCTTAAAACTTTGATGGACTCTGCTATGCTTCCATCTCAACAACCGCGATCTGTTACCTTTCAGCTAAATGGTTCCGAAACATACCTTGAACATCAGAGTTGCCGACTAAACAAAATATGATGATCACGCCAAATTTCAATCCACAGAATTCGCTATTTGCGGCTCTTTCAAAAAGAAAACCGGCATCGTTCTGGGTTTTTAAACATAATAGTCCTAAATATTACAGACCTAGGTATAAGCCCCCAAAACTGGCGTCCAGCCCAAGACTTTGGTATAAACGCAAAAAAAATTTGCTCCGTCCTTCCGTCCGTCCGTCCGTCCGTCCGTCTCGTCTGTCTGTCTGTCTTCTGTCTGTCTGTCTGTCTCTTGTCTGTCTGTCTGTCTGTCTGTCTGTCTGTCGTTCTTCTGTCTGTCGTCCGTCTGTCTTCGTCTGTCTGTCTGTCTGTCGTTCTGTCTGTCTGTCTGTCTGTCTGTCCGTCGTCGTCCGTCCGTCCGTCTGTCGTCTGTCTGTCTGTCTGTCTGTCTGTCTGTCTGTCTTGAGTTGAGATAAAATGAAACACATAAAAGAAAACAAATGTCCCGGTTTTTGCAGGCCTAAAAAATGCAAAGCGAACAACTGGCGAAGTAGCGCACGTCGCGCACTAAGTCGCGCAAGGCTTGAACCATAGCGAAGCTGCAGGATTTCTTCTACGTGAGCACTGAAGAACACCACTCCACGCATTTGCACAAGATTGAAATTGTTTAGTTACTTGTTTCGTCGCCGCTTTGCTCTGTGCTACTGTATTAATTAATCATATAAGGTGTTTTTTTCGAGATGTGCGAGATTCTGAAACCGAAACTGGGTCAGATAAAACTGCAATGACAAGAAAAACTCCGCAACTTGCCCCTAAAAAGGAGTGGAAAGAAAATAGATGAGATAACGCCCTGCAAACGTATACGCGCATCATAGTTCGTATCGCAAATTAGCCAGATCCTGCTCTTTCACGGATCAAATGAGCCAAATCCATTTGCCCATGGGACTTTGCTTATTGCTTTTCTGCGCAGACTGTTTTTTGGGTGTTTTCTGAAGTTTTTTTCTTGCTTTTCGGAGATGGCCTATCATAAATTCAGGAGGCGATTAGGAGATCGGGGAAAGATCTGTCCCCAGATCTCGACCACGAAGTGAATGAAATGAAACTGAGATGTGAAAGGATGATTTTGCCTCGTCTCCCCCATTCCAACGGATCAACTCTGGTTAGATTTATTTTTTTGCTCTCGTATTTACCATTCTATTACTTAACTTAATAGCCGGCGCTTACAAGCCCTGGCAAATCCCGCACCCCACCCCTCTCTGAGGGTAGGAACCACTTTATTATCGTGAAGAAGTAATGAGCAGCCTTCCTGTTAAACGTTTTGGAAATTCATGGCAGGGCAATGAAGAGCTTCCTTCGTGAGTGCCTTCGGGCGTGGCTAGGAACATTATCATAGGGCCAAGAGTGCTGGTAATGGTGCCAAGAAGGCTCACATGCTCTCAATGTATAGTTCGACTGTTCTTGAAAGTCTATTTCGTGTGTTTAATGCCTTTTTCGCCAAAACGGAATCGCACCATTCTTGAAAGTCAATTTAAATAAAGTTTTCATAAGAATTCACAATCAACTTGAGTGTTTCAATTCAATGTGAGCCATATCGAAACTTATAATGCCAATAATGTCAGATTCACAACATAAGTTTTAACTAATTGTGGCCATAAGCATCCCCTGGCTAACATATAAAACACACAAGATATTAGCTTTGATCCAAATATTGTCAAATTCACACCATTATATCTAACTGACTATGGCCATAAGCATCCCCTGGCTGACATTTAAAAGATATCGTATGTCTGCTTTGATAGCGTTGCATTAAGGTCCGGTAACAAACTTCCGCTTCTTCCTTTAATTCGGTTTAGGTGGATCCGGCTCATTTCCAAAAAAAAAAGGTCTCATGTGCATCGATATCATCGTTCTCCTCATGCCAAGCATAGCATGCGCGGTAGCGCTCGACGACAGCTGTGGCGTAGTGGCCGCCAATACATGCACGACGCATTCGCGGCGTTCCTAGAGTCGCCTCGAGCATCCGCGGAGCAGGTGTTGCGCCAGCTTTGGCGTTGTTGGTTGCTAGGACACCCCATGGAGTCTTCGGGGTTTTCGCCAGTTTCCGCGCGGAGGTCGAAGGGAGGCATGCGCTGACGTGCACGCTCGAAATTCCCAGCTCCTCGGGGTTTCCGCCAGTTTTAAAGACGATAGTCTTTCTTGGGCTCCTTAAACCCAGAAATTTTGGTCTGTCTGTATGTCTGTCTGTCCGTCTGTCTGTCTGTGACTCGATTCAGCCACCCGGCCAAAGCAAAAGAATGCCTGCGCAATAGTCTTATATAGTCACAGCTAAATCTACCCGTCTTGGTCCGGTGTAATGTTCATACTTGTCAACATTGTTGAAGAAGAACAAGACATTACGCAAATATGAGACAACAAATCAATACAGAAGTGATATTTGCAGTGTTCCTTTAAAAATTAAACATGCGTGACTTTTGCGGAATTAAATACTTCATCAACTGCAGAAAAAGAATTCACTCCGCCGTCGCCTGCTGTCGCCAGCGCCACTATAGCTTCTGGCGCCATTTTAAGAAATCAACCGGCAACAGTTACGCAAGGTTCCACTAGATAGTTTCCACGTTCTGCTTGCAACGCACGTGGAGTAGGGAAACGCGGTTCTATAAACGTTGAAGTAGGGTGCCTCGATTAACGCGCATCTTCGCCGTACGGCAGCGTTCGCATCGACACACCCGGTTTGGAGCAGTGGAACGCGGGAAATTTAAAATGATTTAAGCAACCTTTGGTGTCTTTACCTTGGGAGGAGTTGTTTGTTTTTCTCTTGAAACCACTGCGCGTGCCGGGGACGGTCGGCGGTGGCCGTGAGACTTGCGCTCACTAGCGCTCGGCAATTTCTCGGTATTTTTAACGCGTTACGCGTTACGGGCCAGGCACTACAACCAGATGCAACAGCTCCGCCGCTAAAACAAACGTTTTTCCGAACAGATTACGCGACAGCAGCGGCAACGCGCGAAAATTGAATTCAAGTGAACGAACCTTCGTTCCATTAATTCACGAGTAAAGCGAGAGAGAAGAGCTAAGTGTGGGACGCGGGAGGTGGAAGAAAATATTGACTTACGTGGCAGCGGCAGCAAAAGGGTGTTGTCTTTCGAAGACATTTGTAGCCAAGCAGAAGATATGATGCAACTTTTATTTGCAATAGAGTGAGCACGCCCTTTTCTTTTTCCCCTTTGTCTATTCGTAGGCAAAAGGGTTTGGACCCAAAAAGAAACTTCTACCACGAAGAATTTTCGCACGCCGACATGTGTGTCTACAACCACATACTTCGTATGGAATGGCAAAATGAAGATTAAGTACTAGGGTATGTCTTCATATATTAAACTGAAAAAAAGCAAATAATTGCCTGCAGCCGGGTCCCCTAAGTTGTGTAGGGACGTTCATTCCATATCAGTGAACCATATGAAGCCGACAGCATGGATGGAATGTCGACTTGAACTCAAGCCATTCAAAAAGAGTGGCCCCAAAAGAAAGAATGTATGAGGGCTGGCTCTATTTCGGAAATTCAACATTATAGAACGCAACCATTGTGTTATTAAAAAAAGTTTGGAAGTCCCTGGCAAGCGGAAGGCGAACAATTATTTTGAAGGTGGCGCTCGTCCCTTGTAACTGTCTCTTCTGCTGTATCTTTCTAGTGCGCTCTTTACCATGTCGAAGTCGTATCACACACACCCACACACGCACGCACGCACTAACGCGGGCCAACGCACACACGCGTTCCCGCACACGGACGCATGCACACGGACAAACACACACAAACACACACACAAGCATACACACACACATCAATGGTAATCTTTCATAAAGTTTGGAGGACAGCTTTACATAACAAATATTCAGACTTTTCATGGTTAAAATACCAGTTGCATTCTCCAGCATTCACGCCATCTAACGGTTTTTTTTTGTTTTCAAAAACAGGGCTGCCTGCGCCCGTCCTAGTGGGCTGAGGGGCTCATATACGTCTTTCGATCGTAAAGGGAATTATTGCACTAATGGTGAGGCGTTCCAGTACCACAAAAATGCATGGCCTTCATTTAATGAAGTTATAGAGGGCAAGCAAGGCAATGTGGAAAAATAAATGCTAAAATGAGCGACACATGAGCCCAAGCCTCATGGCTTTTATTTCCGCGTGACTTTGTTTAAAAGGTGCGCAGTCTTTAGCCGCGTCGTTTTATGTTGATACGGTACCCAACGATGCGGGTGGGTTGTCGCATGGCGGACGTCGGCACTTTTTTAAATTACGAGATGTTCGTCGCCATGAAGCAAAAAACTGCACAACACGCAAAAGCTCACCGCTAACAACGATTCGCTCGGCCGAACCCGGCTCTTTCCTGACGACACAGGAGCCTCAGCTAGCGGAGCGTCAGTGGTCGCATAAAAAATCACGAAAAGAGGATAATTTATGTGGACGGGAAGAATGGATACAAAAACATGAATATGGTTCTACAAAACAAGCATTCTAGGAATAAAAAAAAACTGCCTCGACAACGCAAATAGTCGTTTGTGCGTGTTTTTGGCCCAGAGGGAGCCTGGAGGGGAACGCCTACGCGAGAAAATGCTTGCGACAGGCCGAAGCATGAAGATGCTTCGGAAAAAGTCCCTAAGCAATAAAACACGCCGTTATTGAATACCAAAGCATCTATCTAGCCTAGAAGGAAGAGAACATCAACACGCACGAATCTGTGTGCTTTTACGGTAACCGAAACATTAGGCAATGTTGCAGAATGAGAGTAGCTATTAAGTCGTTGGAGTGAAAAGCATGATAGAGGCTGTAACAGGACCGTCAGAGACATAGTGTCAGAGAAAATTAAAAGATGCAATGTGCGCATTATGTTAACCTACTGATTATGGGGGCGCTGCAATCACCCCAGCCGCAAGGGAAATGCTTTAGCCATAATCAGGATCCTTCTTATCACCATTATCGTAACTAACAACGCCTAATAGTGCTACGTCATTACACACCATTTATCCTCAACCGGTAGAGCCTGTTTGGAGGTACTGCCGCAGCACCAGTCATCTCAAGAGGTTGTTTCAGTGTAAGGTAACCTAACTAGACACACTCCAGACCTACGTTAGCTAAATTTAGCCCAATCCAGAACTGACCAAAACATACGCTACCGTAATATGACCTAACATAACCAGACTTTTTTTTCAATATAATTTTACCCAATGCAGCATGATGCTTCGGAACAACGTTCAAATATGACGACGATGCTGAAGATGATGGTTGTATTTTAATGCCGCAGGCCAACTGGGGCAAAGAGCGCCAAAAAGAACGGCCTGCAAAAAGACCCTGAAACCGTTTACAATCACCCCGATTCAAAGGGCGAGCCTTTAGCCACCAAATTCATTACCAGCACACAAATTTGTCTTAAACGATTTTACATCACTGCGATTGGAAGGAGAAGCTTTCATCAAGGGTCATCATTAAGTCAATCATAAAAAAAAGCATGCAAAGCCAGATTCCCTCATGAAATACACTTGCTCAGCTTTCTCACGGTGCTGGTGAGGCGCAAAAGCATGGCTGACAAGGCTTGCGAAACTGCTGGCCCTCATACGCTCTCAAGAGAGCAGCATCACCAAGCCTAACGCAACATTTGTCCCATTTCGATGTTACCCCTCATCGGTGCGGAGATAATACAGTGGTCCCCCTGCCTGCTCATGCGGCGAGCTTTTTATACAGGACACAATGCAAACGGCACGGGTGTTCTAACATGGCTTAAAAAGGATATTAAGATCACTTCTTAGGAGTATTTCATTAGTTATAAATTTTAGAACCCGCTTGTGGGTATATTCTGATTAAAAATAGTTACTCCACCTGTACACCCCAGATCGTATATTTTTCGGGTTGGGTTAGTTTATTTTGTCTAAACGAAACGCCAAACTTACATGAGGTGCATACTTTGCATGACTTAACGAAACTTACTTAACGGAGCTTGCGAGCAAAACTCCACCCGCAAGCAGCCATTGTTTCTGCAACTATGCTGAAGTGCAACTGCTCGATGAGAGATACCAATAGAAAAGAAAAGAGCTCCAAGGCTCCAACTGTGACATAGAAAAAGTGCATGTGGGTTACCTTCTTTCAACCCTCTGGGGTTGATGTAAGACAACGTTTGCACACGTGCAAACGTGGTCCTTTTAGAGACACTAAGTAAGTTCGAGCAAGCGTCAGCGTACTAGCTTGTCAACCTAGTACGCTCACGCTTCTTTGCGTCAGCATACTAGTTAGACGGCACAGCTAGAATGTGGTTTCCTACTTTAAACATGAGTGAGCGTAGTACCAGCCAAATGCGACTGAGTGAACACATCAACGTCAGGAAACGCGGGGCGCTGCGCTGCGTTAGAGCCGTGCGCCAGCGTGTCAGGCATTCAGAAACTGCCCGTGCGTTGCTGGCGCACCAAGTACGCACAGCTCGGCTTTTATTTATTCCTTTGACATTTACAGCTGACGCTAAAGCGCCACTGGAGAACACGCCGACGCAGAGAGCGTTACACCATCACATGCTTTAATTGTGTCGGTAAACTAACTATACGCAAATTAAGGGATGCTTAGCTTTGTGGCGCAGCTTAATTGGCGCTGATTAACTAGAACGCGGCCTCCTAGCTTTCTGTCCTCCCTTCTCCGCTTTCTGACGTTCGAGAGATAGAAACGAAAACAGCAATGTCTCCCTAATTTTGTAACGTGTTTAATTAGTTGGCGGAGGACGCCTCATTGCGAGAGACAAATGAGCATTGCGGCCACGCTCCTTGCAACAGTGATTCCAACAGAGGGTTGCTTTCTTTTCACCCTGAAGAAACATCACGTGGAGCAGGCCAGTTCCAGTTGTTCTAGCGCTCGGTGTCTTGTATTTGTGCACGGCGGACTCGATCTATGTCCATCCCGTTATCACTTTTCTTGTCAAACTTCCGCGATAGGTTGTATTTGCTCGAATCTGTTCTTGGGGCTTCTACCGGCGTCCCACCTTCCTGCTCTGTTCATGTCGCCGCGTAAACAGCGCTGGACATCGATTTGATAATTGAAGTGCGTGGAAATTCGGGTGACGCACAATCAGGATCACCGAGTGGCGTGCTAGAGCTACATGAATATTTTCGATCGCAGCCTTCTTATTTTTTTGTGTGTGCGCGGTATATCTTCTACCGGCCTACCAGTGTATCACCATTAAAGCGGCCACTACTGTGTCGTTAAGAAAAGCAGTATTTATTGTTTGGTTTTATATTCAAAATTATGTGTCAGGCTTTTCAGTAGCTCTTCAATGTATGGCTACAGACCAACTCGGGTTTTTTAAGTGCACAATTGCTTTACGCGTCATGTACAGTTTTCTATACGCGTTTATGCCTGTTGTGATGTGTGTAAGGCAATAAATAACATCATGTAGCACAAGTACGTATTTGAGAATTTCAAAGCTGTTTTGTTTTGGTTCACTCGCTTGTACCCTTCAAATAAACCACCAAGCTGTAGGCTCGCGAAGAAAACTGTTTGCGCATGAACGAGCCGGTGGCAAGGTGGAATAGGGTTCTAAGCTTTTCAAAACGACGGACGATCTAAATAAGGCTCCTTGTTTTCAGATTGATCAGCTAAAATCGAACAAACCCTACGCGGTAAAGTTTTTTTCTATACAGACCCTATTCCGAAAAGCGCCCATTTAAGAGCTGTCGGCAGCAAAGACACGACGGTCCAAGTTCGGACTTTAAAAGATTCGATAACTTATCGGGAATGCTGAACTCCACGTTCGCACTTGTTGGCGATACCTGCGATCAGGCAGCGATAGCTAGGAGGGGCTGCATATCTTTTTTTGAAGAACAGCACACATGACAAAAGGAGGGGGGTTATCTTATCTTCCCAGTTTACTGTACAGTGTTCAAATGTGTGTCTGTAATTGAAGCTTGAGCGTTTCCCCTGGTTGAAACACTAGGTCCCGATTTACAAGTTCGTGTTTCTTCGAACCGACGTCCCGATCCAGCTCATCAGTAATTTTGCGAACTATCACAACCATGAAACGCGAATACCAGTGTACCCCTGCCGTTTTCGAGACATCCCACGGCTTTTCTGCTGCACGATATTCTGTTCCACTTGGCTGTTTCTAGTCGGAGCCTTGAAAGGGCGTTTTCCATGCCCGGTCTTCATTTCAACGAAAATGAATTTTATGATCGACAGGAACCTCCCAAGGTCATATTTCTTCAATTACAGCAAGCTGTAAGGTAGTGGTTCTTTCAAACGTAAATGCTTTGTATTCATATCATTGTGCTTCTCCGAATAAGTGTTCGAACATTTAAGACAATTAGGATGCACATCATGTGTGCCTCGATATGCTGGGGTTAGGGTATGATTTTATCAAAAATTTTGAATGTAGAGAGCACAGCAAACATTAAACTTCTGGTGTTGGAGTATTGGTGATTCCCGATTGTTATGCTCCCGTAGACACCGAATTTTCGCGAAGTGTAAACTCGTACGCATACAATCCAAATTAACAAAAAATAAACACCGAAAACGTGGAGCCCTAGGTATCAATAAAAAAATTTATCATTTTTATTCGGCTCCTCAAAGCGCAACCTTATTTTAATTAAGACCTCCCTTCCACAGACATAAAAACGAGTGTATCTTCCCATTTTCTCGTTACTCCATAGCACTTAAATAACGACCTTTATAGAACGTTGTCCTCATCAAGAACTACATCCCTTTCCACCAACCTCAGCGAGCCATTCGGGATAATCATCATCATTATCATCGTCATCATCATCACCAGCCTATCTGTGCCCGCTGCAGGGCAAAGTCCTCTTCCATAAACTCCAATTACCCCGGTCCTGTGTGAACTGCGACCAATTTATCCCGGCAAACTTCTTGATCTCATCTGCCCACTTAACTTTCTGCCGCCCCCTGCAACGCTTGCCTTCTCTAGGGATCCCCTCTGTTACCCTTAATGACCAACGGTTATCTTGCCTTCGCATTACATGCCCTGCCCACGTCCATTTCTTCTTCTTAATTTCTACTAATATGTCCTTAACACGCGTTTGTTGCCTGACCCACTCCGCTCTCTTCTTGTCCCTTACTGTTACACCTATCATCTTCCGTTTCATTGCGCGCTGAGTCGTCCTCAGTTTAGGTTGAACATCTCTGATAATCTCTGATTATGGTAATCACGGCGTTAAGTGTACTCTCTACGTGCGTAGTGTGCAATACAGTACAATTGGGGCAGCCCGCAATGGCGCAAAAACGGGCACACGGGGTGAAGACGGCTCGTCAGGCGCACGTGTATCCGTACTATAGGCGGAACGAATGGCGGAAGCGTCGTCATCCGAGAGTATACATGTACGCGCGAGTATGCATTATATGAAACAGGGCAAAAAAGTGTGGGCCGCAGTGTGTAAAAAAAGAAAAGTACGAATGCCATTATGAGAAATATTGCGTTAAAATTAGCAGTGGATGAGCCCGTCTATGCCGGGATTTACGTAGCGTGAGCTAAGGTTCAGCTGGTTTTCTTAGCTTTACTGGTCGTCTAGGATTAGCTTGATTATCATGCTTACTGCTGCTTCAATGGCACACACACGGTATACGCATTATGTGACATTACGCATTATTTATCAAGCGGCTACGGCGCAGCGTTATCAATAGCCCCAAAGCTAAGCTGGTTCCACAGGCGCACGCCCGTGTTGCTGCGACGCACGAGCCATCGGGTCCACACCCGGCCACCGCTCGCATGATAAATCAAGTGGACCGGGCCGCCACGTGCGGAACAGAGGTCGGCGAAGACGCTGGCAGCGTGCGTGGGGTGTGTGATGGACACCGGGCAGCGAGCAAATTTCTGTGCGCCGTGTGACGTCACTGCTCCTCGACCATGCGCAGCACGGCTCTCCAGGATCCACGCGAAACGGCCCAACCTCGGCCAGTGTAGCTCAAGCTACAAAACATGATTGATTGATTGTAGGGTTTAACGCGTCGACGCAACACAGGCGATGAGGCACGCCGTAGGGGAGGGTCCGGATTAATTTTTACCACCTGGGGATCTTTAACATGCGCCGAAATTTCGTACACATGGCCGTTTTTGCTTTTCGCATCCGCCAGCAAAGCGGCCGCCGCGGCCGGGAATCGAACTCGCGTCCTCGTGCTCAGAAGCGCCACGCCTTAGCCACTGAGCCCACCCGGCGGGTGATTTTTAAAAAAACTTACTTCTACAGCCTGTTTCTAAAAAGATTGTCCTGTTCTTTGCTCGCTGTGCTTGTCGTTACTGGGCAGTAGCAAGGGGAGGGATTACGACAACAGCTATTGTTTTAAAATGCGGCTACGATGTGTTTGCCGGGCAAAATCACCTGCTCACTTCCTGTTAACCATTTATTTTACTCCACGCAGGTGGGTTACGCTGCTACCTCGTGTGTCGTAGACAAGAAAATTCCGCGAGTCCAAATTATTCTCTTCATAAATGCCGCAACCACTGGCAAAACACAATGCAATGTATCCTTCGAGACTGCTGGTAGTAATGTTTTTATGATTGCATTCCCAAATGAATGCCGATATACAGAATTACGGGAGTCAGTATACCAGGGCGTCCCCGCAGTGTCCGCGCCTAGTGATACGGTTCGCTCACAACGGTGCCAGGAACCTCGTACCAGATGACAATAGGTTAATAAAAAATTATCTCCGAACCGCAAGGTGGCTATCTTTGAAGAGAGAAATCTTTCTTTACTAACCTGGCGGTGGACCTCACCGTGAAGACCACTGGACAGTGCGTTCTGTTTGTTTGTGAATCAGGCGGTGGTCGCGTTCGACACCCTATCTAATCTATATGCTGGTCTACACGGCTGTGCTTGTTGCCTTTTTTATTTCATGGCATGGTGGTGGTGGACCAGTAACACCTCCGAGAAGGATATTTTGAAAATGCAGTATTTGGTCATTTGTATGACTTTGCAATTGACTCGTAAGAGCGGTGTGATTTGGCAATTCAGTCAGCATATTTTCAGTCGCTTTGTTTTCTGGTTACCTTTAGTCTTTCCGCAGCTGTACCTATTAGTTGACGACCAGATATACATCAATTCCGAGCGAAGTTGTGCTCTTATTGACCATTTTTTCTAGTGCGTGCGTGCGTGCGTGCGTGCGTAATTGTGAGCCTGCGCGTGTGCTTGCGCGTCTGTGTTGCAAAGTCGCGGAGTTTGTGTGCATCTTTTTCCGGTTCCGAGGCCAGCCAAATCGTAAAATTTGTGTTTAGGCAGAAGAAAATTGTATCGCAATAAAATTGCGCCGCCTTCCTCTTGTTGTAGACAGTTGCTTCAACGGGTAATGCAACAGCAATTACATTAGGCTTCACTATGAAACAAATGCTTTAGAAAACCCCTGCTATTGAGTGACCCGCTGAATGCAGGCACCTGTCTGTTGGTAACTCCGGCTTTATAGTTCGTTGCTTTATTTAAAACCATTCTCATACGTACACAGAGCAACTTGTGTAACATACAACGTGCGCGGTCAAATATGTCTGAGCGAATGAAGGAAACACTGCGACAATACGCCAGCCGCAGGTGCAAAACATCACTATCGTTGTTACATATAGACATCACACGGGCCCACCGCTCAATAACGCTCCAAAGAGGATTACCGCACATATGTAATATGGTATTCAAAGAGCTAGTATTTTCTGCGGGGACAAGCGCAGGTCTTATGGCTTAGAAACACTGTATGCGCTGGCATATAATTCAATTTCATCTTTTTGCGGACGAGTGATAATATTTTTTAGTGTAATTGGTGTATATTAAGTTTATGAAAAATAATTTTCTGTTGTAATATTGGCGACATGTAATTTTTTTTTCTTGATCGGCACAGTTTTTTGTGATCCAGAGAGTTGAAAACTGCCGTGTTTCCTGTGCTGGTATTTCGCGCAGAATGTGCTCAAGCGTGCGTTTCGAAACATTTGCATATCAAGTGTAAGAACACCCATCCGGCAGCTTTGAAGGTTGAAGCACGCGATTCTCAGCTGATAAGCAGTATAACCAACGAAGTGGTGAGCTTGTTTAGAACAGCTATAGTAGTTTGCAGTCAGTGGTGGCCGCAGGTTGTGCTTCGTTCCAAAACGCGAAGATACGTGTAGGCTTGTGCCAGATCTGGAGGAAAACCACATCCACATGTCAAAAATAAACAACACGAAAAATTAATTTTTCAAGAATGATCTTAATATGAAGCTAACTTCTCCGAAATGCTCATAAGCGTTCGGCACGCAGCTCCCTGTCAGAAGTCAAGGAGGCACATGAGCAATGGCGTCCCGTAAGTTCAGTCACAATGTTCACAAACTGCGCCATCAAAACTCAGCTGTTTTTGGAGTAAAACTGCACATGGCTATGATTCCAGGGGCACCCTTTTGCGTCAACAGTCTACAGTAGAACCCCACTGTCACATCCCTGAGTACTGCGCTTCCCTGGATGCTACGTTGTTTTTGTCTAGTCCCTACGCAGCTCTCATAGAGTCCCGCGTATTAAAATCCTCACTGTTACGTCGAGGCTTACAGTACGTTCCCGGATCATGCGTCGCAATCTGACACTCCGATGCCGCGCGGGCAACATGCACGGACCGCCATTCTGACATTTGACAAGCGTTGGCCAGGCTTGGCCTACGCAACTGACTGCAAGAAGCCGCATGAGTGTGCGATTCACACCACTAGATGGCCCCATGTTACTCTACGTTATCACCATCATCACTGCGCTTACAACTGAAGTATCACTTCGGAATGGCGGAAGTGCGTGTTTGCCATAAAGCACCAGCCCAAGAATAGCACGCGCACTCGTCGTCATCGTGCGCTGCAAGCTGTGAGAGCACCGTTGAACTTGCAACCGCAAACTTTGCTATGGATTCATGGCGTCGTGAAAACCGGACGCACATTTCCTTCAGGAGGCTTGACGTACTAATCGCAGTAAACAAGCAGCAAGCGCGGAAGAGAGTCGACATCGCTAGGGACCTTGCGTTGCCACGCGTGGTGTTTTCCAGCGACCGCAAAAAGCGGCAATCCTGCATTCTCTAGTTTTTTAAGACTCGAAAGCCAGTGTTGCAGAAATACATGGGTGCAAGTCAAAGCTACGCTGTTTTCGTTCATTATCGAAAGTTTCCTGGCTGCTGCGTTTTCCTGGTGGTTGCGTTTTGTCTTCCCGGTGCGATGAAAAACGCACGAACGGGGTTCGACTGTAGTCAGCGGTGTGAACTGAGCGTAATAAGAAATTGTTACAAAATAAAATTTCTACAAAAGACGCTTCTATTGCCACCCCAAAAGTTCCTTTCCGGTGATGAATTTTTGTTTGCAAATGAAGCCGACTTTAAAAGGATTGTGTACGGTTAGCCATTGTAGGCCGGCTTTCTCACACTGCGTGTCGCACAGTGAAGCATGGCTACCTACAGCGGAAGTATAGTTACAATCCCATTTAATACTCCTCTCACCCCTGCCACTTTTTTTCTGAGTCGTGTATACTACTGCCAGTGTCCTTTGATGCCTTTCTGGCCACGAAACTCCGGCCGCAAGTTTCTATACGGACAAAAGCACCCGGTAGGGGCGCCACCGTTTGTAAGGGGCCACGAGCGACTGCTATGCTGGGATGATATGCACACAGCCGCTGAAGTTTCGACGCACTTATAGCTGTTCTTATTCGTACCTTTTCTTTAACGTCAATAGATGCATCAGTGACACCCGATAAAACATGTCGAAACGGGATCCCGCGTCGACGACAAATGAGGGCCTGAGAGCTGTTTACTGAGGAGCGCAATCTTACTGTTTACTTAAGAGTACGGGCATAACTTTCAAACGGCGCCGCCTTTAAAAGTTTTTTTCAGGCATCGTTCTAACTTATTTGGTTCTTCTCATGGCCTAATTGCCTACAAACTTACGAGGCCTCGAAGTGGTAGCGCGCACGTGTCAAGAAGATACTCATCACGCTCCGAGCTTCTTGGCTCGCCGATGCGAGTAGCCACTGCCAGACCTACTCGAAAACTTGCGATTTGCGGAAGAACGACTAGGCTAACGTGATAGGTAAGCTTTCCATCACTGTAGGGCGAGAAATAGGGGGAGGGGGCCATGCGGGATACAACAAAAGTATACATGAAAAACGCGGCTACATTGGTTTCTGTTCGGCTCGTTTCTCACGCGCGGCTTCCCAATCCCCACGGAATTACTCGGCCACATTGGTATAGTACAGGGGTATCAGGAAAAGGTACCCTGCGCCACACGAATTCCTTACCAGGGCAGAAGCCACCGACTGGAGACGGTTGCAGACTGGCACTTTCCCAAACCTAAACGTGCTGAGTAAAATTTACCCAACTCGATATGTACACGCATGCCCATTGTGCCATCAAGAAAAACCCACCCTCTACCACACCGCATGAGAATGCCAAAGCACAACGGCTGTCCCCAAAATGAGAAACCCTAATGCGGAGCAATGGGAGGCACTGCTGGCCAGCGCCTGCTGTGAAGACCAGATCGGTCTGATTCAGCGGCACGCAAAGCGGCAGAGGCCGTTGGAGCCCTGGACCAAGGCTACCACCCCTGCTGACCCCGTAGAGAACTGTTGCACGTAGCACGAGCCCTCGGTGGACTGCCGCCCAACGGCTAAAAAATATAAATGAACGTTTTTTCTCCTCCTCCTCCAAATATTCAAGTCAAATGGATGGCCGAGCAAGCAGCTTTATTTCAAACCTTTGAATTGCATTCTCACCCAATTATGCAGTTGCAGTGGGCGCGCGTGAGCGCGCCAATGGCTTCCTTGACGCGGGGAGCTCTGATGCGCAATTGGTGCGGTTAGACAGCCTAGCGCTTCCGAACCTGTGCGCTTAGGTATTAAGAGTGCTTTTCAAATTGAATTTAACCGAATAAATTTTATGGAGACGGGGGAGGCCCCATGACCGTAGTTGTAGAAAGGGAACCGAAGGAGGAGTGATAACCAGCCACTGATTATCATTGGGGCTTCTTGAAGGTGATGCGTGATATCTTGAGAGAGGGACTGTAGACCCAATCTCACACAACCCTTTCCAGGCCAGCCTTAATTGAAAAGAAAAACAAACACTAGAGCATGTAGGAAATTAGGGTCCTCGTAAGGGGGAACATCTGTAGATGAGTTAAGCACAAGTTTCGCGTGCATAACATCTGATCGATAACTTCTTTCTGCGCAATGCATAAGGGATACCCGTCGCGGTTGCCGTTTGCTAATGTTACTGCGTAGAGTAATAGTTATAATTTAGCAATAATTTAGCAACAAACGCCCGTCTCCCGACGCGCTCATCAGTTCTGACACTGTCGGCAGCATCGAAATGCTTTTCGCGAACACAAGCATTCCTACAGTGAAAGCTAAAACATCCCTATTCGAACGGTGGTGTACCTTTTCCATTTTTCTCGAAGCTCAGCAATAGTAGAAAAACACCTTTTCGTCTGTGCTTCTGTATCCGGAGAGGCAGCGCGTCATACAGCACGTCTTGAGAAATTTGATTCCGAGTTTTATGTCGTCGACCATTTACACGGTGCACCGGTAGATGATGTTCGTGCGATATTGACGAAAGAAACTCTGTTGCGGGGAATACGACGTGCAGCATCCACACAGTGCCCCCGAGCTTCCGCTGCTGCCCGCCGGAAGTGACGGCCCCCTTACGACATCCTGCGCCTCGTAGCGGCTGTTCTTGGCAGCATATCAATCTCTCCCATAGAGTGACGCAGACGCTTCGTGACCAGGGCAGTATTCAAACACTCTGCTACTACCTATCTGCGGCGTCTCCTTCCCCCTGTAACATTGCGCTACGGCGCGCTCTGTGCGATAGCCACCTGTGAGACGCACAAGAACCTGCGCTGGGATTGGTGCTGCCGGGCTATAAGAAAACGTCATTGCCTCTACCATCCAGTCGTGTGCGTCCTTAGTGTGTAACGTAGAGATCGGGCCACTGTCCTTATAACTCAGTGTAGCAAATCCCCAATATAGTTAAAACCCATCATACCAAATCCAACCAGTACGTTAGCTTCGCTGCATTCCGCTCTTCACAGGTTAGAAAAACTGAATTTTTGGGGCAAAGCACCTTAGGGACTCGAGTTTTCGGCGTCTACCGTCGTCGTCGTCTCCTGTCGTCACGGTAAATCCAGTTGCCGAACGATGGTCAAAAAACGAGTGTACAATAGATAAAACCGGTTAAAAATAAACTAACATGTTTTAAACTAATTTAAAATACAGGAATATTCAGGATTTTATTGAAATGATAAGAGAAATTTGTTAAATTCGGTTTCGAAATTGGTTTCAAACGCGAGGTTTTTTCATATAAAGCATAATTCGTAGCATGCTGCGGCGTGCGACGCAAAGACAACTTGCGGTCAGTCTGTCTCTCATTTAGTTGCTTAAAGGAGTACTGACACGAAATTTCAAAGCTGAGATAACTATGTAAAACGCTTCCTTTTTATCAGGAGATATCTCCCAGCAAGTTTCAACAGCAACCGTTCAGCGAAAGATATTTAAAATCCATTTTAATCTTCGCCCGCACGAGAAAGCCCAGAGCGGGCCGACGTGACATCATCTGCTACGTGCCCCAAACTGCCGACGTCGGGGCTCCCGTGACGAAGCCGACGCGCTGGCTGTGGTTGGGCGTGTGTACACGTCATGGTTTTGGGACTGACGTCATGCTGCCCGGGCCTGTGGGGACGGCGAAGACCTCGGCCGGTCTGGGCGCGCGCGTGCGCTCGCTCGCGCGCGCTTCCAGAGAGGCAGCGATACGGCAAGAATGGTGACGTCATGTCATACATGCTGTCATGGCGGCCGCTCGGCGTTTTTTTGTCGAAACCGAAACTGGCACGAATAAACGACGCCGTAAATGAATGTTTACGCTGCGCTCGACCGCCTTATCTGTCATTCTATGATTAGTGGGCTGGTAGGCACGCATAGCAGCGAAAAAAAACGTAACATAAAAATTTCGTGTCAGTACTCCTTTAAATCCGTTTAAACGCAAGACGTTTAAACGCATTAATGATTTGACTAACACGGTTTCATCCCAAATCAGGCTTTTCGCGGATGATTGCGTGATCTTTCGCAAAATTTTGTGCAAAGAAGATGAGCAGGCCCTCCAGGCTGACCTAGATGGTATAAGCTCTTGGTGCTTTAAATGGCTAATGTGCCTTAATAATTCTGAAATGAAGCCTACGTTTACGAGGCCTTTACTAAACGCGAATCTCGCATTTCAACCTCGTACTCTTTAAATAATACTCCAGTTGAACTTACTAGTAATTACAAGTACCTTGGTGTTTACCTTAGTTCGGACTTATCCTTGAATCATCACATTGACGTCATACTTGCATTGGCTAACCGCTCACTAGGTCTTCTAAAACATAATTTGAAGCCTGCCCCATCGCACCTACGTAAACTCGCTTACATCAAACTTATACGGCCTAAAATTGAATATGCATCAGCCATTTGGGACCCTTACCAAGCTTACATAATCAACAACATCGAATCACCTCAGAACCGCGCCGTTCGCTTCATCTTTTCAGACTACTCCCGGAATTCCAGTGTCACTGAGCTGAAAATTCGTGCAGAACTGCTCGACGTGTCGCAACTACGCACAGCTTCAAGGATATCACTTTTTCACAAACTTTACCACCACCCATTGCTTCATGACGCTTTCTTTTTTTCACCAGCTTCCATTCTTCCCAGAGACGACCATCCTTACAAAGTGAAGCGTTTACCATGTCATACATTGTACTATTCTCGGTCATATGTTCCGCGTACACTCATTGACTGGAACGCATTGCTATCACACATAGCCACCGTCATTGATGCTGTTAAATTTAATCAACTAATACTCACGGAAGTTGTGAGTTCGAAACAAAACTACCGCTTTTTTATTGTATAACTTCTGAGAGATTGTTCTTTTTCTAAAAAAGTTTTGTTTGTTCTTGCTTCTAATGAGTTTATTTTTTACGCGTTATTTCGAGCTAACATTACATTTATCATATTTGTGTTCGCGCATGCGTTGTCCTTTTTACGTTCTATTTTTCCCAGTGTATATATTTTTGTTCGTATGTTTGTTTCTGCTGCATTGACTACCCCCTATGTAATACCCTCCCGCGTGAGGGCCTTTAGGGGTACTTTGAATAAATAACATAAATAGACCCGTCACCTCCTCAGCCAGCAACCAATTGTTTTGCCCACCGCAACTTCTCAGGCGCCCAATCAACGCACGCCCTGCTGCAAGAGACACAGACAGACAAAGAACTTTATTCAGGTCCTGAGGGACTGCGTTAGACCACCCCTTTCAGTGGGAGTCCGTGGCAGTTGCGGTGGCGGGCCGCTCCCACGCAGGGACCAAAAGGCCGTGGCCCTCCACGCTCTCGAAGACCCTCTGGAGAGTCCGAAGGTGAACCGAAAGGTTACCGCCCTTAAGGGCTTGCGAATGAGCAATTCCAGAAGGAAAAATATATCTAGCCTTTCCTCCTAGTGTCCATTAGTCAGTAGAGATAATCACTGAAAGGCAAGCATTCATTGACAAATTACAAATTTATTCACAGTTAATAACGACCACAGTGCAAAATGGTAAAAACTGTTAGCTATGGAAAAAAAAGAAAAAAAACTCTTTACAGTACATTTCCCTCGAGGACATCAACTGACATCGGGTTCTAGCAATGTAGAGTGCTAAGCACAAACTAGGGTCAGTAGGTTAGAGCACGAAAAAATGCATAAATAAAAAGCGACGCAAAGGAAATTTAGACCTATTTCTATTGCTAGCAAGTTTCCATGCGAGTGCATCCACATATTCATTAGTACTAACCTCCGTAACAAATGCCATTTTCCCGCACTCATTACAGTCGACAACGGCTCAGTAATATATTGCCTTCCATACTAAATGATTTTGGTCGTCACCACAGGCAAGCCATGAACTTAAGCAAAGCTCCAATTCACGAAATTCTTCAGAGATCTGCCTGAATCCTCGGGAGGCTGAACAATGTGATACACGCAAATATAAGTGCTTACGATGTGTTAAAATGACGTGTGTCTGTTAGAAAGGTACGCTTTTATGCCCGCATTGAATGTTTCGTATTTGTTGTTGCCATTAGGTACCTACCATCATTTTTTTTGCCTCAACTTGTTTTCTCTGTGTTATGTACTGGTTAAAAAAGATCGATTGATTGATTGATTGATTGATTGATTGATTGATTGATTGATTGATTGATTGATTGATTGATTGATTGATTGATTGATTGAGGACAGAAAAATTGCACATTGAGAACGATCGATAATAATTCTGTCAAAACTAACTTCTCTCTGGCTCCTCAATTAGAGATTTTTTATCTATATTACTGTTATTTTAAAGATTCGTTTAGAAAAACACCTACAATAACAGATATGATAATAGGGTTTCGAATCACTAAAAATCAGTAGGTACGCATTGTGGCAATAAATCAATGGGCACTGGAGCAGCAAAGGGGCCACAATGGCTCAAAGTCAAAGTCAAAGTCAAAGTCAGTGTTTATTTCAACATTGCATATGCTGATATACTAAGGGCACAGGCAAAAAGCCAACTTGGGCTTGGCGGGCCCTGTGTCCCTTATACAGTTCAAACAGCCGTTGCAATGAACATTCACGTATAGTAGACATACAATTTGGCAGATTAATGCAAAGAAGATAAAACCAAACCACCTCAAAAAAAATTAGCGCCAATCCACACTGTGAATGTGGTTGGAAAGCAAAGCTGTAAACGACACCCACAGTGATTACCCATGCGACCTCACTTAAATTCACTCACGTCGCCCTACAAATAGTGAAACCAGACAGAAGTGAATGCACTTAACCACACCCTCTATTACTTCAAAGAGATATTCTTGGTAAGGTTAACTTAATGCACGATGCATGAACGGTGGTAGATTGAGTTGCATTGGTGTAGCAAATGAGTGAAAACTTTTTTTTATAAAATTAAAGCTCAATATCGGTTAGACGACCTGACTTCTCCGTCTCTGCCGTCGCGGAAGGAGGCGATGAGATCGGCTGCAGAGACGGGGGAGGAGGAAGAGGAGGAGTGCGAGCATAAGGAAATACTTCTATTCAGATTTCTGAACGGCAAAGAGTGCTGCCCAGGGGAGTGTTTCCTTCTTCACTGTAGCGCATATTCAGTCCGCGCCGCCTGTTCTCTGCCCACCAGCTGAAACTGGGTATGCAGAGAGGAGCTGGACCGCAGCATCTCATATTCCTCTTGTTCGGTAGTTGACGGAAAGAGAGGAGGGTGCTCAGGGCTAAAGTCGCACACCCCGATTATGTGGCAGAGTGTTCCTACTTCTGAGCAAAATATACATCCAGCGTCCTAGCGATTCGGGTGCGTTAAGTGAAGACGCGTCGGGTGTGGGAAGGAGCCGGATTGTATGAGCCGTAGGCTAGTTTGATGTTCTATGGAAAGGTCAGGGTAAGGCGAGGATAGGGTCTGTCTCAGAAGGCGAAAATGCTGAGTTATGTGCCTGAACGAGACAAGCGGGTGACTGTCCCCGTGCAGCTCCATAGCACGAGGGTGAAAGTGCAGGCTTTGTGGGCGTATTCGTTGCCCTCCATGGAAGTGTAAGCTGGTGTCCAGATGTGCTGAATGGACCCATTTCGTCAGTGGTGTTTTGCACTCGCAGTGCAGGTCGGGACACCAAACCTGACTGCTTATTCTTGTAGGCTCATTGGGAATCGGCGACTACTTTACGAACCCCTGTTAGAGTGAAAGGCAAGGCGATGGCTTCCTTTTCTGCTGCCGTCATTTCTTAGGTCTCTAGTGAGGCACACGCAAGCAGGTTGGTTCTGGAGGTTGCCACAATGATGTCGTACTGCTGCCCTCAATGTTGGGAGGTGTTTCTGTAGATAACTGCATGATGCCCACCGAGGATGGTGTTCAGCGCTTAAGCCTGTGCTTGTCGGCGACCTTCGTCGTGTGAAGGGTTTATATTTCAAAGCCAAGGGAGCATCTTTATTTCTTGTCGCCAGAAGTCCAGGAGTATATCAAGCGGATTGGCATTCTGTGCTGCCCAGCTAATCTGTAGAAGGATGCTGCGACCCGCCTCAGTTCTGCTCATTCGGTGCTTCTGGATAGAAAGATGGCTCTCTAGCCGCTCTTCCACCGTGTTGTAGAGCCCCTTGCTAAGCAGCCTTTCGGTGGACGCACTCATGGGAAGAGAAAAGAGAAAAATCATTATATAAAGCATCTAAGTCCTCCTTGCCAAGAAGAAGGCAGGGGGTTGACGTAAGTGATTCTCAAGATGACCAAAGCTTGAACTAATCGAAAGGTATCAGATTCGTTGAGGCCTCGCTTCTTGGTGTCAACTCGCCTGATCATGTGTATGATTTTATTGATAGTGTGTTTGAGGCGCCGCAAGGATCCGTCACTATTGGTGGTGGTCTGAAGATGTAGGCCCAGGATCTTGATGCTGGGGCTTGGAGTGATGGCCTGGCCATCAAGGAGTATTTGAATGTGTTCTTTGGAGTGTCGTTTGTCGTGAGGGCGGATGACAAGGAGGTGAGAATTTTTACGTGTGTAGTGGAAGCTACAGGCTTTAGCACCCAGGGGTACTAGAAGTGAGATGCCATGGGATGGTGTGAGCTTCCTTTAATCGCTATCGCGTGGCATTCAGCGAGAATGCAGGGGTTAAACCCGTAGATGTGCTTGGTGAGTGCACCACTTTTCTTTCCCGTCTCTGCGTGGGCTCGTAGCTCAATCGGTAGGGTAACGGGCTCTTGCTTTGTTACTCTGTTAGTTCCAGGTTCGATTCCTAGAAGTGCAGTAAATTCTTTTTGTTCGCGGGAGTTTTCTGGTGACACCAACGGTCGCGAAAGAACCCTTGGGGGGTAGAGGTAAAAAGCTTTGCTTTAAAGCCACCTCTGCTTGTATCACAGGTCCTGCTTCCGCTCCTAGCCTGTGCTGCGTTCCAGCACAACAGCAGCGCAAGTGGTTCGTCGCTTTTTCCCTTCGCTCCTCAGCACCAAAGTTACGGACCGTCGCTGGATGCTACTGCGCACATTCCTTGGCTCAGCGACACTCTTCGTATCAAGCACGTCACCGCGGTGACATCAGAGGCACCTGCAGCATCGACTACAAAAGGCTGGCGTTCCCCCGGCATCGTCAGTGGGCACTGGAGCAGCAAAGGGGCCACAATGGCTCAAAAACCGCCTCTGCTTGTATCACAGGTGTGTAACAACATCCCATTGTACGCGAAAAGAAGTAGCAACCGATGTTTATTGCTGTTCGCGTGCCCACGGGTGCTTTGCGCTGTTCTGACAGAGTGTATACATTGTGCTGAACTTTTGTTGCTGTCCACGGACGTCGAAACGAACCCTGGTCCAACTAGTAAAACTCGCGCTGGTTCTAATAGTGTTACTGACGACAGTAGTACTAGAGATGGCAGCGCGATTTTGAGCATTTTAAAGGCTGTACAAGCGCAAGTAACGACAATACAAATAAGCAATAATGAATTGAAGGGAAGTGTTGCGCAGGTTCATGCAAGTCAAAAAAGTATTGAGGCTGGACTGGCTGCTATGGGAACTAGACTGACAGTCGTTGAAAAGAAACTGCAAGCTTTATAATAACAGCGCTACCGACACAGACAGAAAGAAGAGGGCACAAACACGGCGCTGACTAACAACTGAGATTTATTGCTTAGGCCCTCACAGAAAAAGAGTGTAGATTTCTAGCGCAGTAAGCCCACCCTGGTAATCTTTGTCTTGTTTCCAAACTGATTACAAAATGGACTTGTGTTTTGTGTTCATCGTACTTCTTTCCCCGTAAGTAGATTAACTTGTGAATAAACGTAAAGTCAGCATGATGCCACGCTCACGCTCTCATATGGTCACGTGTTAATTTAGTGTTTCCTTCTCTTATTTCCTTTTGTTGTTTTTGCCCATGTGTGTATAAAAACCACTGGCCTAAGCAATAAATCTCAGTTGTTAGTCAGCGCCGTGTTTGTGCCCTCTTCTTTCTGTCTGTGTCGGTAGCGCTGTTATTATGAACATGTACCAACTCGCCCAGTCTTCCGTTTTTGCAAGCTTTAGACGAGATCGAGGTTGATGTGCAGTCTACAATTCACCACCTTACCCGCCGCGGTGGCTCAGTGGCTAAGGCATTACGCTACTGAGCACGAGGTCGCGGGTTCGA
This sequence comes from Haemaphysalis longicornis, assembly GCA_013339765.2. Lineage (NCBI taxonomy): Eukaryota > Metazoa > Arthropoda > Arachnida > Ixodida > Ixodidae > Haemaphysalis > Haemaphysalis longicornis. The sequence goes on along the minus strand of CM023450.1, from coordinate 212,881,619 downwards.
TTCCCGGCCGCGGCGGCCGCTTTTCTGATGGAGGCGAAAAGCAAAAACGCCCGTGTGTACGAGATTTCGGCGCACGATAAAGATCCCCTGGTGGTCAAAATTAATCCGGAGCCCTCCACTACGGCGCGCCTCATCGTCTGCGTTGCGTCGGCGCGTTAAACCCTACAATCCATCCAATTCACCACCTTAAAAAACAAAATCATTTTCTTCAGTCTCGAGTTGATGAACTTGAAGATATGGCTAGGAGGGATAACCTTATTTTTCATGGTTTGCCAGATGGAAAAGAAACTTGGGAACAAACAGAACAAAAAAATCCTTGGCTTGCTCTCATCTTGCCTTCAGGGTGAGATATGTGGCATTGAACGTGCGCATCGTCTTGGACAGTTTTTACCTTCAGGATGCCGTCCAATAATAGTTAAGTTTTCTAGGTTTAAAACAAAAGAAAAAATTATTCACGAAAAGAATAATCTGAATGTGCGCAATGTCAACGTTACCGAAGACTTCTCGCCTGCAACACGCCTAGTTCGCAAAAAACTAGTCCAATTTGCCAAATCGTAGCCCAACTTTCCGTCCTTCCAACTAAGGTATAAAAAACTTCTTCTACATGATAAATACTACGTTTACGACCACGTAACAGATTCTGTGATTGAAGCAACCACGCTTTATTCCCATGAAAGCAATACTCCCGGTGTGTCCACCGCCCCTCCCGAACAACTTCGGTTTCACCAAGATAGCGGATAGCGAGGGGTAGTGGTAGTAGTTCCCATTTTACGGATGCTTGCATTTTATGCACGAATATCAGAAGCTTAATCAGCAAGTGCACTGAAGTGTCAGCAGCAACTAATTCTTCATCTGAAGATATTGTAGTGTTAACGGAAACTTGGCTCCATAGGAATATACGTGATAGTCAACTTTTTGATTCATTTAACCAGTTCCATCTTTATCGCCGCGATAGGGACGCAAGGCAAGGGGTCGGTGTTCTCGTGGCTGTTAAAAAACAATTCGAATCCTTTTTACTTAACATACCGTCTGTTTAAGAAATCGTGTGGGTGTCTGATAAGCTGTCGTATCGCAGAATGATTTTCGGTGCATGCTATCGTCCACCAAATTCCTCGCTGACGTTCGTTAGCGACCTTCACGACGCTATAAACATGGTTGTATCTCGATACCCAGCATGTCCTATTTTCTTACTGGGTGATTTTAACTACCCAGGAATTGAATGGTCGGCATAAAATACCGTTTTCGACAGCGTTTTCATCTAGTACCCAGCAATTTATTGACTTATGCTTAGCCTTTAACTTAAAACAATTAGTATCGGAACCTACGAGAGTAACGCCAACTACCGCGAATATATTGGACATTGTTCTTACAAACTGCCCTGATCTGTGTTCGCAAATAACGTACATGCCCAAACTGAGTGATCATGCCCTTTTAAACTTAACTGTAACAATTCAAGTGCAAAAACGTTCCAAAAAAAAAAAAAACAAGAACCATTCGAAATTATAACAAAGCCAATTTTACGGAAATAAATAGTGAACTGCATTTATTTATAGTTGATTACTTAGATGGATTCGATGAAGGATCGCTAGATTGCAACTGGGCGTTATTTAAGAACAAGATCATTGAATTAACAGATCGCTTCATACCTACTCGGGAAATATCGTGTAATCCTCACGCTCCCTGGTATAATCCAAATATTAGGCGCTTATCAAACCGAAAGAAGCGGCTGTAGCGTCTCGCCAAGACATCTCACAGTATTTATAGGTGGTCCTTGTACCGCTCAGCAGTGAATGAATATATCACAGCTGTCTAAAACTGCAAAGTAAAACTTCTTGACAAATACGATGCCTAGCTTTTTGCAAAATAACCCGAGGAAATTTTGCCGCGTCGTCAACCCCACGGAAGATTCTCGAATAATGTTAATTGACGCAAACGGCGAACCAATGCTCAATAATGAGTGTGCTAGTGCGCTGAACAAAGTATTTTCAGATGCTTTCTCCTCCAGTTCCACTTCTTATTTACCCAACTTTAAGGGTCGGGCCTATGTAGCGATGTAACCTCTGCAAATTGACCCAAATGGAATAATTAAGATTACTGACTCACTTAAAACTAGTTCTTCCGCTGGCGTTGATGGTATTAATTACAAATTCCTTAAAAGTACCAAACACAACTGTTCTATTATCCTAGCTAAACTTTTTCAGCAGTCACTAGAACAAAGTAATATCCCTGATGATTGGGAAATAGGCAAAGTGGTACCCGTCTTAAAATCTGGAGATAAACAGTCCGCTTTCAATTACAGGCCAATATCTTTCACTAGCATACCGTGTAAAATCTTTGAACATATAATTTATTCTCTTGTTGCCAACTTTCTTGAATCTAATTCATTTTTTGACCCGGCACAGCACGGCTTTCGAAAGTCTTTTTCATGCGAAACCCAGTTAATTTTATTGACTAACAAGCTTCACTCTATTCTTGACAACCGTTCCTCTGCCGACTGCATTTTTTTTATTTCTCAAAAGCGTTTGATAAAGTACCGCACCCGTTACCTCTTCACAAACTAAGAAATATAGGTCTCGCCACCGGCATAATCAATTGTATTGAGTGCTTCCTCGTGCATCGCCAGCAATTTGTCACAGCCGATGACACCGTTTCCTATTTAAGCCCGGTTATTTCAGGTGTACCCCAAGGCACCGTTCTGGGTCCACTACTTTTTCTCATCTACATCAATGATTTGCCTGAGTGTGTTTCATCATCAGTGCATTTATTCGCTGAAGATTGTGTCATTTTTAGGAAAATTGATAACGATATTGACATATGCACACTTCAGTCCGACATCAATTCCATATCCCATTGGTGCAGTACATGGCAGATGACCTTAAATACTAATAAGTGCAAATCAATGCGAATTTCCCGTATCGCTACTAACCCGCACCCGTATATACTTAATAGGAAAATCCTGGAAGCTGTTACTTCATATAAATACTCGGGCGTTCATATTGCCGCGAACCAAGCATTGGGTTTGTCTATTTGTGTTTTGCTTTGCCGCCCGGCTACGCCGGTCTGTGTTATCGGTGTTGTGTGTGCCAAGAGAGGCGCGTGTGCCCTTCTTTCTTTCTGTGCCGCATGTGTTATCTCTTCTGATAGGGAGAGCGTTCCGAACTAACGCGAGCAGCCTAGAACAATCTTGGTTGATCTACAGTGTTCTGGATACAATTTGACTATTCCAGAAACTCTCGCGCCGAGTGATAAATTCCCGCTGAGCAGATGCCGCGGCATTCAACTCTCGACGCTGAACTACGCACGTCGCTTTCTTGTCTGCTGTTTCGCCGCCTGTGTATTCTTTGAGTTGTTAGGGGAGCACAAGTTCGCTCCAATAAAATTATTTCTTTGAAGACAACTGCATCGTCTTTGGCTTCGTGACAATATCACTGCTGACCTATCTTGGAATCTTCATATTGATCATATAACCAATAAAGCTAATCGAATGCTTGGCTATGTAAGACGTAATTTTCATTCCGCTCCTTCTTCGGTAAAACTGCTCCTTTTCCAATCCCTTGTCCATTCACAACTTGACTATGCTTCATCTATATGGGACCCATGTACTGAAGTGCTGCGTAACCAGCTGGAATTGATTCAGAATAACGCCGCACGATTTATTCTTTCCAACTACCAGCGAGCAGCCAGTGTCTCCAGAATGAAAACTAACTTGAATCTCTCTTCACTGACGTCCCGACGCAAAATTGCACGTTTGTGCTTATTCCATAAAATATATTCACACAGCATGCTTCACAACACACTACTTAGTCCCCCTTCATACGTATCTTCTCGTTTAGACCATGCTCACAAAGTTGGTATTCGTACTTGCAACCCCAAAGCCTTTTTTCACTCTTTCATTCCCCGTACTTCTAGGGACTGGAATCATCTTCCTTCTGATGTCGCTACGATTAGCAACCCGGGCTTGTTTTGTTCCGCTGTGTGCAACGTCATCACCTCTATTTGTCTATTGTCTGTAGCGATACAATGGTTCCTGCCAATCCCACTTGTTTTGCTGTTTTGTTTTTATTGTTTTAATTTATTTTTTATGTGTTTTGCGAGGAATGCCAAAACTGACACGAAATTGCAACTGACCTCCTGTATTACTCCTTACAACATGTATACCTTAGCCGCATTTCTCACGTTGTAAAAGAATGATTACAACCTTATTTACTGTTTTACGTTTGTTTTAGAGGTGATATGTACTCGCAATGTGTTCGTTGTACTGCATTTTTCTTATTTCTTGTTATGTATTTACCCACTCCCCTCTTCAATGCAATTGCCTTCAGGGTATTCCAAATAAATAAATAAATTATTGATGAGCCCCCCCCCCCCTCTCTTCCCCCCTCGCCTCCAAATAGTGCTACTAAAAACAACCAAAATAATGCATTCAAGGCCGAGAACCAACGGGCTGACACTATAAAAAGGGAAAGCGGCTGCGCCAGTTTCCAACAAGGCTTCATTTTTCTTGCAAGCAAAAAGAGACTATGAGGACCGATAAGCCGGAGAATTGGGATAACACGCCACCCGGGGATTATTCCTGAATCCCTTCAAGCTTAGCGTTATATTTTCTAGGATGACCTGTCACAGCCCAGAGTTTATCCGATTTGAGGACTGGAAAGTTCACTTCGAAAATCTGTTGCTTACCCGTGTACGAACTTGTATTCGCGCTTGCCCTAAAAAGAGCAATATCATTTATACACGTTAAACGCCAAGGAACAAAGCCTGACACATTTATGGAAGTTTCGAGTAACATCTCAAGCAGCTGCCTTTCTAAGCCTGGATCATGGTATTGTAGTCAGTAATCTTCAGAATAGCGGCCGGAAGGATATTTTCGCTCCGGTATTTCTTGATAATTCAAAATGGCGTATTCCTATTCTGGTATAATGCAGGTTTATTCCGGTGTGAACCGAGAGAGGCTCATGTTCCCAACCCTAATTCCCAGCCCTCCACTTCTCGCCGTTTTGCCCATCTTCCAACCTTGTTTGATTAATTGCCGGTAATATTGTGTACAGAACAAAGTGTTCAGCATCGTATTATTCAAAAAACGTCTACGGCATACAATAATTAGCGTTCTTCCGTGAGAGAAATAAGGACGGCGCCGAGCAACGCCGGAATCGGACATGTCCATCCAAGCGTGGAAAACGTAAATATTTGATTGTTAATTGCATAGCCTTGATCGGAGGTTCTTAATTGCATGCTCGTAATCGCATCTCTTTATTCGCACGTTTACTGAACCTTGATGTACATGCACTGAAGATCACATGCTTAATAAAATCCTAACATTCAATGGGGAATGCCGTCGCCGGAATTCTTGTGCCGCAGTGCCCCGTTTAGTTATCGAAGGTGGCGACACAGCAACCGTGGGATCCGCGCAGATGTTCGGATTAAACAGCCCCGTTTAATTAATAGCAGCGCTAGCGGTGCTTAAACACGACCAGGGCTAAAAAATCAAACGACACGAACGCGCCAGTCTGGTTCACTGACTGCCGAATGCAATCAAATCTTCCGTTTCCGCGCAGAGATATCTACCCTTAATCCCGGCGTCGCGGGGTGTCCTACAGCTCTCCTTCTCCTGCGCCTCCCCGCTTCATCTTCCGCTCTGACGCTGACATTTAACCTTTACGCCCGTCCATCCCCCTCCGCCAGGTGGCGTGGCGGCGACGCCGACAGACAGTGACCGCGGCGGTGACGGCGCGACATCCCCGCCCTAGCCTTCCCGGCATGCCGCGCGGCGATCGATCGGCCGTCGCTCGGCTGGCTCGTCCGGAGGGAGTTCCCGGTTGAGCAACCCAGCAGCAGCCCTCGGAGAACGGGCAGGGAACGGAACTCTTCCATCTTTGCGCAGAAAGCTGCGGCTAACGCTCCTGAAAAAAGCGGACTTCTGCTTCCAGAAATTCCTGTGTAAGTTGGTGGACAAAACCAACTTCGAGGTCGTGCCTTCTTTAATGAATGAGGTTTTTTATGACCGGAAACACCATTTTTGCAGCAGCACTTTTCAGAAGTCTATAGAAACCAAATAAAGGTTTCCCGCTTACTTGCACATTAATTTCGAAGGCAGCGCAACAACTGAAATGCGCTGTAAGCAAGTGAGGAAGAAAATAAGGTTGCCGCAACATGTTTCAGCCCGTGGCCGAGTTCTGGCACGACGCTTTAGATGCACTCAGCAACAGGTTCTCGCAAAAGTTCGTATTTTTCTTTCATGCACAAGGAGTAATTTTCCCGCTGACCGAAAGAAAATCACATGACCTAATTTAAACTTCGAAAAACTAGGTCATGACAGAAGGCTAGATTAAAGTCCTTCTAGAATTTTTTCCTCAACATCAGTTGCAGATAATAGAAACACGCTTCAAAATGAGAAACGGAGGAAACAAAATGGCGGTGCCGAACCGTGCTCTACGCATATCCCAGTGACCACTCTCCGTCCCTCTTTCCCTTTTTCACCTTCTCTCTTTCCCCCATCCCTCGGCGGCCCACGAAGGGAGAGGAGTCGGTATTCCGCAGCGTACCGGCGGAGCCCAGAGGCTCGGGCTCGTTCCATGGCTGCAGTCGCCGCGTCATCCAGCGATCGCTAAGAACCTCTGCACTGACGGAAAAGGTGAGCTACCATGTCTTACATCGTGAAACTGCAGATTCAATCCCGAAGAAACAGGCTTCGTGATGGAAGTAGTTTTCAGCACCGATCGCTGCAGTAATAGTGGACGCACGAATTTCAAGAACTATGCAGTCGTTCTCAGGAGGACCCCGTTATCTCTTTGTGCAGGTATCATCCCCATGACACCGAATGAATAGCGACGTCTCTGTGAAACATTGCAGTGAACAGGTGGAAGCACGTGCAGCCTCTACTCATTCGCCGTGACAAGCATTATCAGAGCACGAAATTGACGCAGAAACTACAGCCCGACCTGCCGAAAACAAAGGTTTAAATTTACACCATTATTTGGGACCAGTAGGCGTCATTTACTTCGTTCTCACAAGCGGATTCGGCATAATAGTGTGCATAGCAATAGCGCATTACTTGGCAGTATTCATCGGTAAGCAATCTGTAAAGAAATACAGTTTAATGCGTGTGCATTAGGACTACGCACACTAGGCACAGCTACACATTTAGTAGCGCTAGTTACAGGAGCTTTCGTAAAGATTCTGTTTCACCCAGTCAGTAACGACTTCAGCATGAACACCTCGATACCTTTTAGCGAGTATGTATTGCTGTGAGGAAATAACGTCAGATTCGAACGCGGGCATGCGAACCTTATCCTTTATTTTTAATTTCGTTTGTGTGCTTCGTTGAACGCGCGACGTTTGCTCTCAGTGCTGCGACGACGCTTTTAGTACGCGCAGTAGGCATGCGCCTGCTCGGTATCAGGTACAGAAAATGTTTGCACTTTTTCTGCGAATCGTATTAATTGCGACTCCAGAGTTTTTCAAATCGGTTCCAGCGTTAAATTACAGCATCGCGAAAGAATAAGTTTCATAGGTTCTAACGTAAAAGTAGGGCCTGCTATCGAGCACAAGATTCAATCTAATATTTTTGGGAAAAAAAACAAAAGTAATCAACTTGCCTCCCCAGTTTTTAATGTGCTACTACCGACTTTTAAATAGCATTTTTTCCTCTGATGTCGACCTGTTGAACGTTGCTATTTGGTAAGATACCTCCTTTGGGAAGCGTAGCTGCCCAGGAATGAGAACAATAGAAATATATTATGGCTTATGAGCAGTACAGCGAAACCCCATACTTTAGCGAAGTTCGGATGCGATGCTTGAGAGAGAGATGAAGACATCTTTTCTGACACTTGCACTTGCAACTAGTGCAGACATGTGTAGGAACTGTACTGTTATTGAAATTTGAAGTGGTCAGTATAGTACGCGTACTCTTACTTTTTTATTTTCGTCGTTGTTCGAACTGCGATTGGCGATTATAAAAATGCAACTCAATTCGAAAGCTTCAGGCGGGTTTCTTGCGACGGTTTCGCAACATATCCCTACACCACAGAACTGTCACATAGGGACCTTCGATGAGAGGCCGAAAACTCAAAGCACCAATTTATTTTTTTCTTCCCTATACGGAAAACTGCTACCAGAGACTGGTATCAATCTATTGATGTTCACAGCGGCTGCACGCACCGCACTGTGTACGAAGGCAAATGTTGCTCCGGCAGTTGGACGACCTACGCACGGACGAAGACGAAACGTTTTTACTTAAACTTCCACATCATCCCGAATTCCGCAAGCAAGATGAAACACAGCGCAGCTTGGAAAATCCAGAATAGTTCGCTTGAAGAATGGGGAGTTTGAGTAACAAATATGGCCTGTCTTTATTTATTTGGGATGGCCGAACAACGCGCGTAGCATACTGAAGGAAGCACATACACAACACGAATTTTTCGCGCAAAGCTTCTTTCGCGCTAAATTTGGCAGCAAACCGACGACACGCACTATAATAACTAGAACTGAGCTCCCTCAATTCAAAACACAGAATGAACAATTCCATGGCTCGAAAAGCGGAAAACATACGAAACTGATCCTGCTAGCGCAATAACATACGTACTGGTGTTAGAAAGGCAGTGTAGACGTAAAGTATTTATTGCATGACAATTTCCTGATATTATACCTTTATTAAGATACGTGATACTGGGAATAAACATTCAAATATCCAAGTTGCGTGTATCGCTGAAATACCGAGAAGGTGAGGACGGTGCAAAGGTCCACGGTTTGTTTGTGCTTACAAGGCCGTTCCCTACTGGATAACATTGACATCAGACTAATAGTTTCAGCTTAGCCTTAGAAACTTTCGAACCAACTGCGTCTAAATATATTCCTTTCACGTGAAGACTGCAGTTGTAACGCGTGAAAAGAGGACAGGACATCGACTGCCTTGCCGAAGCTCTTTATGCGTGCCACGACACCAACGACATTTTTTTTTTATGACAGCGTAGTTGCTTTCGTTAAGAGTACTCCCCTTTGCTGTCGTCCTGTCGTAAGGGTGTAACACCCCGCAGCAATTCGCTGTTCTGTACGCGCGTATAACTTACTTACCACTGCATAAAAGGACATTATATCCGCAGTTTCGCCTCAATAGCAATAAAAGGAGGACGTCGTTGCGACAGAACCCTCTTTGAAACGGCCCTTTTTACGACGTTTCTAAAAATCCTACGCGCCGTGATGTTTCCAGCGGAGTTTGAGACTTCCACTGCGGCGCATGGGATATCTTTCCTCCAACCTTGTCGGAAATTTTAAGAACAGAGGGTAATTAAAAAAATAAGATGGGCTGGTTATTTGGAAGTCCTCTACGGACTAACTGTGGTCTCAGCAAAAGGACATATCTGGTAACGTAGCAGCACATTTTCCAAAGCACCACTCCTGTACTCCTTTTTATGTTGTGCTTTTGACCAATACATGCAACCTTGTCAACTCAGCCATATAAGTGCTCTAGAAGGCGCAATGTTCAGCACTTATATAATCCGCAATACGCAAAAAATGCGGCGGAGATTGTCACATAGTAACAACACTCGGCGGTCACGGCGTAAAGAACGGTACTCCTTTTGTTTCCAACACATCAAACATTCATAGTTATTTCTCGCGAAACTGTTGGCGATGGGCGGTGCAAATGTGCACCGCTTTCTTTTAAAATAGCTCCGTTTTTCCAGCTATGGAAGGATGTAACCACAGGAGCCCATCTGCAGAATTGATCTTTTATGATTATATCCAGGTTCCTTTTTATGACCCTGGTATATCGTGTATAAATGCATGCACATACAGTCTCCCATCGTATCCTACCGCACGTCTATCTAAATCGTAATCGCATTTGTAGTACCAGAATTTGCGCCGAGTATGTACTTTTGAAATGTACCGTGTGCACAAATTTGAGCATTATGGTTTTCCTAATATTAGGCACCGGGAGGGGCGCGAAGACCACCTGGACAAATAACTTGTGTGGCCAGAAGTACACCGAGTGAGATGGTAATTATCGTTGTCGGCAGCTCAATGAACTAAAATTGGATAAGTAACCGTTGACTACGTGGCTACGTGGCTACGTTTGTATTGAAAAGTTAGATGCAGTCGTGTTTCTACACAGTATCAGTTGGCAGAATTCTTCTAGCGTGTTTGGGCTCCGATATATCCGGACTGTCAAGTTTAATTGTCGTTCGCATGATCGCGCCTGCAAGAGAGTTAGGATTGGCGCAAAGCCCCTCCCTGATGTGACGCGGCTGCTGCATGCGGTGTCTAGTCTACAATAGAGCGGAGGCATTGGTAAAGATGATAACTGTCCATCTCCCCTCTCAGTTGGAAAAATCAAGATATGAAAGCGCAGCAGGCGCAACAGCCGCGTCTGCCAGCCTCTTCAATCGCCACTTGATATTTTCGCAATTCCTTATATGCACTTATACGATCCGCGAAACGCAAACAAATGCGACAGAAATCGCCACATTGTGGTTAAGCCTGCGGTCACATCATAAAGAACACTACTCCTTTGGTTTCCTACACCTCAAACAATCATTGTGATTTCTCACGAAATATTTGGGGACAAGCGGTGCCAGGCGTACTTTCGTGAACAGCCACGCCTGACCGATGTCGCTCAGGTAGGGGCTGCAGAGTTCATTGTGCTAGGGACAGTAAGGCACACACAAACGTTCCCAGTGGCATGATTATGTCCTCTCATTGCCATCGTCATTATAATTTTTTGATTGCGTCGTTTTTGTCTGTCTGTTATTATAACGACGAATCTGACAAATCACGCTTATTAAAGAGGAGCTTTACTATTCTCACTGATCGCGTCAGTAACGCGAAAAGGCCGGGTGAAGTAAAAGAAAAAAAAACGCTTTCCGAGCCCGAAATGCAATCCGGGTCCCTCGAGTTATGAAGCCGGCGTCTCTCTGATGGCTCCATTTTGACGTGGTCAGCGCTCACTGCAAACCAAGACGACAACCAAAGAACCTGTCACGAGAAAGCTGCGAATTCAACCATCGTCGTATTACACTGAAGGGTGCAGAATTTTTACCACTACAAGTACGCTATTAGCATTAAACTTGTTTTTCTCATTTTCCAATTCTAATTCTCGAATTACTCCTGCCACCCTTCTCTAGTGTGACGTTGTTCTCTTATTACATCTTCATTATTGAAATTGAGGAGAGAAGTACTGCGCATACTCCAAATATTTTTCTACAGTCATTCTATCTCCATAAAATTCATTTTGTCAGATTCAAATCACGGTTTGCTAATAACGATTAAACAACAGAGACGAATACAAATGTTGCCTCTTCCGTTGTTTGAAAACCATTCCACTAACCCTTTCCAATGCCAACTTGCCTAAACGGTTCTTTGAATGCATAGATTTCGGTCATATACATCAGAGTGCTAACTTACCCGATTGGACAGAACGAATGCCTTTACTCCCTCCTCCCGTCCACTGGTCGCGAACGTCGCAACCTAAGGTCATAGAATGAACAGTGTGATGGGCTCCACCGGATGATTTTAAGACCCGTTTATTTATTCCCACTGCAAAATCAATGTTCCATTTACAGACAGGCGCCAACAAATACTCCAGGCACAAAGAAAACACTCACCTTAAAAATGAATAATTCTTCATTATTCTCATTATTCATTAACCTCATTATTCTTGGTCAGAAACATAGGGGGTCAGAAATTAAGCTTGCACCCACGCGCAAGACGTGAATGGCGAAGCTGTTGTAGGTGAGCATTGCCGGGCACATAGTTAAGTTTCAGTATCATTGCTTATTTGCATAATCGCGGTGCTTGTAATCGTCGTCATAAGAATCGATGAGGTTGTAATTTTTTTCGCGGCAAGTGGTGGATGCCAATTCATCCATAGCATTGTAATTCATTCACCAGCTCATCTAACGAACTTTCAATAAGTCGCGCAAGGATTGAATCATAGTAAAGCTGCAGGATTTCTTCATACGTGAGCGTTGAAGGACACATCACCACTCATTTGTACGAGTTTGAAATTGCTGATGTACATGTTAGGTTGTTGCTTTGCAGTGTGAAAGTTTAGTAGTCATCGTCATATACCTCAATATCGTCGTGTTTCTCTTGTCAAGCATTGCGTGCACCGCATTTCTTGACGACACCACTAGAGTTTGTTTTCCTAAAGCCATATACGGCAGACCCTGTTTACGGATACAGCAGACTTCACAGCCATAATTGTCCAGGTGGCAGCGGTAGCCGACTGGACGGGTGAGGTGATCACGTCAGCCACCATACGCTCCAGGGAACAGTACGGAAGCGGAAGAGTGTGCAATAGCACTCTCTGTGAGCACTCGCCCTTCAGGGAACCCAATAAATATTGTATCCGGCTAGCAAGAGGCATGCCGAAATTATGCGCAAGTACGTATCACCCCGATCTCCCATCAGATCCTGCAACGAAACCGACACATTTCACCAGTACGTCTAATCTGGACACCTGGGCATGCGTGTTTCCCTGGCAATGAACGCGTTCAGGCGATAGCCCGAGGCCTCACACACCGGGCGCCAGCGGAAGACCAAACCAAACAAGACAAGACAGAAAGCATTCCACTCACAGACACACATATACTACAACACTACAGACTCTTCCGTAGGACACTTACTGGCCACACGCGCAACTCACCCGTGAGGAAGCCGCTGCATGGCGCCAGCTACAAACGAACACATTCTCTATCCTCTCGATCCGGCACACATTCTACCCTACCATGTACACAGACAGATGCCCATACTGCGGAGGACACCCGAACCTGTATCACTCCACATGGGAATGCCCGAACCCCCCGAACCAACTGCCTATACCCAGCCTCTCCCCATCGGGATGGGAAGCCGCTCTTTCCAGCTCAGACTTGGAAGACCAGCGCGGGCTGATCGACCGGGCGAGACGGTTCGCAGCAGCAAATGGGGCCCTTGACTAAGGGCACCATCCCCTGAGAGATAAAAAATCTGACTTTAAAATAAAGGTTTCTACTACTACTACTACTACTACTAAGTGAGCCGCAGACTACGCAGTCGCCGCGAGGCACACGCTCACAAAAATTCGGCATTTTCTGGGTCCTCGACATCATTGACAGTTTTTTATGTATATGTGTAAGACGCTAGGAAGAACTGTTGCAATGTTTATGCAGCTCAGTTTCTATTTTTTGTTTCGCACTCGGGTTTAGACCTCTCATTTTTTATTTTAGCTTTTAAGCCAGTTAGCATCTATATTGAGACCAATTTTTAGTAATTGTAAAGTCCGCCTGAATTTTAGATGCGCTCAAAATTATCAACGCGATCCCTGAACTACATATTATCGACGAGCCCTGAGGCGCCACAGAGAGACTTGGTGGGATAAAATGTGGGCCTATATCCCTAAAGGTGACGTGACAAATTGCTTTTTTTTGGGTATATGCCAATGAGCCGTGGAGTAAATTTGCAGACGATGAACAGAGTGGCTAGTCCATGTTTTTCCCCAGTGCAAATATTACTGAGTTCCTCGCGCATCGCACAGCGCAAGCAGATGACTGGTGTTAGCGCCTGGAGTTGCCATTCATTATATCGATTCCCTGGTCATCAGTCTGGTGTTTGTTTCGAAGATACTAGCCCGCATTTCATTACCCTACGTAATGCTTTAACACGTCGTCTTGCCGTTTTAATGCTCCCCACGCGCTTAATTTTCGGCGTAATTTCGCGTGCCCTTTCAGGTACGAATGCACCGAGGTATCAGTGCCTTGTGCGTGTTTTTAGCGGCGAACGAAGGCAAAATAGCTTCATCGCAATGGAAAACGGCGGTGGTTAACACACGCCAAAGGCTACCTAAACGCCCTCTGCAACATTTTCAGCGACTTTTGTATCATTTCAAACAGTTTTAGAACGTGGTTCATAAGTATGCTCAGTCGTTATAAAGTACGTTGCCATGTAATTCCAGGGCAAGTATTTCTTACTGTAAGAACATCGGGCCCCTTGAAAGTGACTCAAGTGATATTGCTATCCTTCGCGCGTTCTTCAGAGTCAGAAAATTGTTTGTATCCTTATGCGAGTGCACAGAGGGCCTACCCCCTTAAGATTATTTGTCGGTTGCCGCAATGAAGGTATCCGATAATTAGTGAGAGCTGCTGAGCTGTCTGTGAACACGAGCTGCTGAAATGTATTTCATTCAAAGGTGGTAGTAGATCTCATTTCGTACATCAGCCAAACATTCCCCTTGATGGACTGTCTTCTGCAGATCAAAATGTTCTCTTATTTGAACACTTTGCTGTACAGCAGCTACCTTCTCAGCAAGCTGAGTTGGATTCTCTCACCTGGAAGAGAAAAACGTATTATTGAAGTGAACTATATTTGTGTTGAGTTCACTTGAGGACCAAAGTTTGAAAGAATTGCAATCGACCTTCTGCTGTGAAAATCTTTGAGTACAAAATTGTCCAGGATGAACTCTCTGACCCATCAAGTAAGTGAACAAGCGAGGAAGCGGGCATACCAAATGCGGCAGTCTTAGCTGGGTTTTGGCATATCCCGCTACGGATCTGTTTCATAAATGTGCTTGCTAATGGGACATTTGTGTTTTATATTCCACAATAGACAGGATTTATTCATGATCTGCATCCATAAATTCGCTTCAGGTTCCAGTTTAAACACCCTAATGAAATACACTGAATGCCCATTCGGCCTCAGGACTTCTTGTGGAAAACAATTCTCTATAATACGGAGATTTCACTCGATAGTCACGGTAGGGTTCACCAGAAGGGTTCATCCATAATAACACAATATTTTAATTTCACTGCTAAATGCAAATATACAAATATTTTCCATAGAGACCCATAAAATAGAGATAAAGAAAACAGGGCTAGAAAACTATATTACCATTCGTGACCAAATGTGCAAATTTTGCGAAAAGACGAGGCCCAGCGTGTGATTAGAACAAAAACAGTATATGCGCTGGGGCAACAGTCGCAGCCCAGATGGTATTATTTGGTCTAATCGCAAGCCCACCGCCGACGATTTTTATGAGTGTGGATCTCACAAAACGTTGCGAGCATATAATGCCCACTTTGCTTCCCATATTCAAACAACTTTGAGAGATTAGAATATCCTTTTTTCCTTCGTTACGATGTCGTTTCTTTCTGCGATGTATTCCTGCGAACCAGCCAGAGAGAGTTAGCTATCACTTCTTGCGGTATTGATTGATTGATTGTAGGGTTTAACGTGCAGACGCAACGCAGGTGATGAGGTGCTCCGTAGTGGAGGGCTCCGTATTAATTTTCCCCAAACTGTGGATCTTTAACATGCGCCGAAATCTCGTGCACACGGGCGTTTTTGCTTTTCGCCTCCATCAGAAAAGTGGCCGCCGCGGCCGAGAATGGAACCCGCGACTTCATGCTCAGCAGCGCAACGCCTAACAACTGAGCCAACACAACGGGTCACTTTTCGCGGTATCTGTTCCTTCTAATTTGAATGGCCCGTAACCTGAACTCCTGTGGGATCGGTCTATGCAGCTCAAAGCGCCACATGACCGACCGACATGTCATTCCGTGAAAGGAAGTCGTGTTTGTAGGGCAGCTCTTTTTCCCCTCGTTCAGGCTGTAAGAGACGTCCGACACAATAGCCCGCCGTGCAGCATATGCGGCCGCCCTTCTGTCCAACTCGCGCCAGGAATAGCCCCCGAAGAGGCGGAGCGAGAGAGCTAATAAGAATCGAGGTAGTCCGGTGACACGCCTGCGTCATGCCCCATGCTCGCTGACATTAGCTTGATGCCTTAGGTCAAGCGTGGGCGCTCCGAATCTGTTTCCCTCGGTATGCTGTCAAATGGGTCGTCCGCAAATTACAACCGCCCCCTTGCGCTCCCCCCCAATCATTCATCTAACCGTAACGTGAACCTGCCCGTAAGCGCGACCAGAAATAGAGTGTTCGTGAAACTGATGTGACTGTCGGTATTACGAAAAAAAAATGACGGTACTACAATGGCAAGCACGGTCGTAAATCATACTGTTTACGGGATTTCATCTGGCGACAATATGAAACAAACTTGCTTATAAGACAGAACACACCTCGATTTTAGACTGTGCGCACGCAGAGAAAGTGAATGCAATGGGAACACCCCATACCTGCGCTTCTAATTCACAGCGTGCTGTGTGCTCCGCGCACAGTGCGGTAGAGAGGACTTTGTGCTAGTACGCACTTTAATTGCCGTGTCTGCAGATCCCTCTGAAATGACTTCCCTGCTTAACCACTGTGTTGCTCTCCGGGTTTTGTCTTCAAGCACTGCCTATTTTCTGAGTTGGCTTATTCTCAAGTGTTTAACGTGTTATTCCCCTGCCAATGTTTTCACTCAACAACAGGAAACAAGAATGCACGTGAGCGTTATATAGCACTGTTTTCTAGCCCTGTTTTCTTTATCTCTAGTTTATGGGCCTTTATGGAAAATTTTTGTATATTTGCATAGCCTTGTCTAATGGCCTGAACTTGTATTCTCTTTCTATCGTAAGACCTGTCTATACTGATGCTGTTCCTTATAGTGCTGATACTGCTCAATCGAGGGGACTATTTTCTTTGCACTGTGCCGCCAAACGTAACACCATTGACGTGGAGGCTTGTGGGATGGTCCAGCCCAGCCATTGTTTCTGCAGTTCCGATGCCTAACAATGGCGGTAAAATAAAATAAGAGTAAAGAATCAAAGTTATTTTCGACGTGCAATATATGGGTCTTCTTTTTTCGGTGAGAAAAAAATGTATTTCGTGTCACCTACATCAATTTATAGGGTGAATACTTTTAGGTCTGACATTTGGCTTTTTTTACGCCCGAAGCTGAAATGATTCGACGTAATACCGTAGCACTGCGACTCGCTAGGGAAGGATATATAAATACACGAGCACGGAAGTGGTCTTCAAATTACAGATTCATGGTGAAAAACTAGACCAACTTGCCATCTTACTTCAAATTATAGAATAGGAACGACACTTTCAGCCGTACCATCCACCGGCTACAGAGTAACGCGCTGACGTCGCTTTTTATGGCCGCAGTGCCGACGCCTGCTTCAGAACTTCCAGAAGGAGAACTACCGTGCGCAGAGGGTCCTCAGCTGGAGATTTATGGCGAAATAAGGCTACCTGTGGGTCATTCTCATAAACCCAAGCATTACCGCTATACCTAGTTCACTCTGGCTGAATTTCCCCGTGGTATGCTTGCGCCAGCCCGTGTGTAGAGTGCACATCCTTTAGTGATGCAGCTTTCCTGAATTATTT
Organism: Haemaphysalis longicornis; assembly: GCA_013339765.2. Taxonomy (NCBI): domain Eukaryota; kingdom Metazoa; phylum Arthropoda; class Arachnida; order Ixodida; family Ixodidae; genus Haemaphysalis; species Haemaphysalis longicornis. Next base: position 212,864,384 of record CM023450.1, on the reverse strand, counting down.
AGCGTATTACAAAGTATCCAAGCATTCAGGTATACCGCGAGCACGTTCCCGATCTGTCATCTTGTTGCAACACCGGCGCAGGATTGCCTTCTCTATGAACTTGCAAGGAATTGCTATGCACCCCCAATGGCAACGCCATGAATTTCACAACGGGTTCTGTCCCATTTCCTTGGGAGCGTGCCGGAAATGGGAAATACCAAGTTCCAATATCCTTACATTTTGTTGCGTCAGCAGCCTTAACAAGGAAAGTTAAGGCTATCTTTTGTGTGTGCGCTGTAGTGCTTGCAACAAGTAACTGCAAGATTTGCTGTCTAATTCCCTTTCAATTGCTTGTACCAAGTTCAATTTAGCAGGTTATTCGGTATCGCAGCATTATAGAAAATTATAAAGAAACATAGATTGTTTGATTGATTGATTGATTGATTGATTGATTGATTGATTGATTGATTGATTGATTGATTGATTGATTGATTGATTGATTGATTGATTGATTGATTGATTGATTGATTGATTGATTGATTGATTGATTGATTGATTGTACGGATGAACGGGCCGACGCAACGAGAGCGATGAGGCGCGCCGTAGTGGAGGGCTCAGGAATAATTTTGACCACCTGGGGATCTTTAATGTGTGCCGCCGAAATCCCGAAAAAAAGAGCGTTCTTTCTTTTCGACTTCATGAGAAAAGCGGCCGCAGCAGTCGGGAATCGAACGTGCGTCCATATAAAAAATATATGCTTGAATATTCACGGCATTTTCCTCAATCATTGCGCCCACCCTCACACGCGGTGGCCGAAAACTTTCAGCTTAATGGGTCTCAGTTTTTTTAAGCGATTGGAGGTCTACAGCGGTACGTGGATATTTTAACCCAACAGTTAAATTGTGGCGATCAAGATGCCCGGTTGAGACACAGAGATCGTATTCGTATGAAGCACTAGTGTGACTTCCTGCAAAGCTAACTATGCCGTTATAAAAATATATCACTTTAATATAATACACTGTGTACAATTTTCGAACACACTATATTATTTATTTACTGATGTATCGTGTTTCATAAGTTTCATATGTGACTTTGTCAAACAGAAACCGGAAATCTAATGCAGAACAATTAAACATTCGCTAAGCTTTTAAGGGAGTCCGGAAAATATTTCCCAGTAAGATTCTCAATACGAGATGGCAAGGCATGGCTAGTATACGTTTTGCCCAGGTGTTTAACCAGCCACTGCGCATCCCAAAACGACTGCAAGCACAAGAGCAAGGCTTTGGGTAACAATGTCAATTTCTGACTTTCATAGATAGGCCCCGCTAAACGACAAATTGGATCTGTCAGTTCGCTAGGGGAATAAGACGTGATAGTCACTAGTCACGTAGTTTCCAACAGGTATCAAGAAATTTCTTCTCACCCTATCCTGAGCAAGGAAAAGGCCTCGATACTTTTTGTGCCTCACTTTTCAAGGGAAGTACCCATCGTCACAAACCTTCGAATTTGTCGTACTCGTTGAGATACCCATCCGTCTATCTCGGTAGATGTCCGTAAAGCGATAGCTGCCATAGTTGCTTTGCGCCCGACGGTAATACTTGTGTGAGTGCGCAGACGACAGCGGGGTTCTCGACGCCGGTACACCACGTATGAGGAACTGAAGGCAGCATGTGACCGCCAGAACGGCGCGAAACGCACTGGTGTTTCGGTGGCCGCGTTACAGGCCGCGTTGTAGCAGCGGACGATCATCACAGTTATGTAGCGCTATGAAAAGTCAACACATCCAAGCCTACTAACTCTGGGAATTCGCGTTGACATCCCATCGCAGCTTGCCGTTTACATGATGTCATTCAGTGAAGCCATAGAAACTGGGTAGCGGTGGTTTTATCGCAGAAGTGTAAACACACGCACTTCAGTTCCAGGGCTGGCTCGCAACAGCAACAGACGCAGCTGGCAATCGGATCCCAGAAGAGAAAATGGTGGCGTGCTTCCTTCCTTGCGATTAGGATCAGTTTGGTCACGTGACGAGCTAGTTTAAACAAGCATGCGTGTGTGGCTGCCCAAAGCGAAGGGCTGAACCCTTAGCGCCTCCTCCGAACCCGTCGTTTTCGAGGCGGTAGAGGCGATCGCTAGGAGAGCAAAGCCAGACCGATACAGCTGCGGCAAGTCGCCTGCGATGGACGGAGAGTTGTCTCTGTGGGCAAGTGAACCTTTTCCACCGCCTTTATCTGCGTATGCGCCATTAGCCGTTGCCTTAACTTTGGTTGCTCGCTGTTATCTGAATCACTGCTGCTGAAGGCAGGCTGGACCAAATTACAAAACTGTGGCATACATTGGCTATAGCCACCGGGCTAAGCTATCTGAACACAGATAACCAACTTTGAAAAACAAGTAAATTCGCCAACCGTGCGTCTAAACAACTACCTTTGCGCATGAGGTTAGAGAAGCGAAGCGCAAGGTAAACATGCATGGCAATCAAGCGTCATCACCACGGTAACACAGCGTGATTAGTATACATGGAACAAGGGTCTCCGCCAAGCACGGTCAAAAGAACCGCCAATCGTGCTTTTTGGGATTCCCGCTAGTGGCGCGTTTTGTGGCATAAAAAGTTCTATTTCTCGTAGCGCCACACTAGGTCTTTTTGATCCACTAGAAATCAAGAGGCAAATAACAAACCGTGTCCTAGACTGTTTGTTCAACCTACGTGACCAATTCGTCCATTTTTGCAGCCTTTGTAATCGAGTGTCCTGACACAGGCAAAATAATATTGCAGATTAAACATAACAATAAGGCACATGGGTGAGGGTACTTATCAATTAAAAAAAAAGAATACTCGTTTTCTTTAACATTTCGTAGAATGTTCTAAAAGTTGTTCTCTTTTGTCATTTTGTGAGTAGTATTCTTGGTCCTGAGATATCGCTTGCTAGTTCTTAAGTCAACAGACCGGCAGGAGTCAAAGAAAAAAAGGTTTAATTTTGAATTTTATGTATTCAATGTTCACTGAAATTTCGTCAAGTTGCGTGACTTGCCTTATAGTACCGAGCTGTGGAAAATGATATGACGGAGAAAGAACGCGGGAAAAAAATAAATTTTCTTGTTGTGTTCGCATGGATGAGGAGAAAGTAGAGGGATATTGCTAACAAACAAGAAGATATAAATGTTGATGCTTCCATTCCTTCAACCCGAACGAACTACTCTAGAAAAGCCGGTCTCATTGCAAGCGGGAATGCCAATACGTTGAAATCCCAGATTCCCAGGTGGCCTCAGGAAAATGTGCCTAGCATAAGTTCTTTACACTAGTACATTACGAACACGATCAGCACTTTCGCATCCCAATCCTATTATTGCGCCGTGGTGGAGCGCTGTTGTTTGTTTTGTTTTTTTGCCAACTTGGGTACCCGCGCTCTGAAAGTTATGTATGGCGTTTGCGATAACGAAGCCCCCGGAAAAGTGTGCCCGGTGGGTAAAGACTTGCGAGTTGCATATATTGTGGTCAAAGTCACATGCGGAGCGATCTGAAAACTAAACGTTCATGCCAGCAGAAAAGTGAGATTAACTATGAGAGATAACTCACATTTTTGCGCTGACTTTGCATGATTGGATCACGTATATTTGATTTACGAGCCGACCTTTACGCCCTAGCACTTTAGATTGGTTGATCGAGCGCTTGAGTAAAACTTTCAGTAACGTAGGTTGATCGCTTTTCTTAAAAGGCTTCTTTTTGTTTTGTAAGCATTCTTCGGGAAGGATTCCTAGGACGGCCCGTGCCCTTGAGGAGTTTAAAGGGCATCTGAGACCTAGTCTGAGTGACTGCATGCTCAAAACAATACTAAAAAGGTCACACGAACCACCGGGTACGAGTCCGAAAAGTCGCATATCAATATGAAGGAGTAAAAAGATCGCATTTCTGGTAAAACGTAGTTTATTTTCTGTATCCAACACCCCATCCAGCAAAAACATGCACGGACAATTTTGAGGGACCTTCTTCATCAAAAACACCCCCCAATTTGTTAAAACATCCTAACATTCGAGGTTTTTCATGGCCCTGCTCAGTCCAATGCCTGCTTCGGGTTTTCTTGCCATGACCTTGAGGGCTTCGGGCTCCGCAGGCAGTGCCACGTTCTCCCATGCTTGCGCAGTGCGGCTCAAATTGGGGACCTATATTTAAACATTTCCCGGAAGACCATGTGGCGTTTTTTTTTTCTGATACTGTCTACACGAACTGAAAGGGGCGACACGGACACCGGTGTGCACGATAAACACCAAACAAATCCTTCTAGAGCAAGAACACTAAAAAAACGCTCCTAACTTGCCCAGCTCGCGCCAAACGATGGATGGTGTATCTGTACTTTCCCAGGATGCGCCTGTGGGCTCACGTAATTCACGAACATCGCTCCGCACTTATTAATATAAGCGAGTGCTCGCCGTCATGTACGGCTTTGAGACGAGGCACAGGATATTTATTTGGGGGCTGAGAATCGTGGCATGTTCCCCCCAAAAAAAAGCCCTAGAGCACTTGCTTTTTTTCCTTAGTTTGGGGCGGAGGGCGTGTTTGGTGGCCGACATTGAGGCCATTGAGAAACTTTAATAGGGAATTTTAAAAATATATTCGAATATAATACCCGGATGAAGCGCTTGTTTGTATCGTGGCAGTGGAATTAAGTAATTCCTAAGACGTCTTGGCGAAGGATTATATTAATTATTCCTCGTGAATTTCATTTCTTTTTCTTCATTGGAACTATGATATCATCTACTCGAGTTTGTTCCCTTATCTAAGAAGCTCGTTTCTGTCCCTAAGTGTTGCTCAATTTTCTTTTAATGGCCCATTGAGACGGCCTAAGTTTGTTTTACAGTTGTTTAGTAACGCAGCAAGTTTCCGCTTTGTGTGTCACCACCGGCGGGAAGCATTCGTTGTATACTCTTCCGTATTGAAGTGTAAGGTAGCCTACTTTTTATTATTTGGGATCACCTGCCGAGTGCACCCCAGCCCAAACCTATTCTGCGCCATCCAAAATTGCTACCTGTAAACAACCGCGCTAGTAGCGGTGGGTGAGGGGCTCGTTGTTGCTTCTGATTATGTATACCTCATACCCGGCAGTCAGTGCGCGCAGTAAGTACGATTTAAAATGTTAAAATGTGCTGTTATGAGTGTCTTTTTGAATACTTTTAGCCACTCTAGGATATGGCTGCCTGCTCGATTTATTGGCGAAGGAAGATTTTATTATTCCCATTGAGCGCGGGTCGGCCGTGCTGCCATTAGTTTGTTTTACGCTAGCACTTTATCGATTGTACATTAGCCTCTCTCAGAAAGATTGTATACTGCTATGAATAGGAGAAAAACCTCTAGGGCATTTTTTGCTTTCGGTGATCCGCACGAGTGGATATATATTATAGCACTTGAATAAGTCCAATGCAAGAAAGCACGCCACAGCGCGCACAACAAAATAAATTCACAACTAAATTACAATGTACTCACCACAAATACATGGCTAAAATAGGCCCCTAAAGAAGAATAGAGTTTCTTAGAGTCGACACCAGTGCACTTCATATATGTTGTATATATTGATATATTGAGCCATCTGTTAGGCTACCATGCCGGGGGGAGGGGGGTCCACTTTTTTCATCTTTACAAGACTGTTCACCAGTATTTCAAAAGCCTAAAGACTGAGGCTTCCGGCTTGTTGGTAATCCATACCGCTACACAGCGCCCAAACCGACGACAGGCAAAGAAATAACAAACGAGTAAGCGCTGTTTTCCAACTAGGTTTAATGGAATCCACATCTACATGAATATGCATTCACAACAAAAGGAAACGTCACATAAAATCAGCTTGCGCCTTATCACACACCCGTAGTGATAAAATTTTTGCACAAAACACAACAGCCCTCCGCTCAGCGACGTCGCAATGACAGTCGCCTTTTTAGTGAACTCAGATTACGGAAGACCACAAATAACGTATCTCTTTTTGTGATAGCACAATGGAAGGCGCACTTATAAATTTCCTCACCTTGCATTGCTACTTTGGTGCCTCCGTGATTTCACGTGTTAGTGCACTTATTATGAAGGTCAACCACGACGCTCTCGCTACACAAAGGGCGGGAGCCCTCATAGGCACACGGCAGTACAAGCTTAGGTACCCTTGCAGACCCGCCTTAAATTACTGCCATGCTCACGCAGCCTGTCGTTACGACAGCGTCCCGTTTTCCCTGTGTAGTTTGACGGGGGATTTTGTTAGAGGGGTTCCAGTATCCTTTAGTGTCATACCCACCCACACTATTCGCTGCTTATAAGCGTGAGGCACTGAGTTTGCGAGAGACTGAGACAGAGAGAGAGAGCGGTTGGTGGAGAACAGCAACCCCTTTCTACGCCCGGTTCCCATGCAGCTGACGGGCTCCCGTTTGGTCCGAAGGACAAACTGTGCAGCTCAAGGAACTAACAGCGAAAGTTTCACCTATTTTCTGCCCCTTCTTCTTAGAGTGTGTGTAACCGCGTGTAAACAAAACACATCTCTTATACCTTTACAACTGTAAAAGATAAAAGAGGCAATTAGTTGACCACACGTAGTTTTGTCAAAATACCGTCATTTAGAACTAGAATAGAGTTGAGAAAGTTCACAGAGACCAGTTCTTGAACATCTATAAACGTTTTCTTCAAGACCCATTTAACCGACTTGCTCTGGATAGACCCGCTGCTTGAGATGAACACTTTGTGGTCGTTTAAGCCAGCGCAACTGCAATTTCCGTATGGTTTCAGGGAGCGGTAGAAATAATATATTGATACAGACCATGACTGTGCGTTTCAACTTTTTCTGTGGCGTTGTGTCAATGTTAACAGTGCGGCACTCCCGCCGGGAAAGCAATATGAAGTCCGGGAAAGCTCCCCCTTAAAGTCCTTCCGAGTGCTCGCACCTTTTCCTCTCAGAGCGTTCTTCATCCCTAAACCAGCTCCTCTCTATCGTTGCCCCTAAGTGCTTCGCTCCTGAAACGTGCCAGGAATATTCGACCCTCTTGACGCAGGCCCTGGGCAAATTTTGCAAACATATACCGGAGTTCTTATTTCGTTGACGTTGCAACCCAAAGTGAGATTTGTCATGGAAAGAAATTCGCTTTTAACGAGGATAGTCTTTCTTGTGGTGCTGAAACCCGAATATTCTGGTCTCTCTGTCTATATGTCTGTCTGTCTCTCCCTCGCATCAACCTTCCGTGCAAAAGAGAAAGTATACTATAAGAGGAGTTTTATTTCGACAAAACCTCCACAAACCACTGAATCTGAAAATACACTTCATACTTGCCAATATTGTTGAGAACAAGCAAACAAGACATTAGGCGTAGTTACGGGAATCCATCCAAGCTCGGTTGTATTTTCAGGGTCCTTTTAATTAAAAATGCATGTCCGCTTCATTTTTACGACAGGAAATAAATAACTCCCCCTTAAAAACGGTGTTTTGACGCAAAAATACGAAAAGAAGAGCTAGTGCGGAACAACACACTGCATGGCACCTTTCCCAGAGGTTCAACAGCAACGAATGGTTCCGGTACATTGCGCGCGAGCACTGAAACGCGGTAAAATGGAACTGACGTGAACCGTAGTTATCGTGAGAGGAGCAGGCGGACGCCGAAAGGTTGGCGGGAGAAGGGGCACTTACGTGGCAGAGGCGGCAGAGGGACTGTTGTGTTTCTACGATACTTGCAGCAGAGGGAGTAGATAAGCTGCCCCTTATTTGTGTTCTTTTACTGGCTCTGCACCTTACGCTAGCGGTCTGTTATCCACAGTTACCGGCTGCGTGCCGAATACTAAGGACAATCTGCAGCGGCGTGGAACCTTCACGAAATGCTCACCGTGGCCCTTTACTTGTATATTCGCTGACGGGGAGTTCTTTCTTGGAAGTTGTTATTTTACATATACACTCGCTTCTACGCAGCAGCCACTAATGCGCTTGCCTGCCAAGCATGGTGTTGAGGGTTTGGTTCCTGGCCACGCTGGCTACAAACAGTGTTACCTATGAAGCCGATGTCGGCGCACATTAAAGAAACACTGAAGACGAAATTATTCTGTAACCAACACACAGCTTAGGATTATGTTTGTCGAACAAGACGCCAGATAGATTTTGCTTCTTTCGCTATTAAATCCATGCAGACCCGAAGCGCCACCCTTCAAGCGTGTTCGGTGTGCGAGGATAGCCTTTAAAGGGGCTATAAAAACAAAAAAAAATTTGTTTTGTCTCGATAGCAATGATACTAATTTTGTCACAGAGTTAAAAAAATAATCAATGTAATCAAGAAAATGTATTAAGGAGTGGCGACTCTCAGACATCTTTCCAGCAATTTTCCCAGGGGTCACGGAATCTTGTTTGTCCGATTGGAAGTCACCGATCTCAACAACCGCTAAGAAAAATGACCTGGCGATAGGTAGTGGAGGCTCTAGTTCCGTCGGATCGGATCACTTCAACGAGATACGAACTTAACGACACGCACAAACGTGCGCCGGCGACGCTGGGCGGTCGTTAGGAGGCACCGACACATTAGCGCTCGGCATTTTCTTGGTATTTTGACTGCGGACAGGAAAAATTACGATCTGTTAAACACAGCTTCGCTGTTAATAACGAAATTTCGGGAGGCAAGAATTGGTTCGAGCGGCGCGGGACAGGAGCGGTGGGAGGTCGATGGCAGAGAAAGAGAGACTAAACATATTTATTGTTTTCTAGTAAAGTCTTTAGGGTGGCCTCCCCATTCCAGTAGTCCATTGGCACGGGCCGCTTCATCTGCTGTCTCCACCAACTTGCCCTGGACGTCGAGGGAAGAGCTGGCCAAGGCGCTTTCTCAAAGCTCATAAGCGTGGAAGGGATTGGGCGGGTCAAGTGGGTTTAGTGTGCAGTCGCCGACCCTATCAAAGAGTGTCCCGGATTCCCCACAGAAGCGGCACAAACGCGATACAGGGTGAGGGCTATGTAGTGGTTTCTGCTAGGGTGGGGGTAAGTATTAGTTTGCAGGGTGCGAAGTATTTTGTCATGGCCCTTGGGTGGTTGTTTCTGAGGTGGGGCGTACGTTTGTCTTTTTAGCCGATAGTGCGCGGTAACCTCATGTAACGAGACTAGAGGAAGCGGACGCAAATCTTCGTCTTCAGGTGCTCGGCCGGTCAATTCTCGCGCTGTGAGATGGGCAATCTCGTACTCTGAGACTCCAGTATGCCCAGACGCCCAGATTATCTTGACGGGTCTCACTAGTGGCGTCTGTTGCAGTATTTTAAGCGCAGTCTTGTGTATTCGGCCGCAGGAAAAGTTGCGACAAGCCTGTTGACAGTCGGTAATTACGGTCGCAAACGGTGTTTGGGTAAGCACCAAGGCAATGGCCGCTTCCTCGGCGTGTAGTGGGTTGGCTCGGTCGAGTGATACGCTGGTGCGGTGCTCTTGGCCTATAATAACTGCCGCGGCCTTTGCCCTGCATGTGACCTAGTGGGCTGTCGATGGTGGTGGTGATGATGATGACGAATTGTTGGAAAAATATTTTTTTAAATGTTAGCGATTGAACACAGGTTTTGGCTGAAGACAAATGCTCTTCGTAGTAATTTAGTGTCGGAGAATTATTGTACTGTACGCATTTCTAACCCTAACACGAAAAATTATTTAAATCAAATATCCTCTGATGGGACATCTAATCGCAAAGTATTAGCTTCAGACAAGTCCTTTTTTGTGTCCAGCGTGTAATTGGCATTTGAAAGCAAACATGTTTCGTATTTTATGATTATCACCACAATAAGCAAAATTTGAAAGAAGCAACTACAAACATACGCTACACATAAGCGAGCACATTTCAGAAAATTGTTTTATTTTGGGGACTACTGATATTCCAAATTATCCAGTAAATGTATGGCTTTTCTCCGTTGCTGCTTCCAGTTCCACTAATATAAACAAACCATACATAATATTCCTTCCCCGCCCTAAGTCATGACAGATCACAACACATGTGCATAACACGTCACAATTTTCCTTCCTGAGAAGCACAGTGGTTCTCATAAATTGTGGCTAGAATCGACTTTGGCTCGTTAGCCTGGGCCGCCGGCCTCAAGATAAACAATCGTGTTTTTGCACGAACTGGGGAATGTGGAGCCAAAACCTTAAAACTCGCGAGCCATCGACGCAAATTAAACGCTCCAGGGATGCACTTTGTTCGCGGGTCCGGAAATTGGATTACGTATCTCGAATGCTTGCATTTACCTACGGCGGCTTTCGTATTCTGTAAACATTGACTATTTCTTGAAGCTCGGTAGGCTAGGAATGTTTTCAATCGCAATTTGAAAGCAATTTTTCTACCAGTACGTTTTCGGTCAAAAAAATATTTTCATTTTTTTCTACCGCACAATTGAGGTATCCAGACTTTCGTCAGTAGAAACTCCTTTCGCTGTTTTATCTCACAATAAGGGAGAGATGGATCATCATCACTTTAATATCCATTTATATGCTTTTTATTGTTATTTGCGGAACATTTTTCGGGTGCTAGGTTTCAAATAGAATTTGACCGACGTTTAAAACTATTGTCACCGTGGTACGCTAGTTGCAAAAACAGTACTTGGACTTTGAGCCAAGTATTGTTTAGTAATAATTGTTTCCTACTAAACCTGGCAATACCTTCTTGTGTTCCTAAATACACGCGGCGGTTGGTTCGGGAAGTATGTGGGTATGAAGCACGGTTCCTATCTTGCGTCATATAAAAAATTGCCTGAAATAAAATACCCTATACAACACTGATCTTCTGAAAGGCTCGGTATAAACAACCCACCAACTAAGTCGTTTTAATATAAAGGTCTTCGCAGTGGAGTTGCCCAAAAATTTGGTAGTGCTCAACAGCTTCCAAGTTTACAATAAATCGACTAGGAGGGGTGGTCTCCTAACATTTCTGCAACTGGATACGTTTTCCGTGCGTGGAGACAAAGAACATACTATTTATTCATTGGGACAACCCTCACGGCGGCGAGGTTTGCAAGCTTTGTCCAAAATCAAAAAAAGGCAATGGCAACATGTAGTGCACTTGGTAGTGTTGCTGTAAATGTAAAGGTAAAGGTCATCGAAAGTTTTACCTGTGCGCAAGCTGCGTGATGTACCAATAAAGCCGGTCTAAAATCTGCAAAAAGATTTAGGAGTGCACATTTACAGAGGCACTCAAGAATGCTTACGCGTTGAAATAAGGAAGCATTGCGTCTTATTTAAACTTTGCGATTCTTCAACGGCCTTCTTCGTGATATGTCCTTTCTCGTCATCGAAGGTCTTCGAAATAAAAGGAACACATGTGCGGCACTTAATCCTCGCGTCGTAATTGTTGCGGTGGTCTTGAATAACGGGAGTATCGGCTGCAGAAAATTTGGGTGTTTTGCTCCATCATCTTCTGAAGTATATTGCGAAGACACTCGCGTTTTACAGTTACCATAGATGTAGGCGCTTGTGGGTATACTGCGGCTGAAAGATCTACAGCTTGCAGAAATGTGACCAGTGGTACCATTATTTTCTCTGATTAGGATTTTCATGAATATTTTCCTTTTCCTTCCTCTCCTCTTCTTTATTGCTTTATTCTCTTTTGTAAGGTATACATACGCGCTATAATGGTGAACATCCTTTGTTTTATTTTTCTTTGAGCTTCTCATAATAAACTTCTAGGACTAAGTACAAATTTTGAGTAAGCCGGTGGCTACAAGGCATTGATTATGTTCACAATGCTGTACGCGATGCAGGTACACTGGCAGTCTGTAGGACCAGGTTTCGGATCGGTGACCAAAATTTATCTACCTTTTTTTACTGTTATTCTCTTCGTAACGTAGGCACTTTCCGAAATCATCGCTCTTTAACGCCGAAGAACGTACACCCAATTTTTGCGCAATGCGGCGCATAGTTTCGCATTAGAAACCTCTACAACGAAGCCCACGCCAGCAACACACCGTGTGTCGCCAAGGCAGGCCTTGTACCTAAGGCACAAACACTCCCTTGGCTGCAGACACTCTGACGTTATGTGAGCCAAAGCTGATGAAGAAAGACAAGGACGCCGACCACAAGTTAGTTGAGTGTAAAGGTGCCAAAAGGTGCGCAGATTTGGGACCAACGCTTCCGTGTGGGAGCCCAAACGTTATTTCCTTTAAACTCAACTAACGTGTGGTCCGCGTCCTAGTCTTTCTTCATCAAAATGCATCCCGACCAGACGGGCTTCCGTCACATCTTTGACTTCAAGTGAGCCGAAGCTGTTGCCATGGAGATGCCCTTCCCTTTCTGTTTCTCTCGAACTCAGGGTCAGAGAGCGAAGCGACGTTTACGAGAGCCATGGTGCGGCTCAGAAGGGTGTGAACGAGAGCTCTGGGGCCCGTTTCAAACACATTTCAGCATCTCTTCCCCAATCGCATGACCTGTTTGGCTGGCGTGGGCGCACAACCGGGAAACTCTGGAATGGCTCCAAAAAGGGCTCGAAAGGGCAGCTGATTCTGATGGTGGCCACCACACGTGCGCCATTCTCGGTTAACGCTCTGGTGGCCAACAACTGAAGCACTCGTCGTCCGATTCGCTTTGAGCGTGACCCGCATGCTGAGCGCTTGTTTGCGCCTGCAAACGCGCACTTTGACATCTTGCGCGGCGATGCATGCTGACGTCGCAATTTATGCTTTTGTAACTTAGTTTTACTGCCATTGTACATTGGCACGTCGTTCGCCCAACTTTAGTGGAGCGGAACATGCGGAGGCGTTCTAGTCACACGGTGTACTGATGACAAAAAAATGTGCATTTATTTCTTTGTGATAAATGCAACAGAAAGTGCACCACTCACTTTGAAGGCTAAACGAAGCAGGATAGGGCTAAGGCACTATCGCGGGTTCATTAATTCACTGCACTAAAGCTGCATTCGCGATTATCCCGGTGCGCATGATGCCGGGCCTAAGTAGGGGAATATGCCTTAGGGAACCATTCCGCGAGAGAGAAGCACGTTGGCCGCTGTATCTTCTCACCCCCATTCATTGAATACGCCGTACGATGTTGTAAATTTCAAGAAAAGACAAATTATCCTTTTCAGCTAAGCAGTGCGAGTTTCGATTTTATTTTAGGTATTTTGGTACTATGTTAGCTTGAGGATGAAAATTTTTTACGTAGCGTTGGCTGCAGCCATACACGGCTTTCCTTTTAACTCTAACGACACGCTCAAAATCAGCATATTTTCGTTATGCAGTAGACACAGGATGTACGGCCACAGTAAGCAAAGAATATAACTCTATATCATGCAAACGTCAAGATTAAAGGGCAAATAAGGTTTGAAGCCGGTAGGTTCTATCCATCTAAGCGAGCCCTGCGTACAGCATGTACGACACACCGATATTAAGAACAAATCACCCAGTCAGCTGAGTTTACGCTATGCACCTACTCAAACCTCGCAAGTAATTATCGGCCGGTATACAAACAGCACGAACACTACTGAGCATGAAGCAGGGTAAGGATGGGAAACAAGGTGTTACTTTTCGAAAACAATGAGCTATTCCGAATAGGTTTAGATAGAGAAGCAAAAACCAGACTGGAACGAAATTGCTAACACATCATTCGAAGCGATTATGCAGCAAGATGGAATCTCCAGTTATTCCAAGTGAAAAGATGGACAATGGCAAGGGGAGTGCTTCGCATTTTCAACCACCAATAGACAGCCTGAGATTGCACTTCAACGGGAGCAAGCGTACACAACGTTGCAAGGAACAAACAATTTCCAGAGTGTACCTCGCCTGTGCCAACGAGAGGCGGGAATGGCCATAGGAATATCGGCGATGAGTAACGCCGGTTTTTAACGTCTCTAAACGTTTTAAGTGATAGGTTTCCATTATTTAGGCTGGACAATAATATTTTAAGGTATTAGGCATCAAAAAAAAGATGAGAAACGCGGCATAGGTAGTCACAAACACTGGAAGGCTGCTTGAGGACGCATATACACCGCTAATATGTCATCGTTGAGTGAATGTCATATTTAACGAAAGTTCTTTTGAATATATTTGGCTTCCTAACTATTGCTGCGTGGAGTAAGTCTCACAGGCATGGTCTTGCATTTTGACCATGTTTGGTGCATTTAAAATATAACAACCATGAGCTTTGGCGATTTACCTTTGATGTATACTGTTTTGCTGTACATTGGGGATAAAATGCTAACGAATAGAAACTGGTGTGGCTCACCGTCGGAAACTGTTACAGATATAGGAGCATTCAGCGGTTTATATTATATTTATTCTTCGTGTGCACTCGTGTGGTTATGGACCTTTCTAACGCACAGCTTAGAGATAGGGGAAAAAGAACCTTCTTAGCATTGGGGACCCATCCCCAAGCCTACAGATTTCGGGGAGAGAATTTGAAGCACTGGGCCAATATTTTTTTTGTAATGGTGATGAGAACGAAAAAAATTTGCGGTACCTTCTTAAAGGAAGTTACGAGAAGCACGAAAGCTAAAAGTGTGTCCAACCTTCGCCGAATGTACGTAAATCGATCATCAATACTTACAACACCAAAATCGCGACCGAAGAAGAACCAAGCTATGCGACGATTGTTTTCGCACTACGTAAACGCCTCCATGAACGATCTTAATGTGTACGGATACGTGGTATATAAAATAAAGGTACGCTATAGTACTTTTTTTTCATAATTTATCGGTGTTTTGTCTTATCTAGAACCGTTCCCCAAATGTGGCGATTTTCACATAACCGTTTTGACCCATTTGAAGCCCGGATTTGCACACGCGACGTGTGTCCTAAGATCTTACTAGAGCTTTTCGGTCTACCATCCGGTCTATAAGGAAAATCATTAGATTTCCGAAAAAAATCATTGGTCCCACTAAGAAATATATCGCTTTAAATTACCGCATTTTTCACTAAACTTTATACCCTCCGCGGTGGCTCAGTGGCTAAGGCGCTGGGCTGCTGCGCACGAGGACGTGGGTTCGATTCGCGGCCGCGGCGGCCGCTTTTCTGATGGAGGCGAAAAGCAAAAACGCCCATGTGCATGAGACTGTGGCGCACGTTAAAGATCCCCAGAGGGTCAAAATTATTCCGCAGCCCTCCACTACGGCGCGCCTCATCGCCTGCGTTGCGTCGGCGCGTTAAACCCTACAAGCAATCAGCTAAACTTTATGGTGTTTTCAAGTACAGGAGGCAAAATATTACTCCACCGTCATTCTAGTAGGTGGCCTAAAAAGGAATCATAATTACAAAGAAAATACTAGCCATTCCTCGATACGCTATGAGGATCATTTGTATGAACCGTATAAGTTACATATACAACCAAACGGGGGATTCAAGATTTTATGGTTCTTCTGTGAGACCATCCAGCTTCAAAACAACCACACTGCTGAAGGCCTTCTGCCTGTGCCTTGCAACTACTAGCCCGACACCACGTCGTACTTCCATGTGTATAGACCAGCCCGTCCAGAATGGTTATAGAATGATCGCGGCGGTTGCCGCATTTATGATGGAGGCGAAAAGCAAAAACGCCCGTGTGTACAAGATTTTGGCGCAAGTTAAAGATCCCAAGGATTGATTGATTGTAGGGTTTAACGCGCCGGCGCAACGCAGACGATGAGGCGTGCCGTAGTGGAGGGCTCCGGATTAATTTTGACCACCTGGGGATCTTTACCATGCGAAGAAATGTCGTACACACGGGCGTTTTTGCTTTTCGCCTCCATCAGAAAAGCGGCGGCCGCGGCCGGGAATCGAACTCGCGGCCTCGTACTCAGCAGCGCAACGCCTTAGCCACTGAGCCAGCGCGGCGGGTGAAGAGCCCCAGGTGGTCATAATTTAATCCGGAGCTCTCGACTACGGCGCGCCTCATCGCCTGCGTTGCGTCGGCGCGTTAACTAACAATCACAATCAATCAATCAATCATCAATCAATCAATCAATATCACACATCAATCATCAACAATCATCAATCAATCCTCAATCATCATATCACATCAATCAATAATGGTAGCAGCAAGCGTCAGCGTTGTACTCTCTCCGGAAACTGGGCTTCATCGCAAGTAAAATGTACGCAATTTATGCAGATCTGGGGCGGTATTCTCGTAACTGTCCCTTTTGAAAACGTCCCTTTGGCGTCCCTTTCATGTAACGTAACTTCCGGTTAAGAGGTGGACGTTGGCAGCATGGAGGAAGGTTGGCAGTAGGTTTGCCGCGCTTGCGTTACGTCTCTTGCAGTTGTCGGCTTTTAGCCAATCAGGACTCGCCAAAAGGGACACTTTTGAAAGGGACGCGAAAGGGACAAAACTCGAGAATATCGCCCCTGGTGTGTAATGGCATAAAAGAAACGAAAAGTTATTTTCCCCACTGCCCCCCTCTTTCCCCACAGCCCATGGGGCAATTAACGTGCAGAAAAGGTAGATAAAGCCACTTTTGCTCCGGTGACCTGCGGATTTAAACGCGTTGTTCGCTTTTTTTGCGCTGGTTTCTCACAACCTGAAATTTTTAAAGCGAAAGCTTTCTCTGTGGGGCCGATGGCGTCACGTGAAAAAAAAAAAAACATGCATTTCCCCAAGGACTGGTTGGTCGACTTTAAAGTTCTGATAAGATATCTGGACCCACGGGGCGTGCGTGAAACGGGGCTTGCATTGTGTCAAAAGGGTTACTTGAACATCGCGATAAAGGAACTGTTCTAGATAAGACAATACCGGCATAGGTCATGACGGAGTACTCGAGTATACCTTTATCGGTATACATTTATACGTATCGGCATATATTTAGATCATTCGTTCATGCGCTTACTTTGTGCGCAATAAAATGATTGGAAGGTATTCGTTCTTCGTTTGCGATTTCGGACTTTCAACTTTTGACGATTGATTGGACGCGCTTCCCGCGCAGGTTGGACGCCCTTTTAGCAATGTTCTTGACGCATTTTTGACGCTGCTTTATATTAGAAAGCTTTTCCGCTTCCCTCAACGTTCTTTACGAATGGATGGTAAATTCATTCGGTTGCAATCTACTTTGTTAGTCGTCGCTGTTTAGGCAGACAGCATGCTGTATGGCGTAATGGTTTGTTTTAGTGGCTGTCCTTTACTTATTTCCCTACAAAGGATAAAGTTCCAGCCATTGTTTAAGTTATCGATATTTATTTGATCAAAAGAAGTTTACCAGCGGTGCTGCAATAAACTGTACAGAAAGCACGAAGAAGGAGGCATTCGCGGGCGCAGAAAGTGGTCACCTGCAAGAAAAAAGCAATCTTCGTCGGGGAGTAATAAAAGAGTAAGTGCTGCCACTTTCTCCTCTCTCCAAAGCTTCCACGGACAATGATTACACTATTAGTCACTTGTGTGGGGTGATAGTTTATTGCTGATTGTGTAGAAAAAACGCAAAAAGGGACTATAGAAAACTCGATGCGCAAATATCGTGCCTTGTAAAATATAAAAAAGAGATTTACTTTGACGCAATTTTTACTTGTGTCTCGGAAAAGCGGCTTGAGGAGAGTCAACGATTATTTGTATTGCGACAGTCATTTGAAACAACGAGAGATAATAAACGCAGTTTAACGGGCATATTGCACATCTAGCCTTATTTCGACAAGGCCCAGATAAATGTCGCGTTCACAGAAAGATTCGTACAAAACGAGAATTGCGACAAACGCGCACATAAAATAGGTTACGCATACATGGGGTGACATACAGCGGCAGTATAGAATGGAATTCTTTATTCGTATGTGGACTTCGCACGGCGGCTGTGTAAGGGCAAACAAGACAGGCTTGGGAAAGTTATGGCGGCGTAAGGAATGAAGCTATGGGAAGCTGAACCGGGCAGTCATTCGTGAAGCTCAGTAAAATACTGCGCGCTGGGCAGTAGGTGCAGATATAAATAGGACGCATGAAATGCTGAGGGAAACTGCGGCGCTCCGGACGGTCGGGTAACCATGGAAACCAGGGTTCACCTTGCCCGCCCCACCCACGGGCGACCCTTCGTCAAGTCAGTCCTCTGCCGATGGGGAGGCCCTACTAGGACTTCGGGGACGCAATATGAATTATGGCGAGCCGGAATCATAGCGCTGCCCTCCTTTTCTGCTGACCGGGGCCGGGTATCGCGCTCTTCTGGACAGCTGCAGTTTATATTTTCTGTTCGATCATGGCGGGTCGGTTGGCTGCAGTGCCGCCTGGATATGTCAGGAGTCATACATACCACGGTCGGGGCTGCAGTTGTGTACAGTTGCGGGCGTAACCTTTTTTTCCACAACGGCGGGGGAGGCTCTGGGGAGCAAGGTCAGCTGCAGTACATTCGGCTTGGTTTCTGCATTTTTAAACTTTGTTTTGTGTTCACATGGACATTTGTTTTAGGCAGGTGCGTACGGTCGCTCTACTCTTTTGTTAGCACTGCTTTGGAGGCTTGCGTTAGCTGTATAATATTTCATATCACGGCGTACTTTCTCTCTCTCTACTCACGTATTTGTTGTCATAATTGGAGAATACCTACAGGCTTGCGTTGACGTTGCCAAGATTTGGCACAGTAGCGTCGGCCAGTCCATGCACACGGGCGAAGTAATAGCCCAAACACCTTCAGTACCTTCAAGAGGAAGGCGCAGTTTTGCCGAGTTGATTTGAACATTCTTTTTTTTTCATGATTCGCACTAAACGAGTACCGTCACCACCCCATTTCTGATCAGTTCATACGTGTCAATGAAGGGGCTCGTTACTTTTGTACAGTCGGGCTCCGTATTACGCGGCTAGCGACTGTAGTATGTTTTTGACATTTTGAGGGGTTGAAGATGATGGGAACAACACACGTATAATTAGTTACAGGAAATTTCAATTTCTGTCTACTAAATTAGCTTCCCAATAATCTCCTCCTAATCGGCTATGTGGGTAATCAGGCGGTAGAGAAACTTTAACGACTAAAAAGGCCGTTTTAAGTTATTATGCGCCCAGTCACTACGGTGAGCCCTGAAGCTTGAGCGATGAAAAGCAGTAAGTGAAGTTGTTTGCTATACCGAAGCACGTTAGGGTTCATCCAAAACATAGCGCACAGCTGCAAAGTACACTGGGGCTTCAGAAGTTTTTGGTAATTAGAACAAATACCGGTATCAAGTTAGGACTTCGGTTTAGAGAATACGTGTTTTGTGCGGTACCGTGCATGCCGACCAACTGTATGTGAACCGCCGCAGAAAGATTGTTTCATCATTCCTAAATGAAGACGTAACATTCTTCTTGTGTCAATCACAAAAGTTTACCAATGTTATAGCGTTGTCTCGGTTTGACGCCTGTGGACACTAGTGCCCAACGAAATGCCGTGGTACTATGGGCGAAGTAGATTCCCGCTGCAAGAACGCTGGCGAGTATTAGTGAACAATAACAAACGGCCTTTGTTTGGGGGGGTTTTGTTCACACCAAAAATATCCTTGAACCTCATGATAATTCGCAGCACTCCATTGCTGGGAGGCTCAGACACAATTGGTGGGATTGCTGCAAATAACACCAACTTAGAAGGTTTACGATTGCAATCATTCCAATCTCTAGGTAGGTGTCCTGTCGACAACACCTACCCGCCTGTCGAAAAGCTCTGCGAACATCGTGCTATTTATTATTGGGAGTGCATACTTGCAATGGCCATACGGCGGCATCACCCTTGTGTTACACTGCTGAGCGTTTTTGGTGACACCTGCAAAATGGAGCGCTCACTCGGATCGCCACAATTTTGCTACGAGTATCAGAAAACAGGCAATGAATGCCTTGGAGTTCGGCATAATTTAAATTGATTGGGATGTGGAGAAATTGATAAAATTACCTTATGTGAAAAAAAAAACTAACTTAAAAACTTACAAGCAGGTGTGTTCGGTTAACTAACATCCGCGCATTCCACATTCAGGACGTGATCGGTAGTCAAAATACACTGAATGTATGTGCAGTGAAGCAGATGACGTGAAGATAGCCATGTTGAAGCTTTGAGGAAGGCAGGTGGATAAACCACTATGGTAACAAACAGTTGACGACAATGTAATTGTAGAAAATATAAGTGACATGAAGACAAAACACAACTTTGTTCAATTTAAAACAAGAAGCTTTTTCTTAACTCACTAAGGGCCAATTTAAATGCAAAAGGTGGTTTTTACCCGACCGCACACAATAAAGTTTAAAAAGCGTGCAATTTCGCGCTGCAGAGATGCATCATGCGAAGTATATTGACACGTGGTATCGGCCATAACTGAAAGCATAGTTTTCAGTAGGCTAACTGAAGGTTATCACTAAAGTAGCACGATGCAATGAATTAGACGACACAATTCCATTGCTCAGTAGCTAAGGCGTCACGTTGCTGAGTCCAAGGTCGCGGGTTCGGGCTCCGGCTGCGGTGGCCGCTTTTCCGGTGGAGATGAAAAGCAAAACGCCCGTGTGTTCGAGATTTCGGCGCACGTTGAAAGATCCCCAGGTGGTCGAAATTAATCCGGAGCCCTCCACTACGGCGCGCCTCATCGCCTGCGTCGCGTCGGCGCGTTACACACTACAATCAGTAAATCAATCACTTCCATTGCCCAAGGCTAATTATAAGTGGTGGCTTTACCCTGCGGTCTCCTATCGCACAAACAACATCCTGTGACGTCATCATGACCCAGGTGAGAACGTTGCCAGTGAAGCGCCACTGCTTCATCTGTTTCCGCTAATAGGCCAGCTTATTTGTTCTCTTGCGGTGATATTTGTATAGTTGTTATTGGGACGAGGCAGTCCGTTTAAAAACTGTTGTATTCACCATCAGGGCTTCCTTAAGATGTAGGCATGATGTATCTTTAGTGATCATTTTTTTTGTGTCTTTCTTGTTCTGCCCGTTAGCAAGACTAAAAGCGAGGTTTAATCAACCTGGTGAGGGCCGATGTTGACGGACGTTTCAGCCCTGAATGTAGGCCTAACATTTTGCCAAGGAAGGTCAAACCCCTCGTATGTCAGGCTGTGGCTACTGTTCGGTGAATGTATACCTCCAACCCTAACGTTAGCCCCATGTTTTAGGTTGAAGGGCAAATTCTAGGTGATGGCCTTAATAATTTTGCTGCTGGCTGGGACACAAAACATTGGGACTTCGTTAGACTGAAGTCTGACGACACATCGTGGCCGTTAATTCAATGTGGCGCTGGACCAACGCCTGAAATCTTATAGTGCACCACTACTGATGGACCAAGCGGGAGCCTGGAAAGCTTCCGGAGCAGGCCACTGTGCGTGGCGCAGTTAAGGAGCTTGACGTCAGTGGCCTAGCGTCGGAGCATGCAAATGCGCGCTACGACACAAGGGGCGTGCGTATGCGCACTATATTACTACTACTACTACTACTACTACTAGTAAGTTATTCGGGGGAAAAGGAAAGGAAGTGCACTGGGGATATTATTGAGCCCAACTGGGGGCTCACCTGCCTACAACCCAGTGTGGGGGGGCGGAGGCATTGGATGGGGATGAAATATTACGGGGGAGAAAGTGGTTGGTGCAGGTGTGTGTGTGTGTGCATTTTTTCGTAGGCGTGTGCGTTTGCGCACGCGCATTGTGCTGCGGCATGCACTGTGGCTTCAGCTGCAGCGGCACCGTGTTATCTGTGCCAGCCAAACACTGCGGTGAAACCTAAGGGGCCGTTCAACGTAGGTGACCTAACCACGGTGTGAGCTCGCTTTGTGCAGAAGAATAAAACGACGTTGCTGGAGTGCCATGCCCAGCCTTAGTCATCGTGCGACGGAACGGTTTCCAGATCTCGATAATAATAGCCTAATTAGGCTACATTGTTTGTTGGAGTGGAAGTGGAATTTTTATATTTGGCTATAGGCTGTTTTGCGTCTAGCTACTTTACCGACTAAGCGTGTACGGTGGAGGAGCATATGTCCGTGCTTACGCCCCAATAAATAATCCCGAGCAGATCGTACTTTTTTGCCTCGCCCATCACAAATACGGGATGCTTCAGTGCTTGTGTGCTATTAGCGAGAAGTGCCACGTTGTGTTTCGTGCTAACTTCTTGTGTGAGGCTAAGCCGGGAAGTAACACAGGAAGGGGGCCATGATAGGCGTGGAAACGGTGATGCCCGCGTTTGCCTTGCGTGTGGGAGGGAAAAGGGGGTGCTCGCTATCCACACAGCTTGCTTGGTTTTTCTTTTATGTAGCGCCCAGCTACACGGGGGCACAAGATAAGAATGGCAATATTCCATGCAGTTCATCACTCCGCCGAAGCGACGGACGCTGATGTGAACGTGCACGCGGCCGTTTTGAAAGGAAGATTGCGCCTAATGCGTGACATCGTCTGCCTTTTCTAGACTCGTTTGTTTACCGTGGCTGCAGTATTTCGTAAGCAAATTAGGGCAGAAAAATCCCCGAAACGACTCGTGTCAGGTTCAAAAAAATATTCGCAGTAACGCACTCTGCGCCGCGCATCGGAATAGCCGGCTGTTCTGATAAAGCGGGGCAACTTCGGTTGTCGTTCTTCAGTTGTATCCAAGTACAGGCACCCAAGCCTGTCTTAGGCTATGTTAAGACTACCAACGTAAAAGCCATATCGTTAGCTATGGACGTAAAAAACTCACGTGTGAAGCAGTTCAGTTGGCTGAGACGTGTAATGACATCATTATTTAAAGGGACCCTGCAACACTTTCGATAAGCGCTTTCACTCTTTCTTCGGGGCTGGAACAGCTGCGATAGCTGTAATTATCGCCAGCACGGAGCGGCACTGCGTGATTTGCTCGTCGCACCAGATACGATTTCCATTTCTGCTTTGGTTTTGTGGCTTTATTTTTAAAGTTGTTATCAAAAAGCGTTCATTGCAGCGACTCATGGAAAACCGTCCAACAGCCGCTAGATGGACTTAGTGACGTAATTCGAGCCGTCGAAGAACGTCGAGACCGGGAAAGACAGAAATATTTTGAACGATTTTACAAGTTATCTGATGGTCATAGAGCAGTAATTTTGGCTGAGGTATTTTGCGATCCCCTAATCTATGCACTGGGTGTGTTGGGTGACTACGTTTTGCAAGCATTTAGGGTTTCCAAAAAAAATTGAGAAAAGTGTTGCAGGGTCTTTTTAAAGTTATTACGACAGTTGCGACAACAGTCTGAACCCGGACATTAGACGATGTTTACGGGTTCTGTTGTCCACCAATCGGAATGACGTTTGCAATCTCGCTTTTCGAAGCAAAGGGATTACTCAAGACGTGCCTGGCAGTGGTCTCTTCAAAACGGGAGAGTTGGTAGGTTATTAAAAGGATAACCAGCGAAAATAATAAAATACAAAGTTGCAAATAGACACCAGGCTGTGTCTGTTTGTACCTTCTTTTCCTGTGTTTCGTCATTTTGCGCTGGTTGCACTTTTCATAGTGGAACATTGCATGCTACGATCAAAGGTGGGATGTAGTAAGGAGGGAGTCGTCCAGTGTCCTGACTAATTTGCGCAGTGCGGGGAGGATCCTCTGCCGTCTTTAATGTAGCTCGCTTTCTTCTTTTTTTGTGTGTCATGTGACCTCCGCAGAACGGTCGTAGGCGAATTTGCTAACAAAAGTGGGTTTCCTCCTTCTTTTTGCGGCGTGAATAATATAATTCGATGAAGCCTTGCCCTCCTCACCACGATTGGTTTAAAAGACGCAGTCCGCGTGCGGGGGTTTGCGATGCATGCTTTGTGCTTAGGGGTACCCGCATGTCAGAGAAAGTTTAAGCGAGAGCGGTCCGTTGGCACCTCAAAACTATGTTTCGTTGCTTTCGCGGCAGTATGGAATGTTTTGGATAGCATTAGGCTTAATTGCGGGATTTTAGGCTTTTTGCGACCTTTAGTTTCTATCGATACGAACGGATATTTGAAATATTGAAACAAAAAACATATTTTTTTCTGATAACTTGGTTTACTACAAACACCGTAATATATTTCTAAGGAATACAATTTTTTGTACATTTAGCATTCTTGTGTTTACAACCTCCTTTGTCAGCAGCAACGTAGCTCCAAACACTTCATTAAAGGGCGCGGCACTACGAACGCTACTCTAGAACACAATACCGTATATATCGATTTGGCGCCCCGATGCGCCCAGGCCGATCAATTGAAAGACAGCCTGCAATGGGACAACCGCAAATTAATTCTTCACGCCCAGAAAGTAAACCTTGAGGACTGCAGTTTGCTTAGAGGCGTTTTTCTTTTTGCTTTTGCAGCTTTATTTTTTGTTTACAGGTTACGTGTTTAGTTTATGCAGGTGGTTGAATCTCTGTTGCCCCTAGAAACACTATTTTTGGTGCGGCTGTTTTGTTGTTTCAGTACATTTTTTATATGCAGGGTTCTTCAACTATGATATCTACCAAGATTTAAAAAAAAACAGCAATGGCGTTACTCCATGAAAACATAGTGCATAAATGTTTGCAGTACACTGGAGTAGTGGCCAGGAATTTTTCGGTTAATAGTATTTAAGTAGGTAATTTTAATTCATTATACAACTCAAGAAGCACTGTCCTAATCATTAGAGTGTCAATGAGGAAGGCACTTGTAGGTACCCACGAGGGGAATCTAAGTGTGGTATTTTCAGCGACGAACTATTGGCGTACTGCATTTATTCTGAATGATAAAGAAACCCTGCGAAATATGAAAAATGCCGCATGAGGGGTATTTTATTGTGTTATTTCTATATATATATATATATATATATATATATATATATATATATATATATATATATATATATATATATATATATATATATATATAATCGTCTAAACTCCTGAACCTGGGGTGCGTCATCTTGAATGATTGTAGGGTTTAACGTGTCGACGCATCGCAGGCGATGAGGAGGGCCGTAGTGGAGGGCTCCGGATAATTTCATCACCTGGGGATCTTTAACGTGCGCCGAATTTCGTGCACGCGTGTGATTTTGCTTTTCACCTCCATCGGAAAAGCGGCCGCCGCGGCAGGGAATCGAACCCGCGACCTCCTGTTCAGCAGGGTAAGGCCTCAGCCACTGAGCCACCGCGGCGGGTGGGTGAGTCATCTTGCTCAACCAGAAAAAAAAAAAATAAAACACCCGTGCATGCCTGGCCCTACTTTATATGGATCCGGTAACAACAAAAACAAAAAACGCAGACACGAACATGGAAAAGCAAGCGCGCAGCACTCATCGTACATTCTCGCCCGTCGTTGTAAATAATGACTGCAGATGAGAACGGCGGCCTTCTAGCGGGAGCCACGCTTTCCCACAGCTATATGTTCGCGTGACTCTTTATTATATACGGGTGTGGTTTCCATGCTTTGGGTCGACTGCGCGACAACATACGAGGGGCGCAAGGTAATTATTTCGGCTCCTCTGGGGACTAATAGCACGATCC
Organism: Haemaphysalis longicornis; assembly: GCA_013339765.2. Lineage (NCBI taxonomy): Eukaryota > Metazoa > Arthropoda > Arachnida > Ixodida > Ixodidae > Haemaphysalis > Haemaphysalis longicornis. The sequence goes on along the minus strand of CM023450.1, from coordinate 212,839,133 downwards.
TGCTTGTAATACCCTCTTCTTTACGCTGCAATTATGATTTTACGTGCAAAGCTAGGGAAACACGTTTAATTGAGTTCGCCATTCTTTCCTGGGAAGTAGGTGTGGTAAATCGTCCAATTTAAAAATAATCACCCCTATCTCAAACATCAATAGTCTTTTTTGGCCACCCGCCGCGGTGGCTCAGTGGCTAAGGCGTTGCGTGCTAAGCACGAGGACGTGTGTTCGATATCCGGCCGGGGCGGCCGCTTTTCTGATGGAGGCGAAAAGCAAAAAAGTCCGTGTGTACGAGATTTCGGCGCAGGTTAAAGATCCGCAGGTGGTCAAAATTAATCCGCATCCCTCCACTACGGCGCGCCTCATCGCCGGCGTTGCGTCGGCGCGTCACACCCTTCGACCAAACGAGAAAATCTTGGTCTGTCTGTCTGTCTTCCGGCCAAAAGTTAAGCAAATACTTGAACAAGAGGTTTATATAGGCAAAAATTTGCCAAACCACAAATTCTGGAAACGCACTTCATGATCGCTTACATTGTTCAGAAAAAAAATATTAGTCGCATTTGTGGTCACAAGTAGTATTATCAGTGTATATTGAATACTATGCGCCTCGAGCTTCGCAATGGCTGTGCGGCCTGCCTCCACTTCTGAGCGGTGTTTACAGGATGAGCGCTGGGTGGCTGATAGGGGTTCATGCAATGTTTGTTACTTCTTCGCTTCATTTTGCTTTCCAACCACCTAACAAGTTGCTATAGTCACGTGTGTAAGCAAATAGTACCTTTAGGGCACAACGAAAAACAAATGTGGCTTGTTAAAGTGCTGGAACGCCAACAAACGCTATCCGGTGGCGCAGTTCTGCGCGCTTGCTGACCGCTCTTAACGGGCGTAACTGACGGCAGCAGCATATCACCACTGCCAACACCGAATAAGTCTACAAGTCTGACACACGTGAATTCTGTTGCAGCCTCGTTTAGACAGGATACTGGCCCAGTAAGAAGTTGGTTTTGTCTTTTAGCGCGTACAATAAATGCGGCTTCGTTTCGAATCCATACGTCGTAAAAAAAATCTACATCGGGGATGTGGTTATGAGCTTTACTAACACTTGGTGGTCGGCTAGATGCTTGAACATCGTTTGCTGTATTGCTGTGGTTATAACACAAGACGCATTAAAAAGAGAGAACATACACTTGACGCAATTGTCGGCGCCGTCTTTACGTCCACTGTATCAGTCCTTTTTTTTTATTCCGTCTTGTGTTATTATCAGCGCAATCCAGAAAGCAATGGGGTTATCCCAATACCTGACAACCACTTGTGCCTTTTAAGGAAATATAAGCCAAGCGAGGATGTTAAGCATAGCGCAAGGCTCTGCATTGGTTAAATATGCGCTCCCTCGCACCTTATATCGAGAACCACGGAAAGTTAATAAAGCCACAAAATAATAAATGGCCTGGAAGTGGGAAAGAAACGGAAGTAGCTCGTACGGGAATAAAAAAAACACAGTGCAGCCTCGGCAATACTTAGACGTTCGTGTAAACTTCAGCTAGGTAAGACTCGCCACACCCAATTAGATGCGAAATGCAGTGCGATTTCGCAGGACTTGGGAAGGTAAGGGGGTGGGTGGAGGGGGACACTTAACAATCATTGCGTTCAAATGCGGAATGAAATTTTACAATTTAAGTTTTTGCAATCCACACACACAGCTGCGCGTTCACTTTTCTTTTTTTTCGACTTCAATGAACAGCTGATCGCTCGGCGGACACACTTTTTGAAGCAAAGGTATGGAGCTCACAAAGGATAAAGGATGTCGTCGGAAGAATGTAGTATCTGATAACCCCAGTTATTTTACTTTGTGCTAGCTTCCGAGGGCTCACAGTGTCATAAGATGACGTTTCGTAAAAGCGCTTAGTGGAGGACGCTGCTTACTCCATAAGCCCGTGGCCGCGCTGCTCGCGGATGATATATGTAACAGATGATGAATGCTTGCGGGCGCTCACCTTCAGGAACAGACGACCCAGTATTACCTTCTTTGTCGTATGCTGATTCCGGGGTATAATTTTGTGTTATCCACCGCACTTCCTCCGTAGAATGTTCGTGAAGTTTATGCCACATTGCTTTCCCACGGTAGTGACCAATATCCAAGGTATACAATAGTGGCAAGAGTAACTGGCGTGCTGTCAGGTATGAGTGCACCGCCAGAATATGTAAGCGCACAAAATCGATTTACATCATATCGTATAGCCGTAGCATTACCATCTCAGGAAGCGCTGCTTACGGAGGCACCGTTACTAAATTTCATGGCAGCTGGGACTACAGTCAGCTCCACTCATATGCCGTCTTCGTGAGGCTGGTCTGTTAAACACACCTGGCGCTTATACAGACCGAATGTACCACGCTAAGATTGCGTCAGAAACGTTTACACTCTCGTAAATACACCACATTTGCGAACAGAGTTGCTACTACGCATTACTATGTATTGCGAACCCATATAAACGGTAAATCTAAGTCGTGAACGTGCCGCAAAAGAAGCGGCGACATTGGGGGCGGGCCGGAGAGTCCCGTGGATGCTTTCGAAACGGGCCGCTATGGGGGATTTCAGTGGCGCCCCTACTGGCAACGCTCGAGGCGTATATGCGTGGAGGTTTCTTGTTTGCGACTGGGAATAAAAAAAAACCCGCCCGCATCTTCCCACGGGGGGAACTCGAGTAAATGCGTCGCAGAGTGGTGGGGGTATCGCGTGAATGTTGCGTAATTGGGTATGGTTTGGGAATGCTTATTTGTTATTTCGTCTTTATTATTCCTATTTATTGAATGAAGGAGAAGCGAAGGCAAGGAGTGTAAAGTTAAAGTCTGTCTTTATTGCTTGGTGCCGTCAAGCAAAGCGTCAAGTCAAGCGAAAGCCAAGCAAAGACGCCCTAGACTGAATTCCGAACGTGCGCTCCGCCGCTTATATACACACCACCCGCGTTTGAGGGAGAGGAGTACGCGGGAGAGACGCGCATGCGCACACTTCCGTACACAAGCGCGCGAACTTTCCACGCACCCATCACGCCGTTATCACGTGTACACGCCCTGCCGCCGTTACTGTTGAGCGCGACGCAGCGCACGGGTAGCTACGACGCATGCGCGCACAGACGCGCTCCCCCCGCACCGCCGCAGCTGTTGTTGAGAGCGACGGAGCGCACGGGGTACACGCGCTCCTCCCGCACCGCCGCACCTATTGTTGAGAGCGAGGAGGGTACGGGGGAGAGACGCGCACCTGCGCGTCGACGCGACGCGCATGCACAGTGAGCGTGTGCACGGCGCCGAGAACATCGACGAGTGACATCCAGAGCCTAAGAAATGCTCCGCATTTAAAAGTTGTGCACGCCATTCCCCTGAAGTGCCGTAACGTATATGTCGGCCAAACCGGTCGGTGCCTGAACGACAGGCTGCGTGAGCATGGCTACAAAGTTCATAAGGTTGTCAAGGGCCACCTAGGCATTCATTGCCGCGATTGCGGTTGTACGCCCTTCTTTTACAGTTGTGGCGTCATCGCTAGACATGCTAACCAGAAGACAAGGGAAATAATCGAGGCGGCCGAAATAGCACGCCTTAGGGATCGTTGCGTGTCCGCACCGTCCGTGGCCTTGTCCGATAAGGAGATTGGCTATCTGAAAGGGGGATGAGTGCTACCTTAGTCAATGCCTCGTGCTGCCTTTTGTCGACTTCACAGCGTTGTGCGAATAATTTTGTGCGCAAATTTTATCAGGCCTTGCTTTTGTTCTGCTTCTTTCCTATCTTTGTTTCTTTATGATAATGTCCCGCCCCAGTGTTTAAATTCACGTATTTTTGTAATAAACTCAGTTGGAAGTTGATTGATTGATTGTAGGGTTTAACGCGCCGACTCAACGCAGGCGATGAGGCGCGCCATAGTGGAGGGCTCCGGATTAACTTCTGACCACCCGGGGATCTTTATCGTGGCCCGAAATCTCGAACACACTGCCGTTTTTGCTTTTCGCCTCCGCAAGAAAAGCGGCCGCCGCCGCCGGCAATCGAACCCGCGACCTCGCGCTCAGTAGCGCAACGCCTTAGCCACTAGCCACCGCGGCGGGTCAGTTGGAAGTTAGCGCTTGCGCCCGTCGCCTCCCTGTGTCCTTTGTCGATTTTTTTTTGTGGTACATGAAGTCATCGATTAACCGCTACCAACTAGCCGAAAACCCAAACTATAAAAAAAGTACTCGTTTGAGCAATGTTTTGACTCGGTAACGCAAAAAACGCTCGCGCCCGCGGCTAGTGCCTCGTGGCGGCCTTCTAAGAAGTCCCACAGTAACGAAATGTTCCAGTAGACGGTGCACGAGCAGTGAAATGCGGTAGAATTGAATTGATGGGAACAAACCTCCGCAGTTCTGATCGCAGGAGCAGTGAAACGGGAAGGTAGGTGCGTGAGAGGTGAGCGGGAAAGACAAGAGAGATATTTACGTGGCAACGGTGTCCTAAAGCTCACCACTTTCGCCAGCGTTTGCAGCAAAGTAAGCATATACGCGGGCAATTTCTTTTCTCAAGGCCACAATGAAAACTGGCAGTTGAATTTTGCGCCCGCTGAAAGCGCAAGCGAAATGACGTAGAGTAAATGTTCGGCGTATGTTTCTAGTCATTGCTAACGAACTTGTGCTAGCGCGACACTTGTGCCAGCACGACAAAAGTAGGCTATTGTATTTTTTCGCTGCTTAGGGAAAAACCTACCTCGTTACTGCTCGGAACACGACTGGTTTCCTTCCAACTTCCAGTACGCTGTTTGCGAAGTCTCTGTCAAATGATAACGTCCGATGGTTCCTTAAGGATCTCCCCTTTCAATCCTCCTGTGCAGCCAAACGCGCGGCCGCCGGCATGCTGCGCAGCAGCTCCCTGCTTGTTGTCCTGGTGGCGGGGCTGGCGCTCAGTCTCGACCTGGAGGCCATCCAGCGGTCCGCACACTTCCCAGCATCCCCCTCCACCTCCTCCTCTCATGCGGGGCAGCAGCATCACTGGGGCTCCGGTGCCAGCAAGCGGGCCTCCGTTCCCCGGCGGCTCCCAGAAGAGGGCCCCCTGGTGGCGCCCGGCGGCGCTGGGGGCAGTGCCGAGGAGCGACTCTACTACCGGCTCCTGTCCGCCCGCATGGCGCGGCTACTCCCCACACTCCTGGGCGAGCAGCAGCCGGGATACCCCAGCGGACAGGTGGTCCCTGCCTTCTTCGACGGCGACGATGACGATGGGTCCGCAGCCAGCCATGCCAGCGGCGTTCAAGGCGAGGACGCCTCCGGGGACGAGGCCGGGGACGAGCAGGAAGCCGACGAAGTAATGATGTACCTGCCCAAGCGACGCGTCATCCACACCCCTACGGACACAAGGAGGAAGATGCCTCGACAACCGTCTTTCGGTAAGTCAAAAATACTAAATCGGAGGTTATGACGTCAAATAGATTGGACTGCATGTGTCGCGGTGTTTCCCTGCTCATACGTAACAGCATCATTATCGGCTTTATCTCAGCCGACCTTCACCTACCAAACGCCTTGCCAATAAAGTAAAGGGCTTAATGGTGACGGCGTTTACTACAATGCTTCTCGTGAGAAGCAGGAGGTAGGGAGTGGATTGGTATAAAATTTAGGGGAATGGCACGCTTCCGAGATCAGAACACCAGTATCGTGTTTCGTCTTCCGGTAGCGGTACAAAGCGTGATATCATCCTCCTAAGCGCATGCTATACATTTGTAATGACTTAGAGTTGGGGCCAGTAAACAAAAATAAATTGAAAAGGTGGGGAGGGAGTACTCGCCCTTTGGGCGTGCCACAATCTCCAAAAGTATTTGGCGGAGATCTTAGGTTTCCAACCTTGAAAATAGCTTGTCAGAGTTTGGTTCCCCGTGGGTACATAAAGGTGACATACACTGACCAGTTGTAGCCTAGCATGTCGTTCTTGAAAATAAGGTTTACTCAGTATTGACGATGTAATAACCAGGCGTGCAGGATTTAAAAAAACAACAACATTGCAGTCTACGAAACCCGTACGCCAAAACCTTGAAACGTGAATAAATGCTGCGCGTACGACGAGACCCATATGGTTCCTTACTTATTACCTACAATGTTAAATGCGGTTTTCATGAAAAGAAAAGTGCCGTTGCAATGCGTTCATTCAGAGAGTTTTGTGCCAGGCTGTACCTGGCATATCTTATCTCGGCGATTTGTAATGAGAGCTGTGGTCTTGTTTTGTAATTCCTTTTGGCATGCCTGACTGGCTGCTCTGTTGGGAAGGGTCCAGTGCCATTCGAGTTGTTTCAGCCGGTCTTTCTTCGGTGTTCCCCGAACACGGTTGTAAAACCCACTCACTTCAATTCTACCACGCAGCCTCAGTTGAAATCCTGGGAACCGTTCAGATAACTAAGCTAATCATTGTTCGAAAACACCTTCCCGGCCTCCCAATCCGTGCTACCGCACATGTCCATCCAGGGACATGTCCATCCAGGGACAATGTTAAACACGACTCCATCTAGCATTAAACTGCTGTAGCTTAGGCTTCATAACACGCTCTCAGCTCATAGCGCATACAAGCCTCAGTCAGACGCCATCTGGCGTAGCCTTAATAAAAGCTCCAAAATCGTCATGCCTCAAACACTCTTTTCCAGGTTTCTCCCTGACCAGGGGGCCGCCACCTACGCATTCACAGGATAACCAAAAACGAGGATGCCGCCCTCACCCGGCAGACGTCAATCCCAAAGCGGAGCTCAGGAACACATGCACGGCAGGCGCACAGACATAGCATACACGCATGCCAACCTACCCAGCGGCTCCGTGTGGTGGTCATAGGCTAATCGAAGAATACCAATATTGCTGACGCCCAAAGCAAACCTTTTTCTACATAGGTAGCTGAAGAACTAGCTTCACTTCTGCCATTAACAACTATCACTGATGGGCGCACTAATTCACAAGTTGTACGTGGAAACTTCTTGGAGGGAAATATGGCCCCCTATACTCAGACGATCCTCAGGGAACATCAACCTAAAAAGAGTGGTCGTTGCGGAGGCAAAACTTCATTTATTTTGAGAGAGATAAGGTTCGCGTTCGAAAGTGGGAGAAACTTTGAGTCCAGCGCTCCTCCGACTGCTGCTGTTCGGCGTGCTCAGTCCACTGTCACTAGTGCCCCGTGTCCGAGCTGCGGAGCGTGGCCTCTCATTGCTCGAGGATTGTGGTTCGAATAATTGGGCTCCTGGCGTGTCCTGGCAAGCCTAGGTAGTTTCTACATTGTATAAAATCCAAGCCAAGCTTCATTGCTATGCAATACAATTCAGCACCCCCAAGCAGGCGCTCTTACGTCTCAGGCGGCAGAGATGCCACCGGCATTCTTCCATTAGTCACTTCTCAAAGAAATCGCGGAGTATCATAGATTGGCTGGGCAGAAATACCCTGCACCACATACAAAATATCCAGAAGACGACAAAAAAAACAGTTTTATTCACCCCATCCGCCTCCGCAAAAAGCACATTTATCGACACTCTGCAGACTGCCAATATTGCTACTAATAGGGCATCCTACCTCCATGACACGGGAATGAGGACAAAATGCAAACACTTCGTCTTTTAGATGCGGAGCATCTCATTCTCGGGGCTGTGTCCCTCCCTCCCTTGTCCGCTGTCCGCATTCCACTGCGCATGCGCGTCTCTTCAGCCCGATCAGCGTTTGGGCTGACGTCAGCGCAGTCCACTATAAAAAGAAATAGGCGGTGCCCGGTTTCGATCCCACGACTCTCTGGCCGCAACGGGAGGTACGTGGAACTCTTCCTACTGCGCTACAAACCGAGATGGGAGCTTGTGCTACGAACGCACCTTATGTCCTTTACTCATTTATAGGGGCCCTGCAAGGCGTTTCGGGCACACTAAATGAACTAGCGCAATCGTTAAATTGGGTCGTCAACGTCATCTGTGCCACGTATTACTCTTTTACGCGCAGCGGAAAGCTCACACTTTTGTTGCAAAGTTTGTCGCTTTTTTCTTACCCTTCCCTTCGTGTTTTTGGACGCCGCCATCTTCACATGTCTACGTCATCGATTCCCAGATGTTCGTCATGAGCTAGACATCCTGCTATTGGGCGGCTTTTACACGCACTTCCGGCAAAGAGATGAGTCGTCTGCTCAGCGTCGGCTCGCCGGCTGATCTGCCAGCGTAGTGCCGGAGTGTTTGGGCATTTTACGACAAACGAAACAAGTGTAAACAAACGCTTAACCGTTTGTATTGAATGCAACACGGCCATAGCACGACATCGGTAGTCTCTTACCTGAGTACGTTCCATAAGGAAAGCGTTGAAGCCCCGTGGCACTTCTTTCGTGCAATCGCAGAGAACGCGCCGAGCCGAATGCCCGGGTTTGACGCACACATTTTATTCAACTTCAAAACAATCCAGAGATGCGTTTCGAACGAACACAACGTCATAACATGCGTTGCAAGTCTGAAGTCTCAACAGCGATTGACATACGATAGGTTGCCTCCTCCTGCCCGTCGTAAATTCGGCACTCACCTCGCGCGCGGTTTGCGGGGACGAACAGCAAGTCACTTAACTCTGGCGCACAAGCCGAGATGGCTTTTAGTCACGCACACTGCACATACGTCGCACGTTGTACGTCGCTCGAGAAAGATAATCCAGACCATGGGAAGTACTATCCACCCGCAGAAGCACAGCGCCGCATTTCATCGCGAAACAAAGGCGTCCACAACACACACACACCACCGCCTCCTGTAATGCCAAACGCATCTCGCACTTCCCAATAGCAGTGAGTGATACGCCTGCAGTGCCCACATGTCGCGAGCTGAACCGGGATCATGGAACCGTAACTGACTTCTAGAGCGGTTTGTGCCTTGTTGCCAAGGCAACCGATACATCCATGCATCGGCGGAAGGTATTTCAGGACCCCTTTAAACTACATCAAGAAGCTACTGATACAACGAAGGCACGCGAAGCTGAACGTCAATGGCAACGACGAACTGAAAACTAATGGGAGCTTCAGTTGACTCCATGGCTGCTTCGCACACTACTGACGGTTCCCCTACGGGAAGATAGTGTGATTTCTTTCTCTCCTCTCTCTCCTCTGAGCAGTAGCATAACTTGACGACCGTTGGTCAACTCGAGACAAAGCATCTTTTGGCGCCCAGAGCCCCGATCGCCCCACGGATCCCGGGACTGAGGGGCGACCCCCACGGAACAGCTCATTGATGTCGTTACCCCTAAATTGTGCCCAAAATCGTCCCGTCGTGGCGTGGATAGAACTGGTTATTTATCGGTATGCTCAAGAGGTAAAACGTGTACGGAGTTGGCTTCCTTCATCAGCGACGACTACAGTCAGAAAAAGGGTGTGAGGTGTGGTGTACACGAGCAGAACAGTCTCCAGCATCATATTTATGGTTCTTACCTATTCCCAGAAACAAGCATTCCCCCTAAGCTTTCCTAATTGTTTTCCCCACCACTGTTGTTTTAGATTTTGTCCCATTCATGTAAATTAATCATAAATTACCTGCCCTGTTAGAGCATATAGGCACCTTGAAACTAAGGAAATCGCCATAGTCTTAAAGCTATACTCACACGACCTCTCTAGCAAAGCAATATCAAATGTGCCTTCCGCCACTCACAGCAATACGTAAGTCTGAACCGATGCGAATTATTTCCTTCGACAGGTGTGCCTGCCTAAAACTTTATGCGAAGGGGTTTTACGTCTCCGCATTGTTTCCGCAAGCACTTTTGCAGACCGCGGAGCAGATTTATAGTTTAGATATCTTGCTAACGGTCGAAAGGTTGTCAATTATTTTCGAGTCAGGATTGCCGAGAAAGGCAAGATTTTGATTAGCCGGTCATAACTGAAAAGGGAAAGTCAGAAGCGGGATGTTAGAAGACTCTAATGGCCTCTTTCTTACCTGTCTTCTATCGTTTCTTTGCTTGAGGTTTGACACAGTTTTCTTGGCTATTGGCACAAACTATAGAATTGAATGCAACTTTGTTACCTCAAGTAGTGACTGTTCTGCGGGTCGTATTTAGGTTTACAGAACGAAGTTTGCAAACTCGGAACGTATATGATTGCCAAACGAGCGTTTGAAACCGTCTGCGATTTCAGATTGAAGCACTTCTGCAGCTGTAGGGTGGCTAAATTGTACATGCGCGACGACTGTTAGAGGCAACACGGGAGCGCGTTGAGCGTCCAGCAGTTCGCCACCACCGGCGTAGTGTGAACCACTGCATAACTGTAGCAGGGGACAGGCAGTACATTACACCGACCGACCCTCGATGTAGAACGATACTCAGCGACTCACGAATAGCGATCCCCCGCTTTGCGAACTACACAACAAGCACCAGTACGGCCCGCTTCCTCCACAGGACGGGCCAAACCCGCCCAGCACCCGATCTTTATCAGTTGGTATCCTGCGCACGTGGGACCGCTCGACCCGGAGGGGCGGATCCGTAACCGGAACGAGGAGGCTGACCGCGCAGCGCGAGGACTTACGTACCGCGCGACGCACACCAGCCAACACTCGGACCGCAATCGGAACAGCCAACTGCGAGCCGAAGAGAGCGAACCAGTACCACTGGAGACGTACGGAGACATCCTGAGATGGTACCGCCACAACAGGCAGCGACTCCCTGCCCCACACCCGAAACTAACGCGCCGCGAAGGCGTGCTATACCGCCAGCTACAGACGGACTCAATCCTGACACCCGTGCTCGCCAGATACATCTGCCCAACGCTATACAACACCGACCGTTGCATCATCTGCAAGATTGCCCCCGCTACGACAGCGCACATCCTCAACGATTGCACTCACCTACAAACACACTCTGAAGCACAAGAATTGCCACCAAAAGTGCGTGAAGCCATCACCTCCTCAGACTACAACACACAACTCCAGGCCGTCCGGCAGGTGGAGAAAGCCCTGACCTGACAGCGGGAAGGACCTGCGGTGGCGCAAACCATTACGGGCTCGACCCGCCCGGGATCGGTGCCGACCCCCACGGCCTAATTCACTCTGCCGGACACGCAATAAAGTTTCTCTCTCTCTCTCTCTCGGGGTAATATTGCACACTGCCGCGACATTTCGCCGGCCCTAGTTTTGACACTACTCGGCACTATTGTCTTTAACACTGGCCGCGCCTGTACATGTTATAACTTACCTATTGAAGTATCAGTATAAGGCGCTCGATCACTTCCGATTTATAATATGTGAGGTATAGCTGCTGAGTTCGTCGAAAAAAATTCAGAGCAACCAAATGGTTTTTTTAACGTATTCAACCGTAGTCTCGGTTTCACCGTTGCGTTTCCTGCCTCTCCTATCCCGAGAGGGTATTAGGGATAATATTCAGGGAGTACCTAGGGGTATATTAGCACTAAAGTGGCAAGGGTACTTAATTGCACCCGCTGTTTCCAGTGCAAAATACTATATTTGTCACATACAGCTCTCTTCAAAGAATTTGCGAGCACTTCCACTGCCTATGAGGCAGTATACTCTGTATAACAGCGAATACGGACCATTGTTACTGAAACACATCGAATAAAAGAATGCGTATTCTTATACTAATATAAACCATGCGTCAAGGGAACGCAGACTGGTTGCATTGGTTACTTTTTGTTCGTCCCCTTTGTGCATGAACCATGAGTACTTAGACTGAAATCCGCATAGCCGAGAAATGCTTTACTGATATGAAGGGTTACGGTGGCGATGGAGAAGCTCTAGATGGGATTTTTACTTTATGGAGATAATGGGCAAGAAATGTGAGCACAAGAGAGGTACTGTCGAGAGTCAACAAAAAATGCACACAAGTTTTCATATCGTACTTGCCATCATCCAGAACAACACCTTTTATCGATCAGCGATCACTATACCTCCTTTAAAGACATTTTCGATCGCAAAGCCAGCCTCTTTCTAGACGGCCATTAATGGAGCGGAACAAGGAGACCATCTGAGAGGAACCTTCCTCTGTCCCGCCGAAAGGAAGCGTTATTGGCTCTCCTCGCGGTTAAACCGCTCTGTTTGCCGAGGGGCCCAATAAAGGCGGGAGTGGCTACGGCGATCAATTTCCGGTTTCTGTTTTCCCAACGTTTTTTCTCTTTCAACACGATGATCATAAACCGAAGACTTGAGACAGCAAAGAGCCGACATCAAAAAAGTAGGTTCGTAAGTAACTGTAAACATTTCCTGCTCTAAGATTATATTTTTTTGTTTCCAAACCATTTGGAGCTTAATCTCAGGACCACGTTTATCTAGAGATCTTACAATTAGTTGGAGAAAAAATTCGATAATAAATTTAAATTAAAACAAACCGTGTAGAAACTGCCACTTTTACATGAGAGGAAGGCGTCATGAATCTGTGTTTCTTGAGGGATTTAGTGGTAACTGGATTGTTGGTAATATACGCTCAGCTGTGGAGGAAGTGCTGACACATGATCACTGCGTGGCACAGGTGAAACATTCGGCATGAAAAGTTTGAGAGCAATGGATCCAATGCTGAAAGCGCTAATCAGACTTTTGCCAACGCATAGAGAACTGTAGACGCTCTTGCAGGAAGCTGAAGGCAACAAAATTGCACATATATTGATTAGTGGTAAATGCCTCCACAGAGAAACTGACAGGTATTGGGTGCCTACTACATGTAGGCTACTTGTTTGCTGTTCCTTTCGTTCATGTCAAAAGATTTCAAACTGCCGCAATTTCAGAACTGCGCTTGCTTTGATTGCAGTAGGCCAAAATGGCAAAATGGCAAAGATCGGAAGTTAAGTTTGCTGTTTTATGCTTCGAAGCAATATCTCGGTCGTTAGACACACTGTAGTGGCATGCCGCGGGGTAAAGAACGCCCATAGGGATTCTTTTCCGCGCATCTAAATTGCAAAAATGCGCCAGTTTTGTTACCGCTAGCTTTTGCCTGGAAATCGGGAACTCTCTGCCGTAACCACAGTATTACCAAGGCAGATAAATTACAGCTGATAAAATTAAGCCAACAGAACAGTAATCCGATTTCAGAGTCCAAGTGTGCTCTTTGCATTGGATATCCCGCCATTTAGGATCCCCGCTTTCAAATCATTCGGGGAAATGCAGTTTTGAATCTGTCGGAATTTTCTACGTTTATTTAGCTGCTTCTCACTGTAGCTGGTAAAATAAGCAACACCACCTTCAAAAAAATTACCTTAAGTTCTACGTGATTTTCCTTTCGTTTGTTGAATTTGAAATACGTAACCACCCGGAGGAAGACCATGCATGGCGGTAAACGAAGAAAATCACGTCAGCACAAATTTGGTATACATACTTGTGATTACTTGACGTGCATCCGCCGAGGTCGTAGGTATTTAAAGATTTTTCACTTTTAGGGGTGGTTATTCCCAAGCTTTTTTTAACTGAATGAATTTCTGTTTGCCACTGTCTATCGCAAGTTAGAATTATTGTACTAAAATTTCTCGTCTTACGCTTAATGTATTTGAAATGCTCTTGCTCCTTTCCTCTTTCGAGAGTGAACTCATGCAAAGAAAAAGTGTGAACCGTTGAATTCATGGAAAGAGGCCTTAAAACCAAATTAAAACCCTGCAATTTGAAAGAAATAGCCTTTTGTAACTCACTCAATTTTTTTTTCTTTTGCACACAATGTTTCTCACACAAAACGCAGAAAATGGTGAAAAACTTTGAAATCTCGCAACGCAGGGAAGTAAAATGGGCACTACTTGGTTAATATGGGCGAGCATTTAAAACATAGATGTCATTTTGTTAAATCCACGTTGGCATTGAAATGACAAAAGAAAATGGAGCTAGAAGCCCCACTGCAATTATTCAGTCAGGTTTCTTGGCGGTGGCTTTGATGGCGTTCGCCAATCGCCCAAACAAGGATCTGTGATGTCATAGAAAATCGCTGTAACGTTGGTGGGAAATCGCGATGGCTACACATGTTTACTTTTATATCTCAGTTATTTCATTGAAGACTGCGGTAAAATTGGTGCATTGTTGTCAGGACAAAGCAGCTTTTTTGTTCTTCTTGGCTCCTCTAAACTGGCAAGACAAATAAAATTGTACGAACATTTTTGCACTTGCTGTATCTGCGAAAGAAAGTTTGACTTCCACGTCAATGCAGCCGTACGGCTACAAAGGAAAGCTTGCATTGAGTTTGATGTCAAACTCTCCTTTGCAGAAACTTACTCCACCCTAAATCTAGTGGATTAACATTGATGTACCTGATTTTGTCGCGGCCTCGCGACGATATTGTTCCTTGTTTTTTTTTCTTTCTTACAACAGCGGGCATGGATTCGGGTCCAGTGTACGGCGTCCGAAAGCGGGTACCGGCCATGAAGCGTCGGCTTCGCATCCAGGTTGCGCGAGAGGAGAAGCGAAAGCGCTCAACGCGGCGCCAGCTGAAGGACTTCTCGTTGCCCACGGAGGCGGCTCCTCTGCGACGCAGCAAGGTCTCCAAGACTTTCGGCAAGAAGAAGACGGCGTCTGCCCTCAAGGACCGATCCAAGCCTTCGCGGTCTTCAAGCCAACTCGAGAAAGGATCCACGGCTGGGAAGCTTGGCAACTCAACTGCGGTGCACAAAGCGGCCCCTGCGAAAGTGGACAACCAGGGAGCGGCTGCTGCTGGAACGAGTGCGGGGAAAACCGAAGGCAGGAAATACCACATCATGAAGCGGAGCAGCGACAGCACGGATGAGAAGGTAAGATGCAGAGTTGGGCTAGTAGGTGGTACATTGCGAAAACTCTAACTGCGCTTAAAACGAGCACACAAGAGAAGACGACTACACAAACGGGGCGCAGACTAGCGACTGATTTTTTATTTGAGTGAAAAACACATTATGAAAGAAACTGCGATCTACGCATGTGCGCTAACCTAGGCCACAGAACGAAGATAAGCAACCAAAAAACAACCAAAGCCACAACCGAAATACTGAGAGCAACACGGGGAGAGGGGTGCAAGAGGGGTTTAAAAAACGCACTAGGCAGGCACAATCGCTTCGTACATAAACAAAAACAAGGCGACGGCCGGGGGCACTAAAAATCTCCCCAGAGAGTCCTGTCAAGATACGCGATCTCGGTGCTTAGTAGAGACATCGACGGTGAACTGACGCAATCCTCGCCTTTTTTGAGGATCGCGTACGCTTCAAAAATCTCCCTTGTGCGCGCACCCTTGTAACGCCTTATCACTTCTCATGCTTCCAGGCGCGGCCCAGATCCTTTGCAGTCTTTACAGTGGGTGGCCTGGTTGCGGCTTGTAACAGTGCAGAGGCTGTTGCCGTACTACCTCTGTCGATCATTAATGCATCGGCCCGTTTCTCCAATGTACGATCGACCACAGGACAAGAGTATAACGTAGACGACGCATGCTTGACAGTTAACAAAGTGCTTCTCGTGTCTTTTCCGGCACCCCGCATGTCTATTTTCGTAGGACTTTATTCGTTTACGCAACTTGTGTACCTTGTTATGTGCCGAAAAACACAACACGAACCCCCACCGTTTCACTTGCTTTCTTGGTCATGTGGCCCAACATTGTGAACGTAAGCTAAAACGGCCATCTTCGCACCTTTGCCCCATTCGCACGTCTTCTTCTTGGTGCGTGTGTCGACAAGAAGCTTCTCTCCAAATGACAAGATAAGGTGGCAAGGAAACCCTGCTTCCTTCAGCTGCTCCATCTGGGAACAAAAACTCGCCTCAGCTTGCTGTGGGCACGATCGCAGCAACGCATTTCTCAGCGCTGACGTAGCGATTCCCCTATTTACCAGCTTGGTATGTGCTGACGTGAACGGAAGCAGTCCTTTTTTAGATTGGGGGGAATAGATCAAACAGGCATGATCACTGTTCACCTTGAGCTCCATATCTAGAAATCTAGAAACCGCATCAAGCCCACAACCGGTGCTTCCATTATTCACGAAAAGACGTTAAGGGTGGAACGAAAGAATTCAAACCCTTCTTCAACTTCATGTGTAGTGGTCTCTGAATTGAGCTCTGAATCGTACATGGGCCAAACGGGCCGATGCATTAATGATCGACTGAGGGAACACGCCAACAGCCTCCGAACTTTTACCGGCAGCAACCTGGCCACCCACTGTAAAAATTGCAGCGGCTGCGCGCCACGCCTCGAAGCATGCGAAGTGATAAGGCGTTGCAGGGGTGTGCGCACGAGGGAGATTTTTGAAGCGTACGCGATCAACAAAAAAGACAAGGATTGCGTCAGTTCACCATCGGTGTCTCTACTAAGCACTGAGATCGCGTATCTTGACAGGACTATTGAGGGTAATTTTTATTGCCCTTCGGCTGCCCCGGCCCTCGCCTTGTTTTTATTTATGTCCGATGCGATTGCGCATGCCTAGTATTTTCCGTGCACCCCGTGCTGATCTCAGTCTTTTCGTTGTGGTTTTGTGCGTAGATCGCAGTTTCCGTCGTGATGTGTTCTTCGCTTAAATAAAAAAATAAGTAGTTAGTGTGTGCCCTGCGTGTCTAGTCGTCTTCTCTCGTGCCCTCGTTTTATGTGCAGTTTTTGTTTTCGAAAAGGTAAAAGTGACGACGGTTCCGCAATTCCTTACTGCTTCATGAGATTCGAACCAGGGTTGGTGAAAGCTATATTGTGGAGAAAGGAAGCACGTACTAAAAGGTGCAAATTCACTACTAACTATTAAAATTTAGTCGGTTACATTCGTTATAAGATAGAACCTTTTTTTATAATATGAATAGTTTGTACCTACTAGCTAGATTTTAGTATGTGCTGTGCGAAGCAGGCAACTCCAAGATTTGATGCATGTGTCTGCTGGTTCCGAGCGCTTGCGGCTTGGAGGTTCTGACCAATCAAAAACCTGAAAACTTTACAAGGTCGGTGCTTCGTCCGCGTTGACGACGCTACGACTCTTGGCCCTTTTTTGGGCTCTGTTGAACAGGAACATTTATTCAAAACAATATGCAGGCAAAAATAATGCGCTACACAACAGGATTTACCTTGATCATTTCAGCCTTTTCCCCCTTATTTACTTGTTTGCCTAATTCCTGTATGTGTATTGGCTTCAGAGCCGATGGAGCAACACAAGGTACCTATGGTTATTAAACTTCTTTTACTAATTTTTATGCGTTACAGTAAAAAAATGGTGAGGGAGGCACACTTTACATGCATACCCAGTATGTTTAGGATCAAGTTCAAACAGCACACTTTTAGAGACCTCTTTTTTCTGGTCTTTTGTACCAGGTGACCGGCGAGCTGCGAAACATTTTTGGCGATGATGATGAAGAAGAGCAAAAGAAGCGCTCAGAAAAAAAGACGGTCAAGAAGAGAGAAAACACGGCGGTCGCACTCAAAGGTGAGTAACTTGTAGCACCATCAGGGGAGAGGTCTGTACAGCACAGCACAAGAACAAAAACGAGGTTCTTGTTTATTTATGTTCGAGTTTTACATTGGCTCCATTCGAAGAGCGAGATAGTTTTGTGCCCGCCGCGGTGGCTCAGTGGCTAAGGCATTGCGCTGCTGAGCACGGGGTCGCGGGTTCGATTCCCGGCCCCGGCGGCCGATTTTCTGATGGAGGCGAAAAGCAAAAACGCCCGTATGTTCGAGATTTCAATGCAGGTTAAAGATCCCCAGGCGGTCAAACTTATTACAGAGCCCGCCACTACGGGGTACCTCATCGCCTGCGTTGCGTCGGTGCGATAAACCCTACAATAATCGAGATAGTTTTGTGATGCACATATTGCTGAGCATAGGATACACGGTATGAAAAATACAAACATGTAAATACCTTCCTCTAGTCAACTATGATTAGGCAACGAGCTTAACGCTCTTGAATGTTGCAAGAGTTTCCCAATACTTTACAAAAATTCTTATTCTTTAAAATATATTATTGCACAGCACTCCTTGCAGACAGGGTGCGAAGGTAAACGTTACGTGCAAGTAAAATCGAGGAAAGCCCCTTGTTGTGACTCTTGATTGAGGTATTTATATATAAAGATAAGGCGCGGAATCGGACCTCCTTCCTGTTGTCACAATACGGCAAACTAAGCGTCGTAATATGGTGATCTCTTTATATTTATATCCTTTCTACAAAACGTCAAAATGCACTGTGTTATGCTTCCATGGTAATGCAGGTTGGCGTCACCTAATTTCGTCGCTTGGTATTGACGTCACGTCGCACACACTGTATTCCATTTTATGCTTGAGCACGCCGAGTAATAAAATTTTATTCGGATGCGGCAATATTGGATATGCCCTTTAAACAACAGAATGGTGTAGCGGGCAGGTGCATTTAAGATAAGAATGTCAAATGGGTGCGAAAATCCCGAACTTGACTTATTCCAAGGAAAGGAATGTGCGCACTAACAGTGCAGAGCCTTGAGTGGCTTATAGTACCCCGTTTGTGTCCCTTGTAAATTTTGAATTGTATTTTAATCATTGCTAATGAATTTATGTCGGTAAAATGATTCTCCAGGCGGAAAAATGTAACCTGAAGGACACTTGTGCTCACCAGGAAACGCTGTCATTGCATCTGTCATGGCGTCTATTATATTTTGGTTGTCAAACTTGAACTTGAGCGGCCGTGAAGACGAAACATGCGTTTGTATCGAAAACGGTCTGCTATGTACGAATATCAATGATATCAATTTTATCGCAGATCTAAACATGGTCTCAGAATCTTGAGAAACCGCTGTAGCAGTGCTGAAGCTTCGCTTCATATCGGTTCCGGGGTATACATAGGATTCCTACCTATGGCTATATACGTTGTACCGTACACGGCACTTCATCTTGCATTGGCTCATCTTAAATAAGGTGGCCTGTCCTACACAAGCGTAAATCTTGTCCCATAATTTCAGTCTTCATCAAAACAAAAAAACGCGCTTCTTTTTATGAACCTTGTTTTCGCTGACCCATTACCTAAATTCTTGTATTAAACTCATCAGTATCTATGAGGCTTGAATGTGTCAATCATTCTTGTTTGTCAGGCAGCCTTTACTCGTTGCGTCGTAGAAGGCGCCACATCGCCTTCGTATTGTGTATCCGTGGCTGCCACCAGCTCAATCGCACGCAAGAACCGCACTGAGGCATGGCCGGAGTTTCAATTTTGCGTCGGATGCTCGTGTAGCGCCCTATACTACGCATATAATTACGACCTTTTTGGCGTTCCTTGAAGATATCATAGAAAACATGAACGAAAGCGAAGAAAAAACGCTACCGCTGCGCTGTGGCCCTATGTGTCCTTCGCTTTCGTCCAGTGCGTTTTCTTGGTCAGTTGATAACGCGATTTGTAAGCACAAACCGCCCAACAATGCGTTAGACAATCACAGAGGACTTCTCGTGCAAAGTATAATCTAGAGTATCAAAGTGCATGCGCACAAGAGCTAAGGTGGCAAGTTTCACTTCTTGTAGGCTCGGATGATGCGGCCGGGGGCAATGAGGCGACATCAGCTCTCTCTGCCAAAGACGGCGCCGGACCGACGACGGATGAAGACAAGTTCAAGAAGTGGCTTCTCGACGAGTACTACCGCACTATGGCCCTGTCCTTTGCGAGCATGCGTCGCAAGCGCATGGCCACCCACAGGGACACTCTGGACCTCCGGCAGGTCAAAAGGACAGCCGCACCTTCCGTGGTTCCAGTTTCAGGCGCCGCCGAAGAGCAATTCGAGGTAGGCAGCCTGTTACATTACAGTGTCTTACAGCAAGTTTAACATAGCTGGAGGTGCAAACATCTCAAAATTACGAAGACTCGGAGAAGGCACCGAAGTTACTTTTAACATGCACCTCCCCACAGAGAAATGTTTGTCGTGCCGTAGTGAAGAGCCTCCTGGGTAAACCCATTCATACAGATATAGGTAGTCTATATGGCCTTATTTTTTTATTGAAGTAAACTGTACGTTGTGAGCATAAAACACCGGAAGTAGAAAACAGCCAAGGTACATAGAAAACATGTACACTGTACTCCTACATTGCTACTGATTTATTACTGATCTAGCAGTAAAGCACCCCACAACGTGTGCCGTAGATATTAACGGATAAAAATCTTTATGGAATTGCTACTGAAATTATCCGGCACTGCGTTACCAGTCCAACCAGATCCGGCGTAGTGAAGCTGAGTCCTCAAAAGCTTTTTGCGCGGCTCATGTACGGTTGTGTTTCTTATCTTGAGACTTTGTCTTTAACCTTGATACCATTGTGGTGGCTCAGTGGCTAAGGCGTTGGGCTGCTGAGCCGTAGGACGCGGTTTCGATCCCCGGCCGTGGCGGCCGCTTTTCTGATGGAGGCGAAAAACAAAAACGCCCGTGTGTACGAGATTTGGGCCAACTTTAAGGAACCCCAGGTGGTCAAAATTAATCCAGAGCCCTCCACTACGGCGTGCCTCATCGCCTGCATTCCGGCGGTGCGTTAAATCCTAATATCAATCAATCAATTTAGCTTTGTTGGCTTTGATTTGGTCTCGTGGCTCATCAATGTCGATTTAACACAAGCAGACACTTTTTTTCTGCTAGTCTTTGCAGCAATACAATCAAGCAGTCTGGAAAAGGGAACTTTCATGAGACCATGTCGCTTTGTAGTGTACTTAACTCGTGTAGACCGATCATTTCGGGAAATCGATGTATGGCAGTTAAGTGCACTGTGCGTTCGGCGGGGAAATACCTTCGGGAAAAGTACCAAAACCACGACAATACGCTATACGAAGAATACGTGATGTTCAAATGTAACAAATGATCAATTGTCGTAGTGCACTAGTGTGGCAGTTGTTGTGATTTGATGACCCTCCATTCGTAGTCATCCTCTTGGCCAGGGGTCGGCAACCGGCGTGGTAGTGTTCTGCGGCCCCCAGCACGCAATCAGAACCGCCAACCCTCCCGCTATCGCTTCCTTTCTGAAGGCCGACACTTCAGTTTATACCTCAAACGGGGTTAGACGGGACACAACCAGAGAGAATTGACAACTTACAGTTGGCATTTTCTCCCATCTTATCACTTAGCCAGACTATTGTCAAATATTGCGCAATATTGTAGTAAATAGGCTGAATTTTTGTCTCTCTCTGCAATGAGTTCCTCCCCCTCACTCGATTTGCCGTCTGACCCTTCGCCGTGTCGGCTTCATGCAACTCGGCCCTCCATCACAAATGGTTGTCGACCTTAGCTCTGGGCAATCCATCTAGCAAGATTATAGAAACAAGCCTGAACAAGTCTGAACAAAAGCCATTACAAGGTTGTGTTTATGCAGACCACCCAAACGCTGGATAAAGTCACTTCTCTCAACATATTTGAAACGCTATCAGGTGTAAATTTGAGCTAGGTACTGTATAAAACGACGAAATAGCTCTAATGGACGCAGAATAGGGCTAGTGGTACTGCTTCATATCGGATTGTGCTAGGTATACTAAGACGAATTGGGCAACGAAGGGACTTTGACAAAACGCAACGTATTGCGTCTCGCCTCAGTCACTTTCTTGTCCAATTCGTCTTTGTATACCCCGCGCAGTTCGATATGAAACGAAAATAGTGTCAGGCGGAGAAAAGAAAACCTGGATGTAAAAGAAAGGAGGAATGAGGCCGCGCTGTGTCTCCCGTGTCCCCCTCTTTGTCTTTCTGTTATTTGTCCTTGCGCTGTTCGACTGTTATTTGACAATGACGAAAGTTCAAACACATTCATTTAACTTTATGGTAGGACCGTCTGGAAGGGAACGACACAGCTGACCAAGAATCACGCAAATTTGTATACCATGCTGCCTGCGACCAGGACCAAAGCACTCCCCGCCGCAATAAATATAGAGAGCGCCTCTGCATTCTACGACTCGGAACGCCTTCACTTCCAGTGTCGCACGGGCATCGCAAAAGTGAAAACTCCAAATTCTGCGCAGGAAACGGGCAAATAAATATATACAAGTTCTCTATGATTGAAGATATTTGGTATGAATCATGCGACATGAATCTAAAACTGCGTCAAATATGGGAAAACATTCAACCTGCTCCAGAAAACTTCGCCATTTGCAAGGATATTTTCCGCAACGTTAATTAGATGTTCCACTTCTATGGGGACATTGCAAGTAGCCCTGACAAGGTCCTCAAATGAAGAATAGTTTGAACTGATAGTGAGGCCACAAAATTAGGTGGTGCCTCCGGTGCCCACAGTGCAGTCCTCGTTGTCTTGGCTGTGTCCTTGGCTTTTTTTGGAGTCGCTTTTTTGGGACGTGAACTTTAGGTCCTACCCTTAGGCGCATTTCCCCAAAGCCCATTGCCTTGGCCCGTGGGAGTAAGGGCAATGCGGTTTCCCCGTATTTCCCCGCATATCCGCTCATTTTACTCAGTAAAAGTTTTTAGTTTAAGTTTCAGTTTATTAT
The DNA here is from genome assembly GCA_013339765.2 of Haemaphysalis longicornis. Lineage (NCBI taxonomy): Eukaryota > Metazoa > Arthropoda > Arachnida > Ixodida > Ixodidae > Haemaphysalis > Haemaphysalis longicornis. The sequence continues at coordinate 212,816,846 of CM023450.1, read as the reverse complement.
TCCTATCGTTTGAATTGAGCACAAAAAAAAGCTCAGCCCTCCACGACCCTAGAAAATAAACACTTCATTACACTCTCATCGCCACCTTACCGTTGAAAGTCACCAACACCCCTTAACTGCAATTCTTCACGCCAGCTCCTGGAGCCATGCAGGCGTAGATAGCCTCGGTCTTTCTAGTGTCGCCGCCATTCAAAACCGTTGCAGCTAGCCTAGCTCCCTTTGCTGACCTTTAGTGCTTGGAAGCCTACCATTGTCCCTGAAAAAGAAAGTGTATGACAGCTGCATCTTGCCGGTACTCACCTACGGGCAGAAACTTGGAGGCTCACTAAGATGGCTCAACTTAAATAGAGAACGACTCAGCGGGCAATGCAGCGGAAGATGATAGGTGCAACATTGAGAGACAAGAAGAGAGCGGAGTGGGTCAGGGAACAAACTGGTGTTAAAGACCTATTAGTACAAATTAAGAAGAAGAAATGGACGTGGGCAGGGCATGTAATGCGAAGGCAAGATAACCGCTGGTCATTAAGGGTAACAAAGTGGATCCCTAGAGAAGGCAAGCGCTGCAGGGGGCGGCAGAAAGTTAGATGGGCAGATGAGATCAAGAAGTTTGCGGGGATAAATTGGTCACAGTTGGCACAGGACCGGGGGAATTGGAGAATAATGGGAGGGGCCTTTGTCATGCAGTGGGCGTAGATAGGCTGGTGATGGTAATGAGTGCTTGGAAAGGATATATGGCAAGTGCAGGAACTGCGTTTGAAAATGCTGTTTTGGTGTTAAAGATGCGGTATCGCGTCGTGGATCTTCCGATTCAAATGTAAAAATTACTTGCAACTTCTTTTCAATTGTTGATTGGCTCTGAATGCTCTTGAGGCATTCCGAAGAAGGGGTAATCGAAAAGAAATTGGTGTATCTTTGCTCAATTTGTTGCAAATGTTGTCGATGGACGATAGTCTTCCACCACCCGTGCCACAAAAGGGCCTCTTTCCCTTTTCCGCTGACCTCTCATTGACTTACCCTCTTATCTCAGTATTCCCACGATAACCAAAGCTCAGGTTTGACGATAACCAAAGTCAATTCAATTTTCCACGTTCCACTGCTGGCGCCATTTACTTGAACCGTTCTTTAATGTTGGGGTGTTTAGATGCCTGCCGCTTTCTGTAATTGTGTTGGCCACAACATTGTTTTTCACTGGGTATTTTGGAATTTCCGTGTGGACTCAGCCTCCGCGTGGACTCGTAGCTCAATGGGTAAGACAACGGGCTCTCTCTCCATTTTTGTATCCTTCCCAGGTTCGATTCCTGGCGGTGTCAGTAACTTCGATTATTTATTAGCGGGAGTTATTTCTTGACACCAACGGTCGCGAAAGACCTTTTTGCGGGTATATGTAAAAAGCTTCGTTTTAAAAACGAACACTGCAAGAATAGAGGATGCGGGCAAAAGCAATCAGAATCTGCCGCCTGGAAGGTGACATGGTGGGTGACGCAGGCCATAGCATCAAAAAGGGTCTTCCACCGCGTGCTTCAAAATAAAAGAAACATTATGCCACTGAGATCTACATGTTTGTACTATCAAGATCCCTTGAAATACGAACATAGGATTACGTGGCTTTCAGTACGCTCTCCGCATCCTCGCTACGAGACGCGTATGCGGAGCAAAAATGCTGTAATGAGTTCGCGCCCAGCTTTAGTATGGACGGAACATCTCTCAGCGTGTGCGCGTTGTTATATGGCCCACCGCCGTGTTTGGTGCCGGCTCACGCCACCGTTCACTTATTTATTTTTGCACCGTTTTCATCCTACGCATGCAGCGACAATGTTAGATTACGATAGCGTGAAATATTGGCAAGCACAGTGTGCCATGCCTAATCTAGTGGAAGGAACTGTTTGATGAGATGCAAGCGGGTATTTCTGTCATGAACCAAATGAGGAAAGAATTGCGTAGTTCGGCGCAAGGACATTTCCTTTCACACGTTAAATGGTACATGCGGGATTGAAGACATATTCTCCAGGAAATAGGAAGGATGCCCTCAGCACTTTCTAGCGATATTGGATTTTTTCTCATTCATAAGTACAGCAGAAACATGTTATTGCATATCTATTTATTTTAATTTTATTACACCCTCAAGGTCAAATGCATTGCAGAGGGGAGTGGTATGAACACAAAAACAACAGCAGAAAAGAAGTAACGATACAATATAACCATGTAATCATTAATACGATGTAATACTAAATTTCAAATTGTGTGATCATGAAACAATAGTGAGACTCTTGATTATACAATGTTACCTAGGACATTTAAAAACTGGCGGATTTCACTAATGGGTAACGTGTCAAAAGAAAGACGATTTCAGTCTCTAGTTTGTCCTGCGCAAGAAAAAAATAAAAACTATTCATTTTTTTCACATAATTCTCAAGCTGTGCTCATGGTCTGAAAGCGCAGCTTTCAGCCCATGAGCACAGCCTCTCATTGATGTTCCGTGTACTCCACCCGAAACGCACTGCAGGAAAGCCAACTTTGTCTGACGATGATGACGATCGTGGGTTAAGTGAAGAAAAAGTAGAACAATTCCCGCGGTTGTAATCAAATCTCGGGTCAGTGGCGTTATGAAGCCGACGTCTATCCGATTGCGACGTTCGCGCGGTCGAAGCAGTTTGAATTTGCAGAGGGTTGCGTGGGTGCACAAAATGAGACAGAAAATGTACCTCTCTGTGTAATCACCGTGACTATTGAACGTCAGAGAAAGCCATGGAAGGCGAGTTCCAGTGACGCACTAGAGAGCAGAATCGCAGTGCCGTAAACCGTCCTTTTAAGAAGTACCTGATCTGCATAATAGGGTATTAAGATGAGGGATCCCTGGCTTCTGCGAAGGTTCGTTTGGTGTTGGACGTGATTTTGGAAAGCTCCGTGGTTCCCCTTCTTTGTCGTTTCGACAGAGGAGTAGCTGACTTTTTGTCAAACTAACCTTTCTTCTAATGGCTTATTTTTCGGTTTATTTTACGCCTAAAAATCTTGCGGTACCCCGACTGAGCGTGAAGGGAAAGAAGGTCCCGTAACTTTCGCCGCCATTGCTTTGAGAGCACCATCAATACAGGGGGAACAATCAATGCGATCGAATTTCGTATGCAGTTTTTAGAAGTCAAGAAGGCTCTGTGACGCAGGGGTAACACGAAACACTGAAAACCGGTGCGGGGCATATAATCGCCGCGGTACGGCTCGATTACCCTTTCTTGTTTTTTTTGTTGACCTTTTCTTCATTTTCGCAAGATAATTTCTGAAACTGACATTACCTCCATCAACGACCCCGCCTTTCAGTCCGCAGTTCCGTGTTCTTAAGAACCCACGAACAGAATGAATTCTTTTACGTTCGTTTTCCTCTTTCCTGGCTGTACTACCTAGAAGCCGAATTTAACTCACGCTGACGGTTTTCCTTAGAAAACAGACCATAATCCAAAACGCTGTAACTGAAGCAAATATAACTGGCTTACCAAACTGTACCTTGGGGACTAAAAACGGCTACAATTATTTTGCTGCGTCATTACAATTACGGTTTCGAGCTTTCGTTCCTTCGAGAGTCAACATAGAGTGAATAAAACGGGAGTTACCCTGAACAGTCCGATAATCTCACAAGGTACATTGGTAGCAATATTTTCTTTACAATGCGCAGGCAGTGGAGGACAAGCTCCGTAACATTGAAGACGCCATGATCGCCGAAGCCGTCGCCCTCGTCCGCGATGGCGCAACCGACGAGGCCGAGTTGCGAGCCATCAATGCAGGCGTTGCGTCGCGTCTAGACGCCGCCTATGACCTGGAGAACGTGCGCCAGTCCCTCGATCACCTGCAGGGCACGTTGGAGGCCATACGACAGCAAGAGCTGCAGGCCGCCCTCTCTGACGACGACGACAAGCACGGGACCCCAAATGGCCGCAGCGCCGCCGTTGATGCTGATCAGGCCGGAGAAGAGGACGTGGAGGAACTGGCCCAGGGCTCCTCCTGGGCGCAGCTAAACGACAAACGTACGCCTTGTTCGTGAACTACGATTGTGCGTTTGTTTCTCAGTTGTGGCTCCACTTTCATACGGGGAGCGTACAAATATTGATGCATTCCAATAGGCAGGATGGTAGGTGGGACAAGTTTGTTGATTTTAGCGTTCTTGAAGCCCTTTTCTATACATGGGATAATGCGAAGAGTAAATGAAAGACAAGGTGAATTTCAGTATAGCCATCAGCTCTAAAAAATATTCGCGAAAGTCGTCTGGCAGGTTTCCTTATTGAATGCGCGATTATGTGAGAGGCGGTTAGCCTCTTTAGTGACTTAGCCCGACGCAACTTATAACCGAGTGCCAATAACCCCGTCTTTCTCAACAACGTTATACACGCAGAAGTGGTTGTATGCATAACATTGAGCAGAAATTGTTGTCAAGCATTTAAAACTCTGCAAACCTAAAGTGGACGTAAAGGCAGTGCCAGCTCGTTCACGCGGAACCCAACATGCCTTCAAATGCACAAGGAAATCTGTCGCGCAGAGAGGCGGCTCTCCTCCCAACTAATGCGTTAGTAAGACCGCAAAATATGTATCTGGCTACATGTTTTCTGTTATAGAAAATTGGTGATGTCTGCTGAAACTAATGAAAGGAAGGTGGAGGGCGGCGGGGCTGGAGGGAGGGGGTAGAGGGGGGCGTCTGCGGAGAGTTACACCTGCAGCCGCTGCTAGTCGGTCGCGCCTGTAGCTTAGTACTTGTAAATAATATTCCACGGCAGCTGACCACATTTATGACCCCTTTTGGAGCAAAAAAGAAATACATCAATCTATAGCGTGAATAAAATTTTCCATGGGAGAGGACGAACGCTCTTTCGCTTGTTCGCCGACTCAGTCTTGTACCAGCCTTTCTTGGGCAGTGATGGCGAGTCTATGTGGAATATGTAAATCTCACCAGTTTGAAGTGCCGTGAGGTGAACCACGGGTAAACGTTTACAAAAAAAATTACTTCAAGAAGTTCAAGTCCTTGAACTTAATGAATTGAAAAATCCTTTCAGCGGGACAAAGTTTATTTCATTTAGAAAACGTGAAATGTTTTCCGTTAAGAAAACCAGTGCTTTTTAGGATGCACCATAGTTCCTTCGCGGAACTGGCTTTTTAGCGTGGGGAACACCTAGTTCGCTGCTATATGACCCAAACTAATATTCGACCCAAATAAGGCTATGGCGTTGCAGAAAACGCGCACACAGAATTTACTCATGTTGTTGTTTTCTTTCGAACTGAGAGCAAGGCGCCCCGCGCGGAATATTTTCTGATAGTTTAGAGTCAGAAAGTTTTGTTTAATGTACCAGTTTTATTTAAAAGAGCCTTTGAGAATGATCATTAGGGAGAAATCAAATGTTGCGTTTCGTTGTTTTTTTTTTTTCAATTTGTACAGGTAAAGGGAAAGAACAGGGAAAAATAAAACAATAAAATATTTTTTTTCCTCTAATGCTTTTTAGATCATCAGAGGTTATTTTGATAGAGTGAGCGAATAACTTTTAGTATGGAACAGGAAACAATTATAGGAAGGAAAGTTTGACATCCACCTGAACGCAGCCATAAAGCTACAAAGGAAAGCTATACAGCTTTCTCAGAAACTTTGCAGTTGAATAAAAATTCGTCCTGGTCCCGGATTCGAACCCGGGACGAATTTTTCTTCAACTGCGAAGTTTCTGAGAAAGCTGTATAGCTTTCCTTTGTAGCCGTACGGCTGCATTCAGGTGGATGTCAAACGTTCCTTCCTAGAAGCCCTAATCCACCTGGGGATTACCCCTAAATCAGGAAACAATTATATGCATCAATGCTGTGGCGAGCACTCATAAGATTTATCTAGTATTCTGAGTTACTTTTCTTTAATAGTGGGTTAGCCAATTGAAAAAAATTTCAGGGATATAGAAATGACTTCTGTGAACCAAAAAGCCATGCCAGGGAGTACATCTGGGCGTTTGCATAATCTGCACGTCAGCATATTGTTCATACCGTGAAGTCGGGACTCACCCTTTTTCCGTCCAAATGCAAATGCTTTCCCGTATTTATTTGAGGTAACAGATATAACTTTATGTGAAGAAATCAATTGATTACCTATTATTCAGTGTCTGTTTTTTGTAATTTATATTTTCGCTCTTGTTTATTCACACGCAGGAACAGCGTCTTCAGCCCCAGCAAGCAAACGTCAGGAGGAGCTTCTCCCTGAGTCAGCCGGTAAGGCAGCGTTGTAACTGATTGCGTAACACTTTCCTTGTGGTAAGATCACCCGTTTTTCAGAAGGAAGGTTTTCGGTCACGTTCAGCGCCACAGCTTATATTTCCGTCATATTTGAGCAAAATGTGACGTTTTCGTCATTGTTGAATTTCATAAATACACTGCATGGCACTTAGAGTGGCATTCTTGCATTTTGCAAATACATTGCACGTTACTACGCATATTTCGGGATTTTCAAGAGTTACACGAAAATAAAAAGAGGGAAATGAGACCTGTTAAGCGTTTTCAGAACCTATTTATTTTGGTGCATACGGGGTAATGGCGTCGAGGCAAACGAGCACCGGTTGACGTTGGGTGGTCTGTTAGTGGGTTTTAGACGTTGCGTGGTCTAATGCTGAGTCAAATTAATTGACTAAGGTGTCGAATAGGAGCGAGCAAAGTATAATAAGCACATTATAACCACGCAAACCTGATAAATGTCGACATGAAACAGGAATTTCACAATTTTAAATCGCTTTGAATGCCTAAAAAGTACAGTGCGGGTCAATTTCGAACAAGAATAACCAAGGCCACTACACTCCAACACATTTCTCTAGTTCCACCATAATGTACTCAATTCGCCAATCTATGAAGCAACAATGAACACTTGCGACTAACGATGTCGAGTCAAGGCACAGCGCAGGCACCTTCTCAGCAACGCATTATGGTCCGCGCGTCAATCTCTTAGCACCCAAAAAGGTGATACATAAACTGGCAAACTCCTTGACGGACAATATGGATGCAAAAACATCTGCCGACATGATGCACACGTCTAGAGGGATACTGACGGAATGAATTAAGCCTATCATTCGCGGAGTACTTACTACAAACTGCTTTCCAAGCATGTTGCAACATGGTTGTACAACTTCTTTTTTAGATGCGACGCTGAGAGCATCTCTTGTCGGCGGCCCTGTCCTTCCTGCGTGCGTCCGTTGTTGTCCGCGTGCGTCCGTTGTTGTTGTCCGCAGCGGCTCTCCCCCTCTCCTCTCCGATCGCGAACACTCTCTCGCCAGAGGCATTGTATTGGATTCGATTGGATTGGCTTGGCTTGGCTTGGATTTGGATTGGATTGGATTAGATTGGATTGTGTTGGATTGTGTTGCGTCATCAGCCGCGGCACCTCTTCTCTCTCTCCGCGGTCTCCTCTCCTTCGGGCGCGCTGCGCATATAACCGTGTGCCGCTCTCCGGCGGCCTTTCGGTCGACGGTTGCTCTCCGCTTGCGCTTGAACCCCACTCAGCGTCGCATCACACCAGGGTTCCCGCGAGTGGAGGTGGGCGCAATTTTTTTTCTTTTCCTCCGTTTTTTTTTTGGTTTCCAGAGCTGCCGATTGGTCCTCTTTTCGTGCGCCGCTCTAGGAATGTGATCTTGAAACTGAGGAAGATGAAGAAAATGCAGAGGTGTTTAGCGAAACCGGAGACAGTTTGAGAGGAAGAGTTGGCAGATAAGTAGGTTTGGACTTGGCGGAGTTAATCCGGTTCGTTTTTAATGGGTTAAGAGGTTGATTACACATTACATAGGAGCTTGATCACACCAGAAGACCACAATTGAACAAGCCGAGATTTATGAACGCCCGTGTGTGGTGCCCAAGAAAGTTTGGTACTGTCGGACAATGCTGTGCTGCCCAGACGCGTGAAGGTCATGCTTCCATACAAAGCCTAACGGTGAACTCCAGCCCGCATCAAGAAAAATTCGCAGAAATTCGGGAATTGTCTAACAACGCGTAGCGTTCTTATGCCACTTACGTTCCAGACAAGCCGTTGGAATATTTTATTCCTTCTAAGTTTTATTTTATTTCTTTTGCCGATGAGGGTAATTCTACACAATTATAGGGATGAGGTGCCTTTACTTCGCTATTTATGTTTTGTTTTGAAGATGCAAGGCGTGGGGCATGGGTTGGTTCGTTTTCGCTGTTTTTTATTCCTATTCCCAACGTAGCTTTGCAGACTTTTTTTAATATTCGGTCTTTGGGGAGATAAATAGATGCATATCTGTTACATTGTTAGATAATTTTTGCGGAAGTTTTATATTTTATCATTTTCTTTTTTCCAAATTCTGTCCTACCAAGTATCCCTATTTACACTATTATAAAAAGTGCAGATGTTACTTCCGCCAAATCGGCCTTTTTTGGGGAATGCAGGGCGTTACGCGGTTAACCGTTTTCAGCATTCTTGCATGATATGAAGCTCAATGAAATACACGGACGGTGTATACAGGGTAGACACTGACAGGCGCTAGAGTAGACAAGATAGCGCCTGTACAGGTCTGCTCTGTATTCACCGTCCGTGGCTTTTCGTTGCGCTTCAAATCATGGCAACTAGCCCAGTAAGAAGTTCTTTTCACCTTTGTAATTAATGTTTTTAACGTCCTTTTGCGGACTTTTTGTTTATTCTTCGGTTTTGGGAGAAGACGTACAAGGCGCATATTTCTGATTTTGTGAGATCGTTTTTGTAAAAATATTATATTTCCTATGTTTCTGAATTATTGGTTTTCCAACACTCTGTTCAACCAATTATCCCCATTTGCGCTATTAAAATGAATAAAGGCGATAATTCTGCCAAATCTGCACTTTTTTTGGAAACGAAAGGCGTTGCACCGTTCGCTCATTTTCGCAATTTTTTATCCCTTGTTCTAACGGTCTTTTGTGAACTTTTTTGGTCATTCGTGGGTTTTTTAGGAGCGGAAGGTGTATAAGATGCATATTTTTGATTTTGTAAGATCATTTTTGTTAAAATGTTATTTTTTCCCTTTTCCTGGTTCAAAAATCTGTCTGACCATTTATCCCCAAATACCCTATTATGGCGATTTAAGGTTTGGCTTAAGCCAAATTTGCATTTTTGTGAAAATGCAGGGGGTGGCACTGTCCTCGCTGTGGGGTACTAAGAAAAGAATTCTACGCATTATAAACATGAGAGAAGTACCGTACAAAATAAGCAAGAAGCAAATGATGCTCCTAATGAAATTGTGAGTTCGGCCAGTAGCAGCGAGGTGTACCGAGCGCCCATGCTCTCCTCATCAGTTGGTTACCATCATAACTAACGACGAACATAACATTAATAATAACTGCCTTATGTTATGTCTACGACAAGTTAGGCATCGTTCAGGGCGCGAATTGATTCGTAACTCAGTGTCACCCTCCGCGGTGGCGCAGTGGCTAAGTCGTGTGCTGCTGAGCCGAAAGACGCGAGGTTTGATCCCAACGACGATGGCGGCTTTCTGATTTAGGCGAAAAGCTATGAAATCCGTGTGTTCAAGACTTCGGCGCTCGTTAAAGATTCCCAGGTGATCAAAACCAATCCCGAGGCCTCCACTACGTCAAGCGCAGTTTTTGTAGCTTCGGCGCAGAAGAACCCCAGAATAAATCGTAATCCTGTTTACTGTAATACAAAGTCATGACGTTTTATTGTGTCGCGCTGATCTGGAATCAAGGCTTGCTTGATTCCTTCCATTTGAGATACGCATTACTCATCAGTGTACTGGGTTAATATCTTTGGCGCTTAACCACCTGATGACTCATAGGCGATGCTGAAACAGACTGTCTTTTGGGCTCCTTCCTTCCAGGTTGTCCGGGCGTCGAGGCTGTCAGCAGCTCGTGCCCAGCAGCGGTGCTCTCTCTGTCCCCGGTGCCCGCCCTGCAGAGAATGCTTCTGGATGCGTGCCAGTGGCACCAGATCTGCTATATTTGCGTGAGCACACGACAGGCTCTAATATTCTTGAGTGAAATTTACTTGAAGCAGATTATTAGGTTTAACATCAGCGTTAGTACCGCACATGGTTTAAGTTGGAGTTATTGCTTTAGGAAACTCTGCTATTGCCATTTCACTCAGTCTCCTCTAAGCTGTACATATTAACAAATGTTTAAAAAAATGTCCGCGATGAAAACTGCACAAGCAATGCTATGGCAGTTTAAAATCAAATAAAATTAATTGGCGCTAGGCATAAGGTAGTTTTAGAAAAAGCCACGTTGGTGTTGCAAAAAATTGCACTCCACATCCAATGGCACTAGTATCTATATTCACCCGAAAAAGAAAGCCATTTTGTAAAACGGAGCTGGTTTGTAAAGCCGGAGCTGGTTTTGTAAGGCCGGCCACATCAATGTAAAAATCCAAAAGTATTGGAAGGTTGTATATGAAGCGAGAACACACTAAAAATAAGTTTATGAAATGCAATACAGCAGCAATGTCACTGACGCAAGTTTTGTATTACGCGAAGTTCATTGGCTCATCAATGTCCATTTTCTGCACTCGTACACACCAACACACAATAGTTACACTACAAAACAATCAACACCAGATAAACCCACAGAAGAAAACTCGGCCCTTTAATTCATTCCTTCCCGTTGTTTTCCTGGGCTTTCAATTTTTTTTCGGCGTTTGGGTGTGAACGGCATTAGGTCAGCCGAACAACCACCATGTGTCAGTTCATGCAAACGGCACGTTCCAATATGTCACAAACTGCGACTGTACCGGCGTAAAAAGTTTGCGGTGAAGAGGAAGGATATCAGGCAGGTCTATGACAACCTAAAGTCATTACGATCGATAAGCCCGCGTAATTTATTTTTGTATGGTACTGAGTAATACCTTGTTCGGAGTAGGTAAAGCTGTACACAGCAATGTCGCGTTACGGTCATGGTCGTTCGAAATCTCTTTCGGGTTCGTTTTTTCTCAGCCTAACTAGCCAACTGGTCAGGGTTCTAGCATTGTTTCTGGTCGAAAATATTTCTGTAGGAAGCTTTTTAATAACGTTGACTTTCAGACGAATGTTACTGGATTTGCGAACCTAAAAACTTGACTTCGATTCTTTTGTATATTAGAGAAAGTTCTTACAATTTTTTTATTTCAAAACAAGGATCTGCCAATCTTATTTACTTCGAACGACTGGCGTCGTCCCGATTCAATGATAATAAATTTTTACGTTTTCTTAACACGCTTTGTAGCTTCAGGAAGCGGTTTTATATGAAGAAGGGAATCAAAATCCAAGAGTAAGGTGACCAACAATATCTCGTTAAAAACATTCATGATTATTGTTTAATTCGGCTACCGATCTTCAGTACTTTATTTTTGGCGCGTATGATGGGGATTTAGAACATTAGGATGGCTCATTGAGAGACGCAGTGCTTTCTAAATACGCGAACCTCACGAATGCTAACGTATACTGCGGCTTAAATTGTGGTGGTGTGTGTATTGCCTCAACGCCGAAACGGGCGTTGGAATTTTCGTAACCTGAAGGTGAACTGTTCTTGTTACTCATGACATTGTAGGCGAATTGTGTCCAAGGCAGTTTACGCAATCAGATTTTCTTGAACAGTGGTGTGTCACGTGATCCCGTGCTAGTATTCGACTGCAAGTTACATTACGCGTCACGGTTGTAACATTGCAATTCTAAACAATAATCGGACCGAATGAAAGTTTGAAGCCTTTCGACCATCAAGCAAATGCCCAAAAACTCATCTTTTTCAGGGCTCCTACTATGGCCTCGGCCCCGAAGAGTGTGAGAGCGGCACTGGCGGCAGCGGTTCGTCCCAGTTCACGAGGCTACTCGTCAGCGAGCTCCTGCTGCGTCAAGGAAAGCACGGCACTGCCCACACCACCTGCGGGGAGCCCTGCGTCGCCGAATTTCTCCTCAACCACTGAGCAGAGCACGACCACTCGGGCACTGTACACTCTCGACAAGGTGGAGCCACTTTTATGGCGGAGACTGGAGGAAATACAACGGCGCCTTGCAGCACTTCGGACAGGGCCTGAACAGCGTCCCCTAACGCTTTTCCGGTCTGAGATTTTTTGAGAGGTGTGCCAGTTTGCATGCAGCCGTTTTCAACTTTCAACCGGATCTGGGCCACTGGAGTTGTTTCAAGTGATGACTTTAGGTGCAGACAGTTTTTGCTTTTTTTTCATGCCTTCCTGAGTAATGTCAGCCATTCATGATTTGATTATGTAGGGCTGGAGTCTTTCTGTGCGTGTGTACCCAACACCTTACAAATTTTTTTCAAACAGATCCTCCTTTAGCACTGAAATAGCTACTATCTACCAGACATGAAAGTTTTAAGGCCTTATTTTGCATTTACGGAGACCAAAAATGCTTTCATGAGAAGCGTATTTTCCGCTTACATTGAAGGTTCTGAATGTTTATCTGCGTCCTACATTACAGCACAGGAGCCCCACTTGGGGATGATGATGTCACTTTCAGGTATATGCTGTCTTCAGTTAGCTCTTGCAAGATGCGTGCAACGTGTCAGTTATGGTTAGCAGCAGTAAACGCTTTGTTTTTCATCTCAAAGGAAAACGGTATTCTGAGGAACCACCCCGTGCCCTTTGCGAGCAAACTGAGTCATCACCCTTCGTTGGGACAGCTCATTTGATAAAAAATGCGAACATTTTGATGAATATGTTTGCTCTGACAGTAAAGGCTCATAGAACCTAGCTTTATAAGAAAAAGGAACTACTAGCATGAGGGTTACCGTGATGTCGTAGTCTCAACAGAAGCTTTGTTTTGTGAAAGTGAAACTACAACACTGATAAGACACTTAGCAGTGGGGCTATGTTAGTTGTCATTACAAAACTTTTTTCTCGGTAGGCTGATTTTATTTTTAAAATGAATGTTTGGAGGAGGAGTAACGAGCAAGGCTGATCTGTGGTGGAAACAAATGTTGTCTTCAAAGAACGGCAGAGCCATGCTACAAACGTTTCAAGCTGATGGACTGCCTAACTACTTAGCACATAGGGAAGAGCGTGGCGGTCGTGCCTCCTATATACAGCAGCATGCACTGCTGTTACTGTACTGTCACTACTGTAACAACCTGCAATATTGCTGCAAGGAATGATGGCGCTCTAAAGATACACCCAGGAAGTTAGAATTACACCTCACGGAAATTTTTTTCGCGAACCAAGAAAGATGAAATAATCGCAGTGAAAAAAAAATGAAAATGCAATATCTCTTATTCACTAATTGTTATTTTTGCCAACACCGTCCTACGTATCTACGAAAAACAGCCCTATATACATCGCACCAGGCCGAATGGCGGTGCCGACAGTTTTAAATTAACCGCTGTTATCGCAGAAACCTACACTCTCGTTATCTGTCGATGTTCGGTGTGCTAGTTTAAGGCTTTCCTTTGATTTGTGCTTTACGCCAAGCGCGTACATGGTAACAATATGTGTACTTGGGATTCAATAAGCTGCACATACCATACCCACCCACTTTGGTACTTTGCTTTTTGGTAATTAGAAAAACCTACTTTGTTTTCTCGATTTTCTTCTCCATACGAAGTGCTAAAAGTTCATGGATTAATGCGTTCAGCTTCTAAGACTAAAGGCACTGCCATTTCGTGTTGTGTGTTAAGCCATTCACAACATGCCAAGCCGTATACCTTCGGTTTTGGTGTAACTCAACATGCCTCAGAGACTGTCAGCGGTTATTAGCGCCTAATTTACTATTATGGCCACTGGGGGCAACAGCTCTTATTAAATGTCATAAAAATAGCGATGGTGAACCAACCTCAGCAATTCTTGCGATCATAGAGACGTGAAAAACAACTCTCCAAGCCTTTCCATAAATAGGGTATTTCGGCTTGACTTCCCTTATATGGTTCAAATACCTGCTGGAAATGGCAAGTTTTAATAATTTGTCGTCGCGCAATATAAAGTATTTTTTGGAAAATTTCTGATTCGGTGGTTAGCATGTAGCACTAAATAACTTTGAACAATCTACGTTGTCTAGAAACAAACGAAAGCAGACGCTACCTAATAAACCATCTCCATGGAGCTCTGAAGCTAACCAAAATAAAAAAAATATTCTTGGCTACTTTGTATTTTTACAGCGCAATACCAAAACATAGACACTTGTATCCTCGGTGGCAACAATTCATGGGGAAGGTCAGCAGCAATGCCCTAAAGGTGCACCGCTTATGTTAGTACACGTATAATTCATAGTCAGGGTAATTCTATCTCGCTGGGGTAAAGGTGGTTCCAGGGGACGTATGGATGCAGCGGCTAATATCCTCCGATATAATTGCGCATACGTGGTATACAACTGCACAAGGCAATACCTAAGGGGTTTGTGCTGCGTTTAAGTCAACTCGGTGTCTCGCAGAGCAGAAAAGAGCGTACATATACCGTGGGAAAAGTACAGAGATGTGTGAAAACACACGCATTCGCGCCATGGGGCGCAGTTGTCGTTGTAATGTGTGAACGTCGTGCATGCGTTAAAAAAAACAGCGGGATTGGAACCCCGAGAGTGACCATGAGAGCTGTTTGTGTGCTTCTTAATCGCTGTTGTTGCTTCCTCGCTGTATTTTTAATTCTATTACTGTGTGTTTTCGGGTTCTGCGTGCCTGCTTGCTAAAAGAATATGTAAAGCCGGTTTCAGTATACACACACATATAGACTTGACGTGCCATTACAGTCAACACAAAAGACTTGCTAATGTGTTCAGATAATGTGATACAAATAAAGAATAACTATACTGTTATTTTTGCGATTGTGGTCCTGTACTTCTCCTAATTTAAATAATCACGAGATAGTAAAACCGGCACTATAGTTGCGGCGTTGAGAAAATAGAGAAGAGAGAGCTTCATATTTGTTGCCTTTACGGGCATCAATATTACAAATCACATTTTTATTTGGTTTGTATACACTCAGTTGCCAAAATAATCAAAATTTGGGAGTACTGGTGGTTTTCTGCCCTAATGGTTACATTTGGTGGTCGTATAGTGTCGCAACTGTCGTTATTCTCAGTGAGAAATCTTAGGTGTTAGGGCTTGTCCAAGTGACAATGCTTGTAAAAGACAGTTTGGGCTGAGTAAGCTACACCTATTGAAACAATATCACCTACACTGAAAAGCAAGCTATCTCCTTTTGAACGGTGCAAAAAGGCCCCCAAAAAATCCTGCATATTTCGTAAACATGACATTTATAGACAGAATTCAACCATCACGTTCTACCCGACGTGCCCTCAACCCACAAAACCTTGCAAAAACTCCAAACGAGCCACGGAGTTATTACTTTGTGACTTGGTCACATCCCTTAGACGAACACTGTGTCGTTTAAATCGCAGTGACACACTCGAGTTCACACAGTATGCCTTGAGGAAATGGAAAAGCCGTAGGCCCAGTGATGAAGTTTTTGCGGACAAAAATACAGCAGCAGGAAAAATGGTCCGAATGGTAAAAGCTTCCTTCCATTTGGTTTCTGGCCTACGCTGTGCGATGGGAAGCGTGTGGAAATATTATTAAGTTATTAGAGAGGGCTTGGGAAAGTTGAGGAAGGGTGGAAGAAACTATATGATTGGAAGACCTTTCTCCTGTGAAGTGCATATTAGGGAATCCGCCGCTCTCCCTTGTGGCTCAGCGTGCGGGTTTACACACCTCAGGCAGAGCCACAGTTGCATCTCAATCTACATTATGCTGAGGCAGTATCTTTGCTGCCCATTGGGGCGCAGAACCTCGTTTCCATAACATGGACGCTACACAAACTGAACTCGCTGCATTTTTACGGCAGCCTTGCAAACGCGGCTAGTAATGACTTTTCAGAGCCGCAGGCAAAGAAGAATGCACGAAAATGGTCGCAGATCCAAAGCATAGAAGGGCATCGGCGGAAAGAGAAGCTTTCACTGTGGCACAGTATGGCATATTTACAGAGTTATTGTGCTTACTTTAGTGGTCATTTGTATAGAATGGTGAGTATGCCCAGTGTGTAAAGAAATAAACAAAGTAACAAGAAGCGCTAGACGAGTTAATACGCATGGTGAAGGCGCTACTAGTTCCAAGAGAAGAGAACTTGAGGCGTGATATAAACATGAACTAAGGTTTCCCCGCCCGCTGCCCGCCAGGCGCTTCCCTTTGCTGGCACCTGGAAAGCGGTACTGCAGAGGGTAGTGTTACCTGGTGCAACTTCCCGGGGAACCCAGCACCAGCCGCTTTCCCGTTCCGCAAGCGCGCTACAATGCTGGGGAAGAATCGCAGCATACCCCGTTTCGCTACATCACCACCACAGACATGACGCGTACGAAGCCACAGCGAAGTGACTGCGGCTTCAGGATTGGATACGATTCATGCCGCTGCGCTAGCTCGATCTGACGCGGTTCAGCCTCATCTCCTTAAACAAGGGGACCAGTTTCTAGGGGACGTTTCTTGGCGTAGTCCCAGACAACGCGGGCGGACGTGAATGTTAGGTGAGAACAAGAGCCGGCGGGCTTACATGATTGGAAATTGTTCAATTTTTATTTACTACCTGTTTTTCATTCAAACGTGCTATACGCACACCAGGTAAGTATGCCATTTGCCACAGCCCTTCAAGCCTTCCAAAGAGCAGACAGTGGAACTATAGAAAAACCATACTTCTGCATTGCTAATATAGATACTGCGCGAAAAGTAACAAACACCCGAGGAAACCGGGGGGACAAGCGGTCCTCCAGTCGTTTTATCGTGTCTGTGTTGTTTTTCTCGCTCTAGCTATTTTAATATAAACAACTAATCCCCCAGCAGTACGCCCGGTTAGCTGCACCACACAGAGCGGCTAAGATTAGACCTAAGCACTCACATCCAGGTGTGGATTCTTGAATACATCCAAGTACGGGCAGATTGTAGCATGCAATGCCCATGGCCACACACGTCGGGCAAGGGGTTCTAATGAACTCCTATATTTCTTAAAAAAGGCCATACACCTTCCTGTTTTTAGATGCGACGCATCTCATTCAATCTCCTTGTCCCTGCATCCATCCGGCGTTGTTGTCGGCGTTGTCGGCGTCCACCCCTCCCCATTCTCCTCGCCGCGCCAGCTGCGCTTTCCGCCGCTCACCCCGTTTCCTCTCCGATAGCGAACACTCTCTCGCGAGGGGCATTGGATTGGATTCGACTGAATTGGCTTGGCTTGGCTTGGCTTGGCTTCGCTTGGCTGGATTGATTGGATTGGATTTGGATTGGATTAAAGTGGATTGTGTTGGATTGTGTTGCGTCATAGCCGCGGCAGACGCACTGGCGCCGGCGCATGTGCAGTACTCTCTCTTCAGTGGTCTCTCCTTCGGGCGCGCTGCGCATATAACCGGTGTGCCGCTCTCCGGCGGCCTTTCGGTCGACGGTGCTCTCCGCTTGCGCTTGAACCCCTCTCAGCGTCGCATCACACCAGGGTTCCCGCGAGGGGAGGAGGGCGTAATTGTTTTCTCCAAGACTTTATTGTAAATATTACTTGTTTATCGGTGGTGGTCTGTATGCTTTCTAGGGCAACAATATAATTTTATTGAAACATTTCGTAATACTGTTTCCAAGGAAACATGATTTAAAATTCCGTATTGCCTTCAGCGTCTTCTTAGCCATCAAAAGATGACCTTCGTGAAAAAGTAAGGAATCTTTATCAGGTAAAAAAATTAAAAGACATGAACAGAAATACGCTGCAACTAACACTTATACACATCAAAAAACCGCAGCGTTGAATAATTAGGTAAGTAACCTATATTAAGGAGAGTTTAAAACTATGAATAAGAGACGGGATTGGTCAGGGCTTGTGATGCGAATAACGGGCAAGCGGTGGACCATCCAATTGACAGATAGGATATATATAGACGGTATTTGAATTAGGGACAGATAAAATACGCTATGGAGGTATGAAAAACAAAATGCGACAATTTGAGGGAATGAGTAGACAAGAAAAGTCCGCGAGGGGAGGGATTGGAAATGTCTGAGAGGGGCTTTGATCCTACAGCGGAGACGAATGGCCTATGGGAGTTGATGACGATGGTAGTGGTGTTGAGTAATGACGGTGATGATAATGGTGAGCAAATGTAATGATAACTTCAAACAGTCGCTATCTTTCTAATTACTAAATACAACAAAATATGTCGCAGCATCGGAGCAATACAACATAGTATCGCAAGGGAAAAGCAGATTGCCAGTTATAACAAGAACTAGACAGTAACGCAAGTGAAACTGCACCAATCAGCAATAGATTTACAAAGTCTTGTAAATTGAAAAGGAATTTCATAAAAACAACGTCTCATCGTCAGTTGTTTTCCTACCTACGGAATTCTGTACAATTAATTATGCATTTGCAGTCACAAACATAAATTTAGACCAGGAATGTTTTTGATACTGCTTATGTTTGATATATATAGTGTTGATGACCGACATTCCTTCTGATAAGTTGTTTTACGTCTAGCGATTTTTCTGCAGCCAAAAGACTCATCCTATTTTGTAGTCAGCAAGAGAACAAATTTAATTACCTTTTGCTCAGAGGAAAATTACTTCTGCCAAATAGCCATGCTTAACTGATATGGTGGTTCCTCCTCAACTGATCAGGAGTAGCGTTGTTAACCACAGAGAGATGCATTCTGGTGCGCATGCACAATCAGAACTGATAGGAGCATGAAAGAAGTCAATGCTCGATTGACTCCTCCATTGGGACCTTTCCCGTCTAGTCGAAATGACCTCCTGAATGCAGTAGAACAAGATAAAGGCAAAGCGTCGGTCCGCCTGATAGACTTGAAATCTTCTAGCGATACCTTCGAGGCTCCATAAATTCACACGGCTTCAAATAATAATTTCTACTCCCCCAGTAAACACTAAACTCGACAAAGAGAGTTTTTGCGGATGTTTGTTTTACTTTAGACCTAATTATGTACACTTTTTCTCATCCTATCAGCTAACAGGATAACATGTTAAGCTGACGTGCTATGTTCTGACCACCTCAATTCTGTGGGGCATTCTACTATTACTGGCCAGAGCCCATCGTTCACCTGCAAAGGACGTTTTTTAGCGTGCGAGAATTTTGCAGCCAGCCCCCGACATTAAGGAGCTCTCGTAGTGCACAACATCTAGAGACTGGACCACTACGCAGAGTGCCTATTTTGCATTGTGTACGTGTTAAGCCTTTTCGCATGTAAGCATGAATTAGGGGTAGGAGCGCTTCATCAGATCATTTATTGGGCCCATTTCAAATGCCTATTTCATGTTTCGTGCCTATGCGGTCTTTTAACGCTAAAAAGTGCAGTTTGTGTTGCTGGAGTACCTGTCTGCTAGGACTGTTCGCACAATGAAGCCCCCAAACTCGGCGTTTGTCGCACGCTGTTTGCAAGCAGAATTCGCGCCCTGTAGCAAAAACACCAATACACGGAAACTGCGCTTGAGCCGTCAGCACGTCGACCTGACGTTAACCTGAGCTACTGGGCCGCTAAAAGCACCCATGATGTTACACTACGCAAACGTCGCCACAGTATATGATTGACGCCATCCCTGTCTGTACGAGCTCTCTGGCTCCATGTGCTTCGGAGCGTTGTGTCCCCGCACCAACGGTAAGCACTTTTGCCGATATGCCCTTTCCATTGGTAACGCAATTAAGTGCCAGCAAAAAAGAGAATGAACGCGAAATACAACCGCGCACGTTCTTCTCCTTGTCAAAGACGCCTCCCGGGATAAAACCCCTGAAACACGGGGGCACGCGAGCTGTGAAGATCCAGCACGTGTAGTACAAAGATGGAATAAGCCACAGCGGTTGCAGAATGACCATCTCTACACTTTTCTTGTAGTCTGGTTGCTATAGTCGTCATATAACTGGAATTCAACACAGCGCAAAAAGACGCGACAAAAACGACGACTGTCTAACGTCTAACGCAGTCTAACGCAGTCGTCATCTACCATGCCGGGTATCTTTCAAAGCCGTTTGCAACCTAGCTCTAAGAATTAAGGTGGAAATATTCTTTTATTCCGCATATTTTTGTTAATCGATATGTAGTGCACGGGTATTGAATGGTGTTATCCCCTAAAGTATCGCTAGTCCTAACCTTTTCCAGAACACGATGACTCAGTAGTTTATCTTGAAAAAATGGCATTTACTATACTGTCCATGGGATTCATCACTGTTGAGAAAAGCTAGGAAGCTCGTTCTCTTCCAGTCAAGGAATAAATAGCTGCAGTAAAGATAGATTTATAGGAGTCGCGTTTGTGTTTTCAAGGACAAGCTACTGATTGTGCCTCTTCCACCAATACCTTTTGCTACCCTTGAGCAACTCTGCTAAGGCGGAAACCTAACTACAAGAAACACTTCTGTGGAATTAACAGCTTAGCAGTACTACACAAGCGTCGCAGAGACTATTTTACGTCGCGCAACATTTGAACGTGACATTGCACATGTGTGTGCTTAGTTGGCATTCTTAGCAAAAAGCCTTCAGCACCTGAGAACTCGGGCACAATTCTGTCTCAGGTTAACGGCTGGTTTCGAAGGCACGAGACATGTCTGCAGCCAGCCCTGACGGTTTGGCTTCTGACAGAATCAATTAAACGCTTACATCTGTCCAGGACATCAAATTCCTGGATTGCATGTACTCAAAAACTACCAAAGGTTCTGAGCACAAAAGATTCTGACACTCCAGATGGAATTAGGTCATGAACCGTTCCTACGCAAGCTCTGCAAACTTCATTTGACTATACGGGTTCTTTTCGCACACAAATAAGGTAGAGTGCGCAACACCCTTGTCTATAACAGTGAGTTCAACTTGAACTGGTTACCTCTCAAAACCGCGAACTCTAAACTTGTCACAAAAGACGGTGATGTCAAAATATATGGTCAAGACTTCATAACGAAACAAGAGTTTTCCTCAAATGTTTTTCGGCCGAGGAAAGATAAGGCTTTAAGTAGGAAACCTGTGTTATAAACAAGGGTGTTGCCCTCTGTACAACTTCCAGCCGTAATACATTTAGATGGGGCTCGTTTGCCGCGGCTTGTAAGATCTTTTTTAAGCGTCAACTCACACTTAAATTTATGTAAATGTTTCGAATGACGACACTTGTGTGGCAGGTTTTTACAAAGCAAATAATATTATTCTCCCACACTAAAAGATTTGTCGCTGTTTTCGTACCAGGTCAGAAAACGTTTCCCTATAATACGCTGCTGAAGTATATACAACTTGTGCCTATATACGCCTAAACGAGAGTATTCGACGCCTATATGTGCCTAAATGATACTTTTCTGTGCCTGCTATAGGCGCCTAAAATAATTCATTTTTGGTGACTTAAGTTCCGGTCTCTAGCCATGACAACACAACCGGCACACCGCCATATACTCTCACAAAAATATCAAATGTGTATTCCACAAGCATAGGCTTACGACCGCTTTTCGCGTGTGGAAAAATAGGTGGAACATGGTTATTAGGGTGGAATAAAAACCAATAAATTACAGAAGGGTGAGGTCTTTTAGGGTGACTACAACCTGTATGTTTCTGCCTGCATTCACATAAAAAATGGGAGCGTACAAAAGCAGCCCAACAATGCACAGTCACTAGACTTTGCGTAATCTATTAGGTATCCTCGAGTAGCAACCTTGTATCACGACGTGTGTACAAATCTAGTAAGGAAAAACAACTGTAATATACACCTCCTGCTGTATGAAATATTTTAAAGCAAACCTTTTTCTTACAAGAATATACGTAATCTACCACGGACACTGGTTGCTGCAATCTTCTTTGGCACTGCGCTGCTTCAATTGTGTGGGAAATGCAGCCGTTGTGTGCTTATACTTGTATTTGTCAGCGTGAATGGCTGAAGCGAATTACTCAAGACAAAATTTAACGACGATTTTTTCGGGAATTGAAGATGGCGGAGCAAGAGAATTCACCAAAACACATTCGAAAAACCTCTGCTGGCCCCTTCAACGTGACAGATCACAAAGTCGCCAGTACAGAAACAGCTTGCCTTTTTCTCTTTGTTTCCAGTGAGGTTTCGCGCACAGAAATTCAAATATTTCATCTGAGACACGCTGGCGACTAGCTCCAAAAGCTGTAATATTATTGAGGGTAAATTTCTCAGCCGCTTGTGCCGCTATTTACAGCCGGCTACTTTTGCTGGCAGCTGATAATTTGCTGTCTTGAATTTCTTCCACAGAGAGCTTCATGCCACAACGTCGTACCGAAACAGATTGAATAAAAAATATATTTGCATGGTTAGTTGAAAGCAGTTAAAGCGATAACCCTGTCCATACACGCTTAATGAATTCGTCTTTTCATCCAAGCAGGACAAACAGTGAGCTAAGAAATTAGAGTACGACGAAACGACAACGTACCTCCTGCTCCGTGAGATATTTAGAAGTGCATCTGAGATCGTGCGCTTACATTCGCTAAGGAAAAGCGACACCTATAATGCCTGTGCTACAGTGCAAATTTCAATTGAGAATTGAACGCCCGCTTCAAAGTGCGCCGTATATATTTACAATGGGGCACTCGATAGACAATTGATTGAACGGCCTGAGGAATTCCCTTCAAACGGGCATGTAACACAGTTATTACACTCTCACAAAAGAGAGCATTTCAGTTACCCATTCAAGGGAGCAACTGCGTTTTTCTGTTGGTTAGTCTCCAAAAAAGGGAACCTGTTTTTTTTTTCAATAGAGATTTTTGGGTAAGAGTCGGCTGGTCTCCATTGGTAGGTTGGAGTGTCGTTAGTAACAGTGTGCCACTTAGCAGCAGCAGTTTCTAAATTATGCAAAGCATCGTACGGCCCATTGTTCGAAAAGCCTGGTGTCTGGAGTTGGCGCGTGGGACATAAAAAGCGCTCCTTGAGGAGCATAAGCTGACCTGACGTCCCTACCGCCCTTCCTGGTGCACAGCCTTCAGCTTTCTGGGCACTCCCGGGCACGGCGGCCGCTTTTCTGATAGAGGCGAAAAACAAAAAAATAAACGCCCGTCAAAGATATCTAGGTGGTTAAAATTAATCCGGAGCCCTCCACTACGGCGCGCCTCATCGCCTGCGTTGCGTGGGCGCGTTAAACCCTACTATCAATGAATCAATTTCTGGGTGCTGTTGAAAATAACAATGCCCCATAGGTTCACTGCCTTTTATCACGCACGCGTGCGCAAGCACGGCAGTTAAATTGGATTCTCCGAACATTTTTCAACGCTTTTCGAAATGCCGAATCCTTGCAGAGCGTCGTCAACCATCGCGTCCAGTACCACGATTAGGGGGTCGCAAATTACCTCAGCCAGAAATTACAGCTGTATGCCCATCAGATAACGTAGATATTTAAAACATTTTTATTTCTTTCCCTGTTATCGCATTGTTCGACCGCTGGAATCCCGTCATTACAGTAGTGTAGCGGCTCTTGGCCGGCTGTCATTCAGTTGCAGCAGTGAACGCTGTCGATAGCCACTTTAAAAAGAAAGTCACAAAATCAAAGCAGGAACGGAAGGCGCTGCGGCTGCGACGAGCACATCACGCAGTCCCCGATCCATGCTGGCGATAAAAATAGCATTCGTGCTGCTTCCGGACGCCAAGGAAGGAGTCAAAGCGTTTAGCGCACGTTTTTCAGTTTTTATAAAGTCACGCGAGTGCAGGTAAGCTACGAGCTTTGCTAAAGAATAAAACAAATGTTGCCGTGCAGTCCGTACAGATTGTCTCGCAGCGAAACAGTAACATACGGCCGATGTTTGCCGTTGCCACGTTTACGCTTCTCCGCCCGAATCTCCGCCACTGCCCACACCCGCCATTCGCGCTCAGGGTGGGCTTCACGCAGACACTCGCTGAGCGCCGTGAAGCAAAAACACCCTGCGTGGTGCGCACTCTGCTGCGAGATAGACTCTTCTCCGCTCCCTCGAATGCGCTGTTACCACACACCAGTGCACGCGAGAGAGCAGCTATATACCTATATGCACCCTGCACCAGACAGAGCCCGCTTTGAGCGCAGAACATTTCCCAATAAAGTTACCTGTAGCGCACGCTACGGCATCGACAAAACTGTGGTGATTCCTCGACCTGCTATGAACCACAGCCTGCAGCATCTCGAGCGAACGGTTTACGGGGCTGACACTGACACAAGGCGTAAAGAAAGACAGCCTTGATAAACGCATCGATGCCTCCTTGTGTTTTTCATTCCCTACGACCTGATTGGTCGGCTGAAATAGCGAGGTTTAGCGGACCGTTTTTCACGGTCCGCTCCGCTCCGATAGCAAGAGGGGGCGCCGTTGTGCATTCGTGGCGCGCTTGAGCACAAACGGTACTGGCTCTGGTAGCGCTCAACAGGCCGCCAATAACGGAGCGGACCGTCGAAAATAGTCACCTAAAACTCTCTAATATCAGCTACTGATGTCTTGTCCCTTGCGCCGCTTGGACTGTTCGTTCCCCTTCGCTTTTTTTACGACATTAGCAATAACCTTCTGTTTGTGGGCGCCCGTGTCTTCACTCACGATAATCATGGATGGTAGTGTCTCGGTCAGGGCGGCGACACTTACGACAATTGATTCTTACGAGCAGAAGTGGTGATGGGCATGGCTTCTTTCACAATAGAAATGACGCCCTGTGCCACCAGGATAGTGAAAATGGCACTGCTGCTTGTGCGGTAAGCATCAGCGCAACGCGCATATAAACCCATCCAACCGGCTTTTCCGTACTTACAACTACTATCCAACTTGGTTTCTTTCGCATAGGCATGAGATCGCCATGGAGGAGTTTTCTGCGCACGTATTTTTCGGAGTACACCGAACCGCCTGATTTTCCTTTCTCCCAGCCATATAAAGTGTCTTAAAAAGCAAGTACACAAGTTAAGGAGCGCGCCCACAAGCAACTCAGATTGATGTGGAAAGTGAAAAGTCAGCTGTGTGTGTGTGCGCGCGTGCTTCTGTGCGTATATGTGTGCGTGCATGCGTGCCTGTGTGCGTGCGAGCGCGTTGTACGGCGGACAATCACGAAGGCGTCGTGCTGATCTAGAACAGCGGCGCAGCGGCGGCATTAACGCCAGCACCAAACAGAAAGGTCTGCTCAGCGGCGTTCAATTGGACATCAATGTTTTAGCATTCACAACTAACACAAAGGTGCTTAGAAGCACTCGCATATTTTCGTATGGCAAAAGTTCCAAAAGCTTGTTAACCAGTGTCGGTGCCCCAGAAACTTCCTCGCAGAGTAATTTGTGTCATTAGCAACCGCAAATTCATCCTCAAACGGGTTTACTGGAGTTGTGGAAGCGTTTTTCTGAAACAACCACTCATGCGTCGCTTTGAAAAGAGACAAACCACACGTTGTAATCATTCATTGGGATGTTTCACCAAAAGCGAGAGGTTTTGTTGCAGTTTCAGTTCGGCTCAGCTGTTTTGCCTTGCTGTGCCAGCCTCGTATGAAAGTGCGCGCGAGTAATGGCGAGAGCCAACCGTACATTTACTAGCGGCTAGCGAATATGTGTATCATTTCATTCATTTCATTTTATTTCCTTAAGGACCCCCAAAGGGTATTACATAAGGGATGGGTAACAAAAGTAACAAACGTAGAAGACAACGATTTAACAGAAAAAAACTCATTGATGTTTTCTATGACAAATGATGGGCAGGTAATGGTTGCGATTTCCCTGGGAAGTCCGTTTAATCTGGTGCTGTACGAGGAAAAAACGAGGCAGAAGAAGTTGAGGTGCGGGTAAGTGGCCGAGCAACTTCAAGCGAATGGCTCGAGGGGAGAGATATGCGTGTTGCGGGAATGGTGCAGGATGGGGCTTGCAAGGGACTCTGAAGCATTTTGCGGAACTCAGAAAGGCTGGCAAAGTGACGGCGAAGAGCTGTATCCGTTAAACCAGATTCTTCTTTAAAACCAGATGTGCTGATAGTGGAAGCGTATGAAGAGTGAATAAATCTAGCTGCCCGGTTTTTAACTGATTAGATGGGATGTTTAAGATAAGAGTGTCAAGGGTCCCAAATGTTCGATGCACATTGTAGTTTAAGTTGTACAATAGATTTGTATGCATGTAATTTTACGTGTTGTGGAGCGAGCCGGGAATGGCGTTTAAGGAAACCGAGCGTTTTAAACGTTCCATTACAGATCACTACACAGAGTGGCGCCCAAATATTTGTACAATTGAACATTTTCTAGGGTATGGCATTAACTTGGTACGGACACACAAGCGGCATACGGCGGCGGTGGAATGATACGACATTACATTTATTGGGGATTAGTTTCACGCGCCAGCGCGTTGCATCATTCATGCCGGCAGTTTAAGCTGATTTCTAGAACGACTGTTTTGAAATGTCGGCAACAGATTCATATATAACGCAGTCATCAGCGGACAGGCGGATTTTGCGGCTTTATTTGAAGGCAAGTTATTCAAGTATATAATGAATACAAAAGACCAATAACCGAACCTTGAGGGACGCCGGAAGTTACTCGAAGAGGATTATAGGTAAGGTTGTTGGTAGTAACAGGCTGGGAGCGGTTTGTAAATAAGCCTTTAACCCAATTTAGGATATCACGGTGAAGATTTAATAACTGTCGATAATAGGATACTTTGTCAAACGCTTTGGCAAAATCTAAGAATATGACATAGGTTTGTAAGGTACAGTTTTGGTGAGCATGCAAGTCATGGACATAAAAGGCAGCGGAGTTTCACGATAGAACCTCTCCGGAACCCGTGCTGCGCGAAATTAGAAAAGGTGTTTGAATCAAGAAAGTTTATTATTTGCGTATAGATGACGTATTCCATGATTTTAGAGGGCACGCTGCTTATAGGTATAGAATGATAGTTTGAAGCGTATACAACAGCCAACGGCAAGATCCAGAATTATCAGGCGATCATCTCCTATGCTCAGTGACATAGAACACGCGGTAGGCTGCGTAGGGTGGGCTTGCAGACGTCACTCTGGCTGCATTACTGCGCCAGGTTGTGGTAACGCTGCCGTCAAGAATTCCGACGTTTCTCATGTCACGAACTCCGTATACGCTAGGTTGGGGAGTGGAAGTAGTGCCTAAGACGGTGAGAAAAATAATTAGGCGCTATTCTATGGTGAGCTTGAGACTCACATAACTTCACGTATTCGCATTTTCTCGCGGATGGGGGAGGTCGAGGCACCAAAATTCTGAGTAAATACACTGCAGAAGCACTGTCAGTTGGGCTAGTTGGTACTTGTTCATGATAGAAAAAAACAGCCCAAAGACGACGAACTAGAAAAAGAAGGGAGACAGGACACGCGCTGACTAGCGAGACGTGGTGGCCGTTGCCTCAACACGCGCTTTCGTGAGCACAGGAAAAAAACTAAAGAGTGATAAAGGTGCTCATATATCCGCGCACTGTGGCAAGTGCAAATGCAACTCACGCTTTGAAGATACGGAGGTGTTGTATCAACACAAATATTGGCTCACCCGCGAGGTTGCGGAGGCGTTTCATATTATGAAAAACAGTAGATGCATTAGCAAACCCTCTATCAGACTTGCTGATAGGGAGGTTGACTTTCTCGCCGGGGCAGTGTGATTGTGCACGGACACGTGTGGCTTGTGTTTCTTTCTTTTTTTTGCTGTCAGTATGCGCAAATGAATGCGTTATGTGTTAATCTTCGTAAGTGTATATATGTCTCTTCTCCTGTGGATTAAAATATTCAGTTGCTAGTGAGCGCATGTCCTGTCTTAATTGTTTTTCTAGTTCGTCGCCTTTCCGCAGTTTTTTTTCATCATGACCTGAGTAAATAGTTCCGCGCGCACGGCAAAAAAAAATATGTTACTGCTGCGACGGGTCGTTCTCGCTTGGCAGGGAGAGAAGGGAGAGAGAGAGAGAAAGAGAGAGCGCGGGAAACACATTTATTGAGTCCTGTGGTTAAGTGTTGCGCTGTGGCCGCCGGTTTAGCTCCGGGGCGACGGTGACAGCCCAAGTGACCGCGAGTGTTTGGACTTTCCAGGTCCGAGCTGCCGAGCTCACCCTCCCACTGGTCATCTCTATTTACATACGCAATGGGATCTTGGGGCACTGCCTAGCATAGAGTGGACAAGTATGGCCGAGCCGTCACACAGGAGGCAATGCGGTAGGGGCACTCACATGAGCGCCGCGAAACTAAATTATTCATGATTTTGGAGTTGTAGTCATACTTGGTTGTTCTACACCACCGGTCAGAAACGAACCGGTTTTGGACGTGATTTGTTGCAGTTTTTCTGGTGTGTACTAAAGAAACCGAAAAAACTGTAACGAACGCGTACTTAACAGGTTATGTTTCTGACTTGTGGTTTAGAATTCCCAAGTAGAACTCAACGTAATGAGTGATTTAATTTCGCGGCATTCATATGAGTTGTACTTCGCAAGCAGCCCTTTTAAATATTTGAGTTCTGTAGAAATTGCATAGCGATTTGGTGGTTCCTATCACTTGAAAGTACAATTGATCTGCAGATATTCTAACTTATACCCTGAACCATTGAGCTGCACGACATCATGAAATTGGTTTTGATGAACGCACTACACAATAATGTAGCCGAAGAAAAACTATTCATGCTTCCACGTCTTCCCGATGTCTGCAATTTAGACAGCTTAAAAACGGTAGGAATGTTCGCTAAGAATTATGAGTAAGTTGCTATAACAGATGCTTCCTGCAAGGATATATTTATTCATTTCGAGCGGACAATGTATAAAGCCTACTGCAGAAGGATAGCGAATCGGGTGAGGTGGAAGATACTTATGATGGCCAGGGCAAGCAAAAACACGAGAGAAAAAGAGAGGGGACTACACTGGTGTTGTCAAAAACTGAATTTTTATTAGGTATGTGTTTTCCCAATAAATCGGTGTTTTCCTAATTAACATTCAGTTGTTAGGCAGGACCCGTCTTGTCTTTTGTCCTCTTTTGCAGTGTTTTTGTTTGGACTGTCCCATCGTGGGGATGATATGCAAGACGCCAACAATTCTAACAAAGCCCCGTCATGCTGAATGCAACAGCACGCCAACAAAAAGCACTAACACCGAAACCATAGCTCCCTGACCACAAAGCCCAGAATGAATAATAAAATGGCTCACAACAAGAAAAAGATAGTCACCTGTCTCGAGAAGCTGATAAAATGGCCCTGTAAGTAACAATCAATTCTTTCAGGACAATTTCCCAACAATTAACGTTTTGTCGGAAAGCGGAGCTACTACTAATATTTTACTGAGATCCTCTGCGGATACAAGATACAAGAATCGCGACTTTCAAATGCATACGTTGCTTGTATTTCTGAAAAATCAAAGCAATTATTGCGCTGTAATGAGCCGCTTATTCCGTGTGCTTTAGCAGCAGGGTCACCTACAGGTAAAGGTTCCCATTAGTCTCCTCTTATTCAGCTTCGCCGTGCACGTTTTAGAGCCCAACTGCGTCTAAAAATATTCCTAGCACTGCAAGTAGTCCGCAGTTGGAAGGCATGAATTGATGTCGGGACATTGACTGCATTGCAAAGCCTATTATTACGCGTAACGACTCGGGCATCACTTTTATGACAGCGTAGACGTTTTCGCTAGAGTACCCTTCTTCACTGTCGCGGCGTGGTCAAGGTTTAATACCCCGTGGTAATTCGCTGTTCATTCCGTGTGCATAACTTAGTTACCGAGTGAATAAATCGCCATTATACCGGCAGTTTCATTTCAACAGCGCAGAGAGAGAGAGAAGCAGTCGGCGCGACATATATCTCTTCAATACGGCCCGTTTTACGACGTTTCTAAAACTCCTATGAGCTACCACGTTTGGAGCAGATTTCGAGGCTCGCACGGCAGCGCATGGGATATGTTTCTTCGGACGTAGTAGAAAATCACAACAGCAGAGAGTAATTAAATAAATAAGATGGGTTGGTTATCTGGAAGTCTACGAATACACAGACTTACTGTAGTCTCATAAACAGGATAAACGAGGTGGCGTATAGCGCACATTCGAAAGCACAATGCTTCTTAATGTATCGCTTTATGCAAATGAATACACTCTTGTAAACACGACCATAAAAATTTGAACACTTCTATGATCCGCAAAAAGCAAAAAAAAACGGTGAAGATTGGCACATAGTCGCAGCAGTCTGCAGTGACTTCGTAAAGACGACTACTCGTTTTATTTCCTGCTAATCCGACATTAATATGCGGGGTTCCGTTGAGTACTTTCACGCGTAACAGAACCCCACTTAAGCCATATTTGCGGCAATATTAACGCGAACCTTTTTTTACTAAAAGGAGCCCTAAAATTACCGTGCGCGTTACAACTCGGCTCAAAATCAAAATCTGCCTTCAATGTTCCCAGCTTTAGTTTAAGGCCGGCAGGCGCTGAATAAGCAGTTTTTATGAAGCACAGTTATTTTTGCTGCCATAGTTTGTACGTCACATGAAATGACTTCTACGCCATCCATGATGTGATGTATTTGACATCTGCGCGTTAGAATCGGCGTAATTTTTTTTTCGAATTTCCGTCAGTAGACTCATTCACGCTTTTCAATCTGGGGCTCGTTAGAATCGTGGAATTAGGGTCTCATATAGTACGTTATCGTACATCTATCTAAATAGTAATCGGCTTTACAGTTAGATCATACCCATAAGGCATTTACTTTCAAGATTTATGTTACTCATACAGTTGAATACATTGAAGGTGACAGGCCGGTCTGTGAGAGGACCTTACTCGCTTTTGTCAAATCATGCAGGCTTGTCTTTAAAATTGCAGTAGCTACTGTGGTTCCAGGTCATGGTTTGAGGATGTTCCTGGGACACATAATGGAGCGTATGGCGGCTTTTGTCAGTGTTGTGGTTGTTCATGCCGACACCTAGCCCATTCCCTACGACAGATTTATGCTCCCCTCTAGACCAGGGCTCGGCCACTTGCGGCCAGCGGGGCAGTATTTTGAGGTCTCCGGTACGACCTCAAACCCTCCTCCCCTTTCCCTTGTCACTTCCTATCGCAAGAACGACGTGGCAGTTTTACTGTAAATAAGTATATGTCTAACCCCCCAAGTTTTCATTCCGGCGTCATCGATTTACTCGGCACCGCTCTGGAGATCCTCCTCACCACCGCTTACACCTCTTTCACAAATATTTCCCCCCTCGCCTCCACCGATGCCTCTTTGGCAAAGTTGCGCAGTCGGCAGCTAACGGCGGTAGTGCGTTATCAGATGATTGCGAAAATTAAACAGAAGCACGGATGGGCGTCAAAAATGCACTGACGATTATATACTCCCTAATATGAAATTTGTGCGCAGTGCGAGCTGCAATTTTCTCGGCACAGCGCATTTCTTCTGCGTCTTAGGAAGTGTTCGCAT
Organism: Haemaphysalis longicornis; assembly: GCA_013339765.2. Lineage (NCBI taxonomy): Eukaryota > Metazoa > Arthropoda > Arachnida > Ixodida > Ixodidae > Haemaphysalis > Haemaphysalis longicornis. The sequence continues at coordinate 212,785,628 of CM023450.1, read as the reverse complement.
GATCAGCGAACGTACGGCGGTGTGCGCTACTCTGCTGCTACTTCGCAGTGCGCCGCCGCCGCCGGCCAGCATGTTGAAAATTGTGTTTGAACGTGCCACGCAAGTGTCACGTGGTTCGGATTAGCCCCGCACAAGGCAGCAGCGAACATGTTGCATATCGTGTTTGAACCTCCCGTGCAAGCGTCACGTGGTTTGGATTAGCGCAGAATGGAACACGTCTGTGGAACGTGTGAAGGAGAGGGCGCTCCTCGGTGGCGACGCATGAGACATGTGTGAGGGAAAGGCAGTGATAGAGATGACGCCGTAGCCGCACGTGTAAATACTCCACTTCACCCTCCACTAGACGCTCCTCTCCGTCTTCTTTCTTTTGTCGCTCCTGCGTTCGCTCACTCGGTTACGCGTACATAAACAGCCGCCGCTCCCGCGAAGCCCAGTAATGGCTGCCCCCCAAAACGACCGAAACCAGCCATCGCAGTTTCTACTCAAATTCACTTCGCTAAGTAGCTGCGAATCCCTCCCGGTAGAAGAGTAACTTGCCCAGCTGGAACGCCGAATTGAGACCATTTTCCTTTTCGGCTTGAAAGGCCGTCCGAGCGACCTTTTTCGCCGGTGTCTTCCACGCCTAAGTATGCGCCATCACCGGTTGCCGGTTTATGCGTGCATGGCTTGCGGGTATAAAAAGGCGGCCGTGCACGCACAGCTAGGCTTCATGACACTGCCGCTGAAAAGCCGGTTGTGCTGGTGGAAGATTTAGATGTCGAAATTACATGGCTCAATGCGGTTAGTCGGCTGTCGTCCTTAATCGTGTGGTTCGGATGTGAGTTGATGTGTTGCACCGACATCTTACGCACACAGGAAGATGCACACGAGGGGGAAGGAAAATGGACAGCCAGATGTTTGTACGCGAGAATAGAGCTGAAGGGCTTCAATATTTTAAATCGGTATGGGACGGATGCACGCCGTTCGTTTGAAGGAAGAAAAGCAAGAATTGAAGCGTTGGCGCGTCAACAGGCGCGAATGGTCGCAAAAACAACGGAAAGCTGCTTGCGCCGCCGTCACCGCCTCAAGTTCATCTTGTTGAGTAGCGGCGAATCCCTCCGGATAAAGAGCAACTTTACCGCTTGGAACGCCTGCATGAGCTAATATAACTTCTTCAGAGGGCTTTCAAGGGATATTTTCGATGGCCTCTGTCACTTCTAAGCACGCCCACATGGCCGGTTGCCGGTTTATGCGTGCGGAGGTTTGCAGTTGGGAACAGTGGGAAGGAGGGAGGGGGGGTTGTGCATGCACACCTATAGTATTCATACCCCTACTGATAGATGGCATTTCCGTTGTGCTGGTGCGAGTGCGAGGTTTAAACGCGGACGTTAAACGGCCCAATGGGGCCTGTCCGGAGTCCTTCGGGTAGAGCGGATTGGGTTGGTGTGTTAGGCTGTGTTCAGACTACCGACTCAAAAGCCGTATCGCTATCAATGAACGTAAACAAATGGCGTATCATGGCTGAGACGTGAAATACGTCATTTTTTAAAGTTATTACGACATGCGGAAACAGTCTGAACCCGGCCTTACACCAACAGTGAGATCATTTTTACGCGAGAGAGACACAGGCAGTTCCATGTGTATCTGCGAGAATAAAACTTGGATCCTTCACAGGTTAATTACACTACGACATGGTAAAAAGCGCACTAAAACGAGGACACAAGAAAAAGTCGGTGACACGGGACGAGCGCTAGACATCAACTATGGCTTTATTCACAAGAAAGGCTATATATACACACATACAAATGCGCAGAAAAGCAAAAAGATACACAGGGCGCAGCTTTCACAGAACATGATATTGACGCTGTAGATAGGCTTTCTCTTTTGTGTGCAAGGCCAGCGACGGAGTGCTCACGCAGTCATCTTTTTCCTTGAAAATACAAAACGCCTCAAAGATTTCCCTTTGTAGTTGCGTCCTAAAGCTGCGCAGGACGCGGGTATTATGAAAGTCAGGCGTGCAGGTGCTCCGCCGGCAGTGATCTACCTAATGTCCCCCCCCCCCCCCCCCCCGCCAATGAGTGTACGGCTGCGCGGTGCTCTCTCAGTCTATCATTAATGCAGCGTCCCGTCTGGCCGACGTAGCATCTTCCACAATCTAGTGGGATCCTGTATACCACACCTACTTTACATTCCGTAAAGCGTGTGGCGTGCTTAGTTGTGCAGGCAGCTTTCCCAGCTTCATTATTCACGGCTTTGCATATGCGTGCAAGCTTGCCTGGGGCCGAAAAGACAACCTGGGTGCCGCACCTTCCCGCCACTTTTTTGAGCCGGTGGGACAGGTTGTGCACGTACGGCACGATCACGGGCCGCACCTTCAAGCGTTCGTGTTGATTGGTTCTGGGCTGGTTCTCTGAATTTGCTTCTTTTATCAAGCTTCCAGCTATGGAAGCCAGCAATTCTGCTGGAAAACCGGCAATTCTCAAGCGTCGAGCTTGGTGCTGAAGGCTGCATGCCACCTGGTGACAACACGACTTTTTGAGAGCATCGCGCATGCAATTTTTGGCAATACCCCTTTTCACAATTTTGGAATGGGCCGAATCGTAGTAAAGGACTGGTTTTTTGGACCTGGGTTGGTATCTCCAGCACACCTGACCGTCATAGAAAAAGATGCTTAAATCGAGGAACTGAAGGCATCCCTCTTCAGGTAACTCAAAGGTGAATTTGAGCCCTTTGCCACATGAAATAAAAACGCCTAGAACTTGGCTCACGGTTTCAGTCAAATCCTCAGCACGCACATCCTTCAACATTACCAGGTAGTCATCTACATACCGAAAGACGTTTTAAAACCTTAGCACCGCAGACTGTGTCAAGGCATAATTTTGCTACGTCGGCCAGACGGGACGCTGCATTAATGATAGACTGAGAGAGCACCGCGCAGCCGTACACTCATTGGCGGGGGGGGGGGGGGGACATTTGGCAGATCACTGCCGGCGGAGCACCTGCACGCCTGACTTTCATAATACCCGCGTCCTGCGCAGCTTTAGGACGCAACTACAAAGGGAAATCTTTGAGGCGTTTTGTATTTTCAAGGAAAAAGATGACTGCGTGAGCACTCCGTCGCTGGCCTTGCACACAAAAGAGAAAGCCTATCTACAGCGTCAATCCATGTTCTGTGAAAGCTGCGCCCTGTGTATCTTTTTGCTTTTCTGCGCATTTGTATGTGTATTATATAGCCTTTCTTGTCAATAAAGCCTAGTTGATGTCTAGCGCTCGTCCCGTGTCACCGCCTTTTTCTTGTGTCCTCGTTTTAGTGCGCTTTTTACCATGTCGAAGTCCCATCACCAACTAGCCCAAATTTCTGCCCTGATTAATTACACTAATTGGCTAGGAAGTATGCTCCATCGCAAATTACGACAGACGTGCTTTGTTTCGTGACCAACGTGGACTGCGTCTAGCTTTGCAGGAAATCCTTCTTCACAGAGTGGAAGGGCAGTAATTTTTTTATCTAAACTTGGGATAGGCAGGAGCAAAGAAAGATCGCTTTCCAATTGCCATTGTACCCCGCATAGGTCGGCGGCCTCACTCAAGAGTGCACTAAAAGCCCCTCTCACAACGCACAAGTGATGAGTGAGCCTCACCATCGTTTTGAATTTGGAGTGCGACTCCGAATGAGTGTGAACCCTACTCGCAGTGAGCCCCGCTCACCACTCGCGAGTGCGAGTGCACTCACCACTGACGAGTGGTGAGCCCCACTCTCCACTCACTAGGGTAAAGTTCTACTCACAACGCACGAGTGCACTCTCGCTACTGCCGCGATTTGCGGGCTTACCGCGATGAGCGCCATAAACTCTCTACTGCCTGTTGTGATTTAGGAATATGATTTGGACTGACTTCTGACGCCGTAACGCACTGATACTGTTCCATTTAATTACCAATGGAGGATCTGCTGCGCACACTCGCGGGCGAGGGGTGAGCGTGAGGAAGGGTTAGTGGGAGTGGTGAGGGCGACCGGTGAGTGCGAAGGAGTACAAGTGGGGAAAAATAGTAGTGAGCGTGAGCGCGAGTGAGTGCGAGTGGTTACGGTGAGCGATGAGCGTGACGAGCGAGTGCGTCCGAGTGGTCACGGCGAGCGGTGAGCGTGAACGCGAATGGGTGCGATTGGTGAGGGCTCGGTGTGAGCGTGAGAGCGAGTGAGTGGGAGGGGTGAGGGCGATTGGTGAGTGTGAGTGTGGGAGAGTGCGTGAAGAAAATATATTGATCTAGTGAGTGTCAGTGAGTGGCGTCCAGTTTTACCGAGGTATGGTTCACCATCTTATCGATTTACAGTTTTGCCAGATTACTCCTGCACTACCTTTCGTTGCACAGGTTGTGGACATTGTGTACATTATTTTAGTTTCGTAATTTCTTTTTCCAGTTTTGTACATAGTTTTCAATTCACCGAAGGCTTCGTCGTTGCTGGCAGAGCCCTCCGCCGCCCCTTGATTTACCGTACCGCCCCCACTGTGTAGGATTTATGCAACTCAGCCATCCGCCTCTATACATGTTGCCGACCACTGCACTAGGCTATTCATATGAGCACAGTGGCAATTATTTGGGAAACAAGCAGGACAAGGGGGGAGGGGCTGTACCGAGGGTGGTCGTGGAGGAGATGGCGAACGTGTACATTCAACCGACAGGCTTATCTCTTTAAAACTACCGAATGCCGGCAATCATATCGAATGCTTTATCTACATGTTGGCACGACTCATGAGGATGTAGAAAATAGGTCCGAGTAATAAACGGTGCTTATTAAAAAGCAAACTGTTCCCGTGGAACCAATGCTCAAAGGTTAAAATGAGGAAGAAAAAATGCTTCAGAAACAACTGCGTTTTATAAAACCTCAATAACGAAAATTTTTTACTAAAGTCTCAAAATAGCCCCAGGCGGGCTTCACCACAACTCTTCAGAACGACAATTCACCGTGACCAAATGTGCGAATTTGGCGAATGACGAGGCCCGGCATGCAATTAAAGCAAAAATTAGCATTTCCGCTCTGAGAACAACGCAGATGCACGCCTTCTGCTGTTGTCACAGCGCAGATATTACGTTTCCCTCAAATCGCTTGCTGGGTCTCGTTGATCGCCAAATTTGCACATTTGGTCACGGTGAGTGGTTGCTCTGGAGCGCTGCGGTGAAGCCCACCTGCCGCAATTTTTTTTTTTGAGTGAAGAGTACTATAAGGAATTCCATCTTGCCTAGCTCTCATACTCATTCTATATTGGCGTATTTCGGTGCTAAGCGTGTTTTCCCGGTGGCAATATACCCCAATACAAGTAATAATATTTTTAGCGTTTCTGCCATTTATTATTCCAGATTTCGACTAGGGTAGTCGTTTCAGTCAATAAACGTTCATTTCGTTCTCTCTCTCTCTCTCATGACAAATAGATTACTCCGTGGCTGCAAAATATTTTTACCTGCCTTTGTTGTTGCTAAAGGACTATCCCGAAAGAAATGCAAAAAAAAATGCAGGGAGTCCACAGCTACCTGTTGATGAATAATTGTTCATACGAATCCTGCGGTAAGGCAGAGAAACTCGTAGCTCATATTGGCAGCTCTGCGGACGCTAGGGTGGCTGCCTGCCATTTGACGCTGGCTTCAATTTTCGGGGTTGCCTTGTGCGTTCTGCCCCTCAGCTGCTAGACACTACTGTGTTTAGCTGTGCATTTTTACCTGTTTACGTCCACTAAGGTGCAGAGTTTGCATTGTATATGGCTAGAGGTGAATCGTTCCAAACCGCGGTAGTATGATTCCTAATTATCACAAAGAAAGAATTTATTCAGCATCATATTCAGATATTATTTTAAAGGGACACAAAAATATTCACTGTAATGTCTTGATCAGTTGCAGTTCACGTCGGCCTGTGCTGCTCATGTTTTCCTTCCAGTTAGCCCGTCTATGCGCGGTGATAGTTATTCAAACGATATTTAGGGAGGCTCTCAAAATTGCTTACATGCGGGAATTTGATAGCATAAATCACGCTTGAAGCTACTTGATCCTCTACGCCCAACTGTAGGTTTCTCGAGGCTACGTTCTACTTTGTCGTGACAATATCATCTTCCTCAAAGTAAGGTATGCGTGCCGTGCAATCTTCACGTTGTAACGGTTCCGGTGGTGCCTGCTGGGGTGCTCTTAGCTGCAGCACTCGCCTGTATCTTTGTTCGCCAAGGCAAATGTTTTGCATTTGCTGTTTGCATTTTTTATGAGGCGCATTTTCGTGAACACCACGTCCACAGCTGCAAGCTGAGGTAGGTGGCTTCTGAGCCATTTCTACTGGAGAAACCCAGACGTACAAAAACAAGCTCAGTGGCACGATTGCGCCCTGTAATACATGGTTTCTTATCCACTTTCGATCGAATCGTTTTCTTCTTCTGGTTGTAACTATGCAGCGAGGCTTGGGGAATTGCCTCCGTTTAGCATTACATATGCGCGTATAAGCTCCATACTTTTGTACTATTTCTCTTGTTTGAATGCTCAAATTACTCATGTAGCTCTCCAGTGGAGTGAGTGCTTCCTCATTATCCTTTTTCACAAGTCCATTAAATTTTCTTTGCTTCCTGTTTTATTTCGTCTGCGCGTTCTACCATTTTAGTACTTAAATTTGTTCACGTCAATGCCGAACGTTTCACTAAACGTACAAGAGGAAATTACACTTTCGCTTCTAAAATTCTGTATCTAGGCGAGATCGGAGCTCTTACCAAAAATTTTGATCAGTGTGGGCATTGTTTTTATCAAAATGGGAACATCTCCGCTCCATGGATGATGGCGAGGGTGCGGAGTACGGGGACTCGAAATGGCATCTATGTTGCGCCCCGAGTAATATCCGATTTTCACCCCGATTGTCATTCGATTTGGGCCGTTAGTTGCACCTTCATTATTCCCTAACTAAAACTGCAACTCACGGCTCAAATCTAATTTCGCTGGATTTTCGCTCGATGCTGGTCTTCGCACGGATGGACGCGGACCGACATTGGGAGGTCCTTAGGCACTCCGCACTGTTAAAGGCGAGGGAGTAAGCCATTTGACTCTCGGGAACTAACTCTTGGTCGTAGCAGAGTGGGTAACACGACTGACACTAACTCTCTCTGGTCTGCCAGACAGCCTCCAATAGTCCCGGTGCCCGTTTGATTTTTTGCAATTGTACATGCTATGCGCACGGACGCGGATGGATACTGTGCGATCCTAAGCTACTACGCACCTAATAGTCGCTTCCCTTTGTTGAATCGATCGCTTCTTGGCAAAATATTGTTTACCGCATAGAGCTCAAAAAAAACGAGACGCTGACTAGTGTGGTTTAGCTCTTTCGCTCCAACCCATTCCTCTAGGCATTGCCACTTCAAGCTAGCCCAAATGTTCTTTTTTAATTCCAATGACTACGGCAACCCAAATCACCCTCCTAACTTTGATTCACGAATTGGACTACGGACAATTTATTTTATCGTTAAAACAGCCCGCGCCCCTTCCTTTTCGCTCCTGGGCTATTTTAGGTGGGGTTAAGATAATTATCCTTGGAAAGCGGACTTGCAATTAATCCTCCAGCACAAGCTGCACTTCCATTCATTGACCATGCGTCCCTCACTCGCCTTGAACGTACAGTCACTCCCAAAACGATACAGTCACACCCGATACAGCCACACCTTGAACGACTAATGTACAGTTGAATATTTTCGCTCAGGCAACAACATTCATCCACTATGAATTGTCCTGGGGGATATTTTAGGTAATGTGCGCGAATGAAAATATACAAGCTTTATTGCCGGAATCAGTAAAAATTCACAAGCACCGGAAGGCACCAAAATACACGCAATAACTTGGAACAAACGACCCGTCAGTACTGCGAAGAAACCGAAAAACAAGTCGCGAACATTGGTGATTCATCCAGCATTTCTCGGTCAAAACAAATATAGAAGGTCTACTCAAAACGAAACACGTTTCTCGTGTGAGCGTTTTCCTCCCGCTTCTGTCGGCGTTGTTTGGTTTATTACATCGTTTTAGGGCGCAGCCGTTTGGCGGCGGTATCTTGGCTGAGCCACGTCATCGTCGTTACCCAGTGAACGATGGCAAGACCAATGAAAATAACGAGTGAATGACGGCAATACCGAATAGTGAAAATACCGAGTGAACGATGGGAAGACCGAATTGTGAAAGAAAGGAAAGGAGGAGAGTGTCGTGAAATTGTGAGGGGAGGGTGGTTCGCCAGGGCGGCGCGAGCGCTCGCCGCCAGTGTGCGGTGGAAGAGGAGGGATGGGCGGCGGTCTGTATGCGAAAGCCGCACGAGACGCTCGTCTGCGCAACGCTGGCGAAAGCGTGAGGGGGCATCCGCGTGACGATGGTGTGCGTGCCCTGCCTAAGACACAGTTCGAGGTCCCTTCTTGAGACGCACTTCGCGGCGCCGACGCAGAGACTCATCATCGCTGCCGTCGTGAGAACGCCCGAGTGAGTGCTTCCTCAGCGCACAGCTGCTGCGCCCAAATATCGCATTAGGGAGTATCGTAATCGGCAGGCAATTTTAAATGCAGAGCATTTCTTTAACTCACGATGTTATGCGTCCGTAACTCGGCGTCCGCAGCCAGCCAGCACGTGCGCCCCTCCCCCGCTCCTCCTCGCTCTCAACAACAGGTGCGGGCGCGCATGCGCGTGCTCCGGCGCTGAAAGAGGCGTTGCAGCAGCAGGTGCTACCTCCTCTCCCGCCACTGCGCGCGACCGAGCGAAGGATCCGCGGCCCGACGTTGACGTTTGGCCGCGGCTCCTCGTGCACGAAGTTCGGCGACGGCAGCGCGCTTCAGACGCTTGCGTTCGGCGTCGGCACGCGCCGTCTCGCCGCCTTGTCTTCTGCCGCCGTCGATGAAGAGGATGGCACGATGTCTTGAACTGGTACTGCAACGCTGACGTTGGCTCGCGTCGCGGTACTGGTTGAAGGTGTTGCTTCCATCGCTTATGAACTTCGACGATGGCGCACTGCCCTCCCGAGAGGGATAATAAGAAAGAAAAGAAAAGAAAGAAAACAATAATAATAAAGATCCAACCGATTGCCCCGCAGAGAGGGTGGGGTGCAAACGATGGCAATAAATAACACGTTACGTACTGACGTCTCTCGTCTCTCTCTCTCTCTCGTCTCGCAACCCAACTACCCAACCCCTACGACAACAACAACTACAACTACCACCGCCAACTACCACAACCTACGCCACGTGACCACCCCCAATGCTCTGCATTTACTCGTGTCCCTCGCGGGGGGCATGCGACGGAGGTTTCTTTTCATTGTTCGTTGAATTCCTTGCCTAATTATTTCCATTATTTGGCTGTCACTTGAAAACATCAAAACTCTAAAATTACTCCGTCATGACGGCAGTGCCATAGGCCTCATTCTTAGCCCTGGCTTTTGCTGTATATCTTCTTACACCGGCGTCATGGATCTCGAAGTTTAGGTCATAAAAGGGTTGTTGTTAGGGTTAAAGGTTAGGGCACACAGGCTCCCGGGTAGAATAGAAAATAGTTTCACTGATGTGAATGCTTGTGGTTTCGCTCCCGCAGAAGGAGCGCCACTTGGTTCGTCGCGATAGCAGAAGACACCATAAGGATGATGCTGCCTAAAGCGAAAAAGCACCGATTATCCTAGGTGTTGATCCACAAAGCTTTTCTTGCTCGCCCGGCCGGAGTTCCCTGCATGAACCTGAACCAGAGGATTCACAATTGGACCGAACAGTGTCACCTAGGAACAGTCGTTCTTGGAATGCGGCGGGGTATGTTGATGGCAACGGTTTTAACAGCAGACCTGCTTAGGATTTAGCCACAAAATAGCAGTGGCTTAGCTTGCTATGCCAGGATATACGTAGCGTGAACGAACATTCAACTGCTTATTCTTAGCTTTCCCGGTTGCCTAGGATTAGCTTGATTATCATGCTCACTGGTGCTTCAGTTCCACACAGACGATACACGCATTATGTGACACGTGTATATTTATCAGGCGGCTCTGGCGCAGCGTCATCAATCGCCCCAGATCTAAGCTGGTTCCGCAGATGCGCACCGGTGTTGCTGCGACGCACGAGCCATCGGATGACCGCACCCGGCCACCACTCGCATGATTACCAAGTGGACTGGGCAACCACATGCGGAACGGAGAATGGCGAAGACGCTGGCAGCGTGCGTGGTGTGCGTGAGAGACGCGGGGCAGCGAGCAACGTTCTGTGCGCCTAGTAACGTCACTTGCCCTCGCGAATGCGCAGCACGGCTCTCCAGGAGCCACGCGAAACTGATTAACCTAACCTCGGCCAGTGTAGCTCAAGCTGCAGAAAAAAAGAAAAAAAAAAACTCCCTGGCACCATGCTCAAGGCACGACCATCGCGCACTGACTTGAGCCAAACATTGATTGATTGATTGTAAGGTTTAACGCGCCGACGCAACGCAGGCGATGAGGCGCGCCGTAGTGGAGGGTTCCGGATATTTGACCACCTGGGGATCTTTAACACGCGCCGAAATCTCGTACACACGGGCACTTTTGCTTTTCTCCTCCATCGACAAGCGCCGCCGCTGCCGGGAATTGAACCCGCGTCCTCGTGCTCAGCAGCGCAACGCCTTAGCCACTGAGCCACCGCGGCGGGTCTTAACCCCAACAAATAACACATCGTCCCGTTAGGGGAACCCTGAGTAGTATGCGAAGCAGCCATGGGTCGATGGAAGTTCCCATTAGTTTTCAGTTCGTCGCTTCCTTTGACATTCAGCTTCGCGTGCCTTCGTTTTATCAGTAGCTTCTGACGTAGTTTGAATGAGTGAAGGACATAGGCGCGTTCGTAGCACATGCTCCTGTCTCGGTTTGTAGCGCAGTGGGAAGAGTGCCACGGACCTCCCGTTGCGGCCAGAGAGTCGTGGGATCGAAACAGGGCGCCGCCATAACTATTTCTTTTTATAGTGGACTGCGCGGAAGTCCAGCCCAAACGCTGACGGGGCTGAAGAGACGCGCATGCGCAGTACAGTGCGGACGGCGGACAACGACAACGAGGGAGGGAGGGACACAGCCCCGAGCATGAGATTCTTCGCATCTAAAAGAAATACCGAGCGTGCTTGATCGGTAACGTCAGCAACAGGCATCGTCCAGGCTTCAGGGTGGGCTTGCGCCACGTGAGGAGCTCTCGCCTTCGCGTCGTCGTCGTCTTCGGCGCGGCAGACCCTTAACCCCCCCCCCCCCCCGTTAAGTCGGAGGCCGCTGTGTTGTTGCCATGTGACGTTTTTGTTCCGCTGAACTTGAAAATTCCGGGGCGGTGTCATTGAGACGGGGATGCCACGGGTGAGTAGGATGAAGCTGACGTAAGCGGGTTTGACTCTGTCGGCGTCGACGACATTTTGCCGGGCTTTAACGTCGAGAGTGACAGTCTTGTGTGGCCTCTCGCCGTCCGAAGGTGCAGAGACGTGCTCTTTCTGCTCCCTCTCGTGGGATCCGAGGTCTGTGTTGGCGAAGCTAGGTCGACCCCCAGCTCTGCTGTTTCTGCGGCCTTGTACTACTTCTGCAAGCGGTGCCATAACTATTGTATCCCTCTGCTTCAGAAAGTGCTTGGTTTATTTATTTATTTTTTTTTGTGTAATTATTTGGCAGGGTAGCAGCATGCGTACAGTTGGGTGGCTTGGTTGCTAACTGGGGAACTCATCGTACTCGTGAATATTAACGCGGGGACAAACCTACAAAAGATACGATACACCCGCTAGATGTTTGGATGGTGGGAAGTGCGGTGTGCAGATGACGTTTTAGGAATGTGAGAGGCTGTCAAGAATGGTGCGTAAGGTGAATGACTTATTGCTCAAAGGTCAGTTGGGCCATAGGGCATATAAGTTTGCGTGTTAGAGATATCGGCGCACGTTAAATATCCCCATGTGGTCAAAACTATTCCGATGCCCTCCACAACCGCGCGCCTCATCGCCTGTGTAGCGTCGGCACGTTAAACGTCAAAATAATACTAACCATATATCACACAAGTTTGTAAACTGGGCGATCGGGGTGGTCGTCTACAATATCACCATGTCGTGCGAAAAGTATTCCTTTGGGCAAACAGGCAAGTCTCTCAATGTGAGGTCCGTAGAGCATCACCCAGCGGTGAACGCGCAGAGGGGAGCTGGCCACCTGGCTGAATATTGCCGCAGGGGCACTGGGTGCACTCCAGATTTCTCGAAGACACGCATCGCGTACAGGTCTTTCTTAAAATTATAGAGAGAAATTGTCGAGGCCTTCGCGATAAGACGCGAAGGGGAAAGGTGCGGTAGTGCACCGTCCTTCGTCGTTGCCTGCGATAGGAATTAAGTTCTTGAAGAGGGGCAGCTTGTTGAGCACGGGCGACGCGTGATTGCTATAAATGCATGTCGTATTTATTTGCGTACTGGGTATAGGGGCCGTACCGGTCCATGATATGACCACGTGTGACCTTTTTGGTACTGCTTTCGTGGTTGTTTGCACTGTGTTTTATAAGCCTTTTTCGGCGCGTCATGTACATCAAGCTGTTTTTCATGTTTCTCTTGCATAAGCTGAGCTGAAGTCTAGCGTGTGTTTCGTCTCTTCTGTAGCTTTGTCTCTGCGTTATGTTGCGCTAGTACGATGAATTCCGAACAGTAAGTCAAGATCTGATAATGTTGAGTTCGAGCGAAGAAGGGGATACATGTTGATGAGGATGATTACGATACGTAGAGGGTTAAATACGGCAAATGATAATAATGCAAAATGGTAAGTGGCTGCCCATTCCCACGATGCCATGTCGTGACATATATTCTCACAATTTATAAGACAGGCGAGAGAACTGAAAAACGTTATTGCAACCAATATTTAACAGTTTTTTTTTGTATACATCTTTGGTCAAATCGTTCCAGTGTTTGAAGCAGTGGTAAGAGGCTACACAAGAGGTAAGAAAAAACACGGAGAGCACTGCAATATGTGTCTTCTCCCCTCTTCTGTATCACCTTACCACCGGTGCACACTTGAAAATCGATGAACCACCGGCCCGCAGGTTTCTGCAGATAACTACTCTTTTCATATTGATTTTCGGACGTTAAGCCAGTAATCATCCACCGAGAACAGAGTTTTTAAAACTCGTAAACTCGTCTCCAGTTTGAGATAGTGATTCAAAATCATCGCCACGTGACATTATCGGAGTGCCGGGTGAGGGCAGCCTTTTCTGCCTCGCAAGGAGTCACAGAGGGAATGCGAAGTTATGTGCGTCGGAACCTCAACGAGGTTGCGACAGAACGGCCGTTATTCGGCTACATACTGATAAGCAGGGGAGCGGTATTGCACGCGCCGAATAGAGGGGCTGTCCTAGTCATTTGGCAATGCAGATTTCCCTAAGCTACACATGCATCGCACAGCGGAAGCAGATGACTGGCGTTGGCGGCCGGCAGCACCGTTCATCATATCGATCCGCTGGTCGTCAGCCAGCGCTAATTAATGCAAACTGGTGTGCCTTCCAATGATATTGGTGGCCGTTTCTTCAGCGGACGCAGTGCTCTAACCCCTCAGTGTACTTGTCGCTTTAATTTGTTCCGCTCGATCAAAGTTTGACAATTAGGCGCGAACATTCGCCAATACGAACGCGTCAAATAATTATTGCTTGCATCGCAGTTTTAGCGCAATTTGTTCAAGTGGAACAGTGGCGGCCCTTACATTTTTGACACCGGCGTGGCACATTTCCATCACACGAGCAACGTTCGCCTATTTTGGCTACGCAAGAACGCAAACAGCTTAAAAAAAGATTCCGGCATCAGTATACAGATGCCAGGAGATAACACAAGGGGAACCCTACAACATACTGAAGGAGGTTTTCTCATTGCAAATGGTTTTTAAAATGTGGTCATACGCAAGTTCAGTCTCGCCATGGCATACCGAGGAAACGCATTTGTAACTTTACCCACATCGGATGCTCCTAAGCCGCTCACATGGTTCTGATATCCTTCTTGCATCCCTTCCAGTCCAAAAATCCTTCTTGCCTTCGAAGCGAGGACAGGGAGAATACCGGTGTTTTGCTTCTGTTCAGTCGCAGAGATAAGAGTATCCGATAGTTCCCGAGAAACGTTTCACGACTCATTACGAGCTCTCATTCTAATGGTAGATTGGATGTGATTGGATTTTATGCATCAACTGAACAGTCCCAATTCGAGAATAGGGGAGCTACAAAAATTCACTGTTTCGGAGTGCTCTAATCGAAACTTAATTGCACAGCAGCCTACTACGCAAGCTGTGTTGGCACCTAGCACCTGGAAGAGAACAACATAATATTGTAGTGATGTATGTTTGTGTTGAGTACAATATTTACAATAAAGTGACAATTGATTGTTCGAATTGAGAGGATTAAATATTCGAGTGATCGAGCAAGAAACAACCAAGAAAACGATCAACGCAAGTGTTGCACCCTTGCATTGTGGTCTGGAATATCCCCTATACGGATATATGCCCTGAATGTGCATGCGTCTGGGGTAGGTTTGTTGGTACTACAATATGGAGTAGATTGATTAATTGGTGGCCAGCATGAATTTGCTTCTGGTTCCGCTTGAAATACGCCTAGCAAAAGAAATGCTTATTCGTTCTTAATACAAAAAACGAAATAAAATTGGTAGAAAATACGGAAAATACATATACCCGCCCTAATTATGCATTTTGATTTTACTCGACCAATAAAAGAAATCGGCCCGACAAAAGGATGTGAACATAGCGTGGTCACGTCATTTCCCGCTTTCTAAGCATTCTGGTAGAATATTGTTTGTTTGACAGTGAACATTTTCTCGGCGGAGGTTTTAATGGGACGAAATAGTGTTGTAGTGCCTTCGCAGAGATGTGAAGAGGGCATACCGTGGTATTCTGAAACCCTCCTCTATTGGAGCCTCGAACCGAGGAGATCCTCGAAAGCGATGCTCGCATGCAAAAGCATTGCAGTATCCTTCACTCAACAGAATCGAGGGGATACGTGGAGTGGAGGATAGGCTGAGAATACGGCGGAAAGCCTAGCGAGGTGGGGAGAAAGGGCCAGGCACACACACAGCAAGTTACAGACTCCGTGAAGGAGGCGTTTATATAGCCGAAGCTTTTTCAAACTACTAAATCAGGTGGCAAGGTTTAAAGTTGCCGACATTGTCTAGCAAAAAAGAACCATTAGGTATATTTGAGGAAAGATGTGTACAGGTGACATTTGCATTGTTTTCTTTAAATTAAAATATATCGGTGCTTGATGTAGCGATCTAAAATAAAAAATACGCCGTTAAATAAAGTGTACGCTCTCGCCGCCCCCTAGGCAGTGTTCCAAGTTTAAAAAACACGAAAGGTCCCCGTAAATTGCGACAGCAGTGGGACACGGGTCAAATGAATTGGCGCGAACGGGAATCAATGTGCTGGCTCTAAGAAGTTTTACGAAGCTTAGCCATGCTATTACGGAATGCAAGGCAGCTGCGCTGTTACCATTAGCGTTCGCAACTTTCAGTGATTGAAGCTGGGGAATTTTTGCTCAAGCAGGGTGCCCTTTGTTCGCAGGGCTGTATTCCTGCGAACCAACAAAAGGGAGCCACCTATTACATCTCACGGTCTTCGTCACCTCCCTTTTGAACGGCCCGTGAGATTTCCTCGTGATCTGTTTATGCTGGTGAGAGTTCCATGTGGCCGGTCGGCATGCCTGAACACCCTGTGGCACGTAGATGATTCGTAGAGGAGCACTTAATCAGTCGTTGTGCCTGTATGCAAAGTCTGGCACAGCAGCCCGCAGTTCAATGTATATACCGCGCCGCTCTGTCTAGCTCATATAAAATTAGCCCCGACGAGGCGGATTCCTAGAGCCAGTGAGCGTCGAGGTGGTCAGGAGACCCGACCACGACAAGCACCATGCTCGCGTATACCGTTTGCTGCCTTGACACAAGCGTGGGGGTTCCCAGTCTTGTTTGCGCTGGTAAACGTCGGTAGGTGACACGCACACAAGCCGTCTTGCTTTGCCGTGAGCATGCCCGTAAGCGCGCCCGGGGACAGCCTGTTGTTGAACACGGTTTCAGAGTCTCTATTATGAAAAATTGGTGGTTCTCTAACTGCACCTTGAATCGTTTAACCGTAGGTGTTTTGCTGTTTCCTCTAGAAAAGCGACGGTTCAAGTTGATATAAAATAGCCAAAACGTCGATTTGGAATGGTGCGCGCGTAATGAAAAGGAATGTCGTCCATTCGTCTAATCTCGGCACATAGTGTGTTCGAGAAGACTTTGGGCTAGAATGTACTATAGTAGCCGCGTCTGCAGAACTCACTGAGATGACCCCCTGGCTTGACTACTTTGTTGCTTGCCTGGTTACGTCGAACTGCGCGCTCGTTCGGAGTTGGCTTGTTCCTGAGTTCTTAAAGTGTTACTCTCCGGCGCCTGTTTCTATGCAAATAGGATAATAACGAAGGCGCGCGGCCGTGTAATATTACTTACTCCTCGTTACATTTATTGCCTGCGGTAAACGAAAACCCGAGAAGTGCATTCCATCACCCAAATTTGGCCTAATAGGTTCACTGCAAACGCATACGCACAAAGCGTCACTGCTACTTCAGCCACTTTGGTATTTTATACATGAAACCTTCATATGCATCGAACCGAGCAAGTAAGCAACAAGTTAATGAGCTACCCATTAACCCAAACGTAAAAAAAAACATTTTGTTAATTACGACGGCTTTTGTCCAAACCGTCTTGTTAACGAAGAGCTGGAGAACAACTATGTGAGAATTTCAACGTTTCTACTGGTCCCATCATTTCAGAAATGTCACCACACGCAAACGCGGACTGTGCCTGTAACGCCAACGGCATATTCCTTAAGTTTGTCGCATGTGTTTCCCATTCAGCCATCCTGCTGCCTAAATTACACTATCGATGAGCTTCCTGCCCATTTTCGCTACCTGCGCCTTTACTTCCATTGTACACAACAAGGAATATTGCCGTACTAAGTTTACGCTGGCGTCTCGCAAATTGCTGTTACGAGTTTTTAGAGAACGACCTAAACAATCTCCACTGCTCATTCGAAGCACTGTTGCATTACTCTTATCAGGCACAAAATGTAATACGGCATCAGCATTGGCCTTACTGGTATCAGATGAGATTTAACCTTGTTAACATTTAGTCCTTTTCGAATTCTTTTTCACTTATCTATCATCTTAGGATCGTTCCCTTGTAAAACCATTCGCCACCGCCACCAAACTTCCCGCGTGGCTTCACCAGGTTTCTCTATGTCATGAGTAAGCATTTCATGTTTCTCGCTGTTCTGCAAGCCGCATCATCAATCTTTGCTTCATAACGACTTCTTCATGAAGGGCCATTTTTCTCTGACATGACCATGCTTTCACTCTAAAGCGTGCGAAGTTATACACATTTACTATACACAGTCATCGACACCAACCTTAATTGTGAACATAACGCTTCATTCTTAATTTGTCTGTTCAGAACATATACACTAATTCTTGAATAACACTCACATTTCTTAACTGTTAACTTAATTGTGAACAATCATTGCGAGAAAAATAAAGATATCGGGTGAGTGGGGATATGAAAATTTAAATTACTTAAAAAACCCCTTTCTGTACTAGTAGTTTTTGGTGCTTAGTTGGTATTTCTCTTATAGAATTTTGTTTGAATTTTAGCCTTTTCTAAAAGCCACAACTTGTGTTCAACTTTTTTCGGAATATTGTTTGTTCTATTGTTGATTATGATGTTTATCTCGCCTTCGCTACACAGGCGATGAGGCACAACGTAGTGGAGGGGTCCGGAATAATTTTGGCCACCTGGAGATCTTTAATGTGTGCCGAAATCCCGAACACACGGGAATTTGTGCTTTTCGCCTCCATCACAAAAGCGGCCGCCGCAGCCGGGAATAGAAACCGCGACCTCGTGCTCAGAAAAAATACGTCTTAGCTGCAGAGCCGCTGCGGTGGGTGTTAGTTCAATTCTTGCCCCTTATAGTATCCGTACTGTCTATGGCAGAAGACTGTACTTTTTCTGTGCTGTGCCCCCTAAAACAATACTATCTCATTGACAGCCTGTTGTGCGTTTAGAACAAAAAAATAAACAAATATAAATAAAAGAATTATATAACGTATCAGAACTTTATTAGGAGATTTGTGTACGTTGGTCATTCATCTACCAAATAAATACCCCCATAAATAAAACTATCCACTCAGTCAGCCTTTGTTTCTACAGCCAGAATGTTCGACAATGACGCTATGTTCGCACCAGAGAAAAGGCCAATGTGTTTCTGAGGGTAAAGATAAAAGCGTGCTTTTTATAGGAAGCACATATATCGCGTTGCTCTCATGTAACTGACACTCATTCGCCTTGTAAATACATGTAGCTGTTGCAAGAAGTTTCAGTTTACGCTTGAAAGCTTCAAATCATTGAACCATAATATATATTCACAATCGCAACGTCCACTCTGTCAACTCACAACACCCATTTTGAACACTCGTATACGGTATCACTCCAAAAAGCACTTATACAAACATGAGCACGAAATTGTTCGTGAAGTTACACGCTGTAGGAAATGCAGCCCAAGACGTTCACGTCATGCTTTTAAGTTGCACCGCCGGCGTCTGATGTTGCACATTATGTGGCCAGGGCCGCACTCTCAGGATAGGGTAATCAGCCGGAGGTCCATTGCGTAGGCTGCCTGCGCGCAATCATCATAAACCCACGCGTTCGTGCTTTGCCTGATTCTTGCTGAATATTTCAGCTGTACGCCTTTCGCTAGCGCGTGTGTTCAGTGTACGTCCATTACTGATGCACTGCCCTTAAAAATGTAACCTAATACAAACTTCCTAAGCATACAGGTGTTCCCGCGAGTTAAGTGCGCAAGATGTTGTTACGTTGCGACACCGGGATAGAATTGCCTGCTCCGCAAACTTCCAAGCAAACCACCAGGCGCCCGCACTGGCAACACCATAAACTTCACAGTGGGTTCAGATCCATTTTCATGGGAGCTAGTCGGAAATGCGAATAACCCAGTTCCAATTTGCAACAACCGTAACGTATGCAGGGGGAAAATAAGAAAAATAGGGCTTCCTTTAGGGGAGCTGAAGCTGTCGCAACAAGTAATTGCAAGTTCTGCTGCCCAGTTACCTTCCAATCTCTCGCCGCAAAGCCGACCAAACTAGTTTTTTCAGTACTGTGGCATCGTCGTAAATGTTTCAGACGAATTTCGTTTAATCGCGCAGCACATTGGTAAATCATGACGCAATATTCGCATGTGGCGGTAAAACACTTAAGATTATAGGCGCTTAACCTTTTGAAGCTCTCGAGAGACTGAAAGCGGTACGCGCATATTTCACGTAAATATTTAAAGTGGGGGGACCAAGACGCTTGCCTCTAACACAGAGATAGTCTTTGCACTAAGCCCAATGTCATACCCAGTTGTCTTGAGTACTGTCCGACGTGGCGTTTCAGCCTAACGCATCGTTAAACGTAACAGAAAACTCACAGAAGGGTAGCGTTTGCAACGAGCTATCATATTTCCGGTGGACTGCTCCTGCACAGCTCAGTATGTGGTTGCAAAAAATGGCTTTGAACGTACACCCTGTATTTTCTGGTCTGTGGTTTCGCTTGGATTTTAAGGATGGTTTTGTTGGTATAAAAAACCGGGACTGTAACAGAACAAATACGCAATCGCCGTACTAATAATGAAGCAAGGGAAGACTCGGGCCAGTAAAAACCTCTTGCGACATGACAACGGATGGCTTGTCAATTTATTCCCAAGCGCTTCGCGCCAAACTTCCCGCCTGTGAAAAGATAGCGGGCACAACTAAGAACAAAGCTTTGGGTAATATCTCTTTTTGTGATGTTCAGATCACCTCGGCTAAATGACAAGTCGTGTATGTCGGTCCGCTATACAAGTCACAGATGGTAGTCGCGACAGTCGCTACTGGTAATAATTTCGTCCTACTTTAGAGAGGCAGTGGAAATGGTACAGAACTTCTCGCACACCTCTTCGCGTCCTATAACCTGCGTACTCCACATTGAAATTCCTCAAAATATTCCTTGAATGACCCCCCCCATTCCTGGCTTTTCTTCAAAGGGTCATAAAGACAAAATACAACTTGGCTCAATTTGAATTACTATATTTTCGTACGTCCTTACTATCTATTCCAGACACGAAAGGAGTGTTGTTACCCCAACAGAAAACATTCACGCAGCTTGCATTAGTGGTGCATGGCTGGAGAAACAGGAGAGCGGTGGGTCGAACCTACATTCTTCCGATTTTCTAAATTTTGCTAGGCTCTGCTAGCCTTTGCTAAGTTTTGTTTGGTTTGAGGAGGCGCTTGTTGAGGGCCCATATGAAGCCAAGACGACGAAGTGCGTGCCGAGGTTAGAGAAAAGGACGTGGCAAAAGGGGAAGAGCAGGAGGTGGCGAGCGCTGGACAGGAAGGACGAGGTGGTCCCAGAAGCTCTCGGGGGGGCAAGAACGCCTACGTGATCGTCGTTACGGAGCCGCACATTCCTCCTGGAAGCTCTCGTCTGGGCGTCAACAATCAGGAGATCTTCGCGGTGAGCTACGCCGGGTCTCTTCCAGTCGAGACCGGCCACGGAGCACCCGGGCCGAATCCGACGTGTTGTTCATTGCCAGCAGCACCGGAATCGACAAGGGCACCGAGCCCAGCGCACCGAGCCAGCTCACCGAGAGGGGCCCGCACGTGAGCGCGAACCATTTGGAGTGGAGCTTTTTTGATGGACTGTTGTTATTAGATTGCCCTGATTTTCATTTGTGCACCTTACTTTCTAATTTGTCCCGTCAATATACGTTGTACTTGTCGGAAGCTTCAGCCTCGTTCTTTTCCGCCGGGTCAGATTAACACCTCCCATTTGAAAAAACAACCTGCTTCACAAAAATGGCGTCAGCGACAGGACTCTCTGAATATTTTACAGAGAGTTGAAGAGGCTGTAATTTGGCGGAGAGGAGAATATTTGGCAGCCGACACGGAATTATTAGGATTTGCTGAAGATCGGGAAAGAGCTCGGGCTAGCGGGTGCTGAGCTTAGGGAATTGTCGGAGAGAGAGGCAGACGCTGCTCGCGAAATAAGGGTACGCGCGAGAGACGCAGAAGTGCGAAGGCTCCAACTTTGAACTGGCTGGTCTAGGCCACCAGATAGAGCTCGTGAAGAATTCAGCTCAGCTTTCGATTGCGGAGATAGGCCGTGAAGTTTTAGAGATAGACAGTTACCCTTGAGGAAAAAGAATGCAGAAAAGAAGGCATCAAACTCCCGGCACGTGAGAGAGAAGTCACGTGGGTCGCAAACTGCGATGAGGCCACGCGGAAAAAAGAAGATAAAGAAAAGGATTTTGTACGGCCAGCCGCAGAGGTGGAAGCCGTGTTCCAGGCACGAGAAGTTGCACGTGCTAAGTATGGCACTCAGGCATACAAGCCGCGTGCTGGCACGCCTACTGTGAATGCTCCAAGTGAGGTCAGCGGTGCACAGTCGTGCTGACAAGTTATCCGAGCAGTTGGTAGCGCGGTCTAAGTCGGAAAGCTTCGGTGTCCGACGCGAGGCGCGAATAAATGAATCGGGAGTGTGCATTGGCTCGAAGGTGGCACCCATATTGGGCAGTATTTTTTTGTCGAAGGTGGATAAGGCACTTGAGGTGGATTTGGACGGGCTTGTGCACAAAGTTTACAGGTATGTAGATGACTACTTAGTCCAATCCGCTAACTTTGATCAGACGCGGGAGGCAGTGCTTGGGCTGTTTTCAAAAAAACGGGCGGGGTCTGACTTTCACGTTTGAAGTGCCAAAAGAAAGGAAGCTGCAATTTTTGACGTGTGCCTGTCTTTCGAAACAGACCACATATGTTGGATGCATTCACCGAGAACAGCAAAGCCACGTCTTGACCATCGCTCAGGACACTCCCGGCTTGTTAAGAATAGCATAGCATGGGCATGCTTACGGGCAGCACTAGATAAGTCGTGCACGCACTTGATGGGCGCTAGTTTTGATTGCCAAGTAAAAAGACTGAAGGAGGTGGGGTTTCCGGATGGCGCTATTGCAGCCACGTGCGAAAAAATCATACGTGCTATCAAGCAAGCCAATGACACGGTTGTTTCGAAACCTGCCACACAAGAAAGAAAAAGAGTGGAAAAGATACCGTATGTTCATTGGCTCTCTCATGGCATCAAGAGCGTGGCTTCCCGATACGGGGTGAACGTTGTGTTTTCTGCCGAAAAAAATAGGCCAGATATTCTCTGCCGTACGCAGGTGCATTGATACGCCGGGGCGGCACAAAAAGGCTGCCACTTGTAACACGGAAAGCAGTTCGTTGCTTGCACCCAATCAGTGGTGTATCGACTGCCACTAGCTTTTGGCAAGGCCTACATCGGGCAAACAGGCAGATGCCTGAACATACGGTTACGGGAGCCCCACAGTTCGCTGGTGGGCAGGCCTTACACGCACCTGGCTTCGCACTGTAAAGATTGCAAGGTACAGGGGGGTGTAAACCCATTTTTGAAAAAACAACCCGGTTGTTTCGGCACAGGGGCAGGACACAAAGGGAGGTAATAGAAGCTTGGAATATCAGTCGGGAGGGGTCGATGTGGGTGAGTCATCCTTCAGTCAGTCTGCAAGGAGCTGAGTTGGCGTTTCTCGGACGACACGTGCGGTGATAGCATATTGTGGGTTGTATTTTTTTATGTCCGGGGTGATGTTTATTGATAATCTCTGTATAAGTCCTAATCAGTTGAATTAGGTCGGTTAGTCGCCCTATATATTTCTGTTTCTTAATAAATGTTGCCAATTTCTTGTAGCGCGTCGTCTTGAGTGTTTCTCTTCTTAGTAAACGTCTTTCCGCGCCAATTTTCAAGATGAATCAACACCAACCTGCCCAACTTGCCATCCTGTTAAAGATCATGGCTGGTAGATTGGAAGATGAAATCAACCAATACCCAGACAAAAATTGGGATTACGACTAAATGCTTGCGTTCATAAAGGGTAAGATGAATGAAGCAAAGCAACGAAACCGATGGAAAGGGAAGAGGAAGCCGAGAAGCTGGAAGCCTGGCTACCGCGAATGCTTTTCTGCTTTCTGAGTTGGCCATTAAATATACAGCGGTGGCTTAACCTGGCTCTAGAAGCCTCTAAGTGTACCCGGGCATAAAACACCTTCGTGTTAAAACAAAAACATACGAAGGCAAAACGCTGGAAATGAAGCAACAAAATCACAAAGGTGTCGCTGTTCTTGCACCCACACGTGATTAAAAGAAAGTTTTAAATATTTAATAAACAGAAAATTAGTGATCACAAGGTGGAATAAGGAAATAAAAGAGTGTATTGACCAGCGAAGAAAGGCGTCGAGAGAACACAGAGAAGCAAAAAGAACTGGGATGGAACTGGAGGTAGTGAAGGAGAAATGGGATATCTACCGTGGGAAAAAACTGGAAGTGCAGAAAATGGTGCAAGCAAAGATCAAGCAGAAAAGCGAACAATGGATGGCAGAAATACGGAAGAAGGACAAAAGCGCATCCAAGAAGATTTGGAACCATGTAAAATTACTAAGCTGAAGAAACGATACACATCACGAATTCCTGATTGATGAGGAGGGGAAACATTTAGAAGGAGAGCACGCCTTGGCGCATATACATCGAGTGATGAGTGAGAAGTTTAGGGCAATAGCGGTAGGGAAGCCTGCCCCGATAACATCAGCGCCACAGAAGACTGCCTAAAGGGAAATACGTTTGAGCAACCTTGATTGAAAAAAGCACAGCAAAAGCTTCCCCCAGACAGCAGGGGGCCCGCACGGAATTACCAATGCAATTGATAAACCTGCTTGAACCTAAAAGTGAGGAATCGTTTATGAAGGCAATAGATAAGGTGATAGAAGCCAAACAAATACCAGAGGACTGGCTAGAAAGTAGGATGAATTTAATATATAAAGGCAGTGGAGACTAAGCCAGTATTGATTCATACAGACCACTCACAGTAACGTCAGTGGTGTATAGATTCGTAATGCTGGCGATAAAATCAGAACTTCAAGCATGGATGGAAGAAAATGAATACTTGGGGAACTGCAGAATGGATTTAGACAAGACAGGCGACTGGATGACAATCTGTTCGTGATAACGCAATGCATTGAAATTGCGAAAGCACAGAATAGACGATTATGGATTAAGTTCTTGGACATTAAAGGGGCATATGACAACGTAAACAGAGTACGGCTGTACAGAATGCTGAAACTCCAGGGATTAGATGACGAGTTAATACAGTTCTTTATGGTAATCTTGAAAGACAATAGAGTGCACCTTACGCGGGAAGGGCAGAAGTGCGCCCAGCAGGTCAACATCCATCGGGGACTGAAACAGGGATGCCCTTTGAGCCCATCACTGTTCATGCTTTACATGGCAGGGTTAAAAAAGAAACTGGAAGAAAGTCAAGTATGGTTTAGCCTAACCCATATGCTGCAAGGCGAAGTGGTACAACAGCATATTCCGGGAATGTTATACGCAAACGACATTGTTCTATTAGCTGATAACCAAACCGATATGCAACGGCTAATAAATATTAGCGACCAGGAAGCCACAGATCTGGGGTTACATTTTAGTGCAGAAATATCAGGAATACTGGTTTTCAATGATGCTACCACCGACGCAGTTTCTATGCAGCGAGGCGAATTACCCAGAGTGAAGGAATATAAATATTTGGGAGTGTGGATAAACGAAGGGGATAACTACTTAAGAACTCACGAGCAGCAACTTAAGGTTAATGGAAAGCGAAACGCAGCTATAATGAAGCATAGAGCTCTGTGGGGGTATAACAAATATGACGGTAGTAAGAGGAATGTGGAAAGGGAGTAATGGTTCGGTTCTCACAGTTTCGGCTGAATGCTGTACGCTCTGCTTGAAATCAGCCGTTCTATCAGGCCTTGAAGTAAGCCAGAGAATGGCCGGACGTTTGCCCGTAGGCGCGCATAGCAAAACAATAAATGAAACAGTTCAGAGAGATTTGGGCTGGGCTTCGTTTTAAGTTAGAGAAGCACAGAGTAAAATATGCTTTGAGCTGAGGTTTGGAGCAATGGATCAACGAAGGTGGGCAGCTAAGGTTTTTAGATGCCTATACTTGAAAAGTGTGGACACGCAGTGTTTAAGAAATCCTAGAAGGGTAACGATGAAATACGGAAAGAACAGTGGAGAATCCAAAACAGCCAAGGTAAGCAAAAAAGAGGCAAGGCAGATTAAAACGAATAGATGGAGGAAAAAAATGGAAGCTAAAACGTCGTGAGAGATGTAAAGGGCTGAGAAAATTGGAGATCAGAAACAAAAAATTCTACGATACTTCCCAGGGCAGTGCTTTGCTTTTTGAGGCCAGAGCAGGTTGGTTGCGAACTAAGAGCTTTGTGGGGAAGCATTCACAAAATGATGGGTATGCGTGGTCTACGGAAAAGAGACAGAAACTATGTGGCGCATAGTGTTAGAATGTGAGGGCATCCATCCAATCTACATGAAGGGAATATTCGGCTTCCAGAAGCCCAAGGATTTAGGGGCATCACAGAGGAACTTAACTTCAAGGCTGTCGAGTGGGCGAAAAGAATATTAAAATGTTGGTGGACGAAAAGCAAAGAGGGGAATCTTGCCTACGACAGTCACCACCTGTAACAGGAAAAAAAAGTATTTCGTGCCTAATAGGCTTTTTGTGCCTGCCCTATGCAGCGCTAGTATTAAACCAAGAGTGTAAAACATGGGTATGTTAGTCCTTTTTGGTAAGATGACATGTCCACCCTGCTACAAAGGGGAAACCAATAGCAATCATCATCAGCAGCAGCAGAAACCGTACGTTATCAATGTAGGCGACCCCAATACGGCTCGCTGAGTATGTCACGCGTGCTGCGCGCAATTAGACCGCTTTCGCTCGAAGTGTATTTCATGCTCTACTATCACTACTTTCATGACCTACGCAGATGGAAACTCGGGAGGAGGTGGAATCAGGCCTTCTGAAATAGAGCCCCTGATTAGGTTGATTCTAGAAAGAATGGTGAATAGGTACACGTTTAAATATGGAAAAATGACCATAATACAGCATGGTGCCTGGGAGCCCATGCTCAGGGCGTGGCGGCGTGACAGTAGTGATCACAATATATAAGACCGGTGAGAGAAGAGCATCAATGATAATCCACCCAAAATTTAATAGTGGTCGTTCGGTATACCCCTGTGGACGGTTTTTTTATTGATGTGAGGTCTTCAAACCAGTGATCAGCTACCGTTAACCGATCCTTTATCACTTGTAAACATTGCCTGCAGTATTATATGTGCTTAAAATCATCGCCGCTAGCCTTGAACCATAATCTTATCGGCGTGCCGGGAGGCGGCAGTCTTTTCCGGCAGGTAACGAGTAAGAGCCAATCAGTGCTAGGTAATGTGCGTCTGCATCTCAAGCGAGGACGCGACAGTACTGCTTTTATTCGGCTACATACTGATGAGCAGCGGAGCGCTACTGTAGGCACCGAAAATTGGGGCACTCCCGCTCGTTCGCCAATGCCGACTTTCGTAATCTACTAACTCATCGCACTACGGAAGCAGATGATTGGCTTTCGCGGCTGGCGTAACCGTTCTTCGCGTCGATCCGCTGGTCGCCAGCCAGCCGCTTAATAATGCAGATTGCTGCGGGTTTCGTAGATATTGACGGCCGTTTCATCAGTGCAAGCAATGCTCTAACACCTCACTGGACTTGATTAATGCGTTCCGCTCGCTTCATTTCTGGGTAATTCCGTGCCAGAAATTGCCTAAACGAATCCGCAAAATTATTAATGCGTGCGTCGCAGTTTTGGCGCACTTGTTTTTTTTTTTTTGCAATAGTGGGGCCTTGAAATTTTCGGAAGTCCTCTTACACAAGCAACTATTACCTACTTCTAGCTGCTCAAAAATGCCAATGAGCTTGAAGTAAAAGATTCGGGCTTTGGTAACACACGCCAGAAGATGATTTAAAGGAAGCTTGCACTGTATGGAAGAAGGTTTCATAATTTCAAGAGGGTTTAGAATGTGGGGATGAGAAAGTTCACTCCTTCAATCAAGTGCCCATGACTTACTTAGGAGAAGTAATTTTAACTTTAAGCACATCGGATTCTCTTAATATCGCTCAAGAGATTGTGCTCTGCTTCGTGCGTTCCTTTATGTCAGAAAATGGTTTTGCGTTTCATTGGACAACACCGGAACTACCGCCGTTCGGATTCTTTTCAGATGCAGCGACAAGAGCCTTGGATTGTTTGCAAGAAACTTTTCACGACGTGAGCTGCTTAACGGTCTCTCATTCAAATGGTGCAATTAATCCTATTAAATGTCGCATGAACCGAACAATCGCAATATAAGAAAGTTTTCGGGATATGCAAACATTCCTTTTTTCGGAGTGGTGTAATCATGTCTTCATTACAAGGGCCTTCGAGGCAAGCAGTGTCGGCTGGAATCTCCTGGAAGACAACCACCTAATATTCTAGTGATAGGTGTTTGTAATCAGAACAATAGGTGAAATAAAATGACAGTATATTTTTTGCAGAGAATGCATTATATTGTACGAATTCCGGGGATGAAATATAGGACTGATCGAGCGAGCAAACAAGACAGAAAACAGCAGTACAAATTTCGCACTGTTACCTTGGTTTTCGGAATATCCCCCGACGGATATGTGTCGCAGCGTGCATTCGTCTGGGGGAATTTTGCTGGTACTACATTATTTACCTGATTTATTGATTGTAGTCCTGTATTTTGTTTAGTTCTGGTTCTTCTAGAAATACTTCCTGGAAATATAATATATGCGGCTCCGGGCCTGAATAAAATTGAAAAAAATTGCTATGCACTCGAAAAGTTAGTTAGCGCATCACCAAAGGCCAGCTCATCACGAGTGTTTATCTGGAATAGCACGACATTTTGATTTCACTCGGGCAATAAAACCATCGGTCCGGCAAAAGTGCCGGAATAGGCCATGACCACTTTGCTTTCCAATTTTTAACCAGCCTGAGATTACCGGGTGTTCTTATTTTAAAAGCGAAGCTGTTCCTGAGCGAGGCTTCCATTTGACGAAATATGCTAATGCGGTCGCAGCGATGTGGAGTGTTGTGTAAACGGAGTGAGGAGGAGAGCATGAGCCCAGCACACAGGCGACAAGGTAAAAATATTGCTTGAACGAGACATTTATGTAGGAAAACCTTTTTAAACTGCGAAATCTTCTGGCATGGTTTACAGTTGTCAACGTTGTTTAGCAGAAAAAAAACCATAAAGCTTTATGAGACTAGTCATTAGAACATACGTGATATTTGCGTTGTGCGTTTAATCAAAAATACATGCCTGCTTGCTTTTTCCTATAGCAACTTCAACAATACGCAGTAAAAAGCAAAAAAGCGCTCACGGCACCCACGCGTGTTAGTGTTCAAAATTAAATTCAAAAGTAACGAAAGGTTCGAGTAGACGACGCGAGCAGTGTGATACGCAAAAATAACGAGAACTGATCTGTGGTCTTTGAGAAGTTCTGTGAAGCTTTGCCTTGCGATTAGGTAGGCCAGTAAGCTGCGAAATTAACATCGGCGTTTGTGACGTTAAATCAGTGTGGCTGGGCTAATCGTCAAAGCAAACCTTTAATAGCCTAGTCGGGCCGAGTTTGGCCGTCATGTCACCGAAGCTACACCGTAGCCTGGGCAACGCATCACCAGAGTCGCCGCGCCGACGACCTCCGCCGCTGTCGCGTGCGTTAGCTGCCACCGGTGCCAGCGGCTTGGCGCATTTGCTGTCCGCAGATAGGTCACCGCCTGACCCGGTAACTCGCCGCACGGGGGGGGGGGACTAAGAGCAGCGCCGCGCTCGCGTGGCCACTGCGAGCGTAGCTATGGACGAGAGCGAGGCCGGACCGTCTTCTCTGAGCTGTGAGCCCCCGTCGGCCAACGGCGTCTGACTACCCCGCGGATATACTCCGGTGAGCAGCTTCACTAGAGAGGCTCTCGAGTGCTAAGCGAGCGAACCCTGCGTCGGAAACTGGGGAAGAGTGAACCATCGGGCTCGCAAAACGCCGGAAGCGGACCAGGCTAAATCAAGCTATCGCTTTGCATATTCAGGGTTAGCTGAGCTAACCTGTAGCCGTTTAGTTTCTCAGACAGCATGTCGTGTTCTTCTGGAATGTATCCTGCGAACTAACAAAAATTAACCACCTATCTCATCTCACGGTATTCATTGCCCTCCTTTGAAAGACCCGTTTCACTCCAGTGTGATCTGTTTGTGCTGATGAGACTGCCACATGACCAGTCGATATGTATAGCCACCATGTCGCATGAAGACGTTTTCGTAAAGAAGCAGCTAATGCGTCGTTAGACCTGTACGCGAAGTCAGGCACAATACCCTGCACTTCAGCGGATGCATTCGCCCTTCCGCCTACCTTACGCCAGAAATAACCCGGAGGAGGCGGACACAGAGAGCCAATGAGAGTAGAGGTGGTCAGGTGACCCGACCACGTCACGCACTATGCTCGCAAATACGGCTTGCGGCGCTGCTCCAAGCGTGGGTGTTCCCAATCTTGTTTTCGCTAGAATGATACGAAATAGGCTATCCGTAGGTGTCACTCACACAACCCGTTTAGCGTTAACGTGATCGTACCAGTAAGCGTGACTGGGGACAGCATGTTCTCGCAAACGGTTTCACCGCCTGCATTACGAAAAAATGGAGTGATATAAGCGCACATGCAGTCGTGAAATGTACGTGATTTTGCCGCTTCATCTAGCGGAAATACCCAAATAATTTGTCATAGAAGAATGACAATGTCTATTTGCAATAGTCTACGTGCAATGAAAACAAATTTCGTCAATTCAACTCATAGCTGCGCTTCGACTTCACATCTTTCGGCATGCTCAGCGCGCGGTGTGTTAGAGGAGAATCCATGCCAGGCTGCACTGCAACTGCCGTGGCCGAAGCGCCCTCTCCTCTGACTTACCAGCTTACCCGCTTGACCCGCTTGAAGCCAGAGGCTTCAAACAGTGGTTAATTTTGGAGTTGGCTTTTTCCTCGTTGTTCAAACTGTTACTCGTGGCTCCTATTTTCATGAAAAATGGACAATAACCAAGGTCGTGGCCGTATTCATATTACTCAAGTCTCGTAACAGCAACGTCCGTGTTAAATGAACCCACCAAAAGTGCATTCAAGCTCTTACATTCGCGCTGAAAATTTTAGTGCAAACGCCCGCGCACAAAGTGTCATAGCACGTTGGCCTCTGCTTAGCTTTTTTTTATGAAACGTATGTAAATATCGAACCGTAACAAGTAAGCAACAAGTTGGTTTGCTAACAACTCACCGCGAAGTAAAGTACATTTCTTTTAAATTGCGACAGCTTTATCTAAACCCTATGATTAACGGGAAGTTTGAGAACAAAAAATGAAACATTTCATTCTTTCTGTTTGTTCTATCACTTCAGAATTATCGCTGAGAGAAAACCCCGGCTGAGACTTTAGCGCCCACGGCATATCCTTACGGGCGCGGGGATCTCCAATTGAAGCATCTTACTCTCTAAATCACACTACCTTTGAGCTTACTATTGCATGCCAGTACCAGTGGCCTAACCACAATTCTACTATAGATTAAGGTACCGCTACCTTACTATCGCTCATTATTACTATACCAAGCAAACTTTACCGTATTAAGCTAACGCTGTAGTCCGGCATTTGCTATTATTAGTTTTTTACAGCACAACGTAATACAGTCTCAGCAATACCTTCGAGACCCTCGTGCATTACTGTCATTCGGCCGAGAACGGAATACGCATAAATCATTTGGGTAGTGATCAGGTGGGGTTTAGCTTGATAGCATTGAGCGTTTTTGAATTCTTACTATTACCATCATCCTAAACGGTTCAAGTATAACCAACGTCAAAGCCTTGAAACTTCCCGCGTGCCCAGAAAGGTTTTTCAATTTTGAGTAAAGTATCACGTTTATCGCTGTACCACAAGCTCACCAGCACTCTGTGCTTCAGCACTACTTCTTTTCTTTGTTACCTGTCATTTTGCTAAGTCGTGGCCATGCCTGCACTGTAAAGCGTGTTAATTTCCACACATTTACTATACCGATCAGTGACACCAACCACAACTGTGAAACGGAGCACTCTGCCCGGATGCTCTCAATTGTCATTTAATGCCTATTGCATACAGGCATCTTAATATACCTAAAAAAAGCCTTTTTTCCCGTGTGTGTTTGTTTTAGTGGTTAGTATTTCACTTATACCTTTTGTATGCAAGTAAGCCTTCTCTGATAGCCACAACTTGTATTTTTTTCCACGTTTTGTTCATTATATTGTCGCCCCTCTTGTAGTATCCATACACCCCATTGCAGAGGACTCTACTTTTTGTACGGTGCCCCAAAAATAATACCACCCCAGTGACAGCCGGGGGTATGCTCGGAACAAAAATAAAAATAATAAAATAATACATAAAAACACAACATATCAAATCTTCATTAAGAGTTGGAGGCCGCGTTGGTGATTCATCTCCTGAATAACTGCATCCATAAATGAAGAAGCATTCACTCAGCTAGGGTTTGCTTCTACCGGCACAATGTCCGAGAACGCGGTTTATTTTCCACAAGAGGAAGAAACACAAGATATTTATGAAGTCAAACGCATAAGCGTGCTTTTTTAGTTGAAGCACAAGTAACCCGTGTAACCAACTTTATTTTACCTTGTACATACTTCTAGCTGCTAGATCAAGTCGCATTAGAGCTAAAATCACTAAACCTAATATAGTAGAATTGCACCTCTACTAGAAAACTCACAACAAATATCGCAACACAAGAGTACGATATCACTCCAGGCGAGCAGATATAAAATTAGAAGTAGGAAAGTATTCTTCAAAGTTACTGTCTGGACAAGACAATTTCAGCCGTCTCCTCTACCCGCTACAGCCTAAGGCGTTGATTTCATTATTTTACGTGAGAGCGCCAGCTTGCGATGTTGGGGATATTGTGGCAGTATCAGGACTGTGAGTAAGGGGAATCAGCCGGAGGTCCATTGCCAAGGCTGCCTGCGCGCCATCCTCGTAAACCCACGCGTTGGGTTCTTGCATAATTCTGGCTTAATTTCTCCGCTGTACGCTTTCGCTAGTGCGTGTGTCCAGTGTACGTTCATTACTGATGCACTGCCCTTAAAAATGTAACCTAAAACAAACTTCCATCTTATAGGTGTTGCGCGAGATAAGTACACAAGCTGTTGTTGCCTTGCGACACCGGGATAGGGCAGCCTTCTCCCGCAAATTTTAAGCAGAGCACCAGGCGCCCGCACTGGCAGCACCATGAATTTCACAGTGGGTTGAGTTCCATTTCCTTGAGAGCTAGCCGGAAATGCGAAATAGCCAGTTCCAATTTGCAACAACCGTTACGTACGCAGGGGGAAAATACGAAAGATAGGGCTTTCTTTAGAGAAGCTGTACCTCTTGCAAGAACGAATTGAAAGTCATGCTGCCGAGTCACTTTCAATCTCTTGCGACAAAGCCTACCAAATAAACTTTTTTTTTAGTATTAGGGCACTGCCGAAAATGTTTTAGGAGAATTTTGGTTTAACAGTCGCGACATATTGTCAATCATGACACCATCCTTCGCATGTGCGAGCAAATATTTTAACCTTAATGATACTTAGTCTTTTAAAGTGCTCGCAGCCATAAATAGCTACTTCAATATTCTAGGCAAGAGCTTCTAGAGCAAGAACGAATTCTAGAGCAAGGACCAATATCTAGAGCAAGGACCAAGGCCCTTGGATCATACAGAGAGATCGTCTTCGTATGAAGCCCAGTGTCATATACCCTGGAAAAAACAGCGCAAGAACGAGGATCTAACAAAAGGTAAATGCAGTACAGGCGCTGACTTACAACTGGGCGTACTTCAGTGCGTCCGGTTATATAAGTAAAGACGCGAGTTACGTCACAACACTACGATAACAGAAAACGAAGAAAAACCAACTACTTCACACTAGAGCTGTAATTTTGTTCCCAGTTGTGGCGGGAAAAAATTAGAAAGTGGTACTCACTTTGTAAGGCATCCCATTTCAAGTGAACTATTCCTCCACAGCTAAGTATGTTATAATAAAAATATATCGCTTTGGAAGTACAGCCTTCAAATTTTCAATAATATAGCGGGAGCGACGACCTATCGATTTGTCAGCGCCTTATCACGGTGTTCACCGGCGAAATAGGCGAGAGTATGCGCACGCGCATATAACTATGTGCTTTGTGGAGCCTCGTCTGCTCCGCTGTTCTCCTCAGGACAACACACCCCCTGGGTTTCTTATTTTGCAAGGTTGTTTCGCTAACGCTAAAGGTAGCTAAGCAGCGTAGAGCACAAATTTTTATTTTTATCAGATTTTGCATTTATCGCATTATATCCTGCAGCGGCCTGAGGCCCTCCCGGCCAAAAAAAAAAACGTCATGCTTCTTTCCAGTGGCATTCCTCACGCTGTGCGAGGCAAGTGATCCGAAAGAAAAATTAAACGCGGGTTTGATATGCGCATGCACCTAAAATAACCATAGTTTCTGGTGAACAAAGTCATTTAGATGGCGCCGCAGTGGGTGTAACACTCTCAAGGAAACAGCGTACCAAAAGACACTAAAACAGAAAATAGCGCTATGAGCGTGTGCGTCTCTCGCCTATTTCGCTGCTGAACACAATGATAAAGCCCTGACATGCCGATCGGCCGTCGTTCCCGCTATATAACTCAATCTTTGGAAGGCTGTACACGGTATAGTATTTATTGGTCTGTCATGTCTTGAATTTTCGCGCCAGTTTGTTCAATAAACAACGAATCATGTAAACGAAGAATTACACACTCGCCAAGCTTAATAACGCATTCCGTAAGACTTGTGCAAGTAAAAATTCAGGCAAGCTTGCATTCACTCGGAAGACTTGAATGGCGAAGTGGTTGTAGGTGGGCATTGCCGGACATATAGTTAAGTTTCAGTATCATTGTTTAGTTGCACAGTTGCGGTGCTAGTAATTGTCGTCATAGGCATTGAAGAGGTCGTCGTGTACTTCGCGGCGAGTGGTGGATGCAAATTCATCGTCAGCATTGTAGATTTCCACCAGCTCATTGTCATTGACTCGAGGCAGCAGTGGCGGGATCTGCAAGTCGTCTCGGGAAGGAGTGGCACACTCGTAGCCATGTCTCCGATTATCCATAACGGCTTCTAAAGAATTCGGCGGTCGTGGTGACCTCTCTCAAGCAGGGTGCCTTTCCATCATATTCATTAGCACTGCATGTTTTTTTACATGCAGGGTAGCGTTTCACGAATGCGCTGGAGCTTTTTTTTTTCAGAGGCACTGCGCGAGCCGGGGACTCGGCGGTCGCCGCGAGGTACGCGCTCATGAGCGCTCGCCATTTTCTGGGTATTTGTTCTGCAACGGTGAACGTACGGTTTGTAAAACAGCTGCGCTGTTTGAACCTCCTGCGATAAGACAACACGTGGCTTTTAATTTTATCCCGACGTGTTTCGCACCAACCGTCGCGCTCGGGCTAAGATAGTGACCACAAGTAAGAACAATGCTTTGCACAACCATCTGAATTTGCGATGTACTCAGATCGCCTTGGCTAAACTGCAACTCGTATCTGTCGATTCGCTAGATGTCAGTCTCGAAAGTCGAAACTGGAATTAAGTAATTTAAATCTACCTTGGAGAGGACAGTGGAAATGGTGCAGAACGTTTGGCACAGCTCTTCGCGATCAAAATAACTTGTGTCTTTTAACTTCAAATCCTTCAAACTACACAATAATGACGCATGCACTTTTTTCAATTCTTTGCTTCAAAGCGCCAAAAAGACAAATTAGAACCTTTCTTAGTTTGAATTACCCTATATTTTCTTAACTTCTTCAGCTCAATTACAGGCACAACACACATATTCAACCAGAAAAGTGAAAGAAGTTAGTGCAGCTCAGACGACTGGTGCAACGCTGAGAAACAGCAGACCTGAGGATCAGCCTATATTTTTAGTTTTGCTAAATTTTGCAAGGTTTTGCTGTGATTTGGTAAGTTTTCTTTGGTTTTGCGATGTTCTTGGTAGGCTAGGCTGGGGTTTAGGGTGAGGCAAAGTTTAGCGGGACATTACGAGATGGTTCTCGAGCAGCGACACGGCAGCCCACGGCCTGAGCTTCTACTTCCTCGAGAGTTACGTACTTCTTCGGCCGACATGTTCTGCGCAAGTCAAAAAGATGGGGGCGGGGAGTCACGAGGCACTGTGTTTCGCCGTCGCGCCGTCTCATTTGATGCCAGGTGTTCCCCGACGAAAGTTGGGTTACCCTGCTGAGAGGCTGCGCCGGCAGGCAACAGGTGCCCCCCACTTTTATCAGATGCGCGCTGCTTCCGTGTTCTCTCTCCTTCCACTGAAGGTCGTCCCGGCGGCGCGTGCCGGATTTTTTGTAACAGCGAAGCTGTTTAGCAACTCTTTCGTGTATGGTGTCCACAGTTGTGAAAATAGAAAGAAAATGCCAGCGCTCGTGAAAGCGTGCCTCGAGCGCTCATTGGTCAAGCTAAAAATACCTACATAACGATATTGGCCAATATTGGCAAAAAAAAAAAACCCTCCAGACTTCGCTGCGTGCCTCGAGAGCACGTTCGGAAATACCGGCATACCCACTTAAGGAGGTTGGCCAACATTGTACACCAAAAGCTCCCGCATTCGCCGTAACGTGGCAACGCTTGTCCGGAACGAGAAAGGCTCGCGATAGCGTACACGCTCCCCGCCCTCTACGTTCGTAGTCGGGTTGTCTTACGCATGCGCCCTGTACTGTACAAGGGCCACGACTTTCATGTGGATGCTGCTGTAGGTGATCATTGAATCTACATGGCCCGGCCGCGCATTGTGGTGCACGGCCGAGGAAGAGGCCGCGCTTCGAGAGGCTCGGCGTGCAAAGCATCCGCTAGAGACGATCAGGCGCGCCTGCAGAGTGGCGTAAGGAAACGTCTATAAAAACGGACGAGGTCACTCTAGACAGGGTCAACATCAGATCATCGAAATTCCATCCACCGACGTCTACCACGACACCACAACGATAATAAACTCAACTTTGTGCCCCTGAATGATTACCTACGACAGATTCGTCATTCAAGTAATGCGGGCGAGTGCAATCTTCCCTGAATTTCTTTGTATTGACATCACAGGTGCTTAGGGCGAGCTTTGTCCGTCCGTCGACCAATAACACACCGCGGAGCCTCAAGAAAAGCAAATGTTGTTGGGGAGATACGGGGAACCTAACCCAGGACTCTTATGCCGTGAAACCGAGAACCTAACCACTGGGCCACCCCAGAGGCGCGAGGGGTACGCGGACAATAACATGTGGCGGGTAACAATAACATGTGCACCCAATAGGGAAGAAACAAAAATGCTTCCTGTGGTCAGAATCGAACTTCGGTCATTTGCGTTATGAAGCAGGTGGCTATCCGATAGAGCTATCATCGCATATTTTTTATCTTTACTGTCTGCTTCACACATACAAAACACAGCCGCACATTCATAAATGAGTCAACTCGCATTTGGTTGACGTCACATGTTTAAAAGTACCTTAGGTGCACCAAGGATTCTATGTTGGCAAGAGATTCATACGATTAGACATATGTTTATTTTCCCCGTATGCACTCATTGCCCCTCTGATATAGTCTATTGCGTTTCGCGCATAGATGTCCGAGTACCTCGCAGTCATTCTTGCTTTCAAAAGACATCTGAATCCAAGAAGCGTGATCAGGTCGTAAGGCATGCTATCTTCGCTTTCGACAGGCAGGTACCGTATGCCTTGGGCTTCCACAGGCAGACACTTTTCAGGGTTCGTTGGCGCACATCCCACAGAAACACGGCACCCAACAATCGGTGAATACCTTCTCAATTGTTTCATATTTTTTGCATGTCAAACAGTCAGTTTCTCATGTGACGCACAATTCATCACTGCCATTCACATCTTGAGAGGGAGGGTTCCAGTATGCAGTTTGATGAAACACGGCTTTACGGTAGGGGGTATCTGCATCTGCGTAACCTTTTAGGCACATCTTTACCCCTTCCTACTCTGATAAATCAAGCGGTATATTGGTTCAGGAAGAACTACATCCCACACATTTTTATATGACTTTTTGCTGTTTACTTGACCCAAACACTCCCAAGAAATCGACAGCCAAGAAACGGCAAGAGAACGGCACGAGCTTCTCTCATAACACCATAGACAACCAGTCATAACGTTGGCCTCGACTATATTATCCGGTAACGCTCTACCCAAACGCAATTGGCCGATATTTTGCAATATCGGATCATTAGGATCGCTGAGAAACAAGAAACAATTCACAGTTTGGTGCAAAAACAAATGCGCCAGTCCCAAACAGGAATCTCTCACCCTACGAAGCTAGTTTCCTTGGCTTGTCCGTTCTAAGTTTGATTTCCATATAAACACAGCGAATACACATTGCAGTCTCATGAACAGTGAAGAACTTGAAGAACATACCACAGGCTGTATACAAAAAATAGTTGCGTACAGTTGTTCTTGAAAATACTGATCAATTTTAGCTTTTCCAGTTTTCTGCGCTTTCGCTCAATACGTCGGCATCCTTCCTCCAATACGGATGGCGTTCTTTATGAACATCCATAATGGTCAGTGCATACAAAAACAGGACAAGAAGTGTAAGGACGACACAAGCGCTGAAACTGCAAAGGAACACCTAAGTACTTTGCTGGCGTGCTGACCCAACTGATGTAAGCAAAATGCGCGGGGTTTATCGCCAGTTTCATGCCGACATTCCAGGCATTTTCTCTAATTTACAGTACTCCCATCCGCCTTACAGGCTCGTTCGACGATTTCCACTATCGCGTTGGTGCTTTCGACATGGGAACCAAAACATCAATATCGTCCACATGGGTTAAAATATTAACTTCTACTCTATGCAGTCTAAATTCTTGTATGCTGTCACAGCGTACAATGCTTAGAAAAGTGATTTAATGTACAGGCAAAAAAGTTGCAATGACAGCTTCGTTTAGGTCTTAGATGTACGACTCGATAGGGCTAGTTCGACACCCAGGGGTAGTTTGGGATGGACTTCCTGCATTTGTCATAAACCATTCCAAACACCGAAGCTCAACCGAGAGAGCAAGAGTAGCTTCACCGGTTTAAAACCGCCGAGGCACAGGTAAGACAGACGCAATCTACGCTTGTGTGGCTTAAGCCGTGGGCGTAAAAGGTCGTGGGTGCGTAGGTGTTGATCAGTTTCAGCAATCTCCGGATGCAGCAACTCGTTCCCTGCCCTATCAATCGGCTCACGCTGATCTTGAGGTGACAAGGTAGTCAAAGCTGCCGCCCCCTCCTTCGCAGAAGTGGAATGTGTAATGTCTGAGTTTTTCACGAGCATACCCTTGGACATGGGTAAGTTGCGTGGAAGAGGGCACAGGTTTTCGGCATTGACACTGTTTCCAGTCAACTGAGTTGCTGCCTACCAAACGACTCCCCTCATTTAGATTTTTGAATATATAGATTGTTTTGTTTTCCGCGCAGAGTTTCCGATTCTTTATCCCGCGAGAGATCGTGCTCTTAGGTTGAGAAAAAAGAGAGGTTCTCCGTGTTTTTCGGGGAGGGGTATGAGGCAGTCGTGTTCACAAGGAACACGGCAAGTAAGGTCACGTGCTTTTTGGAAAGCAGCCTAAATTCCTGCCAGACCCTCGCGCATACGGGGTGTCCACGCAGTTTCAACTTGCTCCAGTGTACATAAGAAAAAATTTCGGAAGCGTTTAGGTTTTCCATCTGTAATAAGTTTTGAAATTTTGTGATGAGTATCTCAATATTGTTCGTGCTTTTATTTCATAGTTTCACTGGTTGTGTTCCCGGAGGGACGGGACCGATTTCCGCTTCTTTCGTTCCTGTGTTTGGGGGAGGGTCATACAGTCACGAAGATTAGCGGTTTATTCTATTGAAACTATTTTTGCGTCAGTACTTGCGCACGTTTCGGCATCGGTGTATACTGTGTTTGCATGGTTTTAGTAATTTAATTCAGGGAGTTGGATCCCTGCTTCTCGCGTCTTTTTGCGTATGTTTGGCTCTAATGATTTCGGCTGGGAAGGGTTTCAATGGGCAGTCGCTGGATCGGCGACCGACATGCCTATCATGAAGTCCAGTGTCTTCTCCACCGGAAGGTGGGTGGGGGCTATCTTAGATTCAATCACCCGTTCCGATTTTATTTAACTAACCGCTTCCTTTGCGCTGGGAGAATGGCTTTTCTGGTGTCTTCGATTGTGTTGTAAGACTCCATTTGAGGTTTGAGGACCTTTTCGGAGGCAGTGAAAATAGATAGGTTGAGATCTGCCTTATTTCTGTCCCGATAAAGGCATTTATTTGGTTTTCTTTGGTGTGGGCAATCGCGGCATGGTAGGCTGCACGATAATCAGCGCCAGCATGAGTCTTATCGTTTCCTCTTTCACGGGCGCTGTTCCCTAGGTAGACATTTTTGGATGTCGCAAAATTAGTTGAAAATTTTGTGTATTTTGGCAACTGTGAGAACGGTTCTGCCGCTTCTCAGTAGGGCCATGCCGAGGAGTCTTCCGTGAATGTTTTTGGTGGCGACATGCTGAAATATTTTGGTGTTTTTTTGGCCGCGTGGGGCCAACACTCGTTTCCTCCCACACTATTCGGTTGTGACTGAACCGCAGAAAATGGAAAAAGGAAATTAAAAATATTGTAACTACGCGCAATAAACGTGGTTTGTTTTTCACTAGGAGATCTTTAAGTTCTTTTCTGCCGTAATCTAGGGCTTCCTTGGTTTTTCCAACATTGGCGATAATCTTCTTCCGCCCTCTGCAGTTAGGTGCACATTGTTATGCCTGGTTGATTTGAGGTGGGACTACCGCTTTGGTTTGATGCTGTCGTTGCGGGCGTGGTTGGCGACGATTTGCCGAGCATTTTAACAAACATAGAACGTAGAACAGACGTGAATGCGCAGGCGCTGAACCTGATGATTTACGAATATTTTCTTCCCTCCCAGCGGTACTATCATTGCTTTCTTTTTACACATCAGTTGGTGCTGAGCGTATTCCAGATTCTGGTGAGCGATCACCTCTGCCTGCCTCAGTGATAGCTTCCGCTTGTCGGTGGTAACGTATTTCCGCGGAGGTTTGATGTGTATGGCTCATAGCGGACGGCTAGCAGGCACAAGGAAAATGTACAAAAATGAGCCTAATAACGCTATCGCACTAAACGTAGCGGGCTAAGGGGACATCCTTGGGAGTTGTCATCACATTCCGGTAGCACGCTATTTCCTTTGGGTCAGTAGCGCGGGCGCTGGTTTGGACTTTACCCGCACGTTGCAGCGCGTACTAACGCTCTCCGTATTGGGTTAGATCTTAAAGGCTGCAGACGAAACAATCCGGACTTGCCAGACATGAATAACTATCGGCGGCGAGTTCGTATATAAATGTGGGGTGCAAACACCGCGAGCTACGACGAGGACAGATGAGCCGTCAGCTCTGCTGTTTATTCAACCTTTCACAAATAGTGCAAGCTGCGCCATTTTCTGGGG
Organism: Haemaphysalis longicornis; assembly: GCA_013339765.2. Lineage (NCBI taxonomy): Eukaryota > Metazoa > Arthropoda > Arachnida > Ixodida > Ixodidae > Haemaphysalis > Haemaphysalis longicornis. The sequence continues at coordinate 212,745,135 of CM023450.1, read as the reverse complement.
AAAAAGCCAGCACACCAAGCTGCAGAGTGAAGAGCGTTGCTGTGAAGTATTGAAAAACCTTGGCGCAAAGTTCCGCACCACAGTGAGTTACAATGGCAAGAAGTGACGTAATATCGCCCACCAGCAATACATTCAACAGTTGTCTAATCAGCCGCCAAACCCATTGCCGTGAACAAGGGAGAAAGAGACAGAATAAACTTTTTATCGAGAAAAAACACCTGAAATCCCTGTCACCCCCACCTCTGAAAACAGCTGTGTGATTATCAGACGAAAGGGGTTGATGGGGCTTGCGGGAGCAGCCTAGCAGATAGAGGTCGCCCTAGCAGGATGGTTCTGCATACGCGAGCCTACCCTCACTGGTTTCGCAGCTTTCTGCCGTTATGGCGCGCTAAAACACTCGCCGGTCAACTCTCCGGCCACACTAAGAAAAACACATGCACTCCTCCGTCTAAGGACGATGATGGTTGAACGCGAATCTTTCGTGTGAGGGATTGTCGTCTCAATTTGCATGTTGACTCGCACGCAGTTTGGAATTTCGTTCGCAGCGCCTTTGACTTTTGTCTTTCCCCATTTGATTTCACCAACACATCTTCGCGTTCAACCTTCGTCATCGTTAGACGGAGGGTGGCACAATTTTTCAGTCCAACCTTGCAGGTCCATGCACCCCTCTACAAATGCAAACTAATTCAACGAGCAGGAAAGGCGCAGTCGGATAGACGTCGGCTTCATAACGCGAGAGACCAAGGTTCGATTCCTACACCGGGTAGAGTCTAACATTGCTTCACTTGACACACGCTCATCATCATCGCCTTCAGAGAAAGTTGGCTCTCCTGCAGTGCGTTTTGGGTTGCTCTACAAACGGCATCAGTAAGAGGCTGAAGGCTTCGTTTTAAAAATTGGCCGCCTCTAAATGTCAAGCAAGTGTCGTACGCTGTCACAATGGACGCAGAGCGTGATTAGTGTACATGACAATGGCGCCTCCGGCAGTCATGCCAGAAAAGAGCGGCGAATCGTGCTCTTCGCAGTAGCCTCTAGTGACGTGTTTTTTGAGGTGAAGTAGGTGTATTTGTCGTAACGCTATACTAGCGCTCCTTTCTTCGGTGAAAAGCAAGAGACTAACGTACGCCGTCCTAGACGATTTGCTCAATCTACGTGACCAGCTTATCGACGTTCGCAGCTTTGTAATTCGTAGGGCTGACTGAAAGACACCAAATATTAGAAATCAAACATGAAGAAAAATCAAGACGCGCATAGCTTCTGTGAAATCCAATAAAATAAATACCCGTTTTCTTTCACATGTGGCAAGAATGATATATCGCGTTTGTTGTTCTTTTCTTTTGCCAGTATCCTTGGTCCTGGGGCATCGTATCTTCGTGTGTGAGTTAGGACGAGACAACTAAATAAACGAGCGTCCAACGGGAGTGTCCTAATAGAAAAAGGGCTTTTGCCCCTTCAGCCTTTCTGTTTTAACGTTTGCTAAAATTCCGGTAGATTACGTGACACGCCTTCCCAAACCGTGTTTCGGTATAGAGGATGGCAGCGAAGAAACGAGGGAACAAATATATTTTCCTCCTGGATACACAGAAAGGAAGGAAGTAGATTGTTATTGCAAAAAATAACAGCAAGAACACTTTGCTACGTTACGGCAGAACCGATGGGACTAACTGTTGTGATTAATGATGAGAGATATATTTACATTATGTATAAGTCGGACAACAGAGCGCCCGCCAAACGGACGCGCCAGTCACTTCTTTGTCGTCATCTGTCCTGGGTCCATGGCACTGTGAGGCATAGTCGGCGTACGCCCCGAGACAATGTAAATGTTGCTCCTGACCTTGAATCAACCCAAACTGACTACTCCGAAGAGTGCCCCTCTCGCTGCCAGTTAAAATGTCCCCGCATTGCCATCCGCTGTGCCCGCAAGGACATTTCCGGTGGAAGAGTTACAGCAGAAGACAACAAAACGACATCCGAACTTAATCCTGCCGGTATGCCGGTGTGCCGGTGGAGGGCTCTTTTTAGCCAGCAATATTTACCCACGTTTCTAAAGTTTCCTATGGTTTTAACGAGAACGACCCCTAGAAAACTGCACCCTTTTGATAATAACTGGAGAGTTTAAATAAATGTTTGAAAATGTGGGCGGAGGCAGAGCGATTTGACAACAGAACGCCGTGGCGGCCCTTTGACATTCAATGCGGGCCCAAATTACGACTAGATATATGGGATAAGCCGCATTCCCGCGCAAACTGTTCATGATAATATCACTTTGAGTCGATGAGCCAAACCTTACCCCCTTGAGCTCGAGAAAGATAATTTGAGCGCCTTATTAAACTTTCGGGATGATATCGTAAGTTTTTACCTTATGTCGTGCTTTTTGAATGTGCTACATATTCGCGAACGATTTTTAGTACGGCCCTTGGTGTTGAGCTCTTTGAAAAGTCTTTCGGACGAAGCCGAGGTAACAACGTGCTAAAAAGGTCAGAAAAAAGGCAACACAAATAAGCCCATAAGGGCACCATAGGATGCCAGTCAATACTGGCAGTATGTTTTGAAGTAAAGTGGAATCCAACGTAAAACGCTTCATTAAGCAAAAAATGCACAATCTCTTTACACTCCCCACTGGCATCAAAGTCACCCTGAAGTTGTGTAAGGCTTCTCAGCAGTCTGCAGTTCTGTATAATGCTACTGAATGAGAAGCCTTTTTCGGTTGTTATTATCTTTGTGACCTTTACAGCTTTAGCCTCGGCGCATGCATGATTTACGCAAGCAGTGCCGCGCATTTTCCGCTGCTTGCGTATCGCTGCTGGATTTAGTCCCCTATATAAGCCGTACCAAGAACATATTTTACCTAAGGGAGCAGTATTGTGTGCTGCTGCCTACGTGAACTAAATTAGACGACGCGATCAGAAGCGTGCATAATTAAAAACTGAAGAAATGTGGTCAGAACAAAAACCTTCAAAAAACAAAAAGGCTCCTAACTCGCCCGCTCACCTTTTAAATCACGGATGGAGTTAATGGCATTTCACGGATGTGGTTGTGCGCTCACGACATTTATGAATCGATTCCCACACTGAATATTTTAAGCAGCATACACGTGCGGGGCTTTTCAACAGATTTGAGTGGCGACGCTGTTTTCGTTTGTTGCTAAAAATCGTGGCCGGTTCCTAAAATATCCTTAGTCCACTTTCCTTTTTTTTTGCCTTAGTGCCGGGGATTGTTCTCGGGTGGGCCGCATTAAGGCCATTGGAAAACCTGCTAATCGATCTGAACATTTCTTTCGACTATCAAACCTAAGCAATTTCGATTTTCAGACTGGTATTTACTACCAACCTAAGAAATTGTTCGAGCAGATTTAGTTGTTTCATCGCAGCGCGCAGGGGAATAAACAGGGTTATAAGGTTCTGCACAAAAATGAGCAAATATGGAGAAAATACAACACAAACTAAGTAAATAGTCTTACTAGTAGCAGTAAGCAATAAAAACAACCATAAAAACTTCAACCTACATAATACATTTTATGAAACGCAAGTAAGAACATAAAAGGTTTCACGAATGAGCCGCAATACACAAGATCAGGTGTTTATCCAAAAATAGACGCCCCAAATAGGTACCTTGAATTTTTTCATTAAGTTTATAGAAGAAATGATGGTGGCGATGTGGTTTTACCACAAGTCGTCTTCTGAATAAAAGATTTAAATGCTAGGTATTGCGGCGGCCGCAAACAACAACCTAGAGTTTGTGGTGGTTCTGTGCCGAAAGATATGTTGGGCGGGAGAAACAGCGATTTGTTAATCACTTGGGCGACGTGACATATTTTATGGAAAGGAGAAAGCCGTAACATCATTTTACGTATAGATAAATACGATAACGTCACATTAGGATTTAATCGGTGTGACACTGGAAGTGTGAAAATAACTAGGTAGTATATAAACTACGCGCAGTTATTTGGTTAGCTTCATGCCAAAAATGTAGTTTTTGATGTGTGAGTCTGAAAATGACGACTCGTACTCCAGCTTAGGCCGAACGAATACTTTATATACAAGATGAGCTCACCAGCGCATAACAGAAGGGGAAAATTTCGCCGTCAGTAACCAAACATGTGATTTTCGTTTGTTTATTTATTTAAAATGCGTGTTTGCCTAGAAAAGATATCAGCCATATATACGCCAAGGTATTCGTTTCAGGCCATTTTAATTAGCGGGTGTGATTGGGCGTGAACGTACACGTGGTATTCTGACATTTAGGTCAAGGTATTTTTACTCCTTTGCGCTTGGTTGTGTTTAGTTTAATAAACAATGTTTACCTCGAGGGTGAGCTTTTGTCTGCATCAGATTGTAGAACAATAACCGGGATTACATATTTCCCTGTCTTTATATTGCGGTAATCCGCAAGAATAATCATAGCAGAAAGTGTTGTACGCTGTAAGTCGTTAGCATATATTAATAAAAATACTAGACTAAGGACAGAACCGTAGGGAACGCCAGAACTAACTGAGCATATTAGAGAGCTCCAATCATTGGCAGCTTAATACTGTGTACTGTTAGTCAAAACAATCTTCAGCCTTTTCCAAGTATTTGTACTTAGGCTAGTAATTTCAATATGGAGGCTAGAAACTTATAAAAAATGGTGCAAAAAGCCAAAACAAAATTTATAAATATGTCTGTCAGTAAGTGCACAACAACCGATAACACCCACTAGAAGGCAAAGAATCCGAGCCCCACATCAGACCAAAAGCTTGTTATCAGTTGTTAAATACGGAATTGCCTCTTAGAAAGTGGATTAAGTGACCGCATATAATGCGTTAGGCTATATTTTTGTAGTTCACTGAAGAGTGATATAAATCGCTAACTGATGGTGTTATAGGTGTACCTGTCTTATGCAACGGTACCACCTCCATCAGCTTCGAAACGGGTGACAGGATGAGAGATTTCAATGACTGGGAAAACCCCAAACAAGACTGTGTAACATTATCAGCGGTTTTTAGAAATTTTTGATCGAAGTCATTGTCCCTGCAGAAAAACGGTTTTAAATTGCAGATCAATTTCGGGACGCCAGTTCAATTCGTTAGTCTTCAACTTCTGGTTGAATGGCTGCAAGATCGGGAAAGGCGTACAAGGGATGGTGCGCAGGTTAGACACCTTCAGCTTAGAATACAATGATGATTTTTCAATGTCAGCACAATTTGAAATTCAAATTTACTTTTTGAAAACTTACTGAGGAAAACATCTGAATATTAGTAATGACCATAGACGGAAGGGTAACTTGAAAGAATGACCCCGTATAGAACGATAGCGCGTTCGAATATCTATTTCATGTTCGCTTGTACGCATCCAATTTGTTTGCAATATTGGAAAATTGAGCTTTGTTGAAAATGTACTTGTGTTATTGCAGATCTGTTTCTGGATCGGTGCATGCCACTATGACTAACGGATATTTTATTTGTAATTTTCTGCAGCTGCACCAAGAAATTTGTACGAAGGAAAGTGTGACATCCATCTGAATGCAGCCATACGGCTTCAAGGGAAAGCTATAGATCTTTCTCAGAAACCTTATAGTTGAAGAAAAAAATTCGTCCTGGCCCAGGATTTGAACGCGGGACTACCGCGTAACCGGAGTAGTCAGTCAACCAACTGGGCGGTCCAGGAGGGTAGCGGGTTCAGCGCGAGAGCGAATGGATCAAAAACTCGAAGTGAGGTACAGGTTTTGATCGACCAGATTCAGGGTAAATCCCCAAGGTAGAGTAAGTTTCTATAAAGGGAAGTGTGACATGTACCTGGATGCAGCCATAAGGCTGAAAGAAAGCTTATGGCTTTCCCAAAAACCTCGCAGTTGAACAAAAATTCGGAGAGCGAATTGATCAAGACCTCGAAGAGAGTGACAGGTGTTTGTCCATTTGTCCGTTTTTTGCCCTTTCCAATGCGGCCCTTTTGTAACTCAGTTTAAAATACAGGATGGTGAATAGCACAGCACACTTAACTGGGCTCATTTTGTTGCAAAACGTTTCGGCAACTGAAATGTTCGTGTATTGCACTTTGGCTTTTTAGAAAAAAATGAGGTTTTCTTTAAATGAATCGAATAGTACTATATTGGTCCTGTCGGATTCTCCACAGGAATTTATGCTTTTTGGGTATGGCTGGTCACGTTTTCTTATCATTTGGGGTAAATGAGCCCCAAAACTTTCTCTAGTTATTTGCGGCGTCAACGCATGTCTCCTGAGCTCACCAAGATATTCTTTTAAACATTACGCGGTTTTGTCGCGCCGTATCTGTACAGTAAATTAGCCGGGATTATCGATTTAGCCGGGAAATGCACCAGAATGTTTGTCCCGAAGGATGAGTCGGTATTGTTGGCCCAGGGTCCAAGAACGTGACACAGTGGGGCCTGCCTTCACGACATGCACAAGAGAGGGAGCGGGCTGCTGCGGCTCGTGCATGCAGCAAAAATTGGTGGTATATACCACGTAGCGGCACAAACAATCCAGCCCTCCTTCAGGCCGTTTGTTGAAATCACGCTGAAGGCGGTACGCTCAATTAGTGCTGGATGCGCCTCACCCCATGCCCTAAATGCCTTCCTGGAAACCACCCACCACCAAGTAACACTGATCTGGACTCCAGCGCACAGAGGGTTTGCAGCCATTGAAGCGGATAACACAACCTCCCGAGCACTCACCTGGCTGGTATACTTGTTCTGTGCTACATTAGCGTTTGAAAGGACATTTCAGTCGAATGGCCTTAAAAATTTTAAATGCCATTGGACCTTCGAACTAGAAGAAGTTCGGCCGATGTGCACGGTAATCGTCAGATGCAGTTGGAAGTGTCTGCTTTCACGCGCCGTGTTTTGGTCTATTCACTGCTGCCCTGTTTTTTTTACCAAAATGTACTTTTAGAGTAAAATGGGAAAGAAACAATTATTAGTCAACAAATTAACAACAATTTACAAGCGCGCACAATCATTTACCAACCTGTTTTTTTGTTTTTTTGCACCCCTGGTGTTGAGAGTTCCAAGTTCCCTTGCAATGGTAGGGTGAGTAATTGGGAACAAAAACAAGTGAAAAAGTACAAAGATTGTGCCCTTTAAACATGATGTTCTACTCATAAATAAATATTTCTGTAATTAAGCTGTGCAGAAACTGCGCCGAGACTACGACAGTTCGCGTTTCAAAGGCCTTTTGAACCTCAAAGGTCATTGGTTGTGCTCCGTTAACTAAAATGAATTTGAGTCAAAGGAGCACCACCAACCGCTGAACACAACCAGGCAAATAAGCGCGTGGAATGGGGCCGTGGGAAAACCTAGTCTGTGACGTGACGATAGAGAAAGCAACTGGGCGAGCGGCCGCACGGACCTTCGCGTGGGCGAGACGGGGACGCGACGCGGTGAAAACGGATGCGGCCGGACAAACGGGCAGAATGAGACGGCGCACAGCGTACTGCTGACTGCGACATGGGATGACCGGGCGAACTCAGATACTTCTACGGATGACGACCGTCTGTCACTGGTGAAGCCATCAAAAGATAAATTTGTGCAGCAGCGTATTTATTTATTTATAAAACAATGTTGAAAATCTTAGCATGGAATGTACACGAAGACTGCGCTGGTCTTCGTGTCTTCGTTTAGTCCTCGTTTTTTGTGTGCGCAAAACTTACAGCTATGAATGGAATGTACGCCACTTCAGATCGCGTACCAAACAGCAAGAAGCTATAAACCTTGTACTACGGGAACGATGCGACATACTTCGCCTACAGGAAAGAAACATTAAATTCCTTGCGGGTGTCCAGAAATTTGAGGTGCAGTTTGGACAGAAGAGTATTTTTTCATTCCCGTTGCAAACCTCCTGTGAAGTTGGCATAATAGTCTTTAACCTATCCCTGCTGGCACATAGCCATTTCACCTTTGACACGTAGGGCAGAACAGTAGTCTTAGATTTCAAATGTAACGGCGACCGATTCCGTCTAATCAGCATTTATGCTCCCCCACACGAATCCACCAGAAAACGTTCCTTGAAAGACATAGAAAATCCTTTTCTGAACAACCGATACATCATATGCCTAGGAGACTTTCAATGTGTCTTGAACAGCCTCATCGGCAGAAGAGGACCCTCGCAACGCGCGAATTATAGAGGGAACGAACTAAACAATCTAATTCTCCACGTTAACTTAGTTGACGCACATGTACTCCTTCACGAATCTGCAGTACAGCACACGTAGCACGGGGGCCATACAATGAGCAGGAATTATTTGGGTATACATACGTTCGGCTTTAGCAGACAGTGTCACCGAATTTGGAGGTGTGAACACTGCGTCGTTGCCCACACAAATTTCGGATCATATGGTGGTAGGCATCGAAATAGCTAGCAAAGGGAACCCAGATAATAATCAGACTTGATATTTAGACACACGGATGTTACACTACAAAACATGCAAAGCTATTTTAAGAAATAGAATAGCATCCTCGTTAGAGGGGAAGCAAGTCAGTGACTGGGACTCCCTAAAAACTGCATTGAAAATTACATTCATCGATGAAGGCAAGAAACTTTGGCGTAAGCAATCATAACGCTAACCAACATATGAAACGCATAAGAATGGTAGAATGAGGCAACCCTCAATCCTGGTAATGAAAGCGTAGCACAAGGAATTAAAGCAAAGACAAGAAATGTTAAGCACCCTCTTCTCCACCCCTGAAAAACACGCACACAGCCAGACATTATCCCAGTGCCCATCCAGAAACATTGTGGTATGAACGCAACAGTCAGATTAAAATGGAAACAAACAGACCCAAGCAAGACACTTCACACCGAGAGACATCGATAACTTCGTTTTTCACTTTCGAGAAATGACCTGCAGTGAGACCAACCAAAGACAATAATAGCATCGCTTCAAGCCCTGTCCTTCAAGTCTGCCACAACTATCAGACGAATACGAACACTGCCAGACAAGACGAAGATGAAAAAGAGTTAACAGAGTCGATGAAAAACTTACCAAATATAAAGCGGGAAGAGTATATGGAGTGCCAGGTGAGTTCTGTGGTACATTCTTGGAACTTCTGGGCCCTTTTTTGTGCGCAGTATTAAATAATTTGTTCCCAACCCAGAGTCTTCCGCTCTTTCAAATGAGGTAGAATCATATTAATATCAAGAAATGCCAGGAAATGGAACAAACCCACGAGTCCCGGTGCTCTGCTAAAGGCAGGCTGCAAAATTCTTGCGTCAGTACTGACAAAGGGCCTACAAGCCACGCTTCCTGAAGAAATAACACCATGGCCAAACTGCTCAGTTACACACACGTACTGCCAAACCTTCAATATGGTGAACTGAGACGTAATAGAATACACAAAAAGCAGACAGGCGAAGGGCTGGATGATTTCTTCAGATCAAGCACATGCATTCGATACATTAGTGCACAACTACGTATTTGCAGCATTAAAGAGCTTTTGATACCCGCAACAGCTCATTAATGTAAAGGCAATTGTTTACGAAGACATGCAGGGTGACCTCGTCATGAACAGACAGATCGTAACCAGCTTAAGTGTTACAAGGGGTCTCCGGGAGGGGTGTCCACTTTCCTCCCTACTTTTTGTTTTAGCAATAGAGTCGTTTTGGAAAAACGTCGAAGCCAGCATGAATATCTTAGGCCTCCAGTCACCAGGAAGCTAAACTCTCAAAGTAATGGCATACGCAGACGATGTCACATTCCACTTAAGGGACGAAGACAGTCTTGTGCATGTACTCAGCTGCTTTGACCAGTATTCTAACCTAGCTGGCGCAAAACTTAACAATACGAAAAGCAAAGGTTCAGGCTAAACCCACCAAGAAAACAAAACATATACGGTGTTCCAGTATACACCCATATAGAAATCCTGGGCATTACCTACACCTCGAATGGAGTATCGCTTAGACCCTGACATCAGACACTTAAGGGACTCCAAGAAAATGTTGAAGTTCTAGCGTATGACTTCCCAAGTGCCGTCAAGCGGTACCTGCACGAAACGTGTTTGCAGAAAAAATATGGTATATTGCAGTAACGGTCGCTCTTCTTCGCCGCATAGCCGTGAAAATATCTGAAATACTTCCCTTGTTTTGATCAGACAAGACAGCTTTGGTAAATACTGCGAAACGTAGCTTGCTCAGACAGCTTAGACCGTGGAAACATTCTTAAGTAGCCACCTGCTCTGTTACGTAAGCATTGAAGAGTGTACTCAGATTCCTTGGACTCCAGAGAGGGCATCCAGCCAGACACTGATTGGGGGCATAGAGCCGGCTATTACTCAACCAGGCTCCGAGTGGGCCTAAAGGAACATAGGCACACACATTTTATGCCAACGTAATTGCAGCATACCGGACGTTAACCACCTACAACTTGTAAAGGGAGACAGAGGACATGAGGAATGTAGAACTCGCAGAGAAACTCTACGGGGCAAACACACGTATGGACGAAACAGATCTTCCCCTGGGGCACCCTGATCAACACAAATATACCGCGCGAACAACAAGCCGCAAAATGCAAGTTTGGGTGGTCGGTATTGCCTAATAAAGATGTTTAAAAGAAATTGGGCCCAACATCAACAGATAAGTGTTTACAGTGCAAGCAGAGAGAGTCAAACGAACATGCCCTTATCTACTGCACAGTGGCTAAAACGTTTTGGCTTATAGTAGGTAGGGCATACATACAGCTTCGTGTGCGGGACTTTCTGGAGGGAAGGAGATGTCCCAGAAGCTTGTTAGCAGAACTTATTATAACGGTTGGATTTTTCGCACTATGGATAAACATGTATGTCGCCGTGAAACAACCATGTTCCCGGCGCAACCAGTAGAACATACTAATTTATATGCACACGGTGGTAACAGAAAACGTAGAAGCAGAGCTCTTCTTTTGGATGAGAAGGAGAAATACTGGCGAGAATGGTCTTGTCCCTTTATTGAGGTCCGAAATGGGGGAGTGCACCTGCGTTGCGCTTGATTACACGGTCTGCGCTTTATGAGAACGTCAGGTGTAAGATGTCAGGATGAAGGATGCTCACTTGTACGGGAGGGGGTCCCTGAGGAGAGGGAGGCGTCCTTCTTCCCTTCCCCGCTGACACCGGCTGCCCTGCTAGTGTAAACCGTTTGTGTTCACGAATGTACGTTACTTGTACATGGTTTACAACTGCAAACGGCAGTTTTTTCTTCATTCAGTAAATGGTGTTTATCCTTTTTCTTATCAACAATCTATGGTGTTCTCAAATGACACTGATGGGCCACGTATGCGTACATGGTAGAGCCTGGAGCAACGAGTGCTGTGTATTTGTGTATGTCAAAAGAAACAAATAAATATTACTTAGGCGAGCCCCAGGGCGAAGCCTCACGCATCAATCCCCACCATCTGACAACGGTACGCGCGGGCATTGCACGGTGCTCTGGCCCAGTTCACCTCTTCGACTACCCAAACCGGCGCAAATGGGGCATACAACTTTCGTAATTCCAGTTCAATGCAAGAGAAGGCCCCACCGCTAAAGTAAGCTCGTGATTTTTATTGCTTCGTTGTTTTATTTAGTGAACCGACGGAATCCCCACAGCCATGGTGGATGAGAACGGGGTAACCAAGCCATCGGCGCGGACGTGCGTAAGTTCTGTCTACGCGCTGACTATGTGTGGTCCAGAGCGAAGAAATTTAAGGCAAGTGAGGGAATCTATGACCATTTGTTGATTCCGGAACTCGCGCGACTGCTCCCGGGACCATTCTGGTACTCTCCTGAGACCATTGACGCCTTTTAGGAAACAAATTGCTCTACCTGTCACTACGGTCGCGCTTATCGCAAACGCACGATTGGTCACTCCGGGTTTCCACGTTTTGTAACTTGGCATGCAATGTGAAGAGGATGAAGTTTTTCAAAAAACCATAAGTTCGCTCAGCCGACTAAAATCTGATGCTCGTGTACAAGCTTGGCTTCCAATACCGTTATCTACCAAAAACATTAGGGCCCTTACATTCTGTGAAGATGGACGACCTGCGAAGCTGGACGAAGTCGACGGACTCAACGAAAAAAAAACAACGTTTGTTTGTAATTTACGATTGAGTGTGCTTCCTAACCATCATCATCATCATCACCAGCCTATCTACGCCCACTGCAGGGTAAAGGCCTCTCCCATTATTCCCCAATTACCCCGGTCCTGTACCAACTGTGACCAATTTATCCCTGCAAACTTCTTGATCTCATCCGCCCATGATGAGATCAGTGAAACTTGGAAGGACTCGAGCATTATTCCGGCGTACAAAAAATGGCTCCGATGCACGCTGTGAAAATGGTTGGAAAACAAAGCCTTCAACGACACCCACAAGAATGGCCCATGCGACGTCACTTGAATTACACACGTGGCTCTACAAAGAGGGAAACCAGGCATTCTGCCAGTTGTTACCTGGAAATCGCGGGAGCGGCGTCATGAACGCAGCAGCTGCGTTGGCCACGGCCGGGCTAGAGCGGCGAACGACGCCACTGTAGCCCGGCCGCAAGTGAAAGAAAACGGAGAGGAGCGTATTTCGAATGATGAGACAGCTGAACATAGCTATCCTGATGTGCTAGCTTGGGGCTACACCACCGCGTGACACAAGCGGAGAAAACGAAACATTTTGGCGTGTGAGCTTAGCGCTTCCAATTTATACCGTTTTAAATTAGTTTAGTAAGGTTGAGATTCACGAGAAAGCTAAAGGAACTTTTATAACCGCTACTTATCAAAACCAGTCGCTCTTTTCGCCTTTGGTAATACCTCCTAAATCACAACCGAATTGGTAATCACCAATGTAGAAAACGGGGACCCATTCGTGGTAAGCAGTGCGGTTTTGCTGGCGTTTTTTAGCGGCCAGATATCTGTACGTGGTATTAGAATTTTGTTTTCCCGGCCTGAAAACGAATCCTTTTCGAATCTTTGCCGGGCGACCACATAATTCCGTCGGGTCCGGGTTACCCAGGAGGTGCTGTCAAACACGTTAATCAAGCCGTGCGAAGGAAATTCACAATGGGCGCGAGGCTGCGCCAAAGCAGCCCCAAAACAACCGTTGCCAAAACAAACGCCAAAGCCGACGGAATGGTCTCGCCGACGCGACCGCCGAGGTGAGCAGCTCCGGTGGACGGGGAAGGCTGGGTAAATTCTCAGCACCACCTACAGTATGCTCCATGAGGGAAACCCTCCGCTTCTACCTCGCCCCCCCCCCCCCCTCCCCGCCGTGGCCTCCTCCGCATTGGGAGTTCAGTATCCTGCACGCCCCGAAAGAACAGTTGGTTTGTAGAGTTAGAAAGCTTTGCTTTAAATTGGGGCTGTCTATTTCCCTCCCGCGTCTTATACACCTTACTCTCTGTGCAACAGACAATCCAATCCGCTAAAGACACGAGAAATGTCGCATTCGGCTGTTGGACTTGCACGTTTCAGCCCCCGGCAAGCAGAATGGACATGTCATCAGTGAGGGCATGAAGCGTTTAGCTTCATGTACACACCCCACCACCTGCTTCCACGCCCCGCAGGGGCACGCATAAATCGGCAACAGCTTATGTGCGCGAGCTTCAAACAGAAAATACACCGCCAAAAAGAAACGCCGGAGCGACGCCGAGTAAAGCGGCTTCACCGGAAGTAAGGCTGGGTCGGGGTTTTGACATGTAGTGATTCACCGTTAAAACTGGTACTTAGAGGTGGCTACCCAGAGGTCGAAAGCGCGAATGATAGCCCGCCTGGGTTGCCCGACGCCCTTTGACTGCCCACATGGCCAAGGTTGAACTTCCATTCACAAAAAAGATCTTCCGGGAACTTACATCTGTTTACGTGCTTTGAAGCCGAAACCTCCTCCATATTTAGCCACAGCTTCTTAACTTCTGCATTGCATTTCGGTACCTTTGTGCACTTTCTTTTCTTGTCTTTGGAGCAAATTACTCCGAGCAGCTGTTTTTTTTTTAGGCAGTTGTCCTCCCCTTCAGGTGCCGCTCTGGACGCACTCTTACACAGCTATTACTATTCAAAATTCGAAATTTTTGAATTGTGTGAGGTGGGCACATTGCCACTGAATGCTCCTAATTCCAGGCCGAACTTCTAAGTTACGACTTGTTCAGAAGACATGAACAGAAACAACAACAGCTTTTCTCTTGCCGCAAATGATGTGCTGAGATATTACAGCCAAGAAAATTGTCACCAAAGTTAGTTGGCAACGAAAGTTACCCAAAAAACATACCAAACTTGTCTTCTGTTGTCCGGAGCTGCCTGCGTCCCCTCTGTTCTGTATTTTTTGAAAATACTTTTGGGGTGCGTTTTTTTTCTCGTGTCAGGTGAAACTGCTTACATATGCTGATAAACTGGCAGTTCTGTGCCAAGACAACGAAAGTATCAGAAAAGCCATAATGATAATCATGGACTTTTGCAGTGGAACGAACAGTTTTGCCAAACACGCAAACTGCACGGGTTCCTTTCATTGAAAAAGGGAGTCGGCCTCTTGTGTATTTCGGAACGGGATGTAGTCACGCACGCCGGTGCGCGGTCTTAGGCTATTTTTGCACCGTCACTTTTAGGGGCGAAGCTCCTAAAGCCATGGGTCTGTCCATCCCTTGTGTCTCGTTGTACGTGACCACCGCATACTTTCGGAGATGTCGCAAAGTGGGCCGCGTTGCACGCGCAAGAAGCGGCTGCAACCGGCAGCGCAAACTCGGCACCGGGAGCGCGAGCTTGTCTGTGTTCGCCAACGGAGGCGCGAGCGCACGTGCACTGCGAGGGGGAGATCAAGCAAGAGATCACGCCACGAACGCAGGCAGTCATTTTCGGAGATCGAACGAGATGCAAGGACCTTTGCTCGTTTCCTCTCGTCTTGTTCAGGCACAAGTTCGCCCTAAATATCTCGTCTAGAAAGTCGCGCTTAAACCGCGCGTAGGCAGCTTCGGGCTGAGCTCGCTTGATGCGCTTTGCAGCCGCCTCGCGAGCTCTCACTGCATCGGGGCTTGCCTGCCGATACGAGCGCTTGCTTGCAGCCTCACGAACCCTACAACAACAACAACAAACGAAGGAGGAGGAAAAAACGTTTATTGCTCCCATTGAACGGGAAGAAAGGAGCGCGGGTTGGTTGTCGGTCATCCATGGTGGGTGGCGTCCCTAGTCCGGGATACCATGGCCAGCTGCAGCTCGAATGGCCCTGGTCACCAGGCCACGCTGGTTTTCCAGGACATCGCTACTCAGCAGGACCTCCCACTGCTCCTGTGTCAGTGCGATGACTTCAGGTAGTTCGGTGACGCCTTTACACTCCCACACCATGTGGTACAGGGTGTTGGGTGTCCCAGAGCAGAATTTGCAGTCGTAGCTGAAGAGCGTGGGGTGTATTTTGGACAGCTGTGTGGCGTGCGGAAATGAATTTGTCTGCAGCCTGCGGTCCCTTGAAATGTATTACCGCTGCCGTCGAGTTTCCCAGGCGTCTTGCTGATACAATTTCGTGATGTTCTGCCGCAATGTATTCCATAATGTTTTCATTGGTCAGCCAATCGGTGATCCCTACTACTACTCCCGCACTCGTGTCTGGCAATGGTTTGAGATATGGAGTGAAATTGTGAATGTTCGGGCCCACCTGCAGTTGGCGGATTGCTGTGAGTTGGTTGATCAGCTCCTCATGGGCCGTGCTGACTACAAGCAGGTTCTGGGTCCACTGTACTTGGACAGTGATCTTGCTCACAAAGTCTCGTAGGGGCATGTTCATTGCCTGCGACATGGCAATAGCAGCGTCCGAGTCTTTCCATTTTGCTAGGTGTAACCCGTTTTGGGAGCGATACACGATCTTGTAGTCCGTCTCCGGCAGCGCCGGTGACCTAAGGCCCATGGGTTTCTTCTTCCTTGTTGTTTGCTCCTTCATGTTGTTGCCAGGTGAAGTGCTCCCCTCTGGAAGTTCCTTGTCCTGGGCAGCAGCTGCGGTCATTCCCTCCTGTTCTTTTTTCTTCTTGGCAGCGCTCCTTCGGTTAACCTCGTTCATCCACAATGAATGATATATTGTTCTTCCGCTGTCTGCGTCATAGCTCACATGGGTGGTGTTATTCCCGCTTTGGATCATGGTCTCCGCGGCAAGAACAAAATAAAATAACAAAATAAAAGTTGATTTGTACAGTGTACGCACACAGTCTTACGTCTTTCTTAATGATGTAATGGGCGAACTTTCACGGGAGAGTTACGGTTACTGATGATCTCCCCCTCTCGAGCTTCGCCCCACTTATCATCATTCATTCCGTGGATATGGCGTGATTTTTTTTATTTGCGATAGAATGCGCGTTGACATTAAAACCTATTTACAGGTAGAGATGGCACCCGTCTCTAGGAGGAAGGCAAGAAGGGAGCGGTGGTGGGGTCCCTAGAGCCATCGCTGAAGGTCGGGGGGTCCTCCAGGATGGAAGTTTCTGTCTCGCTGGTGTCGCCTTCTGGCTGAGTCTAGTGAAGGACACGCCTACATTAGCTGGTCCACATCAGCTTGTTTGGCTGGAGATGTGCGAAAGGGGCAGGTGTCATTGAACGGGGCATGGTAACGTGGTGGCCACGCTACAGTCACAGCAGGTGAAAGCGCCGCTACAACACGAAGTCTGCGCAGTGTTACGATCGGCGTATTGACATTACGACACCCGTCTGCAATGCTATCGGGTTCAGTCACCGAACGCTTCCGTCGGCCAATTATCGCAAGTTTTCCTCTCCCCTACCCTCATCGATGGGGAACGACCCGGCTTAGTATGCGATGACGCGGCGGAGAGGGACGCTTCTGCTGGACACAAGGCGCTTTCTGCGGCTTCCCGCCGGCGAGGCAGGGAGGCAGGGAGGGACTTACAAAGACGTGCAGCATGGCTTTTCCGGCGGCAGTCGTCAGCGGGGGACTGCATTGTTGTGGTCCGAGACGCTGCTATTCGACGAATACTCCACGCCGGATTATCGACCGGGTCCGGGCGTCCTCCCGGCGCTTCAACCATTGCATCATCAGGAGTCAACTGAACATTAACCTGTGCAAAGTGCCATCTCTTTGTGAGTGTGTGGATGTCAACCGAGGCGCCCCTGATTGGACCCTACTGACGTCAGTCGAGGAAAGGGGGAAACGGGGCGGTCCCAACCTGGTGATTTAATCTCGTGCGCGCAGGAGCGCAAAACCCTGTTCACTCAGTCAAACGCCATGTAGATATCTGTACATAAAGTTTCTTTTGTCGCCCTACAAGCCCCAATGTTTGCCCCAACTCCGGATCAACGTACGCCACCACCGGTCACGCTACCAGATCCGCAACAGCAGTTACGATCTGCGTCGCGATCGTCCTTCCGTTGGAGAAAGTTTTTCTATTTGACCGATTGCGAACATTGGAAGCGGCCGAGGAATAGACGGAGGGTGACAAACCCTATCCGCAGCAATGTGGGTGGGGAGCGTATTCCGCCGAACCCACAACAGCCACAGAGGGCACGGGCACGTGTCTAGCAACGCGTGGATGTCCCTCGAAATAGTGCAAATGTTCGATACTCGGCGCCAATCTCTGTGCACAATAACGAAAAAACGACGAATTCTGCGTAGGGGAAACAGCCAGGTTGAGTGAAAAGACAACAAAGCGTGGTATGGGGGAGGGGGCTCGCGCTTTGGGGTTTTTGCACGGCCCACAGCTTGCAATCTTTTCCTGTTAAACAAGCTGTGGTACGTGTTACAAATTCTTCAGCGTCCGAGATTTCATCCTGCAAGCATACATCGCGTGCTTGCGTTTTCAAATGGTAATCGGTGTGGGAGCACTCTAGTAGAACTAATCTTTTTGTTATGGTGAGGGAGAGTGGTGGCCTATGCTACATTTGTATCTCACAGCTTGTAAACCGCCTTTTGTTTTTAAAAGATGCGAAAGAACTTTTCCTGCTGACCTTCATGCAAAGAGTACTAGCCAGAACATTGCCTACATTACTTATTGCCCTGCTAATGAAAGGTGTCGTGCAATAAAAAACTATTTCTGGAAAGAAGTTGACTCATTTAAGTTTCTTACTTTGTCGTTTTCCTTCAAGTACCGAAGAACCGCATCGTGAAAAAACACTACCAACAATTCGAAGGCAGTGCTTTCCCCAGTACCCTATTTTCAGTTCTTGGGAATATTTTTTATCTCGTGTAAAATAATGTCTCCCCAAGCGCTTGTAGGAGCCTTCTTGTTTCAAGTGGCGGGCGACCTATTTTACTATCACAAATAAAAGGTCATCGCTTCCAATACATCAAACCTTAATGATTCTTCTGATGAGGAGCTAGAAATTTTGGAAGCTGAATTTTTAGATCTAGCTGCCTTATGTGTACTGGCAAAATGAATGCTGGCAAACATTACACTGAGCCGTGCGAGAATCTACTTTTAACTCTATATCATATTGTCACGAAGCCAAAGACGACGCAGTTGTCTTCTGCGAAAACACGTTTATTGGAGCGAACTTGCGCTCCCCTAACAACTCAAAGAATACACAGGCGGCGAAGCAGCAGTCAACAAAGTGACGTACGCATGCGAGCGTCGGCGGGTCGGAATACCGCGGCTTCTGCTCTGCAGGCGTTTTATCTTTCGGCGTGCGTGGTTCCCGAACCGTCGATTTGCATCAAGAACATTGTAGATGAAAGAAGATTGTTCTATGTAAGTGACGTTACGGCAAAATCCTCCTTATCTGAATGAGATAGCCCATAACAGAGCTGGGCGTCGCGGGGCAGTAAAACAAGCAATAACTAAACAAACCCATACATGGTTCGCGGCAATATAAAAAAAGTTACTAAAAACCTTACCCCAGCTAAACCGCTAAACATCAAGCACGCCTCTGTCAAACGACGACTATGGTTGATCGCGAAGCGTTTAGTGACGTATTCTTGATTGTCGTGTAAATTTTCCAAACCGCAAAAAAAGGAATGGTGCAATAGGGTAGACGCCGGCTTCACAGCGCGAGGGACCCAGGTTCGTTTCTGGCTATCTGAACCGTTTTTTTTTTCACTTAAGCGTTTCCGCGTTACAGACGGCATCACTGAGAACACTGAAGCTTCGCTTTAGAATGCATTCTTTCCTATTCCTTTGCGTGGTTTAGATCACGCGTTTCAACCGATGTAGTTGTTTGTATACCTACTGTTGTGTGGCTTTAGGTGCTTCCTTTGGCAACCTCTTAGACTACAGAGCGCCTTGCGCCAAAATAAGAAGATTTTAGTGAACTTATTGGAAACGTCTTCGCAGTTGCCTCCGTATAAATAACGTTGCCTTCGGAATCTCCTAGCAGATACCTTACTGTAAATAACGCTGGATTTGATATGAGCTAGAAGACATAGACTCCACCAATCCACCAAACCCGGCAATCTCTTCCTTTGAGTTACACACCAATACTCTCCCTCGTAAAGCACAGATGGAAGAGAAAGCCTTGTGTATTGCCTGGTCAACAGATTGCGCCTTATGTGAGCAACCAGAGAAAATTGAGCATGCGTTTACGGAGTGTTGGGACGCCAATTTTCTAGGATGGGTTGCAAAGGACTTTGAAAAAAGACCTACCAGTTTTACCACCAGGCATACGATTACTATCTGTACAAAATAATTGCAGTGTGCACTTTGATCTCATCATTGCTGCAGGGCTTCACGACATTTTGGGGCCCAATATGGCAGTACGCCTGGCCGGTCCTCAAGGGCTCACAGTGAGCAAGTTCTTCAAGTTCAAATTCAACATTTTTTAAAATTTTTTGGGTAACATCAGAGAGTACAGATACAAAAACGGACACAAAGTTGAGAACTGTCGGGGGACTTCTTTGAGAAGTGGTTGCACAGAGTACTACCATGTTGTATGAGGTTCATAGACCATAACACCTTGACCATGAATGTCTACCAGTGTGGGAAGAGCTGCGAAGTTTTATATTAATTTTAGGTTCTGCCCTTAGCTAAAGCATGGCACACGTTTTTTAATCTATTCTTTATTTGACGTGCGTTTTGTTAGAAAAACCGGTAATTAAAAGCTCGGAGATAGTGTTCGCACGTCGCGCTGCTACTGTATGGACCCGTGTTCAAGTCTCGTTGTATCGCATGTTTTTTTTATTTATTTACGCTTACAACGTCGATTACATTCTTGATTGGGCAAAAATGACTACAAGGACGACGATGTTCTTTCGTAGATTTTGTCGCTGAGGCTATTGCCTTAATAAATACTGAGAACGCTACACCAACCCCTAGCCGCCAAAACACTGCAAGAACGGCACTACACTTTGTAGTTCCGTCCACAAAATGGCTGGCACCACACCGCGGAAAGGGTGACCTCGTACACCCGCTCGGCGGAGCGTGCCTCCAAGTTGTACGGAACTAACCATACTTGGCGTTGCGTCATTAAGAGGCCTCCCGCTTCTTGTGACCTCCCCGCGCCTTTATTTACGAGAGTAGCCTAGTACAAAGCGAAGAATTCTTTAAATTGTGTTGCGGCCACAAGAAAATCTATTAGTATTCTGATTTTCATCGGGCCCCGGGGGGTGTGGTGCTTTAAGGGAGTCAGGGAGGAAAAGTGGTAGGAGCCGTTTGAGTATGAATCGGCTGGTTGGCAGACTAATCGGTCAATCCCCACAATAGGGAATGGATGAGAGTACAATATTCCTGTTGCAACGTAAACAAACAAACGTCAAGCTGAATGAATGAAATAAGAAGAAATGGTGGCCCTTTTCTCGGCTTGAAAGTCTTTATTAAGCATAATCTTCGAGCGTTCAGCTTCAAAAACGTTTTTCCTCATTCCTAGTGGAGGATGTAATAGCTATATTGACTACACAGATCCATCGCGGTACCAGACTGGTAATAAAAAGAGTAATTAGAAAAAAAAACTGTAAGAACGAAAAAGCAACACTGTTGTGTTCCACGTCCAGATCACACTCGATCATCAATTGTTTTTAGTCGCCGCTGAGGTTCACCTTTCCGCCTTTTACAGAAAGGAGCAGGGAACCTCAGAAATAGTGGCCTATTTAGCCCAATATTGACTCGAAATGTCCTCGGCACAGATATTCTCTTCCCGAAAATTCCACTTGTGATAAACTAGTTTTGAAAATAATCTAGAATGAAGAAGCACACTTACTCTTTTTCTATTATCATCAGTTATACACATGCACTTATCATTATCATTTTGACCCAACTTCCCAAGGTTTTCGGGCAGTCCACGGCATCCAGCGGTCTTCTGCGTTTCGCTCAGCAGCTTTCCCCCACGACGCCTGTTTCTGTCGACAGCACCTAGCTCCGTAGCCTTTTTCCTCGCGGGACGTAGCACCACAACGTGAGTGAAGGCATAATATTTCGTAGCGCCGGTTGCGTTTGGAGTTCCGTTTGGCTGTCCAGCTCTAATACGCGTTTTGCCGCGTGATATCATGCATTTTGCAGCTTAAGATGGCGACGGAAATGTCGACCATGGGTAAGACGTTCTCTTGTTCATTTGATTTTCTTTATACCTGCAACTTTTGGAACTGAGGCTCATGTTTCAACCACCAGTAGCAGCGCTTGCCGGAATTTTCGGCGACTACTGTCTTTTTTTAGTTGTAACTATGCCGTTCACAAACTATTTCGCTGTTACCCGCGCTCTTTACAGGTGGACAAGTCTTTGCAGAATTTCAATTTGGCTATACGCAAAAACGATGGAACAACGTGTCGACGTTCTTACTAAGAGAGACTGCAAATACAAATAGTGTATAAGTTATCAGAAAATCGATCATAAGATTTAGCAGCCATCGTTTTCTTAAGACTGAGATTGTTTTTATTAGCCGTAGTGCCAGCGGGAGTGCCAGCAATTGTTTCGCCCTGATTGACTATGTAAGGTTCGCAGATTTCGCACCTCTCATGACAAGTTTCCACTATAGAAATGGTGGGAAGTAAGGGCACGCTTTACTTCTGACGGCCACCATCGGGTATCGCTTCGGCTCCTTGTGGCAGCTGCGACGCTGCGAGTTCGATATGTTTATTAAGTCAACAAAATTTAGTCAAATGAATATTCGTTCACTGATTGTGCTGAGCGTGCATAACATGCTTCACCTATCTATTACGTAAACTGTGTTGTGTGCGCGAAATTTTTTTGTGCCAGGGAAATGTAATGTCATTACAGGAACCATAAACCAGACATTTGTTAATTTTTTACCGGTCCAAGCAGCAGTAGTTCCTCCGCGTTGTTTTTCTATCCCGACTGATCTGTGGTAAAGATACATTAGTAAAATATGCTGTTGGGCTAGTTGGTGCATACTTAATAAAAAACAGCGCTAAAAACCAGGACAAAAACATCTGTCTCGTCGTTCTTCGTTTTTTCTGTCCTGTTTTTTAGCGCTCGTTTTTTCTTATGTGGTACAGATCTTTTGTGGAAGAAAGCCTATACAAATGTGTTTGATTTCCACCTCTCCCCACTTTCTTTGTCCATTTAAACTGGGAGAGCAGCGGTTTGCTGAAACAATGGCGCAGCTTGCGCTGGTGGGGCAAGCCTGGAGACACAACATAGCTGGCAGGCCCTCTGCCCTCGCTGGAAATGCGGCTTTTGCGCCTCACATAAATTTCCGAATTTGCACCAGAACGTTCTGCATGACTGGCAGGCCAGGATCGTTTTGTCAGCAGGCTTTCACATCTCTCCCAAATTGGACTGTGTTAGCACGCGCTAGAACTCGCGGCAAACGGTTTCGCGAACTGGGTGTTTCTGCTCCCAGTTGAGGCGCGAACGCACGTGAACTGATGAGGTGAATTGCACGCGAGTAATAGTACTAGTAGTGCCACTTTATTTTTCATTGGGTTCAGGGTGGGAGGTGGCGTCCAGGGGTCGGTCCGTAATGGTCTCGCGTTGCCTGGTCAAAGCGCCCAGAGCCTGCTCACAGTGAGAGTAGGGCGGGAGTGGAGAAGAGAGAAGGGGTCGCGAGGACACTAACACAGGGAGTGGAATAGTGTGTCCAGCGCGCCACATCAGGGCATTGAGAGGAGGCAAATCGGTGTGGGTGGGTGTGCACAAGGAGAGTTCGTGGTGGAATATGTGGGTTTGCTAAAGCCGCCACAGGTGCGCTGCCGGCGGAGAAAGTGAAGGGCGCGGGGGAGGTAGGTTCTGCGGGGGATACGGTAACGTTATGCCCTTGTGCGTGAGAAGGATGTAGTGGGACATTTTGGTGATGCTCTGTGTAGGCTTAAAAGAAACGGGAGCCCGTAGTAGCAAATCTCGGGCGCGTAGGTGTGCCGTCACATTACAACCTACGCCGCTTTGGGCCGGAGTCCACAGCAGCGTCATGTGTGGCAAGGGGATTCTGAAGAAGAATTTTGAGGGCAGCTACGGAAATGGCGCCCTTCGTGTAATTTCGTATGAGTGCTTGGGAGGCAGTTAAAATGATCTCGGGGGTAAGTAATTGAGTAAGCGCCGGGGCAATGGTCACCTCTTCCGCAGTTACCGAAAAGGTGGTGCCGATTGTAGCTGAGACACGGGGGATTGTTGGATAAGCGTCTACTACAGCGAGTGTGAAGGCAGGGCAGGTTGGGTAGTTCGCTGCGTCAATGTAGAGCGTGTGCTCAGAAGGAGGGTAAGATCACGCCACGAACTCTGGCCTGCATTTTCTCGACCGTCGCGCTGATCGACGCCGGGTGCTACTCACGAGACGCACGCATACGTGCGCTCGGTATTAGTCTTGGTGTATCTTTTTGGTTACGCTAGACGGCGGAACTAAAAGCTTACACAGCTCCGCTGTTAAAAGGATAACAGATCAGTGAAAACAACACCATGCCCCTTAAGCTGGCCAGATGCCGAATGGTGGTGTTGCTTATAATAATACAAGAACTGTTTTTCAGTATAGTTTGAGAGAATTAAATAACTATACCTACCGGATGTCAAGAATTCTTGTTACATATTTCTGCGATGCGCGGATGTCTGATACTTCGCAAGTCTTGGGGCTGCACATAAATCGCCATTGCATCACGTACAAGCGACCTACAGCGCTTGTCAGCGCCCAGCTGAATATTTTATAAAACGATTTCCAGTAACTAATTAAGCCTTCTGGTTAGTAAGTTTGCGCTGTGTAACGGAGAACCAGCTATTGTCTATGCTCATAAAGGGGGGAAGCCTTTTCCACCATATTTAATACCAAGAACATCCCTCTTCTCCGCGTCGCCAGCAGAAAAAAGGGACTGGATTAAAAACGCAACCCCGCTTGCTGTTCATCAATTCTTTTTTATAGAAAGGTCTTATTTTACAAAACTGGAATCAAGGAAAACAAAACGCACCCGCGGTCCACACTTCAAAACGAAAACTCATGCAAATTCCTCTCCCCACACAGCAAGTGTTGAGAAAGTTAAGCCGAATAATTCAAAAAAAACTTAGTTTACTCCCTGCGTATGCTCAAGCTTTGAATGTATTGGGACGCGCGCGCTGGAAGCCTTTTAGTTATGGTTAAAACCAATATCATTTGAGACTATTGCTCTGCATAAAAGCATTGCTGTATTCTTTCTGTATAACCATAGAATTTTTGAATTTCGTGGCTCATTGATAGTAGTGATTTACGAGGTGAGAAAAAATAATGACACCCACAGTGTAACGCATGGAATCTTCTTTTTCTACAAGTTACACGTTGGCATCAATCCGACTCATTGAGAAGCCGTCACAGATTATTCTGTTCATTTGAACGCAATCAGTAACGTGCTAGGTTACATTTTTCTTCATGGTGCGCGCAACACTGTACTAGCCGGTATCGGACCTGAAAGCGGGCAACTACCAAGCGAATAGCGAAACGACGTAGAGCATCTTCCTTTCACGAACTAAAGTGACAGAGCCAGCGAGGCAACTGAAAAGGCGGAAGACATATCGTTTGTGTGGCACTAGTGTGTGCGACGGCGTGGAGCTGCTGGGAATCGTCGGGGTGTGACTCACTGCGCGACAATTCGAGTGTTTATAAATATTATTTCTGTTAGTGTCCTGGCAGGCCCGCTGTTTGACCGTGTCGGGCCATTCATTGTTTGGTAAGCAAAACTTGGTAGGCGCACTTGAGGCGGGAAAACAAATTTCCAAATTTGTGCCTAAACGATGTTTATTGGGCATCTTTTGTACTTCTGGCGCGATAACTCTAATAAGCAGCTGTGTTTTGGTTTTTCATTGCCTAAAATACTGTTTGGCGAACTTTGGCAGTTAGGCTGCTGATACGGGGATAAGTTTCGGGGTAGAAGAGCCTTAGGGTGGTGGCCTTCATTTCCGCACGGCTGGCGTCTGGGTCTGCCGGCATAAGTGCCGAAAAGAGTAAAGCTCATACAAGGGCACAAAGGACTTCACTGCGCAGCTGCACCGTGCGCTTAAATCGCTTATCGTTTCTTTTCTCGTCCTAGTAGTATTCTTGGCAATATGACCAGCACGGCTCCTTGTTTTCAAAATCAAGTTTTCGCTGTACCCGATTCTAGCTTATGGAGGGCGCTTACTTCTGGCTGTCGCCGTCGCAGCTTCCGGTTAATGGTGATGGCGTCGTTACAAGGACACTCGATCAGCACATGTGATGAGCACGGCTGATGATCACGGCAGATGCATACGCCGAGCGCACAAGGCAAATCGTTCAATAAGCAGAATGATCCTCTGACGTAAGAAGAAACAAGAAATCTATTTTCGCGCTATTTGTGTTAGAATGTATCTATTTGTCCGCGCCCCAAAGCGGACACAAAAGCATAGTTCAGCAGTGTGTATATGCGGGTATATGTGTCTGTTTGTTTGTGTGTGTGCGTGCGTGCGCGCACCGTGTCTGTGATTGATTGGTTCATATATTTATTTATTTATTTATTTATTTATTTAATTATTTATTTATTGATTGATTGATTGTGGGTTTTATCGTGCTGACGCAATGGAGGCGATGAGCCGCGCTGTAGTGGAGTGCTCCGGAACAAATTTGACCACCTGGGTATCTTTAACGTGCGCCAAAATCTGGCACCCACAGGCGCTTTTGCTTTTCGCCTCCATCAGAAAAGCTGCCGCCGTGGCCGGGAATCGAACCCGCGTCCTCTTGCTCAGCAGCACAACGCATTAGCCACTGAGCCACCGCGGCGGGGGTGCGTGTTTGTGTTATTCTGCCTGTGTTTGTGCGTGTGCGTGTGTGTGCTTGCGTGCGCGCATGTGTGCGTGTGTGTGTGTGTGTGTGTGCGTTTGCACGCGCGCACGTGCATGGGCATACGTATATTGTATTCAATTGTTATTACGTAGCCTCCCATGAGGCTACGTAGTTATTACGTAGCCTCACGGCTACGTGTTATCCATTTGTTGGTACGTAGTATTTGTTGGCATGTAGCTCGGACGGAACAGTTTATTATCAAATTATTATTGCAATGTCGGCTATGCGTACGCCTTCTGTGTATTACGGCTATGTAAGCCCACAATTTTCTGTATGCATGTATGACTATGTGTGTTATAATATTAATAGCTCTAATTTCTATTCCGCATATTCAAAGTGGTCTTTATTACATTCTCTGTGGCGAGTGCTACGCCAATCGCTGTTGCCAGAAGGGCGGAGGGACTTGTCAAGCTGTTTGCACAGCTTTTTTTCTCTCCTTCTCCATCGCCGATGCAAATTGAACCAATTGTGCCCGAGGTGTTTAGCGTTGACGTCAAACGTTCATCCATCGTTACCCAACGACGCGTTAATCAGATTTCAAGATAGCGGGAAGGCTGTTTGGAGCTCTCTTAATGCGTCTGTTATTTTTATCTCAGCATACAATTCTTGCGTAAATTACCACCTAGTCGCACTACCACCTTAAAGTCAGCTGGGTAAATTTCACGAGGGGGTTCTGACCGAGGACGTCAATAGTTTTATTGTGTCCTGTAGTATCTGTCTTAGTGTGATTATGGGCAAGGTAACATACACAGCTTGAGTAGGCAATCACTGAGATTATGCTGACTTAACGAGAACACAGGGAGCGTATTCTTGAACTGCTATCGCATTTTAGAGAAAGTACACGAATGTGAGAGCTGTTAACGAGCCTGTTTTCTAACCGATTACCAAGGCCTATGAGATGTGGCCGTGATGTTGTAGTGTTACTTTAACCTTCTATTTTTCTGAGTTTTTCTTACGTTTGGATTTACGCGTGTTTATTAAACTCGGCGTAAGTAAACCAATTGGTAACTTAGGCTGTTTTGTCGGATTTATGTTGTATCTCACTAGTTCCTGTTGTGCTTGACATTTATGGTTCTGCTGCGTGGATAAACGAGCTAAATCCTTTCTTCCTAGAGTTGCTCGCCCACAACTAGAAGAGACATTTCTCAGGGGTATCAGAGGTTGAAATAGTTAGACTCGCATTGCCTAGCGCCACAAGCAAAGAAGAACCAAAGCCGCATTCTAAAAGAAAGGTGGTGAAATGTCGAAGCTTTCACCCATGCAACCCGAGTCAAAGTGAAAGCCCAAAATCCAAACTGCTTCAACCGTGTTGGAGTGGTGCAGTCGGATAGACATCGGCTTAATAAAGCGAGGGGCCCAGGTTCGATTGCAACCCCATGAAGCGTTTTTTCTTGAGACGCTTGACGTGCCTTGGCTAATCACCATAATCGTTTTGGAAACCGTTTGTGTAAAGTTGGCTTTCCCCCCCGGCGTGTTGGAGCGACATTGAACGCAAACTGTAAGGCCACGAAGCCTTCCCGTTAGAATCTCTAGAAATCCAGAGAATTGTCTCCCAATGCGCGTAATTCCTACGTCGCCTCTACTGGTTGATTTTTATTTGCGGATTTTGGTATGTAGTACGTTGGGTTTTTCTATTGCCTTATAGTTTTCTTGTCTGTCTGTTTGACGATGATGTTCATGCTACTTGGGCGATCGACGGCCTTACGTTTGTCAACAAGGTTTCTGTTATTTCGTTTTCACAACCATGATGATTGCTGCATTGGCGATTGACGGACGTAAGGTTTACACTGGTTTATTTTTGCAGATGCAAAGGATAGGGCACGGTTGGTCCGTGTTTGGAATATTTTTATTGGCGCTTCCGTCGTCTATTTCCAAGCCTCCTTTTTGCTTTTAGCTTAGTTTTGTTGGTAGCGGTGTGTGATTGGCACATTATTGATTTCCTTAGTTGATTTATAACTCCATATTATTTCTGTTTTTGTGATTTTTAGTTTTTTAAAATTCTGTAGGACCAATTACCTTCACTTAAGCGAATACAACAATGCAGTGTGTTACATCCGCTAAATATGCATTTTCTGATTATGCAGGATGTTTAATGGTAGCGCTGTTTTCGCTGTTGTTTTGTTCACGTGGCGTTGCTTTTTCCGGGTTCCTTATTTGGCTTCGTTTTGTTGGAAATACGTGAGATGCATATTTTGTGATTTAGGGATTTTTGGAAACGTAAATCATGTATATTTGTTTAGGTGCTTTCAAATTACCTGCCGCCGATTACCCACATTTGCGCTATTATATTGATTAGACGTTTCATTTCACCAAGTGTACATTTTTGAACATATGAAGGAAGCTTCGCCGCTGGATAGTTTTTGTGATTTTTTTGGTGCATCTATCGTTGTTTAACTAGACATTATTTCATTTATTCTTTTTTAAAGAACGTGTATAAAACGTGAATCTTCGGTTCTGTTTGTTGGGCTGTTTATTTATTTGCGCCTTTTAATTTTGGACTTGCAAATCGGGGTTCGACCAACTATCTTTGTTTTAAGTATTTCATTTAATTTTACTTAGTACGCCCTGTAAGGCCTGAGGCATATATTAAGGGGTTCAAAGAACCCAGGTTTTCCAGAATGGCCTGTAATTGAGCTGACAAAATACAAAAAGAATACTACAAGAACAGAAAACAACCAAACATATCTTGAATAGAAAATACGACAAATAATAACCAGAAGTAATACTGCAGTCAAGCAAACAGTACTCTGGCATAAGACAAAGACAGTTGAAGCCTCAATAGCCTCATAGAGCGAGAACAGTATAATTTCGTGATTACTATATTGCGTAAACATCTGTACAAGCTCATCTCAAAAGTGATTGTTTTCTATGCACGCGGCGATACCGCCGAGCAAATCTTTCCATAGAAGTATGGCATCACCAAAAAAAAAAAAAGAAGCAAATGCTGATGTTCTGCATGTTATCGGGCTATTGGGCAACTGTGGTTTAATGGGCGTGACATTCTGTAAGGCGGCCTTATTAACGTTGTCGTTGTGGCCTGTTCTAGAGTACCTACGTGAAGGAGGCATATCTGGGCAAAGACGCGGAGTGATTGAAGAGGCGGGGGTGGGGCAAGGATATTTTGAAGGAGGTGACGCCGACGTCATTATAGAATACTGCGATGTGATGCAGCATGGGGCGCCGCTTTGAAAGGCTTCAATTGGTACAAGTAGGCACGTTTGTGATGGGTGCCACATGCCTGATGTATATTCCAGTATTGGCGGTGCAAAGTTTCGATTGTGTATTTTCTGTGATTTCTTAAGAAGCAAGTTTTAGACGACGGCGAACACACCCGCGAGCACGAGAGGCTTTTGAGCAAGTGGTGTCGATATCGTTGCCAAGATAGAGAAGGGGTCGTCTGCGCCCCGAGGTTATTGTAGGATGTGACTTAGCTGATTGATACATCATTGATGTAACATGTGCGCTGAGATAGACCATGTTTCTGACAAAATGACAGCTATTTGTATTTTGGTTAATTTAAATGGCGTGGGGCATTTATTTTACTGCAACAAAGCTACGTCACATTGCAGGCTGCGATGATCTTACACGCACACGCAATAATAGTTAATGCCCAAGCCTCTTATATATATAAAAACAGTAGATACGATGGGCGTACACCCTGCGGGGCAGCTGATAGTATACGACTTGGGGTCATTACTAGAGCTGAATTACGTGCGTCCTTTAAAGAAGTGTTGCACCCATGATATAAGGTTAGAAGAAATGTTGGGTGGTGGTACCTTTGCAGGTAGGTGGTTGTGACTGACACGATCAAATGCTTTTAAAAATCTAAAAAAAAATGGCGTCAACTTCAGGCTATTCTTAATTTCCTGTAGAAAGTCATGTGTGAATTCCGCAAGCTGGGTCTAACTTGAGTACTGTTTACGAAGGTTGTGTTGGTGCGGATAAAAAACGATTGATTGAAGTTAAATCGCTCTTTTTCAAGTTATGGATTGTTCGACTGGTTTGTAGTGAGTACTCGTTAGGAAGATTGGGCGGTAGTTTGTACAAGTGAGCGAATACCCGCTTAAAATGCTGGCACTATCATAGCAGCATTTCGATCATCTAATACGCAACCTGACTGCAATAACCGCGGAAATATTAGGTATAGAATGAGGCTAGACTAATATTCTCTCTTCCTGGGTTTTACTGCTAATGTGGCCACATCCTGATGATGATCGTGATATCCTGATTAGGGCTACGGATCAGGTTGAATATTCTCTGAGAGCCAATCTGGATATCGGAAAAAAATTCTCGATGATAAACAGCCCGGTTATCCGGTGGTGCTGAAATTACATTGAAACACGGAGGGATCATAGTTGTAGAGGACTCTAGCGCAATGGTTGCTTCAATTGGTTTGCCGTCAGGCCTTGTAATTTGAAACTGGTCTGTCGTGGTCTTTGGAGACAGCATTTTCCAAACGTCACGAGTGTTTGCTTTTAGAATTGAGAATAGGTTAGAGAAAGAAGTTGTCCGTCACGTCTACTATCGCTTTACTGTATTCGTTAACGCACGTGTGGTATTGTTCCCAAGTGGCCGGCTTCTTATTTTAATTTGCCAGTCTGTAAGGTCCTGTGTTTGGTTAAGAAAACATATTAGGTGTCTGTTGAACCACTGGTCGCAGAAGTCAGACGGTCAAGTTAGCGTTATAATGTATGCGTATTGTATTTAAAAATTTCATTTTTACACTGTGACCAATTCCTGTTAAAGGTGCGGGTTAAATTCAAGTCTTTCAATTGTTCGCAAACGCCCACAGTTCTTCTCTTATGGGTTTATAGTTTCCTCTTTGAAATAAGTTATACAATTTTTTATTGGCAGCTTTCCTGGTCGAAGAGATATTCAAATATGTAAAATGCTATGTTCACTGAAGCGCAGCTTTGATGGAAGGCTTAAAACGACGTCGGCTAACGTGGGTAATAGCACGTCGAACGCGGTATAACATCTAGTCGGACAGGTTGTAACTTGATATAGGCTGACATCAAGCAATAAGTTGACAAACTAATTTTCTGAGTTAAATAGAGAGGTGTTCAGAACCGAGAACTGAGGCAAATTATTGCACGAAAATTTGAAGTCGCCAAGTAGAAAGATAGGAGCGCCATGTAAAGGTTTTGTTTATGAATTAGAGATTGGCTCAGTAGGTCGCAAAACTACTGGTATCTGTCGGACGGTCCGTACATAATGCCGAGAATGGTTATTACCTCGGGAGAATAAATTGTTAGTTCAAGTGCGCTGTCGTGACATTTGAGTTTCGAAGCAATAATGTTTTTATAGCAATGACAATGCCTGTTTGTCTGTGGCCGATTCCGTCACGGTGATACAGCCTGGAATGGTGATTAAAGCGAAATATTTTGCAGCCTCGAATGTCACCTTGTAGCAACGTTTCGTTTGAGGAACTATGTCACTATTCCTGTCATCAATAAAACTGTGAAGGTGTTCACGCTTTGGGATTAGTCTGGGTATGTTTTTAAATGGTATAGTTCAGGTATGAAGAATTCCGAGAAAGTGGGCGTGGTTTGGGGCGTTCAGATGGCGTCAGTGTTTTTGATGACGTCAATCGGTAATTCGGCGTTGTCTGTGACGTCATAAGGGGATTTGGTGGATTCTAGAACAGAGTAGAGAGGGGCTCAAATCTGTTACGCCGAAGTTTTATTGAACATTCAACCGGGCGGATGACGTTTCGTAGCTCAGAATGCGCAAGACGAGTAGTGGCAGAAAAATGTTTTGTGATTGCAAATTTGTTATTTATTTTCAACAAATTTTACAATTAAAAATACCTATTTTGTCAAGGAGAGGTGTTTAAATATGGTGCGCTCTTGCGACACTGTTGGGAAAAATTTTCGAAAGACTATTTTTCCTAGCAAAATGCCGAAACCTTATCTTCTAAATCCTGATACGTTTTTTTGTCTCTATCGTCAATGCAGAGAAAAAGTATGTTATTTCTGCGGATTTGATTACTCACTTTGAGCTTTGAGGGCTGCAGTCTCATGGGTTAGATTGCTTATTTAACAGCGATTGGTTCGGTGTGAGCCTGTTCGCGGAATGGCTGTAGATTAGCCTCAATGTTCGTCAATGTAGTTAGCAAACCTTGCTGTACAAGTTGGGCTTCCTTACGTTCATTTATATGTTCGTGTATTGCGGCCTGTCCATGGTGTCAGTCTTTTGGGGTTTTTAAGATTGCTACTGTTCAGCAGCTTTAGGTGGGCCAGGGTTGAGCTCGATGTCACGGCTAAGAGGTAAGGTGAATTGAGATAACAAGTGGTTCACGATAACATCCCAACATGTTCGGTAGACACTGTGGAAGTTCAAGTGGATAGGGCACGACACCTCTACAACACACCCATTGCTGGATTTGTTTTGTGCATTTAACGTAACTAACCTGGAAAGTTATCAGAGTAAGCATGCTGCGTCTGACAATGTCGTGCCTCAAGTAGTCGGTGGTGTCGCTCAGATTATATCCGCCGCGTTCGGATCTCGCGACAGGTGACGTAGCCGTTGACAGTTGTTGCCAGCCGAAGGTTGCGGAGCAAGCCAGATTTGGGATGTCGGGCTCCTACAGTTCACGATACCGTTCATGGCGAGATAAGCCGAAGCAATGCAGAAATGATGCCCTTCCGGTCGAGGTTAGAGTACAGGACTCGAGTAGAGTGGCAGCATTGATTCGCCGCTTCAACCTGCATGCGGTTCGCCGGTTTAGGCCACGCGTATTTGTGCCCAAAGTGCTAACGGTCAAACAAGTTCTCCTGCTTTTTGTACGTGGTGCGAACAAAGTACGGACACACACAACATTTTTTACAGGGTTCACACTTGGAGCTGCGATTTGAGCTCTCGCCTTTGCCCTGAGCTCCTCTTTTTATGTACATTGATTTGATTGATTGTGGGGTTTAACGCGACGACGCAAAGCAGGCGATGATGCGTGCCCCAGTGGAGGGCTCTGGATTAATTTTGATCACCTGTGGATCCTAACGTGCCCCGAAATCTCGTTCACACGGACGGGCATTTTTTCTTTTTGCCTCCATCCGAAAAGCGGCCGCGACCGGGAATCGAACACACGTGCTCGTGCTTCCTTTTTAAGTACACATCATTTTAGGGGCTCGCCTTGTCGCCATAGCTCATGCGGTGGACACAAGCAGAGTCACAGGGCCTTCTACCCTGAATGGACATCCAATGCCTACTACAACGACACAGGTGTTCCACAGGGATCTATAGTCGCACCAGTACTCTTAAACATCCTCATGGCAAAGTTAGCCAAAACTCTAGAACAAGAAACGTCAGCCTG
This sequence comes from Haemaphysalis longicornis, assembly GCA_013339765.2. Classification (NCBI taxonomy): domain Eukaryota; kingdom Metazoa; phylum Arthropoda; class Arachnida; order Ixodida; family Ixodidae; genus Haemaphysalis; species Haemaphysalis longicornis. Next base: position 212,711,784 of record CM023450.1, on the reverse strand, counting down.
TTTCGCAATCTATGCTGGCGATATTACGATATGGACGGAAGGGAGAGACTATTCGTCAACATCCGCCATGGTGGTTGAGCTGCAGGCGGCAGTGAGTAGCCTCGCAGCATGCATACCGAAACTTGGCCTAGAACTCGCCCAGAAAAGACGAACTTATAGTGGTATCAAGTGATACCAAAACGCACTCCATGGACCCTTCACTGCTGCACATTGGAGACACAGCTATCCAAGCGACACGTGGCCACGTACGCCTCCTCGGTGTCCTAATTGGCAGTAATAATAGTGCTAAAATATGTTAAAGCAACTAGGAAAGAAATGAAAACTCATGCTCAAAGTAATCGCGAGACTGTCTAACAACTATGGTTTCGCAAGTCAACAGGCATGCATCTCCATGGCCCGGACAGTTTCAATCGACAGTGTCGCATATGGAGCTCCAGTATACAACCTCAAAAATCTAACACCGAACACCTTCTGATGCTCCATAGACCCACATTGCGTGCCCTCACAAGCCTCCCAAAGCATACAAAAATGGAAGCTCTTTAGCGAGCAGTTGCGCTCCCTCCTATAGACATAATCATGAAACTCGCGAACAGGCAGACACCAAATGCGGGCGCAACCGACAAGCCTTCCTCCTCACAGCATGGGACAAGCAGAAGCCCATCCCAGTCATCGACCTTCCCATCCCTTTAGCACCCTGGACAATCTCGGAAAATATCACCAGTAATCTCACCAAACCTATCCCCCGCTCTAGGACGGCAACAACATCTAAACGTAGCCGTCACTTAGATAATTCCAAACTTCCCAATGAGATCGACATCTATACCAACGCCAGCGTGGCAACTTCGCATATTGTCGTAGCATGGACCTGCCCTGAAAACACATCCCTTGAGGTCAACTATCCCTCAGACACGATGTGCAACTGCACTGGAAGGCGAACTCCATGCCATCAATGGTGCCCCTAATAATATATGCTACGAGCTCAATGCCCCACCGGCAGCCAAAATACGGATTCTAATGGACTCGTTCTTCGCAAGCCACTCTCCCAGTATCCGCTCGCCAACTATATACTCTTACACAAAGAACTCCTCAAAAGCCACAACGTGCAAACCAGAATTGACTGGATTCGAGGCCACGAGGAGACCGGCCGAGGGAACCAGTCCACCCACAAGGCGGCACAGGAGTGTTTGGACATTACGCCTTCACTGGTTCCCCTTTCAGCCTCCACACCCACTCCTCCAGCACTCCTACTTCTCCGACTAAAGAAACTTAAAAGACAACGTTACCAACAGGCTACACCACCTTGATATCTTGCCAACGTGGTCTCCTACAGCAGATCCGAGGAAGTATGTATCAACAAGCTCTGCGCAGATGCCGCTACTCCTCACATTACCCAGAAATGGACAAAATGGCCCAACACACATTCACTATTCCCCTACTGCAACACTAACGCCAAATCAGATCTGCACCACCTAGTTTGGACGTGCCCACACTTTGCCAAACATGACCCAGAGAGTTTAAGAAGCATTAATTCCGACACCCTACAGCATGAAGCACATACTGGATCAGTCGCATCTTTATTACCAACAACTGACGATTTTGCAGTTAAGAGTGGTCTGGCGCGAGTAGTCTGACTGGGGCTGACCCCGGTGAAGACATTCAGGCCCCCATAACAAGAATCTTCTCTTTGAATACGGACCTTGATTAGTTATCCCCTTCCTTCCATCCCTCTCCCCTCCATAGGGCACGCGCCCTCCTTGCTCCAAAAAAAGATTCAATCAATCAATCTATCGCACCGGCGTCCCACAGAGGGTCGGAAAAGCGAGCGGTTGATATAGTCATAAGCGTTTTAAACTCGTGAACTGCTGGTGCCAGGAAGAGTTCTGTTCTTTTTGTGCTTGCTGATCCTCCCGTACCTTCGGGCATTGCAATACCACTTTTTGTCGCTTAGTATGGTAAAATTTATAGTGAACTAGTGTTCTTGAGTTCTCTGGTTCATTGTAGGTAAAAACCAACCCAAGGAGCGTTTATAACTAAATGATCTGTCGGTTAGTTACGTATATTTTGCCGCAAATGTACCTGCAGTTTTCTTCGCGCTAAACAAAGGGGAGTTGTATGACAAGCTCCCGCGGTTCACGAGTCTGGAACGCTTATGACTATATAAACCGCGATCTTTTCGAAGCCTGTGTGGAACGCCAATACGACGGTATGCCGTGGGACCCTACTTGGGTCTAGCAAGCGAGCTATGACGACAAGGCTGGCCTCTAAAGTGCTCAGCACTTTTCACGTTGGCGCGTACTTGCGGCGCGAGTTTCAGCGAGGGAATGCCTAGGGGCAAAGCCGTATGGGAATGCCGCCTCTAAGGATGAGTGCGCGCCTCTCGTTCAAACACGGGAAAATGTCGCCAGTTTTTCCTCGCGCTCGGCCCTTTTTAGGGCGAACGGTCGGTTTCCTATGACGTGGTCGCAGCAGGCTTCAGAGAACGGGCGCACCTAAGGCGCGATTGAAAAAACATTTAAAGCCATTTCAGTCGCTGTGAAAGCTTTCAGAAGTGGAGGCCAGTGATTCCATATAATGGGCTATAGCGCCGTTATCCGCTCACTGCTACCAAAACATCCAATTCAAATTTCCAGCCTTCGCAGCGCTCGCGCGCCCCCTGCCTGAAACTAGGCCAGCGGAAGTTCTGCTCTTCTTGTGGTTGCTTTTTCTCCTGCGTGTGCCGGCGTTGCTGCCACTATCGTTCGCTTACTATCGTAAAAACGAACCTCACGAGCGTTCCCAACTAAATAAATATTGGTGGTGCCGGTTAATTATGTATATTTTGCCTCAAATGAACCTAGAGTTTTGTTACGCTGAGCAGTGAGGAGTGGTATGACAAGTGACAGCTGTTCACGAGTTTGAAACGCTTATGACTGTATGAACCGCTCGGTTTTGGAAGCATCTGTGGTACGCCGGTACGGCCTAACGCCGTGTGGCTTTACTTGGGTCCACCGAATCTGCTACGACGACAAGGCAAAACCCCCAAAATGCTCTGTATTTAGAAGGGGAAATCTCAGGGCAATGATGAAAGCCCACATGGCAGCTCTCAGCGAGAAGCCATACCTCTCACGAACCCTGGGAAGTGTGGTATGTGCGCCTGTACTATGTTCGCGCCGTGCGCAAAAAGCAGGAGCAGCACTTGTTTGACCGTTAGCGCTTTGGGGACAAATACGCGAGACCCGGAGCGGCGAACCGCATTTATTTTGGAGTAGGGAATCAATGTTGTCACTCTACTCCAATCCTGTACGCTAACCCAGCCCGGAAGGGCATTATTTCTGTATTGCTTCGGCTTACCTCGCCATGTAGTAAACCAGTTAAGTTTCCCTTCGGCTTCTTGTCGTCGTCACCAAGGCAGCAACTTTTCCTGGCCACTGTTCACCACATCACTTGGCATGACGGAGGCGGCGACGGAGTCCGGTTCGGGGTCGCCTTCCCGTATGCAAAATCTGGTTGCCAGCGTTGGGATCGCCACGGCCCAAGAGCGCTTGAGTATTTTTCTTTTTTCTATGGACTTCACTATCCATGCTGCTGCTACACTGCCTGCGCAGGCGCTAAGGGCCAAGGAAGACCACGGGCGAGATTGCTGAAGCACGCGCGTTCGTGTGGGTTTTTTGTGACACACGTTTTATGAAGTACCGCTCACTCAAGTAGGAATATGCCGCGATCCGACTGTTTCCGGCTGCTTTAGTTTTGTTGTCCTGTATACGGCAGGTGGCCGAACGAGTACTTCTCAGTGTATATTTTCTGATCCACGCGATGAAAGAAAGCGCGGTGAAGGTCTGTACATCATTGTGGAGGAACATGCATCTATGGAACGGGTAGAACGCGATGAAGAAGTGCCTGCCGGAGCATCTGAGTGGCTAGGGTCTTGTGCTGTTAAGCCCAAGGATGCGCTCTCCATTCTCGGCCGCGGGGGCCGTTCTTCAGATGGAGGCGAAGAACGTAAACGCCCGTATGATCGAAATTTTCGCGCACTCTAAAGATCCCCGGGTGGCCAAGTAAAATCTGGAGCCTTTCACTACGGTGCGCCACGTCACCTGCATAGCGTCGGTGTGTTAACCCTCATTATCAATTAGTCAAGCGATGGAAGAAGTCAAAGTGGTTAGCTTTGTCGGGCAATTTTCGCGGAAGATAGCTGAGGGGCACCCTGTGGGCGCATACAGCCTAGTTGCATTCACAAAGTAAGCCTAATAACGCTTTGTGTTTGCTTAGGCAAGCTGTCCAGCCTGGAAAAGTTATGATTTTTTCCACGGTTCGCCAAAGACTAAATATGACGGACGGAGAAAAAGACGAAAAAGAACAACTATTGCACGTAGACCCAGACCATGCCGGTCGATCATCAGAGGATAAAGGAGGGAGACTTTGATGGGGGAAAGTGATATGGAGTGCTAGCTGGTGTTGTGGAGTCGAAAATGACTCGACCCACAATAACACGCCGGTCGAATATCACAGTATAAGGCAGGACGAAGTTGATGGGTGAAAGTAAAATGGAGTGGTAGGCGGTGTAGTGGAGTCGAAAATGACTCAGCCCATAAAAAGACACCAATCGAATATCAGAGGATAAAGGAGGACGTAGTTGTTGGGTGAGAGTGAAATTGCGTGCTAGCCGGTGTAGTGAATTCGAAAATGACTTTACCCACAAAGAAACAAGCAACGAAATTCCGAGCGCCCGTTATTTTAACCGTTTTTATGTAGTAAATGTTTAATCAAAGTCCCAATATGGCAAGTTCAACGAAGCGCCGGTGTGAAGCTGCAGTTCACACTCCATATTGAGTTCACATTCAAGACTACAAGATATCGGTTCGCGAATACGCCACCATTTCTGAATAATACATGGAGCGTCAATTTCTCCAGAAAAAAAGGCATTTACTGTTACCTGCGTATGCCTACATCCCATGTTGCTTGAAATGTATTAACGCGCAGAATGTGTGCACAATATTTGGTGAACTATGAGAACCGCAAAATAGCATAGGCAAAATAGCTTGGGCATGAGAACTACCCGCAAGTCCCGGCAGTTTTCTAAGAAATCATTCGTGTACAACCATTTACAGACTCAATCTTCTCTTTTCCTCTTTTCGCTCCTTAGAACAGTCTCAGATGGAGTCAACAGCCTCCGGCACAGGTAACCAGCTTCGCCGAGTGTAGGCACTCCCTTTTCCATGATTGTTCTAGTTGCCTTGAGCCGATCACCCATTGTAAGTAAATGGCGGGGCTCTCGCACGTACGGTGCATTTGGAACAGGAAGTGTGTGAACTCTCTTCGTGCTTCGGTGTTTATGTTTCTTTTGTTTCGGTGTTTGGGTGTATTGCATTAATTTTGGTCCAGCGTAGCCGAGATGGTCAAAATTTTACTTTCAACGACTATTAAAACGTAGTTAAGGGTGACTCAAATGCACTGTTTAGCTGTGCTCTATATCAAAGTGTTTCTTTACCTACGGTATTTAAAAACGTTTCTTCGCCCCTTGCAGAAAGCTCGGCTAAAGGGTAAGCAGTTCACTTCTGATAGGTATTTTAATAATGGCGTAGGTTGAGAACCTAGATCGGCATGAAGTAATGCAAAGCGTTGTGACATGCAACACGACGTATTGCATGCTAAAACGTTTTTTACGGGGTTTTGTGTCTTTCAGTTGCGGCTTGCGAGCCCGAATACATCCGCTAGGAATACAGCGGGAGCAATTATAACTTCTACTTTGACTCATTTTTTAAGCGTATGCACTATGAAGTTTTATTAAAATATAAACGACAAATCGCGTGGATTTCAGTACACGCTGCACTTTCTGCCCACGGATTCGCGCATGCGCAGTAGAAACGGGCTACGAGAAGTCGCGCTCTCCCTCGATATAGAACGAGAATCTCCGAACTAGTAAGCCGTTATATTTGGCCGACCTCTGCGTAAGAGATTCTGATTCCTTGTGGGTATACGCCCGCCACTTCTACAACCACTCACGGTGGCCTGCTTGTTCATTTCGACCACTTATTTATTTTGTTTCGGAATTGTAAGCAACCCAGCTATCCGACATGAATGGCCTAACGGATGGAAGCAGAGGATTTGGTGGGAACGGCATGAGTTCGAGCACCGGTAGCGGGAAAGGTTTTGCAAGAACTGAGTTTTTATACGGTCACATTTTCTCTTGGCTGAAGTCTACAACTTCTTTTTGTAAACAAGGGTGGTTTGGTGCGTTTTAGGCAGGTTTAGTTGGAGGGAGCGGCACATGAACACGCTGAATTACCGTTCGTAGCGGCACTGGAACTTCCTGGCTTCTACATGTACTTCCGAACGGAATATTGAATGTCGCCTTTCCTATTGCTTCATGGTATCGTTATCAAACCCTTGGCGTCCCGTTTCGATCATACGGAGCAATCTAGTTAGACAGCAGTAGCGTGAACGTGCGCTAGCCTTGGTTGGCGATTTCTACAGTGCTTGGCTGTGCACGTGAGTAGGCAAAGGCGTGAACGCGGTGGTATTATTGCGCCGCTAACGCATGGTCTTACGGAATCTCGACACCTGAGGGCACCCAGAACAGTGGCCCAAAGTTGTGTTCGTTTACACTACCATCCTTTGAATTTTCTCCGAGCTCTTCCGCTACACAACTATTGGCAAGCAGCATTGTATGAGTATAGACTGCACACATTTTGCAGAATTATGCACATGTTCTTACAGAGCTCCGGGCTTTACATGCCGGCAAACCTGCTCCTCGGTTTTTGTTACATTTTACTTTAAATTCTTCCTTTATGCTGCTCCCCACCCACCTCAGAAACAGCGCGAGACCATTGAGCCAGACCTCGTTAACTAACTAAAGCCGTTCTACTTTGAAGACTAAGCCCATGTTTCGGCAGGATAGCACCAGCGGTTCCAATTGAATTTTAAACAGTTTTTAAGAATAGCGCTTATTTGCCCCCTTGCTGCCGGATGATTCTAGATATTAGTTTGTAAGAGCAAATGCAATGAGCTACGAAATTGGTATACGGATAATTACTAGTAGGGTTCCCGAGAATATTCGATAGGAGCATTGTGCTTTGGCGGTGGCTGGTTGAAATTCTCGCTTTTCTGCGCTTGGTTCAGCAGGTTGCCTTCCAAAGGCAAGAACTTTGGAAAACATTTTGGGCTTTTGTAAAATTTAGAAGTCAAACTGAGAGAGATGCTCCAAAATTTTATTATTTACCTATGACGCATGGTAGTAAAGTATTGGGAAGAAACTTGTGCTCTCGTGAAGCGGTTTGAAAAGAGCTTATGTCGGGCCAGGAAGCTAGGAAAACAACATTGCTAGAGATCATACTTACGAATGAGAAAATATGACTTAATCATTATAGGTTCGTATAAAACATTACAGTTAAAATTAGGCGAAGAAAATGCTCATGGGAAAAACACGTGCTTATAAGGGATATGTGGACGACCAGTTTAACGTTGTCGTTATCATAATCATCGTAGTCACCGTCATTATCATCGAATCATCAGCCTGTTTACGCCCACTGCAAGGCAAATGGCTCTCCCAGAGATCTCCAATTATACCGATCATGTGCTAGCTGCGACCAATTTATCCTCGCGAACTTCTTCATCTCAACTGCCCACCTAACTTTCGGCCGTCCCCTGTCACACTTTTCTGCTCTGGGGATCCGCTGTGCTATCCTCAATGACCAACGGTTATTTTGCCTTCGCATTACATGCCCTGCCCCCCCTCCCCCATTTATTCTTTCTAATTTCTACTAATATGTACTTAACGCGTGTTCGTTCTCTGATGCAGTACACCCTCTTCTTGTCCCTTAAACTTACACGTAGCTTCTTCCGTTCCATTGCTCGTGGAGTCGTCCTCGATTTGAGTTGAACCCTTTTAGTAAGCCTCCCAGTTTCTGCCCGGTAGGAGAGTACTGTTAAGATGCAGCTTTTATACACTTTCCTCTTTCGGAACAATGGTAGGCTGCCATTCATTATCTGAGCTGCCCATTCACAGAACGTATGAAAGGCACAAAGCTTTCTTCCTTCTCCTGGTTCAAGAGCAGGCTGTCCTTGAGGAGGTACGGGCACTTGCTTTCTACAAGTTGATTTGTGCTGCCTGTTGAAATGATGCAGTCCGAGCTGCAGCAAAGCCATGGTTGGTCGGGGTCGACGACCAGGCCGACTTGTTAAAAAAGTGAGAACAGCACAGAGCGCGCTTTTACAATGTTTGCGCGGATAGGGCAATGAAGACGATACTAAACAGGGCGCCGTTCTAAACATCCCCAACCAAACATATAAATCAGCATACCACCAGCCTTATTTGTGGCCCGTGCACTTGGAACCACAAATTGGTCTGTATGTACCTGTTGCATGGGTATGCCGGGTGCCACCTCCAGCTCCTTCCTCGCAACGTCTTCTGTATCCATCCCTGCAGCAGCACATGCAGCAAGAAATACTTTGTAACCATCAGAAGCAAGCAACTGAGTGCTACTATGAAGCTGAATGAAGTGCAATTTAAATTAAAAAACAATTGGTGTTAAATGTACCGTTTGAGGTGGCGTGGGACCAAGACTACTTGCGTGACGCCATCGAGGAGGCTAGCGTCTCGAAGGTTCCTCTGCGAGTTTTCCCACTGTGAGCATTTGAGCTGCTGATACTCACCTGCCGTTCCATGTGCGAATATATATACGAATTTAAGTTAGCTGAGACCATATACCTTACATATGTAAGTGACCGCGAATCCTTTCTCTTAACGTACTCAAGACACTCATCCACACTGCAGCTTTAGGCATACTGCTTTCCAGAAAAACAGGATCAGTACGAACTACGGTACCCAGCTGTTAGAATGAAAGATACCAAATCTTTTAAAATATTATGCCGACATAATAGGCTTTATTGATTGTTGTAGGTGTTTATATTCATTTAAAAACTTCATGAATTTATCATGACTTACATTGATCTTATTTGCTACCTTCAAGCTCGGTTTGCATCTGTTTATGTAGTGTTTATTGGGATTGTAAACTATGCACCCTCTTTTGTTTGCTGGCTGCAATGTATGTAATAGTGTAATCCTGCTAATTCTCGTTTCAAATGTTGGCTATTGTATAATTCCGCGTTGCTATCTGATTGTCCCGTTTTTTCTTTATTTGCTTTCCTTTTTTTCTCTTTCATTTTCTAATGTGAAACGCTTCCAAGCTTGAAACACTCTCTGTGCGGCCAGTGTCACTGAGAGCCAGAGGGCAAGTTAGGCGACATTTACGCCACCTTGGATGCAGCGATGGCTGGGATGCAGCGATGGCGTAGAGGTAGAACACCCGCCTCGCGTGCAGAAGGACCGTGGTTCGAATCCCGGTGCTGGACAATTCCCACCGGAAAAAAAAATCCGCGTATTGATGGAATTGCACAAAGGGGCTTGGGGTGCGGCCTGACCCCGGCGACCATTGCCGGTAATGCACTCCCTCACCAGAGCAGGATTGGCCACCCTGGTGTAGTAACGGCCACAACCTCCCATGAATACACCAATTAACCCTCGGCCCTCAGTCCCCAGCGGCTGCGAAGCAACTGACCACGGCGGCGGTCAGACCTGTGACGCAGCAGAGGGTGCTAAGAATCCCTGGATCCGAACAGCCGCCAATGGAATCTGAACCTGGCAACGTTTAACGCGCGAACCTTATCTAGCGAAGCAAGTCTCGAGGTGTTGTTCGAGGAATTAGAGGGCGTTAAATGGGATGTAATAGGGCTTAGCGAGGTTAGGAGGGCAGGCGAAGCCTTTACGGTGCTGAACAATGGACACAGTTCCTATGTTACCCGTGGTCTAGAGGACAGAAGAGAACTGGGAGTGGGATTCCTAGTCAATAAAAGCATAGCTGGCAACATCGACGAATACTATAGCATTAACGAAAGGGCAGCAGGTCTTGTAATTAGGCTCAATAAGAGGTACAAGCTCAAGGTGGTGCAGGGCTACGCGCCCACATCGAGCCACGACGACCAAGTAGTGGAACGCTTCTATGAAGATGTGGAATCGGCAATGGCTAAAGTAAAAACACAGTATACCGTAGTTATGGGGGACTTCAATGCTAAAGTAGGCAAGAATAAGGCTGGAGACAAGGAAGTTGGGAATTATGGTCTGGGCTATAGAAATAGCAGGGGGGACCTACTAGTTGAGTTTGCAGAACGGAATAACCTACGCATAATGAATACCTTCTTCTGTAAACGGGAGAGTCGGAAGTGGACCTAGAGGAGCCCGAATGGAGAGCACAAAAATGAAATAGACTTCATATTATGCGATAACCCTGGCGTTGTGCAGGATGTGGAAGTGCTCGGAAGGGTAAGGTGTAGTGACCACCGTATGGTAAGATCTCGAATACGGCTAGATTTGAGGAGGGACCGCAACAAGCTAGTACGAAAGAAGCCGATAAATGAGCTAACAGTAAGACGTAAAGTAGAAGAATTCAGGATCGCGCTGCAGAACCGATTTTCCGCCCTTAACGAGGAAGCCGAGCTTACGACACAGGAAGCCAGCGACAACCTTACACGCATTATCACGGAGTGTGCAGTAGAAGTCGGGGGCACTAAGGCAAGTCAAGTCAAGTCAAGTCAATGTTTATTTCCACATAGCCATGCTATGTTGAGGGGCACAGACAAAAAGCCTTTTCTTTTCTTTTTTTTTTCTTTACGTTTCTTTTTATAGGGCTTGACAAAGGCCTGTGCCCCGTATACAGTTACAGCAGCGTTGTGGAAAATACATATGTCCTAAAATTACATAAACCAGAAGACAAAGCACAGCATCACGATTATAATGTCACATACAAAGACATGAACAATAGGTATGGGAAATACATGTGCCACAAAATTAAACCAGCGTAAAGGAACACGAACAAAAATCATGTCACGATACAAAAGCCAGGAGTGCCAAGGAAACAGGAAATATAAGAGTACATCGTTAAATCGGGGATGAATTTAGTATAACAGGTAAATTAAATCTAAGCATTTGTCTTCCGTAGTCCGTTCGTATATATGGTATTTTCCAAATGTCTGTACAGCGTGTGTCATAAGTGCTTACCCGAACTGTTAGATTAGCAACGTCTCTCAAGAAAGAATCATTCTTTTTAATGCTATTATTGTGGCGCGTCAGTAATAATGAATCATATAAATTTTGCACTGGGAGTAGTTTAAGGTTGTGAAAAATTGGCTCAGTATGTGCGTCGTAACGAACATTTACAAGAGCTCTAACAGCTTTTTTTTGAAGGATGTGAATTTTATTTATATTTGTCTTTGTCGTAGTACCCCATACAAGAAAACAATAGCTTAACGTAGACAGAAAAAGTGAATTATAAATCAAGATTTTTACATTTTGGGGTAGGACAGTGCGCAAGCGGGATAATACACCAACCGTACGGGCAAGCCTATGGCACACACTTTGTACATGCGGATTCCATGACATGCATTCATTAAATATTATGCCTAGATTTTTTACAGTTGGAACTAGTTCGATGTTACATGTACCAAGGGTTAATGATAATGAAAGATCAACTTTTTTATTTCTGGGACGAAAAAGGACTGCTTTGGTTTTAGACACATTTATACTTAGAGAATTTGTTAAGCTCCATGAATTCAATAATGCTAGTACCTGGTTTGCCTTTGTTTCAAGTTTCGTTATTGTGTTCTCAGAAAAATAAAGACTGATATCATCAGCGTACATAACAAAACGACAGCCTTCATCAATATATGCGACATCATTGACATAGATATTAAATAATAACGGTCCAAGAATACTTCCTTGTGGTATACCCCCCCTTAATGAAAGAAACGTTGATTTGAAACCATCTATTATTACTTGCTGCTTCCGGTCGTTCAAATAGCTGTTTAAAAGCTGGAGAAATTGTCCACGAAAACCATAGTGTTCTAGTTTTTCGGCAAGGGTTCTATGATTTATTCTATCGAATGCTTTTGAATAGTCCACAAAAATTCCAAGCATGTAAGATTCTTGCTCAAAAGAGTTCAGAATTATTTCCTTTTGGAACAATAATGCGCTTTCAGTGGAACGATTTTTTATAAACCCAAACTGACAAGGTGTGATAATGGTATGTATGGTCATGAAGGCTGTCATTCGTTTGTGTATCAGTTTTTCAACGACTTTCGAAAATATCGGCAATATAGATATAGGTCTATAATTTGACATTATGTTTCTATCCCCACCCTTGAAAATTACGGATACTCTAGCTAATTGGAGTCTTTTGGGGAATTTTCCCTGCGAGAATATTTTATTTAATATGTATTCTAAAATACCAGCTGTAGTGTCAATAGTGTTTTAATTGGTTTATTTTGCAAGCCTTCTATGTCGCAGCTGTTTCTGTTTTTTAAAGAGAGAATTGTTTCTCGAATTTCTACAGCTGTGGTAGGATATAAAAATGCACTTTCTTGTAACTTAGGCCTAAAATTAAGAAAGCGTGTACAATTTGTGTCATGGGTGCTATTTGTAATGGATACAAAATAGTCATTAAATGTATTAGCAAGTTCTTTGCCGCCCAGTGTTTGGCCGTTCGCAACTATTTCTAGTGGACCCGAATTTAGACCAGATTGCGGTTTGAGTAAAGCATTTAGGTGCTTCCAAATTATTTCAGAGCTTTGTGCTCCATCAGTGCTGAACAAATTCTCAAAATAACAATTTCTACTTTTACGCAAGAGGCTGTTTGTTTTATTTCTATGTTGTTTAAAATTTTGTAAATCTTCTGCATTTCTAGTTCTTAAAAAAAGTTGGTAAAGAGCATTTTTTTCCTTTATCGCTTTCAAGCAGTCACTAGTGATCCAGGGTTTACGTGCCTTACGAGATTTACGTTTTGTTTTATAAGGAAAGCACTTGTCATATATGCTCTTGAAATTCTCAATAAATATTTCGTACGCATCATCGGGATCTTAAGAACGAAAAACTGCATCCCAATTTGCATTTGTCAATGCACTAGAAAACTGCTGCATTGTTATATCGTTGATGTTGCGATATTTGATTACGGGCTTTTTTGACCTTTTGATTTGTAAACTAGTGCTACTCATGACAAAATAAATTGGTAGATGATCACTTATGTGAGCTGCTAGTACCCCTGAGCAAAGTGGTATGTTGTTCTCGTTAGTAATAAAGAGATCAATTAGAGTTGAAGAGTTGAGTTGTATACGAGTAGGTTCCTTTATAACATTAGTGAAAGCATTTGCTTCTAATACAGTGAGGAGTTCGGCACGTTGTGATGTCAAGCTCAGAAGGTCTATATTTAAATCGCCACCCAAGACCATAGTTGAATTATTATCATTAGACCAAGCCAGGTATGTATCGAGAAAAGAGAGAAAACTATGTACGTTTCCCCCTGGTGGTCGGTACAAAACAGAAAAAATCACATTACTGCTTTTCACAGTCAAAACTTCAAAATCATCTGTTATTTGCGTAAAGGAATCAATAAGTTCACATTGAAATGTTTTATTGGCCAGCAGCATAATTCCACCGCCTCTTTTATCAGAACGGCTTAAAAAATAGGACACATAGCCGGGTAGGTTAAGTATCTCGTCTTCATTGCGATACCAAGTTTCAGTCACCATGGCTACGTCGAAGCAGAAATCAAAACTAGTTAAAAGAGCCGTCAAGCTTTCCTCTTTGTTGCGAGCGGATTGAGCATTCAAATGAATGCAAGATATAGTTTGTTTCTTTGAACAAATCGTTTTGTTTAGATCAGCTGGTGTCAAAAGCATGTTTCATTTTTCTAGATACTGTAACTACCGGCAAAGTACAATTGGGAATTATAATGCTGCGCATTCGAAATTTCAGCTTGTTTACTGTGATTGCTTTCTTTGGGAACCCTATCAACCAGTTAGGGGCATTTAAAAACATGAAGCTATGAACGGTTAACGCAGTCATTTCCGGGATCGGACTACAGATAACAGTGAACCCGAAAAACAAGTTGCAAGTCGTAAAACTGCCCCCCACAAAATGGGTACTTGGACAGACAAATGAAAAAAAGAGATAAAACGCTTTCAGTGACATGGCGGTACCAGTTTTTACTCCTGGCAGGACGGAACGTTGCACCCTATTTTCGCACGTATTCAGTTTCCCGGCATCATGCGTTCGACGTCACTCAATGACGTAATGTGCATGATGGGTGTTGATTCACCTCGTCGGGCAAGAACCTTTCCGTCTGTCGTCCAGACGAATTTCCATCCGATAGCCTTCTTTCGTGCTACAGCTGCGCCCAGCAACCGCTTGTTTTTCGCAGTAAGGTGTTCATTTATGTAAACATCTTTGCTTGGGCCGTCGAAACCAAGGGTTTCCGTGGTTAGCCTGGCCTTGCGTGCTTTCGCTAGAACAACATTTCGTTTGGAGCGGCGAGTGAACCGAACAATCACGTTTTTTTCCACGGAGTTCGGAATTTTCACCTTGTGGCACACATCGAGTCGTCATGTCCCTTTGTTCGTTTCCTATGAGTGTTTCAGCAGCATCAGCCCCTTTTTCAAGGATTGTCCTTGGTATGCTGCAGTTCCACCGTTATAATCGGTTTCGATTCGGAAGCCCGGGTTTGTTTCCACAGGCTTCATTAGCCGGTAAGCATCCCTCCAGGCAGGATGGCACCCTGGTGTATAAGGCCACCTCCCATGAATACACCATTAACCCTCGGCCCAGTCCCACGGCTGCGAAGCAACTGCCACGGCGGCGGTCAGCCGTGACGCAGCAGAGGGTGCTAAGAACCCTGGATCCGAACAGGCCGCCTATGGAATCTGAACCTGCAACGTTTAACGGCGAACCTTCAGGCAAGTCTCGAGGTGTTGTTCGGGAATAGAGGGCGTTAAATGGGATGTAAAGGCTAGCGGTTAGGAGGGCAGCAACCTTTCGGTTGAAAAATGGCACGTCCTATGTTCCGTCTAGGACAGAAGAGAACGGGAGTGGGATTTGTCAAAAAGCATAGCTGGCACATAGAGAAACTATGCATACGAAAGGGCAGCAGGTTTGTAATAGGCTCAAAGGTCGAGCCAAGGTGGTGCAGGGCTACGCCACACACTGCCACGCGCCAAGTAGGGAACGCTTCTATGAGTTGCAAACGGCTGCAAGTAAAAAAGATACCGGGTTATTGGGGGACTTAAACTGCTGCCGAATGAGTCGAGGCTGGCCTGCCTTGGCTTTATCCGCCGATGGGATAAAGAATGCGCAGTGGGCCCTTTCCCTTGCTCATTGCGCCTCGATACGTAGCCACCGTCCTTGGTCGCCAACGGGACTTTCGGAAGGCAGGACAGGAGGGGCTCGGCTGGCAATAGGCTGCAAGTATGCAAGATATTAGGTTAGGTTGGCGTCGTGCGGTGCACTGCTCCGGAATGAGTCGAGCGTGGACCTCCTTTGGTAATCCTCCGATACGGCTAAGAGTATGCGCAGTCGTCTCCTCTGTCAAAGAGCCCGATAAATGAGCCACCGTTGTTGGTCGCAAACAGCACTTTCATGCTCCGCGCGGGCACAGCAGGGGCCGCTGGCAAACGGGCTGCGAGTAAAAGGAACCAGGTTAGGTTGGCGCTTATCACGGAGTGTGCCGAACTGAGGATACTGGATACTGGAGACAGGATACTGGTAAACTTTCACAGGAGACGAAATATCTAATCAAGGAAACGGCAAACCATGAGAATCTCTACCGCAGCTGACAGAATAGAACTAGCCGAGCTCTCAAGTTAATCAATAAGCGCAAGACAGTTGACATACGGAAGTATAATATGGAGAGGATCGATACGCTGTAAAGAAAGGGGGTAGCCTGAAATCAGTGAAGAGACGTCTTGGCGTGGGGAAAAATCAGATGTATGCACTTAAGGATAAGCAAGGCAATGTCATCACAAATAGGGATAAAATAGTCACACTGGCCGAGGAGTTCTATAGGGATCTGTACAGTAGCCGGGACATACAGGATAATGCCGAACCAGACAGTAGTTCAGAGGAGATAGACATCCCACCAGTAACGACCGAAGAAGTAAGGAAGGCTTTGAAAGAAATGAAAGGGGGCAAAGCACCTGGTGAGGATCAGATAACAGCAGACCTCTTGAAGGATGGCGGAAAAATTGTACTTGAAAAACTGGCAAACCTGTATACGCAATGCCTAATGACCGCAATGGTACCGGAATCTTGGAAGAACGCGAACATCATCCTAATCCATAAGAAAGGAGACATGAAGGACTTGAAAAATTACAGGCCGATCAGCTTACTGTCAGTCGTCTACAAGGTATTTACCAAGGTAATCGCTAACCGAATCTCTGCAACCTTAGAGTTCATTCAACCTAAAGAACAAGCAGGGTTCCGTAAATGTTATTCAACAATGGACCATATTCACACGATAAATCAGGTGATAGAGGAGTGCGCTGAGTATACTGAACCCCTATATATAGCCTTCATAGTTTATGAGAAAGCATTTGACTCGGTCGAAACCCTAGCAGTCATTCAGGCATTACGGAACCAGGGGGTAGATGCGCATTATGTAGGAATACTATAGGATATCTACAATGGCTATACAGCTACCATCATCCTCCATAGGGAGAGCAGTATAAAATACCTATAAGGAAGGGTGTCAGACAAGGAGACAAAATCTCTCCAATGTTATTCACAGCATGCTTACAAGAAGTATTCAGAACGTTGGATTGGGAACAGATGGGAGTAAGGGTTAATGGAGAATACCTCAGTAACCTCAGATTTGCTGATGACGTTGCCTCGCTAAGTAACTCGGGGGACGAATTTCAAAGCATGCTTTCCGCACTGGGCGAACAGAGTGGAACCGTGGGCCTGAAAATTAATATGCAGAAAACTAAAGTAATGATCAATAACCTCGGGACAGCTCAGCAGTTTGAGATAGGTCGCGAGGCAGTGGAAGTGGTAAGCGAATATATCTACTTAGGCCAAGTTGTCACTGCAGATCCCAACCATGAGGCAGAGATAATTAGAAGGATCAGAATGGGGTGGGGTGCATATGGCAGACATTCTCAGATAATGAATAGCAGCCTACCATTGTCGCTGAAGAAGAAAGTGTATGACAGCTGCATCTTACCGGTACTAACCTACGGGGCAGAAACTTGGAGGCTCACTAAGAGGGTTCAACTTAAATTTAGAACGACTCAGCGGGCAATGGAACGAAAGATGATAGGTGTAACACTACGGGACAAGAAGAGAGCGGAGTGGGTCAGGGAGCAAACTGGTGTTAAAGACATATTAGTAGAAATTAAGAAGAAGAAATGGACGTGGGCAGGGCATGTAATGCGAAGGCAAGATAACCGCTGGTCATTAAGGGTGACAGAGTAGATCCCTAGAGAAGGCAAGCGCTGCAGGGGGTGGCAGAAAGTTAGATGGGCAGATGAGATCAAGAAGTTTGCGGGGATAAATTGGTCACAGTTGGCACAGGACCGAGGTAATTGGAGAATAATGGGAGAGGCCTTGCCTTCAGTGGGCGTAGCCAGGCTGGTGATGATGATGATGATGATGATGACGCCACCTTAAGGCTCGGCACCATGTACACCATTCTGCCGTATAAACTTCAAACTTGAATCAATCAATCTATCAGCCTGCATAAACAAATTTTCTTGATGAACATGGTGGTAAACAAACTATTGTAGTAGAAAATAAAAGCAAATAACACACCTACAGACTGCTGCCTGGCCCTTTGTTATGAAGGCTATTTCAACAATGTCATCAAGATTTTTTTACGAACTTGTCGTAAAAAAATTGTCAATGTGACCTTCATGTGCAGCTGCCTCACTCTGAGTGGGGAGGTTGCAGTCACCTCCATCATGACGCAGAGGCGTTGCTCACCCACAATCATAGTTATACAATTTTCGTGGGAGCTGTTTTCATGAGAGGGAAAACTTTGGCCCTCTTCCTCGACTGGACAGCTGTCTTGAGGTTGTAGCACACGGGCTAAAGAACAGGTCACACCCGGGAACGCCTGCAGAACTGTGGCTGGATCCACAGGCTGGAGGGTCGATTCTGGTAGAGGCCGGCCAGGGTCGATCGTAGTAGCGGGCGCACGATGCGGCTGGCGCCTCGCACGCGTCGTGAGTAACTTCCCCGTAACCAACACTCCGTTGTTAGCAAACAACCGTGCAGTGCGCCACAAAGCTACCCTCGTGATATGCGTGCTGTACTCTTGAAGCTCGACAACAAAATCAGACGTCGGGGAAATTGTCGTACTCGCTCGCGGCCCGAATTCTCACTCCCTCCCCTTCGGATTCAAGCTTCATCCTGCCTCCGTTTCCTGCCCTTGCATGACCTTATCTTCCCCCTCTGGTTTTAACTTCTCCCCACTGCGCCCTCATTTCTTGCCTACTTTCCTTACAGCCAAACTCGCGTTAATCAAGCACTCCGAGAAACGCACTTTCCGAGAACGTCAGACGGTCAGACTGCGCTCGCCCACTCTTCCCGGACGCCGTAAACACAGTTTGTGGCGAAAAGCTTGCGACCACGTTTGACGCCTTTCTTGTTGAAAAACTTGTGAATATTGCGAATGCCTTTGAAGCCACAATACAGCACGCGTTGCCCAGAGCTGCTGGCGATTGCGCCATAGCCGAAGGAGCACGGGAGGCGGGAAGAAAACCCAAAAAATGCCCGGAGTGGCCGGAGGGGGCGCTGGTTGTTAGTCGCCAGTGTCACCACCATACCACCGCACGGAACCTATACGTTTCCGCCTTGCAATATCCACAAAGGAATTTGTAGTAAACGAGTGATGGCACAAGCAGTAATGATATAATCAGCCAGAGAGTTCAAACTCGTCTACATCGTCGTTGAAGCCGCAGCGAGTCCTAGAGTAACTAACAGGTTACCACGAAATCTGCGCAAAAAAAAAAACGTGAAGAGTATGAGGCAAGTAATCAACACAGCCACTGCTTGAGCTGGCGAACATGAGTATGTCGTGCCCGCTTATGAAAGTAATGAAAATGACAGAAAAAAACAAGAAGAGGGCCCTCCAGCCGGGATCCGGACATTTCGGTGTAGGACATTTCCGTGCGCGTTCTTTTCGGTGAACGGACATTTCGGTGCAGGACGTCTCAAAGCGGACATTTCGGTACAGGGGATATCCCACATATTCTTTTAACATTTGAGCTTTAGTATAGGTTCCCAGACAGTTTATCGAACACCGTTTCATCGAACTCCGTTTTATCGAAAGCCGTTTTATCGAACCACCTATGTCCGTTTTATCGAAAGTGGGGCGTTGCTGCTTTCATTGTAATTTTAGAGGTTTATTTTGTTTAACTGGCCACCCCATTAACCTAACCTGCAGTTAGCTTCATTCTACATGGTCTCCGCCGTGCAATACATAGAAAAAACTGCCTATGTATGTTTACGCGTCCTTCCCATGTTTTCGATCGATTTAGCTTTAGTACATTTTTTTTATTTTTTGCGTCTTTATTGATTGTACTCTAGAATGTATGACCCTCTTGTTTATAGTACAGAATTATCCATTGTACGAACCCTAACTCTGTGCACAATATGCCTAGATCTGTATCGGTGTATTTATTTTGGTGTTGCCAAATATATCCCTTCAGCCATGGTTCATCATTACGAGATATACAGTCTTGTCCTTCCCCCATTTTTCTAGTCACATTGCTTGCACGCGACTCCTACTTTGGACCATATGGTCACATGTTTGCATCAGAAGAAAATTGCTCCAAGAAATTCGGAAAGATTAGTGTTATATGAATGGAACTGAGAGAGGGGGTTCAGACAGTGAAACTGAGGCCCTAACAGAGGTGGTGGAGTCTAGGAAAAGTCGTCACAAGTGAACAAATCACAGCCAAGTCGTCATATTCGTCAAGTAGGGCCAGTCATCACAGGTCATCTCGCACTAGGGAAATTCGTAACTTAAAAGAACTGCACAATGAACCATCCCGTCACAATTTACGCGTTTTGTTATTCATGCTCAAAAAAATATACAGAATTTCGTATAATAGACCTTCTTCAAGTAGGGTACCCCTCTTGCGGCGGCCGCCCGAACCACGCCTGGGGGATTATAGGAGAACAAGCCCTCTTTTTTTGCGCCTTCCCTGCGCAGTTGAGGAAGTTTTCCCAGGGACCACGCATGGTTTTGGTGGCACAAAAAGCTTTCCATGGCAGCCGTAGCACCTACCTGTCGGCCGCTTGTAGGGCTCAGAAAACGAATCAGGACTTAGCTGGCTCGGTGTTCGCCACTAGCTAATCCAATATGGCTTCGTTTTGTTTACACTTTGCTCCATGAGAATGGCGGATAGGTCGCTGGGAGCGAGAGTAGCGCATGCGTAGAGCGGTACTGAGAAAGGGCCATTCTCTAATGATGCGTCAACACAGGCCCTTCCTTCGATTCACCAACCTTACGTTCCCTTGTTTTCTTGGTGGCTTTGAAGGAACACGCCATACCACACAGCGCATTTCGCTGGTTTTTTGTGTGCTTTGTTGAGGTAATCACACCGGCGATATTAGATTTTGTTTGCTCGTTCTGAATTTGCTTCAATATTACATTTTATTTTTAAGTAATCGGGTGATGGTGCTGTATTGAGTAGACCTTCACGATTTCTGTATTTTTTGTGTTCACTATTTTTATCTTAGTGTTATTTATGCCTTCTGATAAAAAGGTAAAAGACTATGGGCTAAAAACCCCAGACATGCTGGGGTGCAACGAGAGGGGGGAAGGGGTGAGATGAAAACAAACCACAACAGTAGGGCAAGCCTTGGTAACGTGTTAGTAACTGAACTCAGTGCTCATTAAGAAATAGGAATGCACAAATCTGGAGAGATTTTTAGCGTTCCAGTTAGGTTTTCAACATTGAACTCGCAAGCACCAAGAAGTGCCTTACTTATGTAGAACATACGCGGCGAAATAATTGGATTAGATTAGATACAAACGCGGCGTATTGATTGCATCTTAAAAATCCAACTGCGCGCAAATTAACGAGGACGTGAACACACTGAAGACACCACAAGCGCTTGTGGTGTCTTCAGTGTGTTCACGTCCTCGTTGATTTGCGTGCAGTTGGATTTTTAAGATGCGTCAATACCAACTTGCCCAACTTTCGATCCTTTTACAGTATTGATTGATTGATTGTGGGGTTTAACGCGCCGAAGCCACGCAGGCGATGAGGCGCGCCGTATTGGAGGTCTCGGGATAAATTTTGACCACCTGGAGATCTTTAACGTGCGCCGAAATCTCGTACACACGGGAGTTTTCGCTTTTCGCCTCCATCAGCAAAGCGGCCGCCGCGGCCGGGAATTGAACCCGCGACCTCGTGCTCAGCAGCGCAACGCCTTAGCCACTGAGCCACCATGGCCGGCGAAGCGGTGTATACAAAAAAGTACGAAGAATATCGATGCACTCCAGTCTATACGCCACAATGCCGTGGTATGCTTCGGATCAGAGGGTGGACTAGAGACACAAGGACATTCGTTATAGCCGTACCACCTGCACAATGAATAAAACAAAAAAAAATTCGGAGACAACTTTTCTCCATCAGAAAAACAAAAAGCACGCACGAAATAAAAGACAACTAGCACAAAGACTACACATTCTGTTAAATAGGCTCGCTGTGGAGACATTATTTGCAAATTGCATAGCGCGGAGGAAAATAAAAAAAATACTGCAAAATTTTGTTACCCGGAAAGACCGGGAAAAACGCTTTAGATAAAACGGCTTCGATAAAACGTCCGTCGATAAAGCGACGTTCGATAAAACGGCGTTCTATAAAGTGTACGGACCCAGACAATTTATCGAACGCCATTTTATCAAACTCAGTTTCATGGAAAAAATGCTCATTTTATGGAACACCGTTTTATCGAGTGTCGTTTTATCGAACCACCTACGTCCGTTTTCACAAAGTGTGGTTTTCAGGCTTTTATCGCAATTTTCGAGGTTTATTTGGTTTAACTGGCCGTCGTATTATTCTAACCTGCATTTAGCCTTATTTTACGTTGTATCCGCCGTGCATTAAATAAAAAACTGGTCTTTTCCTCATTTTCGATCATTTTTGTTTTGTTCGATTTTTTTTGGAGTTCATTGAACGCACTCAAGCTACGTCCCCCTTTTTATATTACAGAATTTGCCCCACCCTAACCCCATGCGCAATATTTCTGAAATGTTTGTGTATTTATTCTTCTATTGAGCAATACTGCTAGTCCCAACGTGGGGACATAGCAGAGGTGTATTTAGGTTGGTGTTTCCAAATATACCCCTTCCGCAAGGGTGTAGGAACAACTGGTCCCGGAACGAATGACCCCGGAACTTTTGGTCCCAGAACTTATGATCCTAAAACTTATGGCCCGGAACAAATGGTCCCGAAACAAATCGTCCCAGGCACCTCTTCGGGCAAACTGATTTTATAAAACTCCACGTGGGTTATCTGTTTAAATTTGTTGTACCTTAATTCAGTTTATAATTTCTTTAGTTTCTTTTTTCTTTTCTTTGTTTTTTCAGATTCTCTTAAACCGTTTATAGCAATTTAAAGCGGTATTTCTGCCAACCATGCATGTTTGTGCAAGTGGAGTGCTTTGCACGATTGGCCCATTCAGGGAATTTTTTATTCGTATTTCTGCCGTTTTCCTGCGGCTTTTTTTATTGCAGTCTTGAAGGTTTTTGTACATTGAAGACGAATATTCTTATTTATTACTTTTCTCTCTCTCTTTTTTGTTGTTTGATTTTTGTAATATTTTCATTTTTTCTGTTATCGGCTTTTTGGTTGATAAGAGTATCGTTATTCCAATGATCTGACTTCCTATACACAACGAATGAATGTGCTACTTGCAAACACAGTGGGAAGAAAGAAGCCACGTGAGAAAAATTCGGCTCCATGAGTTACAGAGTACGTAAAGGCATGCCCGAGAAAGAAGCGCCATCAGTTTTTTGTGAGCAAGCACTTCACGAGTGCGTGCGTAGTGAGTTCTCTTCCCCCTCACTCCCCCTCGGAAGTTTTCTCAGTCACCGCAACTATTTCCAGGCGCCACCAGACTTAACGCTCCCTTGTCCTGCCGTGTTCCAGGAAGCCGCACCTGTCGCGAGACGCCGCTGGTAAGCGAGGTTCGTGACAGGCACAGTATCAAGACATGCGGACGTCTGATCGCGAGCATCGGCTGAGCGGGTGGTCAAGCCAGGCTGTCGCGACAGTCAGCGCTATGGACAGTTTCTTCTGACGAGGGCAATGAGGTCCATCTCAAGCAAAGAA
The DNA here is from genome assembly GCA_013339765.2 of Haemaphysalis longicornis. Taxonomy (NCBI): domain Eukaryota; kingdom Metazoa; phylum Arthropoda; class Arachnida; order Ixodida; family Ixodidae; genus Haemaphysalis; species Haemaphysalis longicornis. The sequence continues at coordinate 212,688,639 of CM023450.1, read as the reverse complement.
ATATGCTACCGAAGCCAGTTGGCTATCCCCCCCTCCCCTCCACCTCCTTCTTGTTTTGACCTTTGCTTTCTATGGGGCGTCGCGAAGGGGCTAGTCTGCTGGCGGTTGTTCATCATCCTGCGACAATCGCCTGCTTTTCATTTAGCCATGACGTGCGACTGTCTTTGGTTCTCGTAATTTTTGGCAGCTTAAAGCCGCCAGCAAGACGTGCAACGACATGTTTATATGTTTGAGTGAAAAAACTGCATCTATTTGGGCTGAAATGCAGCTGCGAACATAAAGTTTGTTGTTGATGGTGGGTGACCAACTTCGAGTATGAGCTCACGTGCTGCCCTAAGCATGATTTCACGCTCCCGGAACACGGCAGCAATGTGAACAAAGCGAGTTATCCAGCACTCTTCTAAACCTTGCCGCATCAGAAAAGCCGTGATAATGGCTAAGTACTGCCTATTGTTAGAGAAAGAAAAGTATCTAAGCCGCACGCTGCAAAATTATCGAGGTCCAAAATCTTGATTAGTGTCGCTTCACTTGATTTCAACTGCAGATATCGAACCATTTCAGGTGGTGAGCACAGTGACGCCGCTTAGCTAACGCAATAAACCATTCGGCGAGTTAAGTTCGTTTGTTAAATAGCGACAAATCGTCGAGCGCAATGCACCAGTTCAGCTTTATGTTGACTGACGTTCAGCAGTAGCGGCCAACTCACATTTTTTTATACTTTGCATAACCTAAATAATACCGTCACTGTAAATAGGCTCAACCCACTGGCTAAAGTGGGAGTCGCGCCTCAACCGTTAACAAATTCTTGTATCCTTACACGCCAGGCAGCTTAATTTTATACAGCAGTTGTGTTACACCGCTTCTTAAGAAAATTGCTGTTAATGAAGAAAATGATTGCAGCCCGATAGTATTCCGTTAATCACCTGCCCAGGGCTGCCCAGTACACGCACATTTTGATTGGAATCTCTGCCACTGGTTTGCCTTGTATTCGCAAAACACGAAAAAGGGGAGCAAGGGAAGCACGCGAGGACGTACACATGCGACAAAAATGTTTTATTCCGCATTTAACTCAAGTAAATTCAGCCTTAGCAAATATACTAATATATGAACAGATGTAAAATATATTCTGCACAAATACAAACATATAAACGTACCTACATTGGACCTCTTCCTTCCCTCATCCGGACGCTCATGCGTAAGTGCAGCAGTGGTAGGACCATTTTTTCCTACTTTGAAGTTGGGACCATTTGTTACTGTACCATTATTTCCGGACAATTAGTTCCGGGACCATTTATTTCCGATACCGCTTGCGCAATGGTTAATCATTACGTGATCCAAAGTCGTCATCTTTCAACTTTTTAGTCGCGTGGGTACACGCGACTCTTACTTGAACAACGTGGTCAGTTTGTTTGCACCTGGAGAGATATCGTGCCAAGAACTTCGGAAAGATTGGTGCTATATAAATGTATAAATGGAATATGGGGGGGTTCCGACAGGGATAGCGAGGCCCGAACAGAGGTCCTGGAGTCTAGGAGAACTCGTCCCAAATGATCCTGTCAGAGCCAAATCGTCATAGGTAAACTCATGAAGTAGGACAAGTCACCATAGGCCAAATCGCAATAGGGAAACTCGTAACCTACGACAATCCCGTCACAACTTGCGTTTTTCGTCAATCATGCTCAAATAAAAAAATACAGGATTTCGCCAAAATATCTGCTTATGCGTGAACATTCTTACGCCCCTTCCTTCGATTCCCCAACCTTACGTTTCCTTGGTGGCCCCGGAGGAACACGCCAGACCAGACAGCGGGTTATGTTGCTTTTTGTGGGCTTTGTTAAGGTAACCGTATGAGGCCATATTAGATTTTGTTTGTTCGTTCTCAATTTTTTTTTCAATTTCACATTTTTATTTTCAGGTGATCGGGCGACGATGCTGTATTGAGTAGACCTTCATGATTTCTCTATTTTAGGTGCTTTGTATTTTGATCTTACTGTTTTTATACCTGTTTCTAGCCCCATCGTGCCTGGGGCTAGAAACCCCAGACATGATGGGGTGTAACGAGGAGGGGAGATATAAAAACGAACCAACCCGTAGTATGGTGACTGCTTTCGTAACTAACTTCTTTCTCGTTAGTTCTAAGCAAGGCATAGAGAGCAGTAGGACAAGCCTTAACAACTAAACTCAGCGCCCACTAAGAATTACGAACGCAGAATTCGGGGAGACTTTTGCTAGAGTTTCAGTTAGGTTTTTGTCATTGGATCCACAAGCGCCAAGAAGTGCTTCACTTCTGCAGAATATACGTGGCGAAATATTTGGATTGTGGGTCGACATTGAAACGGTGTGTACAAAAAAGTACGAAGCATATCCAGGAATCCTTGTCTATACGCCACAATGCCGTGATATGCTTCGGATCAGAGGGTGGACTAGAGACACAAGGACATTCATTATGGCGGTACCACCTGCGCAATAAATAGAACAAAAAAATTGCGGAGACAAATTTCCCGCAACACAAAAACAGAAAGCACGCAGGAAATGAAAGACAACTAGCACAAAGACTACACATTCTTTTAAAGAGGCTATCTGTTGAGACAAGATTTGCAAATTTCCTTGCGAGAGGAAAATAAAAAAAACTACTGCGAAATTTTCTCACCTAGGAAAGGCCGGGAGAAACACTTTCGGTATAACGGCTTCGATAAGACGTCTGTCGATAAAACGGCGTTACATAAAACGGCGCTCCACAAACTGTCCGGTTCCCGTATATAGTCTGTACATGGCCTTTTAATCGCCTGTTATCATATTCCTAATATTCCATTGCCCTTTCACTGCCCTTTGTTTTCTTAATGCTCTTTTTCCTGCCGGCGAGATCTGTGCCCTCAGTTGAGACGCGAAACTTCGCCTTGCAGATATTTCCCGTTTAATAAACCGTTTCTCTCTCTCTCTCTAATCCGGGCCTAGAAAACTTGAAGACGACTGTCACAGCTCCCGCTAAACTAGGATATTGATTTTTTGCTCTTTTAATAAAAGAATGAAAGAAATGTCTCGGGTGCCGACGACATGCGCGACTTGAAGGGTTAATTGCCGATGCGGCGACCGAGGGGGAAGAAGAAGGGATACCTGGAGAGCGGGCGCCGTCGGTACGACCGCGACACGCAGAAGGATGTAGATTGCAAGCTTGTCCCTCGAAAGGAAAAAAGGGGCCAACAATACCGGTCATTGTGTCCTCGGAGGCTTCTTGGGCGGCTTTTTGTTGTGCATATACGCCATTTTCATAAGCAGCCGGGAAAAGAGGAAAAAAAAGTGGCCGTGTATCTGCTCCTTTCGTTACAAATGTCGTCAAAAGACGATAGTCTTTGTAGACATTTGCCAAAGAAATGCCCCCTTTGCTTTCGCGCTCACCTCTCATGCTGTTCCTGTACCGTCGTGCTCATTCCAAGGTAAACACAATAAAGGTTTGGGGAAGGCGATTTGAATTTACCGCGTTCAACTGCTACCGGCCGGGTTCCTCGATGCCAGCGCTGCAGTACGGCGGAGACGCGCGTGAATAGAGGCGGCCGACTAGAAGAATTATAGTGCCGCGTGGCCGTGCTCCACGTGCGTTCTAAGCAGAACGTGGAACCTAGCTAGTGGAACCTTTCGTTGAGTTTGCCGCGTGATCTTTCATATGCCGCCAGGAGGCGGCGGTTTTCTGCAGTACATGTAGAATATCATTTGCTATCGAAAAACCAAGCATCCATGAATTTTTAAATAAAGGAACACTGTAAATATCCCTTCTGTACTAATTTGCTGTCTTATATTTGCGTAATGTCTTGTTCTTGTTCAACAAAGTTTACAAGTACGAACATATAAACCTTGCTTAGACGTTTACATGTGGCTGTGAGTATATAACACTATTGCGCAATATCAATTTTACTTTGGCCGGGTGGCAAACCAGTTTTCCGGGAGGCCCGCGCTTTTAGATGCAGAGCATCTGATTCACTCGCCTTGTCCCTCCGGCGTCGTCGTCGTTGTCGTCGTCCGCGTTGTCCACCCCTCCCCCATTCTCCTCGCCGCGCCAGCTGCGCTCTCTGCCGCTCACCCCGTCTCCTCTCCAATAGCGAACACTCTCTCGCGAGGGGCATTGGATTGGATTGGATTCGATTGGATTGGATTGGCTTGGCTTGGCTTGGCTTGGCTTGGCTTGGTTTGGTTTGGCTTGGCTTGGCTTGGATTGGTTTGGATTCGATTTGGATCGGATTGGATTAAAGTGGATTGTGCTGGATTGTGTTGCGTCATAGCCGCGGCACGTTGCGTCATAGCCGCGGAAGACGCGCTGGGCCGGCGCATGTGCAGTACTCTCTCTTCCGCGGTTTCCTCTCCTTCGGGGGCGCTGCGCACATAACCGGTGTGCCGTTCTCCGGCGAAGCAACATTCACGCTTGGCTCAAACACCTAGAGTCCACGCCGCTTTTACAAGTACGCCAACGTCGTCATCGACTGGGACCGGCTTACGTAGTCCCCTCAACGTTATGCGCGCTATAAAACGCGGTCCCTTCGCCGCTCCGCCTATGTACAGTGTACTAGAATTGGGCATCTACACAGGGGTTCCCGCGAGGGGAGGTGGGAGTTTTTTTCGCTTCCGGCGGACCAGCGTTCCCTGTGCGCGCTGGGCTGCTAACATCGGTCGGCGCGGTCTGCTGCGCTGTGTAGTACAATATTGTTTCGTACCGTGCATACGTTTTCGCGGAACTTTCAACTGTTTTAGCCAATGCTGCGATGACGTTTTAGGCGCAAACGTCGCTTGGTCAGCACTGTGCGGTTGTGGGTTATCGAACAAGCATGAGAAAGCGAGAAAAAGTCGATAGCTCACATCTACACGACCCTTCCTGCAGAAAATGCAGTGCGGTTGTGACGTGTTTTCGCTGCATCGCTTCCCAACGGACACCGAGTTGAGATATCGGTTGACGACGTTGATAAACCGCAACGACTTTGTACCAACGCCCAACTAGGGCTTGTTCGGAGCACTTCTTGTACGGCAAGCAGACGGAGCAAAATCCATTTACCATACGCAAAGCTGCGACTGCGGCAACAAAACGGAACCCCCTAAAATGCTAGAAGTAACTTGTTCCTTTACAATGCAACATTGATTTAATATTTATTTGATTTATTAGGGGGTTTAATGCGCCGATGCTACACAGGCAATGAGGGGCGCCGTAGTTGAGGGCTCCAGATTATTTTGCTAACCAGGGGATCTTTCGCGTGCGCCGATACAATAAAACATTACAATAACTCCTGTTTCCTTGTAATCAATTTATAATGACGCATATAGATCGTTCATTACAGCCGATTAGCTATAAACAATGCCCTTTCAATCCAATCTCACCTTTAAAATCAAGGCCTTTTGTTTACTTTTTTCAAGCGGAAGCATTACACTGCCAAACGATATTAGAGGATAACTTTCTCCATCGTACACTGGTGGTCGATAACAGGATAAGCAGGCAGGACAACGTGGAAACGCAGCTCCGGATACGCGAACGCTTCATTTAGAAGTTAGCTCAACCAGTCCACAGCGCGGTCAAAGGAACAGCTTCTCATCCTTTTGCGTTGATACGCAATCTAAAGTACTACAATTACAAAAAAGTTACTGTTAATCACGTAAACCATTCGTGCATCGAGCAGAGGGTTCACAAAGATGGGCTCCGATTTGCGCACGCACGCGCGCACACACCCACACACGCACGCGCACACACACCCACACACGCACGCACGCACGCACGCACACACACGCACGCACACACGCACACACACACACGCGCGCACGCACGCATGCACGCACGCATGCACGCACACACACACACGCACGCACGCACGCACGCACACACAAACGCACGCACGCACGCACGCGCACGCACACACACACAAACGCACGCACGCACGCCCGCACGCCCGCGCGCACACACACACACACACTACTGCAACCGCGACTACTGCAACACGCACGACTACTGCAACCGCCAACTTAACGCCAAACCATTACGGTTCACTCGGTAATGCACGGTCACCGAACAGACGCACGGAAAGAACGGAGCACTTAACAGACCAGGGCGGCGGGTTCGGCGTTCGCTTCATAGACGAGGCTAGCGAGCGGCCAGAAAAAGCAAATGGCGGCGCCAACCTCTAGACAGGAGAATGGTGTATAGAGAGGTTGTGTGAGCTCATGGTGAATGTGAAGGTTTTTCTTGCATCAATGCGGTGACGCTTCGGACACCATGAACTCCGCCAGGCCTGTAAGATTTTCCGGGGAAACCGAAAATAGCATGACTCAAAGACATCTAAGAAAGATTGAAACTTGTAGACGTAGGGGGGGAACAATAAATTAAAATGAGAAGAAAGTAAGCGTGTAAAAATAAACTAGGGTTGGTTTGCCCTACCCGTACGCGCTTTTTTACCATTTAGGAGGTATACAGGCTGCACGCGTTTTCAAAAAAAACGAAACCTAGCGACAACAGTGTTTGCAAATTCAGTTTATTGTGGCGACCCAGCCTACATAAACCTTTCCATAAGACTTTCGGCATTTTTGGGGTAACTGAATGTCTGTAAACCTGCTTTCTTTGTAAAGAAAGAGTGCCTTTCATTTTGAGCCAATTTTATTAGGAATGCATTGTGTCATAGTAAACACCGGTCAATGGTCTTAGCTGCTTTGTTTGCCGTGTCCAACGAGCGAATATAAATTAATGGCTTCTCATAGGTGAAAAAAAAAGCATGTGCAAAAAATTCAATCATTCGGCTGCATTACAGGTGTTCCCTTCGACGAAGTATAAAACAAAAATATATAAATGCTCAATTTTTAATAATACCTGGCAAAAAATCAAGCACGGCATCTATCTAAAAATACGATCACTTCACTACATTATTGCTAATTAATAAAACTCACGTTATGCGGAAATAAAAATATAACGGCTGTTTCAAACAAAGAAGCACCCGATAATTTGGTCGCCGAGAAACTTGCTCAAGGAAATGTTGGTGCATCGAAATGTTTATGCTCCGAAATGTCAGTGCACCGATAGGTCCGCACACCGATATGTGCGTGCACTGAAGTGTCTGCACACCGAAATGTCCGTACCGAAACGTTCTGCACCGAAATGTCCCGCACGCGTATCTGGAAATTTTGGGGTAGGACGTTTCGGTGCAGGACGTTTCTGTGCAGGACGTTTGGGTGTGGGCATTTCGGTGCGCGGAGACTCTGGTGCACGCACACTTCCAAACCGCGTCTGCTCATGGTGTATACCGTCGAATGTATGGTGCGAGAAAATCATTACGTCCGCTGGTTGAGCGAGCGCGAGCACTTCTGTCATACCCGTTACTGAAGCGTTGAAAAAGGAAGCAAATTAAACGAGCGCAGGCCTCAAACACTCGCGTAATTCGCGCTTCGAGTGGGAGAGGGCACTAATCGTTGGAGAGCACTGCACGGGCCAAAAATTTCTAGGCCCAGCCCGACCCGGTAAGGTAGAGGAATTGTTTAAAATGTGAGCCCAAGTACGGCTCGATCCCGACAAACTTCGAATATATGAGTGCAAGCCCGGCCCGAGCGCCGACAGAATTCAATAAAATAAGCGCGTGCCCGCCAGACTGTTGTGAAATATCACCCCTAGCCCTACAGGAACTCGAAGAACATGAACTCGAAGAAGTCTGCTGTTGACCCTAAAGCGTAAGCACAAGCGACTACGACTAATTTCGATTTATATTTGTTTTAAACTTGGACCGATCTTTGTACAACCTAAATATCCTCACTTGGAATCTGCATTCTCGGTAGTCGTGGAACTTCTTTTGCCACTTCATTTGCTAGTCTTCGAAATGAAGGCACACCGAGGATACCTTAAATGATTCCGAGCAAGTGGAGAATTTTTTGAAAATTGCAATGCTTCAGCTGATACTGGAGCTTTCGCTTTTTTATTACTTGCTGAAATTTGAGCAGACGATGCATCCGGATGCACCACTTCATTTTTGCCCGTCCCTCTAGTTACGTTGGCAGCATTATTTTATCTATGCTTTTGTTCTTCCTTGCTTTTATTAATTGTTTAAAAAATTATTATACAATAACATCATAGGATTTTCTTCAAATATTGCTCCTTCAAACTCTGCACACAGTGTAAAGAGCAGGTCACGTTTTGTTCTGTTTGTTTTGGTGTGAAAAGCATCTGGAAAAGATCATCATCTTGTACTCTGTGGCTGGAGGGCCCTCGTTTTCTCGACCGCGCTCTCCCCCTATGCTGATGGGGCCCATGCGCTTTTTTTATTGATGTGAATGCTTTCAAAGCGCAATGGTCTTTTTAAGTATATCTTTCATTGGCGCCGTGGTGAATTGGCACTTCGCTTCTTGTTGTTTTCGCTAAAACTGAAAGATCAACAAGAAAACATTTTGTTGTCAACATTATAGAATTCGTGTCACAGGAGTGCCTGGACTCAGGGACTTGCTGGGCCGGCTCGTGCCGGAACGGCCCAAAAAAATTTTGATTCAAGCCCGAGCCCAGCCCGGGCCAGAGAAAATACGTACTACCCGGCCCGAGCCCTGCCCGCGAGTGCTATATGCCAGACTATTTAGCTTACGCTACCGCACCCAACTGTTTCAGCGCTCTGCTCTTGCGGTGTGCTGTTTTGTCGTGTGCTGTTTCGCGCCGTGCTCTTTTGTTGCGTGCGCCTTTGTCTTCGTGCTCTTCTGTCGCTGTGCTTTTCTGTCGTGTGCGCTTTTGACGCTCTGCCCTTCTGACGCTGTGCACTTCTGTCGCACGCTGTTTTGTCGCGTGCCCTTCCGACTCCGCGGCTGTTATGTCGGGGCTCTTGTGTCACGTGCCCTTTCGTCGCATACTGTTCTGTCGGTATACCATTAAAACCAGCCCTGAACCTTCTCAAAAAGAACGAAGGCCTTCGTTGGGGGGCTGACCGCGCGTATGTGGTGGTAGCTCTGCTTGTTCACGCCTTACGTACAAGGTTAGAGTTTGTTTTGACGAGCTATGCTCATTCAATTCTTCCTTACAAGGTAAGCGTTTGTTTTGAGGAGTTAGATCTTAAATAAAGTCAAGGCAGAAAGGGTGCAGTCATGGTTCTCACACCCAATGAAGAAGATCCTTTTAGGCAGACAACACTCTTGCTACAGTGCTCTCCAATCGCCACAGTGGTCAAATGAGCTGATTGTCTTGAGTTACCCAAGCATGGTTCAAGACCGGCCAGTGCTAATCTGTTGAAAATGGGGGCTTTTTAGACTGGTAAAAGCTAAAGGCAGTTTCAGACAGCGTTGGTAATGGCGTACGTGTAGGTTATGGCACCAGTCACGACGTCATGTTACTATAGTTTATCTGCCTTTACTGGGATGTCGGGTGTAAGACTTCAGTCGGCTGATTATACGACTAGTGCTACATGCCCAGGCTTTAGGGTGCATGTCTCCGGTAAGTACGCAAGAGCGTGCGGAGCCTACAGGCACGCAATGCTTTAAAAAGCTTGGGTGTATTTGTCAGAACTCGCGCCCAACAAGAAATCGGAAAAAAGTGGTCCTGCTGCGGAAGGAATTAATTTTTTACATGCCGTGAAGCAATGAGGAAAATAATACTGCATAGTTCCTCCCCGCCCCCCCCTAAACCCTAAATCGGTCTCAGAATTCTTCTTTTCCAGAACAATTTGAATAGATTCAGAACAATGGAAACCAAACAACAGCCGTAAGGTGCTGATGACCAGGTAACACTCTTAATTTTAAAGACCATTTTTCGGAGCGGTACACGACAGAAGGAGTGAACAGGCAATCCTGTTGAACAAACAAGCACAATAATGGAGCGCTACTCACGAGCTGTTTGCAAAACACAAAGCAACATATTCCTGGTAATAACTGTATTATTGTATTCCTTGAAGGTCCGACCTTGCTTGCACAGTGCATACGCCCATGTAGGGGAACCCGAGAACCCTCCAAATTTCTGGAAGACGATCAAGCATACCAAATACAATGGTATAGGCTCTTCTTCTTAAACCGCCACGTGGCGATAGCCGTCTTGACCCAAAGAGACGATGGATCGGAAAGTCTGCTGAAAGAGACCACATAAAATACATCTTCGCTACAGCATAAAAACAGATTAAATATTTCCTGTTTTTTAACAGCGTCGGTTTCCTTTGCAATGCCGCATAGCCAGGTGGCAAAGGCACCAGTCATATTGCTTTAGGTCTTAAGGTCAGGTGAACTCTGTCGTGTTAGCTAGTGAAGTTTTTATGAGGAAAAGAATCAACGCGCGCTGTGTCAACCCCGCAACCGCCCTCTTACGCAAGAAGCTAGACGAAAGAAGCGAGCGGTGAGGAGCCCGAATCTCTTTTATTGTTTCGCTGTTTGTTTCTCGCGGTGGTACGCAGGGCGGAAAGCCACACAAGGGGCTATCTGGTTGCCGTCATATGCGTCGCCGTTGTGCTCAGCCTCATCGTTGTCGGCGTTCTTTTAGGTGAGTATTCCCGGAGTGCCACGGACGCTGTTGCTTTCCTTCGGAAGGAATTACTCACGAGACCACTTTGATAAGCAAAGTTTGCGTTGCCTTTGTGCCAAACTCGCACTGACGAATATCAAGACAACTGTACTGGCACCGCGCACTTGTCTGCCACACCTGGAGCACCTTTGAATTATCTGTTTCTAACCGAAACGGGAGACAGCATTCCAGGAAACAGTGGGTTTGCCAGTCTCCTCTATTTAACCTGTATTCTGCCATGAACGGAAATTCGAAGGTGAAGAGTGAAAAAGTGGTATTGTGTGCATCAGACCTCGGACAGTCTTCGACCGGCAGCTGGCTGGCTGTTTACCAAGCAGGTAGCTCCGGAGCATTGTGAGCAAAAGGGTAAAGTGAGTGCACATAGCATCCCAGATTCTGCTTTAAGACATCCTTAATTTTTTTGAACAAATTTCCCCGAAACTTTATTCGGACCCAAATATGGTCCGAACTTATGTCAACTTGGGGCTACTACCTAGAATATCTTTCCCAAATTACAGGACATCATCGCCTTCATGATTGTTGAATCATTAACAATGATACACCTACATATTTCAAGGTCAGGGGTTTGCGTGTGCCGAACCAATGGTAAGTGTTGTCCATAGGAAATACAGAACCAGAAGACCCGATTTCTCAGCCCAAGATGACGATCTTTCGAAGATAATCTTTCCAAGAAGCGACTCCGTGTCTTGCGGCTGTGCGGTGAGAACATTAATTTTGGCGAGTGTCTTATACTACGGACTCCAATCAAGCAACACGGCGCGGGAGCACGAAGGCCTATAAACGTTAGATTTATTTTTGTCATTTGTTTATTTATTTAGTGTCAGCGATGCGGGCGATGTATGTACATCGCTGGTATTTATATTTACATGTAATCATGCGAGTAATGTATTTACAATACCAGTACTTAGAGTTCAGCCAGGAGAAGGCCTGGGGTCAGAAACGTGTCATTCCCATTTTCATCTTCGGCGCAGAAGTGGAAAGCACCTCGATCTAGCGCTTGTTTCTTCTTCGTAACACCGTGACGTCACCCCTGCGTCGGGGTGACAGTGCTGGTCAAGCCGCAGTGGCCTAGTGACTGCACGAAAGACGAAAGATGGGAGGAAACTAAAAATTGGCTCCAATCCACGCTGTGAAGGGAAAGCAAAGCTGTGAACGACCCCCCACAACAATTCCACATGCAACGTCACTTGAGTTCACACAAGTGTCTCTAGAATGAGTGAAACCAGAGATTCTGTCAGCGGTTACGTGGGATTCACGGGGCGACATCAGCAACGCCGCTGTAGCGCAGCCGTGACATAGGAGAAAGAAAACGGAGAAGAGCGTGTCTCGAAGGGTGAGACAGCGGAACCTGGCCATCCTGATGTGCTATCCTCGTGGCTACACCACCGTGCGACACAAGCGCCGACGTCCAAACAATCCGGAATGTGAGCTTAGTGATTCGCACTTATGCCGAATTAAACTAAATAGTTTCGTAAGTTTGAGACTCTCCAGAAAGCTGACGGAACTTTTATAATCGCTTTTTTTTCAGAATAAGTTGCTCCATTCGTCTTGTTAAAACAGCCGAACTGGTATTTAGCAATTGAGAAAAGGCAGTCATACTAGTGACAAGCTGAGCGCAAAAGGTGGCGTTTCGCTAGCGACCTCATGTCTGCGATTGATCTCTACATTCTGTTTTCCCGTCCTGCAAAGCAATCTTTAACGTAATCTTGCCGTACGACGACCTAATTCTGTACGGTCCGGGGTACCTACGAGGTGCTGTTGTCAAGCAAGTTAAGCTGTGAGAAGTAAGCACGCCATAGACGCGAAGCTGCGCCAAATCAGGCCCAAAACCGTCGCTAAAGAACACGATCAGGCCGACGGAAGGGTACCGCTGACGCAACTGCCGAGGTGAGAACCCGGAACCCTGGGTTATAACGCCCTATCGCCACGCCATCTACACTGTGCTGCGTGAGTGAAAAGCACCCTCCGCATCTCCTGTCACGTTGGGAGTTTCTTGCGCACACGCGACGAAAGAACCGTTGTTTGGTAGAGGTAGAAAGCTGCGCTTTCAAAATGGAGTAGTCCGTGCTGCCACAGATGAAAATACGGAGGTAAGTGAAAATTGCCCCCGAGCAATATGCTCGCTGATGCAACGAAGCAACGGCCAAAGCCCTAGATGACGAGCCAAACACGTATACTGTGTAACGGCATCGACCTATGTTCAGGTCATATCCGGTCACGTTGGCTGTCCTTCGGCCAGTTTGATCAGTAACTTTTCCTGCTTTAAGTTTTTTAAACTTCGCAGCTCTGATGCGTGCTGCATCATCACCCATAGATATTCAAGAGCACCCCACTTGTGCTGGATTCAAAGCAGAGATGGTGTTCAATGCTGTAAGGTAAAACATCTAGGCTAAGGAGTTGTCACTGCTGAGATGAACAAGGTCACTTTGGGGGTGGAAGACATGGCGGCTCAATTGAAAAACTAGAGAAACTTTAGACGTTCATAGGGTAACTTAGCGGCTTATGCGTTAAGAGTTGGCGTAGCGAGAGAACGGGTTTTTTGTCAGGCCATTACGACGAGAAGGAAACCATGCCAGAACTAAAACAACTAGCAGAACATTGTCCGTACGCTGGCTGCTGTCATCGCGGAGCTTTTGCGACACGTTGGAGGGACAGAGCTTGGCAGTAGCGATTTGTCGTGTCAGGTGAAGCATTTTCAAAATGTCGGCATACTCTCCAATGGTAGGGTTTTTTTGCAGCACAAGAGAAATAAAAGGGCGCCAGTAGCAGTTTCACTATGTTACGATTTCTAGGGAAACGTTAGGCCAGCAAGAGTGAAGGAAGAATATAGATGGTCGGCAGAAATGTACAAAGAAAGTACGGCAGTGAGCAATTTCTTGGAGCGTTTGGTCGGACTACTCGTTTGCGGTTGGTAGACTGTGATCTGCGTGCGTTGAGTGGAGAAGGAGTGGATGACTTTACCTTTAAGTTTGACGCGAACTTCGACTGGGTTTGGCTAAGAGCTGCCAGAGACCACCGTGATGTATCGTGATGTTTCTCAACAAAAAGTCAGCAATGTCGAAGGGTGAGCTATTTGGAAGCGCATTTGTAATGACATAGCTTATCGCGTAGTCCGTCGTGCAATTAGCAGATAAGTGCAGTGAAATCGCTGAAATAATGTAACCCAGAGCAATACAACGGACCTTCATAAAAGTTTAAGAGCTTGCACAGAGCATACTGGGAGCACGGAATGTGGTTTTTGTCTTGACGTGGGTCCAAAAACCCAAGGTAGCGGCGAACAGGTCAGTAAATATACAGTTCAGCAGCAGCGAGGGCCACGCCAAGAAGATCAGCCAGTGGTGCGTCGCGCACTTGGGGCAGTGTGTCTGAGCTAAGTGGCTCTGGGATAGTTTTAAATAGTGGAAGCCCGTCGCTGCGGAATTGTAGGAATACGAAATACGATCTTGAATACCGTAATATACGCAAAAAATGGTTTCTGAGGCGCACAAATCGCGCTGTAAATTGTCACATGCAACAAAATGTCGTGGTACTGTTCGTGTTTTTCATTTTCTTGGGGACAGGTGGGTGGGTCGGGGCCATCGTTTGCACAATCTTGGGGGTCGACTGGTAAAGCGACACACGCCCATAACCTGCAGTTTACCAGGACGGTAGAGGACTGTAAAAGAGAACTCTTGCACATTCAATACCAAGTGACAAAGTTGACCCATGGGGTTTCAACGACTGCACCCAGCAAGGGCGCGGTGTTCAGTCACTAAGAATTGTGAATGGCCTCATATTAGTGGCCTCCAAACCTGGTAGCGCTGGAAACTAGAGCAAGAAATTGATTGATTGATTGTAATATTTCACGCGCCGACGCAGCACAGACGATGGGGTGCGCCGTAGTGAAGGGCTCGGGATTAATTTTGACAACCTGGAGATATTTAACGTGCGCCGAAATCTCGTACACACGGGCGTGTTTGCTTTTTGCCTCCATCAGAAAAGCGGCCGCCGCGGCCGGGAATCGAAACCGTGACCTCGTGCTCAGCATCGCAACGCCTTAGCCGCAGAGCCACCGCGGCGGGTTAGAGCAAGGAATTGCCGCTCTGTAAGGGAATATTGGCGCTCTGCTGTATCAGTGGGCGACATGGCTTACGTAATCACTCGGCCGTTGCAACTCTCGTCAACAAGAACTTCAGTAGGGGCGGTGAATTCAAGTTCAAAGGAGCGATGCCACAGATGTCGTCAGAAAAGACAGTTCGTGTATTGATAACCCAGATCAAAGTTTGCTTGTTTATTTGGTCGTCCTGATTCGTGTGACTTCCACAGGTGTGTTGAAGTAATGTTCTATAATTTGGACCAGTGCATTTGCGAGTTCAAGCGTACTAATGGTAAAAAACATGAGAAAATCATAGTTTCATTACAGTTGAAAACCAAACCCCTAGGATTGAATGGTTGAACCCCTTCGTAAAAAATTGCCTCGTATCTCCTTACTTCGTTGCAAGTGCCAACGAAAGAATAATAGTAATTGCTCCCATCTCTTTCCCGCTCGCCTCTAATGCTATTCCCGGTCCCGTCTCGCTCCTACCAAGACAAACAAACCAAAGGTTGCTCAACTTAATTTAAATTTACCGCGTTCCACTGCTCCACGCCGGGTGCCTCGATTCCAGCGCTGCCGTACGGCAGAAACACGCGTGAATCGGGGCACCTTACTGCACGTGCGTTCCAAGGGGTACGTGGAAAATATCTAGTGGAACCTTTCTTCACTGTTGCTGTTTGATTTCTATAATATCGCTAGGGAAGCCGTGCGCGACAGCTTTGTATTATCTGGACGTACTATTTATTAAATCAACCATCCGCGTATTATGATCAAGCAGCATGGTGAATATCACTTATATATTGATGCCTTGCCTCAGATATGCGTAATATTTTGTTTTGGCTCAACCACGTTGAAAAGTATGATCATTGCCACCGTACGTAGTCGGTTAGAATTGGCTGTGGGTATATAAACCTATTGTTCAGGATCGTCCTTAGCCTTGTCCGGTGTGGCTGAATCAAGGAGAGACGGACAGACAGACAGACAGGACAGACAGACAGACAGACAGACAGCGACAGACAGGACAGACAGAGACAGAGCAGACAGACATGACACGGACGACGGACAGACAGACAGGGACAGACAGACAGACAGAGACGCGCAGACAGACAGACAGACAGACGACGAGACGGACGACGGACAGACAGACAGACGACAGACAGACAGACAGACAGACACAGACAGACAGACAGACAGACAGACAGGCCAAAATTTTGAGACCATGTTGAGAAGTATGAACATTGCCACCGTACGTAGTCGGTTAAAATTGGCTGTGGGTATATAAACCTATTGTTCAGGATCGCCCTTAGCCCGGTCCGTGTGGCTGAATGAGGAACAGACAGACACAGACAGACAGACAGACAGACAGACAGACAGACAGACAGACAGACAGACAGACAGACAGACAGACAGACAGACAGACAGACAGACAGGCCAAAATTTTCGCGTTCAAGTAGGCCAAGAAAGACTACCGTCTTTCAAAGGGTGTATTGAAAGCGCCGTTTGGTATTGAAAAGCAGTCCGGTAGAACTCACTTGACGGTGCTAGACCACGGAAATAATTAATTTTGTTCCCTTCCAGCAAGTCGTGGAAAGGATGAAGGTAAGAAAATGTATTTTTAGTAGAATGTTTTCCGACAAACCAAAAATCAGTGAGCGGACGCTCCTAAATATGAAGATGCTGGGAAATACCCGAATATCAGTACACAGTTTCTTTACTCAACTTTCGAAAAGAAGAGTAATGCTTACACATGATTAAACACGTTCGTCCGTAAAATAGGGCAGTGAATTGAAGATACATTAAAAAGGAATTACAAGGGCAATTCAGAGAAAAAATCTATGGCATGTATCGAGATTTCGGCGCAAACATAAAAAGGATGCTGCCAATTGCTGTATGAATTGCAAACCAATAAGCCTGACATTCGTTGCATAGCAAGTGCTCACCCAGATTTTATTCACCCTCTGGGTGAAATAAAGGTGAGGTCGCGTGCCTCTATGGCACGCGACCTCACCATTCGGCAACCGTAGAGTTACTGCCAAATAAACACGCTTGCAATATGCCGGTGACCACAATTAAACCGACAGTTTTTTTTTTAAATAAAGCGCTCAGATTTACGTGAAGCGTACCTCTACAAGTAAGGTTTTGCGCTAGGAGGACATATCGTTAGGTGGTAATGTTGATTTCGGTGGCTTAATTACTAAAATTGAAGAAAAATAACTTGTTAGTGGCTGCAGTAAGGAGCGATGTTTGTATTAAAAAGTTGGACGCAGTCGTGTTTGCCCGCAGCGTGATTTGGCAGATTTTATCGAGTGCATCCGTACTCCGATATATCAAACTCCGAAGCTTAATTGCCGTTCGCATGGTTACGCATGATGGACACTGATGACCGGCGCAAAGCTCCGGTGCTAGCCGGACGTTTTAGAATGTACACCCTTGTTCCAAGCAGCTAGATCATCGGATAGTTCAACACGCCGGGTATTCCCAGACCTCTGAGAATTAATGTCAACTTTCACTGCGGAGCCACACCAGCCCCACTCCAATTGCGTTCTCTCTCAGTTGCTTTGTGAGCCTCGGGAACACAAAACTGTTGGTGTATCTCTAAAAAGCTACTTCCAAGATACTGCAGCTCTATTACGTATTCAAGCGCCCATTACGCGTGACCGACGTAGATGAGCCCCGTAACTTCACTGCCGCGGCCGCGGAAATATGCACTTAGATTGCACCATGCGCAGCCCCAAACCACCCAGGTTGAGCCGTCCTGCTTCTTCACGGGGTAATTGCAGTTGGAAATAGTAATGCATGTTGCGAGGCTACGCCAAACAAGAGTATGTTGCGAGTGAGCGCGGGATATGCCCAACGTGAGTGAATGTACAAGGTGCACAGGAATGCATAGAGCGAAGAAGCTGCTGCTGAAAACAATGACGTGCAGCCCTGGCCATGGCGGCTATGTCCGGACACACACCTTCTCCCTTTTTTCTCTGTTTCGATAGCGGTTCGGAGTACTCTTAATTGCGATAACCCGAGGTACGACTGAAAGGCTGCCAGTTATCACTATTTCTGTGCCTCCACCCCATTTTCAAACTAAACATCAAACATCGAAAATCAAAATGCTAGCTATGAAGTTCGATCACCCGGTAAACCGTCTCCACCGTTCAGAACTAGTTTTCTTTCGTATTGCAGACAAAAAGGTGAAACATGGGTCGGATCAGAAGCACATATCACGCCCATATTTCTCGAAAGGCGGAACATAGAAAGTTCGGGCATGGAACGCGCGCATCGCCTTGGTCGCATTTAAGCAGGTAAAATTCGTCCGATTATTGTGAAGTTCACCTACTTCAAAGCTAAATCTAATGTTCTCTCCTTCTCGCCTAAGCTGAAAGGCTCACTCATCTTGATTCGAGAGGACTACTCAGCTCCAGATTGGATGGCACGAAAAAAACTTTACTTGTATGGCCAACACTGCAACGCCTCTTTCAAAATTCGTTTCGATAAATTGCTTCTCGATGATAAGATGTTCAGCTACTTTGCCGAAACAGATTCTATAGTCGAAGTGAAATGATAGCAATTGCCACGAACTTTCCGACATGCGCCCTCCTCTCTTCAGCTCTATCGACAATACTCAAGTTCACAAACTGACGCCAATATGGCCATTCTGTTGGCAAATGTTCGCAGCTATCTCCCGAAAAGAGAAGCCATCGAGTCCATCCTGGAGGATAACGACACCGACATTGCCATATTAACTGATTCATGGCTGACTCCTTACCTAGAGGACCAAGAGCTGCTCCAAAGTCATTCGGCGTACACAATATCCTGGCTAGACAGGGTGGGGCTTAGCGGAGGAGGCGTGGCCACCACATCAAAAAGAGCATTCACTCATATCTGCTGCCCCCCACGTGCAATCAGGAAATTATCTGTGCAGTTGTTTCACTCCCTGCCAGCACGAACACAATCATCGCCTGCTATCGTGCTCCAGATAGCGACCACTCGTTTACTTCCGAACTACAGTCGTTGCCTCTTTACTTAACAACTCGCTTCCTACTGGTCAATCTGATAGTAACCGGCAATGTCAACGTTCCCGATATCAACTGGAACAACCTATCTGTGCACGGCCGACTTTCTAAAGATTGTCTTGACGTGATTCTTACATTCAACCTTAGCCAAACAGTCTACGCACAAACTCGAGGGAACAAAATTCTAGATCTCCTTTTTGTTTTGCTCTTCAAGAATAGGCTCCTATATTTGGTGGGCGCACACGTGCCCCTTGTCAAAATTTGTGGTGACGCTAACAATGCCGCGGCTTACCAACTCCCTAGGAAGCTGCTACAGAAGAAAAAACGGCTGTTTCGAGCGGCCAAACAATCGCAACTACCTTGAAATTGGGAAAAACATCTCGAGTGCCAACGCGCATACATTAATCAGTTAAACTAAGCGAAGAAGACGTTTTACCACCATGACCTACAAAACTTTTCTGAAAACAAACCCCGAAATTTTGGAAAATTCTACAACCGAAAAGCAACTGTAACCGTAACATTACGCTCTACTATCGAGATGGCTCGCATATTCCGCTTGATTGTAGGCTTTAAAGCGCCGACGCAACGCCGACGACGAAGCGCGCTGTAGTGGAGGGCACCGGAGTGATATTGACCACCTGGGGATCATTAACGTGCGCCGAAATCTTGTACACACGGGCGTTTTTGCATTTCGCCTACATCAGAAAAGCAGCCGCCGAGATCGGGAATTGAACACGCGACCTTGTGCTCAGCAGCGCAACGCCTTAACCATTGAGCCAGCGCAGCGGGTCACATATTTCACTTGAGCAGCGCGCCCACGTCAAGAACCTGTATTTTTCTTCAGTGTTTACCCGCGAACAAGACCTCGATAGGTCCGTACTTCCCAGTTTAATTTTTCTCAAGTGCCTCCTGTCCCCATTATTCCAGAAGGCATAACGAAGTTATTCGATAGTTTAAAGCTGTCAAGTGCTCCAGGATGCGATAACATAACTAGCAAGATAATCAAAGCCACCAAAATAATCTCTAGCAAGATTTTGCATAGAATCTTTGCCCAATCGATAGCTACCAGTGCACTTCCGGAAAAATGGACACTTGACAGCATAGTTCCGTTTAACAAATCAGGCAATTACTCCGATCCTTGCCACTTCCGCCCTATTTCGCTAACATGCATCGTGTGTAAATTACTAGAACACATAATATATTCCCAAATTGTGCGTCACCTCGACAGTAACAAACGCTTCTTTCCCAAACAACACAGATTCCAGCCCGGGCTTTTCTGTGAAGCCAACCTTTTTGATTCCACTACTGACCTTCACATTAACCTTGACTCTTCAGTTCAAAATGAGGTCATTTACCCGTACTTTTGTAAAGATGTCGATCGCGTTCCCCATTAGCGCTTATTAGCAAAACTTTCCAACATTAACCAGAACTTCTTAGTACTATCATGAATTTGATCTTTTATTACTAACATCTCCCAGTTCACTGTAATCGGATCCCACCATTCAACCTTAACCAAAGTTTTGTCCGGAATTCCTCAAGGCTCGGTAGTAGCTCGCCTACTCTTCTTAACCCTTTGTATCCGAGCGTCCACATAATGGACAAAACATCAGTGAATCGTTTCTGTTTTAGAGGAAGCCTCGCCGCGAAATCGAGGTCAAATCTTCGCGCCACTCAGGCGTTCACAAAAACACCGCCACATGGCAGTAGCTGTCAATAAACCGCAGCAAACGCACACAGGAACATGGCGTCCTCCTCCAGCCGCGCCTAATTGTGGGCACCTCTACTTTTTTGGTACATTACCCATAAATTCCTAAGAATTTATTGATTATTTGGTGTTGGACAGTAAAAGAAAGAGTGTGTCTTGTTTTTATCCGCGTTTCGTTGCAAAACAAGCGGCAGACGTTTTGTAAAGCGAGTTGCCGTGGCGGCGTCCACGTGTGTGAACGCCAGGCCCAGGGCGTTCCGCTAAATGATGATAGAACGCCGCACGGTAGTGGAGTCCGCTTTGCTACATCGCGACTCTGCACAAAAGTTTATCTCTAATGTGGTTACGTACAGCATTTAAACAACCTATTTAGACTTAATATACTTTATTTCAGACGTGGGCTAAGCGATGCAGGCATAAAGCTATACTTTTAGAGTGGCCCAGTGGAAGCGAGTGTTCTGATTTGGACAGCTCCGATGATGAACAAGTTGAAGCAGAGCCATGAAGCAAAGGTCCCATCGACGAGTATATAAAGGATTCATCGGACAATGAAGACTTAGAAATGCAGGAATCGTCCACAGTAAAAAAAAAACAAGGGGAAGAAGATTTGGCACTGGGTGAAAAAAGACGTCCCTATAAACGAAGGCTTTCCCGATAGCAAACTTGTACCGCTGGTTATCCCGGAAGAGCCTAGCACACCCCTCTATATGTTCTCGAAGCTTGTAGACGATGGTTTGGTTGAGCACCTCACATTTGAGACTAATCGGTTTAGGTTTCAGAACAGCAAAACGAAGGTGAAGCCAGTGAGAGTGGAGGTGATCACGAAATTTCTAGGGATAATTCTCTACATGTCCGTTGTGCGCCTACCT
Organism: Haemaphysalis longicornis; assembly: GCA_013339765.2. Lineage (NCBI taxonomy): Eukaryota > Metazoa > Arthropoda > Arachnida > Ixodida > Ixodidae > Haemaphysalis > Haemaphysalis longicornis. The sequence goes on along the minus strand of CM023450.1, from coordinate 212,667,491 downwards.
TTCAGGCGAATGCATTGGTCTCGAATCCTGCGTCAAACACACGTTTCAGAATGTATGTCTTGCAACCGGTTTGATGAAATAATTTCTCTATTTCACCCCGCATACAACCACGACAAGAAAAAGAAAGGAGAAGATGGGTATGACCGATTGTACAGAGTGCGCCCCGTTCTCACACGGCTAAACAGAACCTTCTTGGATGCCTCAGAGGTGGAGCATGTTTGGCGGTGGACGAAATGATGATTCCTTTTAATTGTAGGCGCAGCCTGAAAGTCTACATGCAGAAAAAAACAAAAAATGGGGCTACACAGCATGGACGTTAGCCGGTAAGTCAGGCTACGTGCGCAGGTTCGAGCTGTACGGTGGCAACCTTGTTTTCGAGCCGGCAGACCTTCATCATGAAACTAGCGAAGTGGAAATATAGTGGCGCGTTCGACAGAAGGCCGCGTGGGAAAAGAAGTGTTCTGCGACAACTTTTTCGCGTCTGCTGAACTGCTTGCTGAAATGAAGCAATGTGATCTGGGATGCACTTCAACTCTCAGAAGCGGGACGACTGGTCGATGTCTGCTGCAAAATGAAAAGAAACTCAGAGCAAATGGCCGTGGCTCATTTGATTTCTGCCACGAAAAAAAGTGGAATTGTGATCTGTCAATGGTATGACGACCGACCTGTAACAATTGGATCAAACAAGCACAGTGTGAACCCTGTGGGGTTTGTCGGAGGTATGACCGAAGGAGGAAATCATTGTTGAGGTCCAGAGACCCAGCCTTGTGAAAGTCTACAACCAAAGTATGGGTGGTGTGGACAGGGAAGGCCAGCTGCTTGCGTTCTGCAGGAACTACGTGAAGACGAAAAAGTTGTACAAGAGAATAATTTTCCACCTGCTCGATCTAGCCGTTGTAAACAGTTGGCTACTGTATCGTGCCACAAAGTGATCAGTGATTGAGCTGGCTCATTACACAAGCTGAAAATCGCATAAGGCTTGATGAAAGCCGAGCAAGCAACAGAGGATGTTGAAGAAGGTAATGACGTCAGCTCCACCGCACTCTCCAATCGAGCCTTGGACATTCCTAATGCAGAGCGGTACGATTGTGTGAATCACGTACCCGTGAAAATCGCCCAACCGAACGGACAACGCTGCAAAATGCCACAATGCAAACAAAAACACGCATGCAGTGCAAGAAATGCAAATTCTACCCCTGCATTGAGGTAGATAGTCCCACAAACTGCTTCGAACAGTTTCACCTGGTGTATGTTCCTATAGTCCACATATGTGGACACTTGTTTTCTTCTAGAAATAAACCTACGATTTCCGTCTTTGCACCTCATTTGCTCTTTTGCATACGATAATAATGCATATAAGTCGGAAAAAAGTCATTTGCAAAACTGCATAGCGCTTGGGAAACAAAGGGTTAATTTTCATAAACGACCTGCCTAACAGAATATTACCTTCAATTCGCCTCCTCGCATACGACTGCGTTTCCTACCGCCGAATAGAATGCAACAGCGATGAAGAACTACTTCAACATGACCTTAATTCTACAAAAAGGTGGTGCTCAAAAAATTTAATGAAGCTAAACATTGATAAGTACAAACAATGTGGAAGTGCAAGTGGTAACAGCAAATAACACGAAAACGTTCCAGTATAACCAATGCATACACGTTAAGCTCTTTAACCCTCTCTTCAACAGATTCATCCCATTATCTGGGAGTTCTTATCACAAAAAGCTATCATGGTCCGAACACATCGAAAAACTTCCTGCTGATACATCCAAATCCCTCGGCTTCATCAGAAGATCTCTTGCTTCATGTCCTTCATCTACCGGGCAACTCGCCTACGAAACGTTCGTCAGGAGGAAACCATAATATGCATCATCCATAGGGAACCTTCACCAAGCATACTTAATGAACTCCCTCGAAACTGGACAGAACCGCGCCGCTTGCTTTATCGCTTCCAAATATAGTCCTCACCATAGCATCAGCGACATCAAAGCATCCCTTGGAATCCCCCACTGATACTCCGCCGCAAATTGCTCGTCTTTGTCTCTTCCATTCGCTTTTCTTTAATTCCCCAGACCTGCACACTACACCCCTGATCCCCCCTACCCGTTCGTCGTGACATCTTTTAGGGGCGAAGCTCCTTAGCACATCTCTTTGTCCGGGGCTTGGCGTCCCTGTACACAGTGTTGCGCATGGGCGAGGAGCATTGGATTGGATTGGATTGGATTGTAAGGGATTGGATTGGACTGGAATAAATTGAATTGTATCGGATTGAACTGGATTGGAATTGTATATGCTGTACACACGCGTTGTCACTCATTTACATGCGCCAGTGGGCAATGTCTCGGGTGATTTACGGTAAGAACTATCCCCAGTGCTTCGCCCACTCGTCATGATTCACTTCGTAAAGAAGCCCGAATTTTTAAACTCCCACAGCCTTGAGAGCTTACATGGTACTGCTAACTCCTTTAACAAATCTTTCTTACGCGCTGCAATGGAGGCTCGGAATGCCCTACTCGATCCAATTGTAAATGAGCGCCATTCACAAAATAGCGGCAGCAATTAACCAATTTTTTCCGCACTTAATCAAACTCATTTTTTTTTCTTTGTGCGATCGCTTATAGAACTAACACCATGCACGGACAAGTACCGCCACCCCGCGGCGAACGACGTAAGCAGTGACGGCGCACTAGAACGGTTGACTGCATGCGCGCCTCGCCAGTGAATACAATCAATACCGCCTAAAATTTAAAAATGTGCCTTTTTTGCTTCATAGTGTCATTATTGAGTTTTATAACCATGTTTTATGAACTCCCTTGCGGATTCTGCCCCCCCCCCCCCAATCAGGTAATACCCCGAAGGGGACTTTAAGGGAAAAATAAATGATAATCACGACACGGCAGGCAACTCACAAATGGAGGAGCTTTGCGCCGGTCTCCATTGTCTTACATGCATAATTATGGGAACAGCAATTAGGCTTAGTAGTTCGATGCCTCGGAGTACGAATACGCTAGAAGAATTCTGCTAAATCAAGCTATGTGGAAACAGGATTGCCAACAACTTCGCAATTTCCCGCCTAGCGCAGCCACTATAACTAAAAATATTAAATATTAGCAATTAAGCGACTGACATTATTAATTACCATCTTAGTCTTTGTCGCAGTGCAGAAAACCTCACTGTAGAGGTGGTTTGGACGTAATTCTAATCGGAGAATTTAAAAAAACCTGTTGACCTTTATATTTTATCACCCTGTGTTGATACATATAAAAACGTATGCACCCGCAGTTTCCTCTGGGTACACTAAAATGCACCCGGTTTCAAAAACGCCAGATGCAAACATTCGATGTTATTCAGCATACATAGATTCTTCTTGGCACAAATACCTGTATTCCTGGCTTATATGTGCGCTTATCAGGATTTGTTTGTAATGTTAAGAAGAGGTTAGAACATTAAAAGTGCAATTTTTCATTCACAATGTTCGAACTGCTCTGCTGTTCTATATTGTACCCCTTACAGTACAGTAAAGCCCGCTTATATCGAACACGGATATATCGAATTATTGCCTATATCGAACGGTTGTATATTATTGGTAAAAAGTACATGCATTTAAAACTTTTTATATGAAACGTGATTTTGCTCACAATGAATCTGTCGAACTCTCCCGCGCGGCATTTTTCGCTAGGCATGCAGCAAGCTTTACCGCAATGCATCCGCGCGCAGTTGTGGCGCGGGTGTAGCTTACGACTCCCGCGCGAGCTCGGGCACGTCCGAACCGGCCGCGGCAGAGTGCACAAGCTCCACGCATGCATGCCGTTGGAGCCCAAAGCGCCACGTTGGGCGCTGCGGGCTGCGGTGTCACCGAAATTGAAGTCCGCGCCACTCGCTGTGAGCACTTGCTCAGTTCGCTGGGTTCGCCGTTATTCGCTTGTATACATGCTTGTTTCAGCTCTGTCGAAGACGCGGAGGACTCCGTACCACTTTCGAGTGCGAGCGAAGCCGTCGCTGCCATGGCCCTCCTACGGCGAAACTGCAGTGCCATTTAGGGCAGCGGTCTTGTGCTTTTCGATTGCTTAGATACCGTGGAACAAGCAGTCACCAGCAACGCGTTGCGCTCCAAGAAGCAGACTACACTCACGCAGTTCTTCCGCCCCAAAAATTTATTGTTTTCTTTCCGAGAAAGTGTCGTATCAATAGTGAAGTACAGGGTGGTAAGAGCTCAGCGTTGTCTCGTGACTCCCTCGGCAAGATTGCTCCCATATAGGTTTTTTTGCTTCACTTTCTATATCGAATTTTTGCCATATCGAACTATTTTGCAATCCTCGCGTTGTTCGATATAAGGGGGCTTTACTGTAGAGCATGAAAAAAATAAAGCAGTGATCGCTTACTGCAGCGTCTTTTGCAAATTTTTGTTTTTCTAAATGGGTACGTTCGCGTGACTACATCTCTCTGCTTCACTTTCCATGTCACTCGGTTTTCCAACAAATAACGCACCCCGGCTTTGAACAATACTCAAAATGGTAGGTTCAGGTACTTAAGAAATGAAGTATAACAATTCTTCCTATTGCGCCTCAGAAAGTGAAACTGATGGGGATGCTGCTGACAACGGACCTGGGCCGACCGACGAGAAGAATTCTGAAATTATAGGTACTTTTCAAGCCAAACCCACAACTACCACTGGTGAGTGTAATAATTGACGGGCTACTCTGCCGCTACTATGTGTCACAGCGGGAACGTGGTATCATTTAAAAAAGGCCATGTGAAGCCCTGTCAGCTTTCAGTGCTCATTAACAATGAAACTAGAGAGCTGCACTGCAGTAGTAGTTTAAGGCATCATACAGCGCTAAGATAGAGGTAGTCATTGCAAAACAATTCTGGAATAGAAGGAAAAATGAGGAAAAAACTGGTTTTAGCATGGAGTGATTTGATCGAATCTTTCGGTGATTTTACCGATGCATACCTGCTAGATCAGGTGTGCCTTTTTTGTAATGCTACTCTTGAAATAACCAATGAATTTGAAGGCTAGTCCGTGTTAGTACATTCATGCGACGGAAATGGTTGTGGGAGTTGCAGGCTCAAAAGAAAGCCTAGGGACTGTAATAATGTGTCGATGCGAGCTAGTTAGTACTTCATCATGGGAACAGGTTAAGCCAAGCGCCAAGCTCAACAGGAGGAAAGAAAACAGGCAGGAAAGGGGCGCACTAACAACTGAGCTTTATTCGTTCCGAAAGCGATTATAAAGGCATGACAAACACCATGTGATACTAGTTGCACCACGTGTGAAAACGATTACAGCGGCCGCGCTCGCCTAACTAATCATCCAGATAATCCACCTCGCTCGAAAGAAGGCTAACTGAATGCTTGCTGACACATCGGTCCCCCATCTTTTTTATGACGTAGGCCTCGAACACTTCCCGTTCTTATTTTTTGGGATATGACTGCAGCACTCGGGTCCTAACGAACGCTGGTTCGCAGCCCCTTGAGCCATATTACTTCCTGTTCCCGTCTTCAGCGTGGCCGCATGTTCACGCAACCGGTCGTTGAGGCAGCGCCCCGTCTGTCCTACGTATACACCGCCGCACTTCAAGGGGATCTGATACACGACGTTTTTTGAACACCACACAAACCCAGTAACATGCTTCTTGCTGCCGACTGCAGGCATAGGTCCGCATCGGTTAACTATGCGGCACATAGTTCCGAGTTTGTTGGGAGCTCTGAAGACCACGCGCACACCGGCACGCTCCGCATTTTTCTTTACGCGATGCGATATCCCATGTATGTATTGGATGATGGCAATCTTCTGCCTTTGCTTCTGTCCGATGTTCGACTGGCTGACTCCTTTGTGCTACTCATTTGAAAGCTTTCCCGCCAAGCCGCAAAGAATCGACGCAGGGAAGCCCGCCTGGAACAGTCTCCCGACCTGTGAGACAAAACTCGCCTGTATCTGGTGCTGGCAGGACCTTTCAAGGGCGTTCCTCAAGGCAGCGACCGCTATGCCCCGGTTGGCCAACTTGGAGTGACCAGAGGTGAATGGAAGCAAGGCTTTCTTGGAGCGAGTGGAGTACACCCAGCAAGCGTGGTCCTTCAAGAATGTCAGCTCCAGGTCGAGGAACCTCAGGCGACGCGCAAGTGGCAGCTCCATGGTCAGTGTGAAGCAGTCAAGCACCCCTTCGAAAACTGCCAGAACCCGTCTAGCAGAGTCTTCGTCCGATGTGCCGGCTGACGACTTAAAAAGCGCAAGGTAGTCGTCCACGAACCGGAAAACGCGCACAACACCAAGGCCGCCAAGTTCGTGTTCCAAGCGCCGGTCAAAACGAGCCATCAACATGTCACTGAGCGCCGGGGCTAGGCAAGAGCCAATGGAGACTCCTTGCTTCTGCTGGTAGTAGGCTCCTTCGAACTCCACAATTGAAGACTGGAGATAAGACCCCAGGAGTTCAAGGAAGCCGTCGACGCACACACCGCAGTCGTTCTGAAAGCGGACAGACCCATACTTGTCGATCCCCTCGCTAACCACTTCCAAAAGTAATTCCTGGAGCAGGGAGTGGTACAGATCCTTGACGTCGAGCGAAACGCCACTCACATTTGTGGAAATCATGCCACCAAGGAATTCCGATACTTCAGCCGGGCTCGTGTACTACTACCTTGTGCTTTTCAAGTTGTCAGCCGGCACATCGGACGAAGACTCTGCTGGACGGGTTCTGGCAGTTTTCGAAGGGGCGCTTGACGGCCTCACAGTGACCATGGAGCTGCCAATTAAGAGTCACCTGAGGTTCCTCGACCTGGAGCTGACGTTCTTGAAGGACCACGTTTGCTGGGTATTCTCCACCCGCTCCAAGAAAGCCTTTCTTCCATTCACCTCTGGTCACTCCAAGTTTGTCAACCTGGGCATAGCGGTCGCTGCCTTGAGGAACGCCCTTGAAAGGTCCTGCCAGCACCAGATACAGGAGAGTTTTGTCTCGCAGGTCGGGAGACTGTTCCAGGCGGGCTTCCCTGCATCGATGCTTTGCGGCTTGAAGGGAAAGCTTTTAAATGAGCAGCACGAAGGAGCCAGCGAGTCGGACATCGTACAGAAGCAAAGGCAGAAGGTTGCCGTCATCCCATACATACATGGGATATGGCATCGCGTAAAGAAAAATGCGGAGCGTGCCGGTGTGCGCGTGGGCTTCAGCGCTCCCAACAAACTCGGAAATATGTGCCGCATAGTTAATCGATGCGGACCTAGGCCGCCTGTCTGCAGCAAGAAGCATGCCACTGCGTTTGTGGAGTGTTCAAAAAGCGTAATGTATCAGATCCCCTTGAAGTGCGGTCGTGTATACGTAGGACAGATGGGGCGCTGCCTCAACGACCGGTTGCGTGAACATGCGGCGACGCTGAAGACGGGAACAGGAAGCAATCTGGCTCTTCACTGTAAGACTGACTGCAAGCCAAGGGGCGGCGAACCAGCGTTCGAGAGGACCCTAGTGCTGCATTCATATCGCAAAACAGAAGAACAGGAAGTGTTGGAGGCCTACGCCATAAAAAAGATGGGGGACCGATGTGTCAGCAAGCATTCAGTTGACATTCTTTTGAGCGAGGTGGATTATCTGGATGATTAGTTAGGCAAGTGCGGCAGCTGTAATCGTTTTCACACGTGGTGCAACTAGTATCACATGGTGTTTTTCGTGCCTTTATAATCGCTTTCGGAACGAATAAAGCTCAGTTGTTAGTGCGCCCCTTTCCTATCTGTTTTCCTTCTTCCAGTTGTGCCCGGCGCTTAACCTGTTCCCATGACTTGGGACTGTGTTTTGCAATTCAACTAGCCCTGAAATATACATAACCACATCCTTAGCCTTCGCAATAAAACTTGGTTCTTACTACAGGAACCATTGCGACAACCATAAAGGTACATATTCCAACTCCACACATAGCGAGCGTATGCTCAATCCCAATTCTTCCACTCTGCACTCTGTTAGCTCATACGAAGAGGGGATTCAGCCCTCTCGGCGCATCAACAATACATTCACAGCACTCTGGAGCTTGGTCAGTGCGGCCACCCTGGCTCGCACTATTAGCATCCCCCCTGCCCTTCTATTTCCCGTGCCGCTTCGGGACATCATCTCTTAATAAAATTTGCTTCCTTCCTTCCTTCCACCCTGCACGCTGATCGCATTACCCTCCCAGCCACAACCGATTACGATCATCGCCATTCTTCACTTCAATTATAATATTCATCTACATCTAGCCTCTCAAGGGGGGAAGGACAGGTTTCATCTCAGGCACGCCTTGCAGCGGCATCTTAGGAGCTTCGCTCAGGAGGGCGCGTTCCTCAGTTCTCTTTCGGCATGTGCACGGTCCCAACTGACACTTACGCCTGTATGCTACCCTGGCTGTTCCGTCATGGGAAATGCGCAGCCAGCAGCGGGATCCGCAGATCCTTGCTGACCTTCGCGGTGACAATGTAGAGGACTGACCTGACACCTGCAATCGCATCAGCTTGTTTCACAGGTCATGCTACCAACTCAAGCTGAATTACGATGTATTCTACTTTACGAAGCTGGCCAGAACACGGCTTTTGAATCACTGAGGAGGGCAAAATATCTGATCCCAAAATGCCGCGCGATTGCGGCATATTTATGACGCCCCTGCCACGCAATCCGTAGCGGCTAAATGAGAACTTGCCGAGCAAAATAAACATGAAGGGGAATATTACACATGCTACGTTACAGATGTTCTGGCCTTTTGCTGAAGCAGTAAGAGGAAAATGACAGAGTGCGACCGCATTTGGGATATTTTAAACGAGCATTTCCGCTTTGGCTTCAATGAACTCGCCGCTGATAACCTCAGAAGCATAAGTTGTGGCGTGAGCACTTGCCAGCGCACAGATAATCACTCGCTTCGCCTCCGCCATTCTGCGAATTACCTGCATGACAGGCCCCTTTGGACAACAGACATCCATCGGACGTCCGTCGCACATCGGGTGTCGGACACTTGGACTTCCATCGGACATCCTGGGAAGCGGGCAGACGTACTACGGTCTTCCGTTGGATGTTATGGTGCAAAGAAATTGCTCATTCTAGGATCGTCCAAGAAATGTCCGAGACGGACTTTCAGACATCCGACGGATGTTGTAAATCGAAAATTCTTGGACAGAAAATTTCAGGTGACTTCCAGAAGATAAAAGAAATCGGATTTTGGATGCCCTTCGTACAAGCGGCGGTCAGAGTAACCTTTACTTTGCTTAAACGTAAGTGCTTTTTTGTTACGTGCCTTGAAACACTACACCAGCTTTAAGAATAGTTGAAACAAAAGTCCCTTCTGCGGCTAGTTTTGGCCCTGCCCTAACTACGAATGCTTTCCCCACATACCGTGCGAACAGGCAACTCCATGCCCAATGTATATTGTTTGGCAAGAGCGCGATCAGTGATGTTTACATTAGCATATTACAGTGGAAAGTATGCAGGTTATTATTGTAACCACTTATCAGAAACAGTCCGGCATTCACTGCCGGCTGTTATGTCAACGTAAATATGAATAAGGTGCCAGTCACAAGCTTTGTGAACCGGATGCTTTAACGTATTATTATGAACGTTGACACAACATCCCGCAGTGTATGCATGGTCCTTATTGAAAAGTGAGACGATGACAACCTTAAAGCTTGCCCCGGTACTTTGCTACTATAACATCACTGCTTCCACCCTTGCTAGCAAAAATATATATACAGTATGAAGTTGCCTGTCCACACACTACGTAGTGCAGGCATTTAAAATCACGGTTGTGCGAGAACAATCCACAGAAGGGACTTTTCTATCAAGTATTCTTAAAGCTAGGGTAGTGCTTCAGGACATATTATCAAAAAGCACTGATGTTTACAGCAAAAAACAGGTTCTCAAGAGACTAAAAATCTAGAACCTACACTATTAGGTTTTATGAATCTTTACCGAGTATGTTTGCACTAGTTTTATATCAACTGCTAAGAAAGAAGTTGAAGCAACAGACGATAAAAAAAACAATGGTAAAGAGCAAACAGGTTGCATAAAAAAGAAAAGTATTGAACACCAAAGCAGGGTGCTTAAAACAAAAATATTGAATAAAATTGATCTAGCATATAGCAGATTACAAGTTGGGAAGTATGTCACAAGACAGCTGAAACGCGGTGTCAAACCTTAAAAATTTCTTATTTAAGGCTTCTTAACCTTCAATATAAGCACAACCTTTCATGTGCCCATCCCGCTTCATGCCAGGAATATCTTGGCGGAAAACCTTCCCGAATTTTTGCCCAGCATCTACAAACCCAAAAGAAACAATTGAACACTTATTTTTGAAGGCACCCAACCGAAAGAGCCAAATACACGAAAATGCAAACTTCATCGCCTATTTTTCCCTTTATATGGTTACATTATTAACCACAAAAACACTTTTAGCCTGCTTTCAAACTATTTTGGTTGAATCGAACGTGGAGGTGAATATAGCGGCACGTAGAACCTGGCAATGATGTTTGAAGTGATGTTTGATGTTTTAGGGAACCAATGATGATTGAAATCACTTTTACTGCACGATTAGTGATAATTTTTTACGAGACATTGGGGAATCTTTACTGTTGTGCTTTGCTTTTACGTCATCACTTCAAGGCAAACACTATTTTTGACTTTGTTCAAAACCTGTTCAAAATCAAAGGATGGCTGATACTGGTAGGATTTGCAGTGCTTCGCTAGAATTCTTTAATCTCATTACCTAACAATATGCACCGTATTGCCCACTAGCATAAGTAGGGTACGTGCAGGGTATCCGACAGAACAGCTGTGACACATTGGCTAGGCTGAACACTGTAAAACAACTGGGTCAGCCTATCAGTCAGGAATCGTATGAGGACACTACGCTGAGCCCTGGTAATCAAAGAATGCTCCTAAAGCTAACCTGAATGACATTCAATTTTGAGAATTTAAGGCACCAAAGCAACTCTTGGGCTATCAAGGGTGACATAGTGGTGGGCTCTATCTTCATCCTGACATTTAGATATCTTAATGTGCGCTGAAATCTCAGCACATCGGCGTTCTTGCTTTCTGCCTCCACTAAGGAAAAGTACTTCGGCTTTGCGGCACAATTACGTAGTAAGTGCCGCTTTTACTCAGGCAAGATTGATTGATTGTAGGGTTTTACTCTCCGACGCAACGGCGATGAGGCGCGCCGTTGTGGGGGGCTCGTTGTTAATTTTGACTGCCTGGGGATCTTTAACTTCCGCCGAATTCTCGTAGACACGGGCGTTTTTGCAAAAAGCTCGAACCATTAGTTGAGTAAGCCCAAATACTCAAGAGTTGAAACAGGTTTCAGTGCAAAGTGACTAAACAGCGCCATATTAGAAACATGGAGAATGCAAAAAACTTCGTAAAAACACTCTCTAGAGAATTACCTTGATGAATAAACTTGTCACTTTGTACATCAATGCCTGGATAGCAAATCGCACATGCTGTATATATCCTGCACGCTGCATCGGCATGGATAGCAAATCTGGAATCTAAAGCTGCTGCTTTAGATGAATAGTCAGAAATCCAGACGCCGCCTTCCGCGTCTTCCCGAATTGCATTCTTTGCTGCTTCGCCTTTGTGTTACCTTAAATAGGAGGCCAAAATTTAAAAGACCCATTTATTCGATGCCCTCCACGCTATATGTAAGCACACCAAGAACAAAACATGTACCCTGTTAGGAATTCCACTATGTCTTTTTTCTCATAGGTAGCAATAAACCTTGGATGTACTGCACCAATGAGGGGGCCAAGCATATGCATGCAAATGTAACAGTACGTTTTTAAAAAAAATGCCTGTTTGCCGGTGTTTGTAATGGTTTTCAAGCTTCGCAGTGGGTCCGTATAATAAATCTGACGAGGCTCAAAACGCCGCCCTGTGCAGCTGATGATATGCTTAAATTACTGCAACATTTACACTGAGCACGTACTTTAGAGCAACACAGTAATTTCAGCAAGGTGGTGTATTGCAGTACAAACGCAAAAGCACAGACGCAATAAAAGACACACAAGCTCTCTGCATTATTGTTATTTTTATGTAACTAAAATGTATTGTAATACAAAAAAACCCAATCTAAATAGTTTGACAGTGGCTGCCTGAGACATCTACTTCTAACAAAACTTGGGGGGGGGCTAGTTGGTTCATGATTTGTAAATATATTTAGCGCGAAACCCAAAGACGGTAGACGAGAAAAGATTCAGTTTAAGAGCTAACTTTCAACTGAACTTTAGTCACCGCCGGAGCCGGTAAAAATAGAAACAACTGGAGCATGCGCAGCATGCGCCACAGTAGGGTACCACAAGTACGCATGTGTGTCAATCAGCTGAAACGCTACAAAAAAGATTTTCCTACCTAAAAACAACCACGGACGTATCACGGATACAATTGTCGCCGTTTTGATCGATGTGAAATGCTTCCAAGAGTTCGCGTGCTGTGGCATCTCTGCTCCTACCCAGAATCTTAATCTCCCCCAGAAGTGGCACACACTTGCAGGTATCGCAATAGGGGGGGGGGGGGGGAATCCGCATTTCCTTTATTTTTTATCGACAATTTATGTTCCTGGTCTTGGTCTTTGATACATCGGCCGGTGTGACCAACATAGACTTTCCCGCATTTCAGTGAAATTTGGTGTACACGACGCCTGTTGCAAAGTCCAGAAATGGCCTAGCATGCTTCTTGTCGCATCCTTGCTTTTTGCATCCATTGGAAGAATTGCGCGCGCAAAGTTGACTTATCCTGCGGGGCGCCGAGAGCAGGTTCGGAATACCATGCCTGTTGGCCACCTTCTTGAGGTGATGGGCCACTTTGTGGATGTATGGCACCACTTAGGGTTTTTCTGTTTTTCGCGCAGGGTCGGGCTCTCTTCTAGAGGTGCCTCCTTCAACCATCTTGAGGAATGCCTCGAGCGACTGAGTTCAAAACCATGCACGGAATCCGGCTGAAAGCAGCCTTTCAGTTTGATTATCAAAGCTTGCCTGCATAGCGTGGGGGCATGACTTAGAGAGAGCTGATTCTGGGCACGAGTGAGCAATTGCTGTTTTCAGCATCTTAGAGTGCGCAGAGTCAAAAGGGGCGAGTTCTTTCTGTTGCCCATGGAGAATTACGCCAGCAGACATGCTTGGTACCTAATTGGATGTTAATAACAAAAAACTGCAACGAGTTCTGTAAAGGAATCTCGTGCGTAAAAACTAAACCCTTCCCATGGCACCAAAAAGCGGATAAAATAAATTCAACAGATTCTGAGTGCGTCAGAGTGCTATGTTTGTTTTAAACCGCTGAAAAATTGTCCACATATCTAAAAACTTTCAAGACTAACCTGTCGTCTATTTCGTTGTGTAAGGCACGGTCAACTGCGGCTAAACTTATAATACAGAGTACAGGGGCCAAACAGGAACCCAATATTTGAAATCTTGGTAGCAAAAGAATGAGAGAATTCCAGACAATGCAGGTGCCTCGACAGGTATTGGCTGACGACGCGTAGCCATGAACCCTTTTCACTGGCGATCTAGCGGAACGAGAATTTTAGTTTATGCGTTTTGACAGAAAAGCACACATCAAGAGCATGGTACTTACAATCATTAATGTCCTTGGCGAACTTCAAGCGCATGCCACTTACAATCATTGAGTGGGCATAGAAGTTCAGCAAAGATGCACATGCATCTGACACTGTTTTGTTATATCGTGCAGATTTTGACCGTCATTGCCACATGGAGCAGCCCTTTACCCGAAGCCGCTTCTGTGCAACCGGCAACCTTCCTCGGCATGCGCCTCAACAAGCCTCCAGTTTGCCAGCCTGCTGGATTGGCCTTTCAAAAATGCCTGTCGGTGCTCGTCCCCCCACAGCTATCCAAATCGACGGTTGCATCGCCGACGGCTATATAAACAACGGGTTCGTCGGACGTCCCTTCAGTGGACATGGAAGTTCAGCAAAGATGCACACGCATCTGACACCGTTTTGTATATCGTGCAGATTTTGACCGTCATTGCCACATGGAGCAGCCCATTAACCGGAGCCGCGTCTGCGCAGCCTGCAACGTTCCTCGGCATGCGCCTCAACAAGCCCTTGCAATCACTTGATCTTCCAGTTTGCAAGCCTGCCGGATTGATAAAAAAACAAGCCATGTTTGTTTGCTGATTCTTCGTGCCCAGAAGTTTTACTTATGTTCATGTGTGAGTGTGTTGATGTTGTTAAGCTTTTAGTTATGTCCGGTGATGTTGATGAAAATCCGGGCCCCCCAAAAGAAGATCCGGGGAAGCAGTACGAGTTTATTTCGTTGATTAAGGGCATACATGCTATGATATACAGTAAACATAAAAAAATAATGGAATCTATTATGAAGTAAAGGGCGCAAGTATCCCTTGAACAAAAAGTCCCTTAATTGAACAACAGATTGTGTGCCGTTGAGGAATGTGTCCGGGTCTCAGACAGGAAGCCGAGTCATCAACAGGTACCTGGGGTACTTGGGGTTAATTATTGTTTGTACGAGTTCGTGGATCGTTCGTGCAGGAAAAAATTGGCTGTTTTATGGCATAGAAGACTACACCTCAAAAACGTGGCGAAATGCGAAGAAAAAGTTTGCGTGGTCCTTAACGACTCTCTGAATCTGAACTTGGGAAGTAGCGATGACGGTATATCCCGTGCACACAGGCTAGGCAGATTCGTAGCCGGCAAATCTCGACCCGTTATTTTAAAATGTGCGTCCTTCAAGCTCCGAGAAACCATACTGCAGTCTAGAAGCGGGCATAGTGAGTGTGATGTTTCAATCAGTGATAATTTTTTCCAAGCAAAAAGGAGTGTGTGCAGAAAGCTTTTCGACTTGGGCAAAGCCAGCGGCGATAAGTATACCGTTAAGTACAACAAGCTTCATAACAACAACAAAAAATGCTTTGTGTACTCGCTGCAGTAACAGACAGTGTTTATGAACTATACACACATTCGCAAAACCCTTTAGGAGATTCGTCCTCCACTACCCTAGCCGAAGAAGCTACATCTTTGTCCTAACAAAATGCACCCTTCTGACCCTCGCCGTAGCTATTCTTTTTTATATTCTAACGTACGATTTGTTGCTAACAAACGACACGCATTATCTTCACTGCTTGATGACTGCCCCACTGATGTAGTCTTAACGGAACTTGGCTTTTCCCTAATATTGCAAGTGGAGAGCTGTTTTACTGGGAAAATAATTATATAGTTTACAAATGCGATAGCGAAGAATCGCCAGGAGGCGGTGTCCTAATAGCGTTAGTTAATTGTATAGTTTCCAGTCTAGTAGTAGTAGAATGACCTTTAGAAATTGTTCGTGCTGCCGTTCACGGAAATTATCAAAATATAATAATTTGGGAGTGTTACCATGCTCAAAGTGCGCAACTCATGTTTTTTGAGCAATTGCATGATGTTTTAAATGACATTGTTTTAAAGGCACCCGCATACACCTGTATTTCTCCTGGGTGACTTCAAGTACCCCAAAATAAACGGGTCACTACCTTGTTCAGCGCCATGCACAAGTTCAGCCTACAGTTTATCTTTCGTTGAATCGCGCGAAGACTTTAACTTTACCAAACTCATTACAGAGCCGACCAGAACGGGCCCTACTTCCTCCAATGTTCCCGATGTACTTCTTACAACTTCACCCGACCTCGTGCATTCAATTTCGTATATCCCCGGGCTATGTGACCATTGTTTTGTGCGCTTGAATCTAACAAGCTCTTTAGGGCGCCGGGCAAACAATCATAAAACAAGAGAATATTCGCTAGGTGATTAGGACTCGATTAACAGATGATTTGACTCATATTTTGAGACCTTTCTCGTCGCTTTTTTGATCGCAGTGTCGAAAAAAATTGGAGTTTGTTCAGAAAAAAGGTTGATTATTTAATCCCGACATACATCCCCAGATACGTTATCAAGGGTCGCCAACGCGTCCCTTGGTTCTCAACTGATTTAAAATGATTGCGGAATAAAAAGAACGGCTGTTTCGTCAAGCAAGGCAGACTAACTCGCCCGCACGTTGACCCGTGTATCAAGCCGCCCTTTCTGATTATCAAACATCTATCAAAGAAGCCAAGCGAGTTTTTCTTATAACACCCTTCCCTCACTTCTTGCAACTAACCTTTCAAAAGTTTGGCAAACTGTTAAACCTAGTTTAAAGAAAAACATTGCGCTTAAAAATTCAGACGGCCAGCCGGTTCGCTATGAAGGCTGTTGCATTGTTTAATTGATTTTTTCGCTACTTCCCTTTCTAATTGTTCCATTTCTCTATTGCCACGAATGCCTAGTCGGGATTTTTTACCGACGTGTCCAGTGACCATTGCCGCCGCCGGAGTGCAAAATTCAATTCAGCATCTTAAGTTGTCCTCTCGTTGTGGCATGGATCGAATTAACCCAAAGTTCTGAAATAAATACTGAAGTGTATTCACCAATTTATTTTCCCTTAATTTTTCGGTATCTATTCAGTGTTGTACTTTGCCGCTTGACTGGAAAGGGGGTAAGGTGTCCCGTTAGCACAAGTAAGGTAACGCACAGTCTCCTCTAAATTACAGGCTAATTTTCCTAACCAGTGTCCCTGGTAAACTATTAGAACATGTAATTTACTCAAATCTTGTCTCATGTCTGGAATTTAACTTTTTGTTCACTCCCTGCCAGCACTGATTCCGAAAACGTTACTCATGTGAAAAGAAGCTTCTATATTTTACCAATGACATACCATCAGCTGTACATCGCGGCTCACTTTTATTTGACTTTCAAAAAGCTTTCTACACAGTACCTCACCAATCACTTCTGTAAATTCGAACGTTAAACATCGATTTAAACAAACCTAGATGAATTGAATGCTTCTTGAATAATCGCACTCAGTTTGTAACATCTAATGACATCGACGCACCTCTTTCTAAAGTAACATCTGGTGTGCCACAAGGTTCAATTCTATGCCCTTTACTTTTCCAGATATATATTATAATGACCTCGCCGGCAGTATCAACTCCTCTATAGGGCTATTTGCCGATCATTGCGTCCTTTACCGCGAAATAACGAACGAATAAGATAACACACCCCTACAGGCTGACCTCGAGACTGTCTCAACCTGGTGGAATAAATGGCTCATGATTCAACTCCAACAAATCTAAATGCCTGACAATAACCATTGCGAGCTATTTGTTGATTGATTGTAGGGTGTCGCGCCCCAACGCAATGCAGGCGATTTGGTGCGCCGTAGTACAGGGCTCCGGAATAATTCTGACCATTTGGGGATCTTTACCGTACGCCGAAATCTTCTACAAACGGCGTTTCATGCTCTTTGCCTCCATCACAACAGCGCCCGCTGCGGCCGGGAATCGAGCCCGCGACCTCATGATCTGCAGCGCAACGGCTTAGCCACTGAGCCACCGCGGAGGGTGGCGATCTATTTCAACCACTTGTACTAAAACCATTACACAGTGCCCCTCCTGCATGTTTCTTTATAAGGTACCTCGGTGTTTACGTTACCAATAACCTATCTTGGAACACACACGTCGCCTGCATCTGTAATAATGCTAATCGCACGCTGGGCTACTTGCGCCGCAACTGCTCTCATGATCCGCTGTCCCTCAAAATTTTATTAAACCGGTCACTATTTCGCCCGAAATTTGAGTAGGCTTCTGCAAAATGGGATCCCCAGCAGCACACACTAATCACTACGCTAGAATTCCCTTCAGAACCGTTTAGGTCGTTTTATTTGTTTTAGTTACAACCGTACTGCCATCGTATCCCAAATAAAATCTAACCTTGACCTGAGCAAAGTTGCGCGACTTCATCTTTTGCATAGGATATTCTTTCACAACTCATCAAAGAGGTGCGACCCTACTTCAGAACCATCATACCACTCATCGCGCATTGATAATAAGCATAAGGTTGCCATTCCTTTTGGCCATACAAAATTATTTTCAGCTGTCTTTTTACACAGAACCTGTGCGGAATGAAGCCACCTACCTTCTTGCATCATAACCATTCAAAACCCTTCATTGTTTGAAAATGGCATTACTCAACATTTTTTGTACCAATTCTGCACTGTTATGTTTTCTGTTTTCTGTTGTGTTTTGTTTGCTTGTTCGCTTTTGCATGTCTGTTCTTTTTGTAGTTTTTTTCTGTTTTTGTTCTATTTGCGTCTTCCTTTTTTTTCGTTTTTCTTGTCTTTTATTGTCTTTCTTTCCTTTGCGTGCTTTAAAATACTGTTACCCAACCCCTCTGTAACGCCCTATTGGCCTTGAGGGTATTGCAATAAATAAGTAAATAAATAAATAATGTTCTTGGCCAACTTAGTCAATTCAAGGTCCTTGCACATTGCAGCGGCTTTGCTCTTTCCTTTTGTAGCGCTTGCCTTCACCGGAACGAAATTCATGTCTATCGCTTGGCCCCCCTCCTCGAGGAGCATTTTTTTTCCCGCATGGCCACAAAATCACCTTCTTTGTCGGCTTGTAGCAGTCGCTGGTTCTTGCGTTTGAAGAGTGATATCACTCTGGCCGTAGAATTCCTAGGGTTGGAAGTGCCCGCACGGTTCACTGTTTTTGAAAGGACGTCCACACCCTCCAGCAGGCACCTATCTCTATCTTCCTGTGACACCTTGCTTGCGACGCGGCGATCTACTGCAAAAAGCTTGTGCACTGGCGTACACGGTTGTTCGCTGAATTTCGACCCTTTCTGCAAGACGCTAAGCACGTTGTGGGGTACAGCCGCGTCTCCCAGCACCGACAAGCTGCTCTGCTCCTTGTTCTTGCTCTTCTTGGTAGAGCCTAATGCTTCGTTAAGGCAATGAATTCACCAGACTTCAGTCATTTTGGTGGCGTAGTGTAGGCCGACCGTAACGTAATTGCCTAGAGCCAGGAGGCTTCAAATACATAACCCAAAACCTGTTACCGGTCTTGGAATGGACAAACTTGCCGCCGTAGTTCCAAATTCAATGATTGCAGATCCGTTTGAGGAGGCCGGTTCAAGTAAGGGAAAAATTCGGGAAATGTGGGAATGTCTATGTTGGCAAGACCGCCCGGTGTATCAGTGACCGAGCACGGGAATGTAAATTATGTATACAAAATAAATGAAATGCGCTTTTGCCCCCGCATTGCGATGTCTGCAAGTGTGAGCCACTTCTGGGGGCGATTCGGGGTAGGAGCAGAGATTCGACAGCACGGCAACTGTTGGAAGCATTTTATATCAAGCAAAAAGGCGATAATTGTGTCCGTGATATGGCGCTGGTCCTTTTTAACTCCGAGAAATCTTTTTTCGAGCATTTCGGTTGATTGACACATATGTATACTTGCGAAACCCTACTGCGGCGTATTCTGTGCTTGGCATGCTCCAGTTCTTTTTATATTTACGGTCTCCTGCGGTGATTAAAGTTTAGTTGAAAGTTAGCGCTTGTCCTGTCTCCTTTCTTGTGTACCGTATTTGGTTTTTGCGGTAAACATATTTAAGAAACATCCACTGCTCTTCTTACTCATGTGGTAGGCTTCTAAAACATCGCGGATCGTGTACTGACTTTGCTCTAACAAGAATAATTGTTCGCTCAGCGTTACGTTAAACTCCAACCGGTTTGATGGATGCGTGAGACGCCACAAGGCAGAGTTATTTTTTTGGTAAGCCATGTTTGCAACGCATGAAACAAAATGTTCTTCAATGGTAATGCACAATCGACCTTGCTAATCTAAAGGCGTCTCTCGTGATGTTTCTGCAAAGCTGGACAATTCATTTCAAAACTCGAATCCGTAAAACAAACACAAGAATGCCGTTTTATTTTTACTCAGTTTTAAATATTCCAGCATCCCTTCCTGGCTCTATCTAAAGCCAGCAAACATAGCTCCCACCAAACCCTAATCACATACCTCCTCGATTGTGATTTCGGCCACTCGAAATGCAATAAAAATGGTTAGGCCTTCTTCCGGTTTCACCCTGCTTTAATGGGTTCATGCTTTGAAACATAGTGGCAAAATGTTCAGTAATTAGTAGATTGAGAATGTCCAATTTTCCGCATCATGTGCTCCACCAAAAAATACAAAAACTAAAAGGGTCAAGAACGTCGCATGGGCTTAGGGGGGCATTGCGCC
This sequence comes from Haemaphysalis longicornis, assembly GCA_013339765.2. Taxonomy (NCBI): domain Eukaryota; kingdom Metazoa; phylum Arthropoda; class Arachnida; order Ixodida; family Ixodidae; genus Haemaphysalis; species Haemaphysalis longicornis. The sequence continues at coordinate 212,647,428 of CM023450.1, read as the reverse complement.
TTGATGTAAACGGGAAATTTGCCGCGCCTGTTAAAATCAGCCCATCAGCACCATACCGAACCGTCACACGATGACGTCTCGAGATGTGCAATGGGTATGTGGTATCTGATTGCTGATTGTGGGGTTTAACGCGCCGACGCAATGCAGGCGATGAGGCGCGCCGTAGTGGAGGGCTCCGGATTAATTTTGACCACCTGGGGATCTTTATCGTGCGCCGAAATCTCGTACACACGGGCGTTTTTGCTTTTCGCATCCATCAGAAAAGCGGCCGCCGAGGCCGGGAATCGAACCCGCGACCTCGTGCTCAGCAGCGCAACGCCGTAGCCACTGAGCCACCGCGGCGGGTGGGTATGTGGTATCACTCATCATATACATTTAGTTTCATGCGTTGCAATCACGGTTTAGTGATAAGCCTTGCTACGTGACACCCCGTCCGTAAGGCAAGCAGGCCGGTGTGTCAACAGGAGGCTGAGAGAAGAAGCTACACTCAAGCAAAAGCGGGCATGCACACGTAGCAGAACACTGCAAAAGGTTCAAAAGCTATCCTGTTCTCTTAAATAGAGTGTATGCAATACAGAACGCAAATACAGAACGCAAATCGTAAGAATAATGCTAATGAGCATTTGGTATAAGCTCAAAAGACCAGTTCACTTTGGAAAAAATGTGCACTCCACAAAATAAGTCTTTGCGGGCACTGTCACTGCTCTACGTAAACGCTAATCTTTAGCAAATAATTTTAAAATATTTTTGTCTCTGTATCCAAGGAGAATAAAAATGGAGCTAAACATTTGGCACAGCAAAACCACAACATACCTGTATTCATATGGAATGCGGCAGGAATGCAAGCCGAGATGCTGCATTGGCCCTTGTTCGGACACCACGACACAGCAGTGCCTTTTTAAAGTAGAAACTTTCCATTATTCAGCTGAACGACATGCAAACCTGCTTTATAGTTGCACTGTGAAACTGAAAAAAAAAGTCTAAATATGCGCAGAATGTGTTTCCTGAAACTATACAACAGGTGACTAAAAGAACTAAGGCAAATTATTTAGCACGGCAAGTGGCAGCAGAGGAGTGCTGGTAACAAGACAAGGTACGACGAAAAAAAGTACGACTCAGACAGCGAAGTACAGACTATGAATTATTACGGAAGAAGGCCTTAACGCCACTGACATTCGCAACTGGAGCGGCAAAAGCGACGCGATTTCTGTCTGTCTAGTCATTCGGCATCGCTCTTTCGCATTGTTCACGTCCCCTTGTTGGTTGGCATTTACCAATTTTGGTCCCAGCGACGACAGAAATCAGCGCCGCGTTTGTTGGTGCTGTCGCAATGGGGAACGCGCCCTTATGCGTAATACATGTAAAAAGTCGCTGCTGGCACCTGGTGAAGCGAGGTAACTTCGCGCTTCGAAAGCCAGATTATTAAGGCTAAATGTCACATATTTCAATATTTTTAAACCCCAGTTAGCCTATTTCCACGCTTGGCAGAGCCAGTGGGGTCCATTTCGGTACAAGGCATTGAAACACTATTGTTATGTGTACTGGAGAACAAAATCCAAGGCTGAACTTAAAAAAAGTAAAACTTCATACATCAGTCGCCCTCAGGAAAGCTGTTCTATGCCCGCTGAATGTCCTACAATAAAAAGATATGCTTTTTACTACGCTCTTAAAGGCGTCTATCATCAAATGTTTATGTATACAAGCGCATAAAGCAAGCACGCCAACTATATTAGTACACTTACCTCGGCAAAATTTATTTACTTCGCCACGCTTACTGGAAAGAGTACCTCGGCCTAAACACTACGGCCGGAACCTCGCACTTGCCGTAAAATCACCCCTTACCTAAAACTCACCGTACGGCTTCTTCCACGTATCGACACTCTCTCCTTACATTTCACTTCAACACGAATTCACAACGCACGTTGGTAACTATCTCGCAGCGTAAAACGTGTTACGTTCTTTTACGAAACCTTGATTAAACACAGACGTAAGGAAGGCCTCAATGCGAAGGCGGGCGTCATCAACGAATTTCTCTTTAAACGAGACTACTTGCATGTACCGCTGATAGCCTCAAGGAAGCGGTACAAACCATTTCTCGCGCCCATGTTTGCGAAAAAAAAATGATTCCCTGTGTGCATTTATTCACGTTGTAAATCAAAATGCGCCCAGCGAGTAATGCCTATTTTCGGCACAACGCACAGCGTTTGCCCGGCTTACCTCAATGGAAAATTCAAGACCATTTGTCCCCCCTCCCCACAACCCAGCACTCCAAAAAAATTGTCTTACCTTTTGTTGAGAACGCAAAGCAGCAGCGCTCCTTCGTTTAAGAGAGGTCGGAGTTCGTTGGCGCTTTACGGCTCGTAGACAAAAGCTGGAAGCGAATTGCTATGGCGCCATGGCATGAGATGGCGTGACCAGTCTTGGCTTCGCAATGAAAAAAAAAAACGAAAAAACTTTTGTTCCAAGAAACACTTTACACTAATTAGCAGCAAATCAAACATTGTATCTCAAACCAAGTGCTTTATAAAACTTGACGATATCTGGTTTCTTTCCTTTTCAATTCCAACATCAAGCTGACTCGGTCAGCGCGCAACGAGTGTTTTGTACGCGTGCCAGAAAGGCGCAACGGTTACGGCAATGACAGTTGCTTTCTGATTTCATGAATTGTTTGACTACCGATGCAGGTAGCAAAAATATAAATAATATAATCAACACGAGCCTAATGCCGATGAGTCAGAAACATGGCCGAGCGATATCGCTTCAACCATACAGAGGTACATCGGCCGTCCAGCGATTTTTTTTTATATGAGCGTATAAAATTCCATGCACAAATGTAGCTCGTACGTGCATCGGATCAAATCGAGCGGACGTTCACATTTTCAAGAAAATTGAATCCAAAGTACATCCGCCGGATGTCGAGGGTGGGGCTCGGACGTTCGGCTGTAAAACGGACGTCCCACGGAAATCTGTGGTCCAATGGCGCTTATGTTGACTGCGCGAAACAATACGGACAATGATACGAGAAGAAATGTATGAATGTATCTCTTAATGTGTCCCTTTATCGATTGTATGTATCCCATATGTATCCTTCATTCGATTGGGCCGCGTATCTGAATGGGGTTTGTTAACTTTGAATAGATTTTAATTTATTTCGGGTAGTAAAGAATCAACATTTGTTCGACATAGTTATTACCTCTGCTCCTGATACAGTAGGACAAGTCAACATACTACAAAGAATCCGTGACCATAAAGTATTACAAACACCACTTTATATACCACTCAATAATACCAGGCTACTTCCAGGAAAATAAGAGATTACAATAGCCGTAACTACAAATCTATGAACTCCAATCTGGAAAAGTTTTTCGTTATAAATTTATGCTTTTTTCTATCAAGGATTCGTTGACGCATACTGGTTTTTTGTCACAGAAAAAATATCTTCCCTGATTGATAAGTATATCCCTTTGATTACTATATCTAATTGCAAGACCAGCCAATGGTGTAACAGATCACTTCATAGTTATAGAAATAAAAAGAAGCGCTTATACCAGAAAGGCAAGCGTAATCCGACTTCTTGGGACGAATAAAAATATTTCTTAAAAACTGCAGCGTCGGTTGCTAAAGAAATATATTTCGAACATGATTTACCCTCACCGCTTCAGTCAGGGCCACAACATTTTGGTAAACAATTTCCCCGGAACTCAACTGGCATTTCCCTGCACGGAGCTAACAACGTGCCTCTTGCAGCACAAGTGCCTGGTAGCTTTTAACGAATTTTTTAATCAATATTTACTAAGGAAAACCACTCCACAGAACCTTTGTTCCTGATCCCGACTACCCTTACATGGAACCTATTAACATCAGTGCTGAAGGTATTTCTCGCCTAATAACTGACCTGAAATTATCTACATCTCGAAGTAATTGTACAGATCCTACGGCACACTGCAGAAATGCAAGTCCTTTTTTATGGCTAATCTTCGTTTCTTAACAACACCTTTTCGTTTCTATCGATGGGCGGTGTTTTCGGTTTTGATGCCGCCGTGACGGCAACAACAGCACTGCCCCTTTGGGTAACCACAAAGGATTAATAGGACGAATAATAACGCGAACGCTTTCTAGCGGAACCGATGGCGTTATGCAAAAAACTTGGCGCAACTTGCACTGGTGGTGCAAGGGTGGAGAAACAGCACAGCTGCCGGCCCAACTACCTAATTCTTGATTCGGCTAAGTTTATGCGTGGTTATGCTTGGATAATCGGCCTTCCTGGTCTGGTCTTCCTTTGATACCCGGTCAAGGATTCCGCATAGTGTCGTCACTAGCACCCTAAATGAGCAATCAACACACGATCATTAAAGTATGTGGAATGCACGCGAGATTGTAAATCTGGATCTTTCCCAACTTGCTGACGTTTCGCCGCCGCTTCACCGGCGAGATATTGGGGATTGGAACTAAGTTGCCGCATATGTTCTCCAGTAGCGGCCTGGCGGGTATTGAGCCGAGCTTCCACTTCGGGAGCTAAGCCCTTTTTCTGTCACCCCACCTGTCCCTTCGTCGTAGAACCAGGTAGCAGCGCTCAAGTTGACACTGCCGCAGATGTTCCCTTCGCACTACACACGAGAAGCGAAGAGTGGAATGTCCCTGGTCGCACCCTCGGCAGTGATCACTGTATTATCAAGACGGCTTTTACGCAAACGACCAAAATGTAATATAATAGCCATCCGATTACACTAGTCGATTTGCTTGAAACAAAAATGCAGATGATGTTCCGCTATCACACATAGTCACGTGGACGCAACAAATCCTAATGACAATAAAAACACCACAAAAGAGTTTCATCAATACATATTATCCGCAACAAATTGATGTCAAGGTTGCCTACCTGTGGGAGGCCTACGAAATCATTCAGAAGCGCTGGCACCGGAAAACACAACGGAAAGCTTAAGTTGCACATGGCCTCACTTGAAAATGATATAGCTGCACACGCCATCGAGCTCGCGTGAAATCTATTACGGCAAGCCACAGTGTCAGCGGCAGCAGCGTGACGTAGGCCAACGAGCGCGCTTACCCTGTGGAGGGCCCTCCTGCACCTGGCATCCGTAGATATGACCCCACAGTGTTCGGAATAAATCCCACTATGCTACGTGGTCTGCTCCTCTCCTTCAACGCCTCCGTAGCAACCGCTCTACATTTGGTGACCGGGACGTGATCTCCTTCCCAACGAAGTAATACAGCCATGTCCAGCAACGACCAAGACCAGGGAGCACCGCAAGCAGCCGGCAACGAGATCGCAGCCGTGACCGTAGTGGGAGCCAACCCGGCAGTCTGGTTCCATTACCCCGAGTCACATCTGGCGCTGTATGGCTTCACTTTCCAAGAACGCAAGTTGCCCTACGTCCTGAGAGCTCTACGCGCGGCTGCTGTGGAAGAGGATGGCGGACATTCTCGCCTCCTTCATACGCAGCCCTCCTGCAACGGCTTGGAACCAGCTCAAAGCAGTGCCTCTACAACGTACAGTGGCATCTGAGTGCACGTGCATACAGCAGCTACTTTTCACTGAAGAGCTCGGCGACCACAGACCGAGCTAACTCCTGCGGCCCATGAGCAGACTCCTCGGCTCACGTGCCGAAGCCATGGACGTCGCATTGCTGTGTGAGCTCTTTCTGCAGCACCTGCCTGCGAAAGGGCAAATGGTCTTCAAAACCGCGTCATTAATGGGTCTCCCTTCGCTCCTTCCCTGGCTGACAAGCTTATGCAAGTAGACAGCACACCTTCACCTGTTGCTGCTTTGACCGCGAGGCCAACATCAACAGCCCCTCACATGACGCTGGCTCCTTCCGAAAAAAGTGCATCTGCGGCGCCTGCCAATGTTGATCACCCGTGCGAACGACTTGAGCAAGTCGACGTCGCGGTGACGAGTCGTAACGGATTTCATTTCATTTCATTCATTTCCACCTTAAAAGCCCGAGGGCACAACATAAGGGGCGGCTCTTCGCCGAGCTAAACAGCTTATGAACAAACAAGAAGGAAGGCAAAAATAATTACAAGAATACAGAGGTAAAACACAATGCGGCGGACGGAGCAGCATTACACATATTTTATAGAGTTTAATCACAAAAATACCGGTAGCGTAGCAATTTGAGCTTAGCTTTTCACAAAAACTTTTTCGATTACTACCTGAGTCTATATAATCCGGCAATGTATTCCACATCGCTATAGCATGAAAGAAAGAAGGAAGAGTTCATTGATGACGTATGGCAGTTGATTCGGGCAATGGGATGGTTGTGATTCAAAGGGGATGACGTACGTGGTGGCGGTATCAAAAGAGCGTGTCTTCTTTCAGGATGGTAACAAAGCGTGAAGTAGGCACAGCGTTAGATAATGCGACGACATGGAAGCTTGTGAATATTGCGGGTTGTTTGCGCGACAGTGGCACTTGATTCGTTCGAGTACTGTGGCGGGATAAAACGAGTTGCACGATTTTTAATTGATTCCAAATCGTTAGAAAGATATCACTGCGAAATATTCCAAATAGATGACTCGTATTCTAGCTTAGGGGGAATGAATGTTAGGTATGCCAGCTTTTTATGTCAAAAATTGCGGACTGAATATTCGGCTCTGGAACCATCAGAAGTTTGCTTGAAGCGTCAGAGCAGATGAATTTAATGGGTGGAACCCAGGTTAGACAGACGTGAGGTGCCACCGAGGTATTTGTACTTGGTAGTGCTATGAACTGGGGTTGATTTATTGATATCGGAATGCTCGGTTATGATGTGTTTCCGTGAAAATGGCATGACTTCCTTTGGCAAGGTTAAGAGGCGTCTGTGATTTATCGCCCCCTTGAAGAATTGGAGTCGAGATCGGTGCTACAGCTTGCCGTTATTGATGAAGCTTTGGATAGGGTTACTATCGACACAGTCGTCGGCCAGAATCCTAATTTTGTTTAATTATTGTAGCTAAATTGTTTATGCAAATTAGAAAACTGCTGAGGAGATAAACATGCGCCCTGGGGTACTCCAGATTGTGACACTGGAGACTGGTGAGTGTTAGTTATTAGCAAGAGGTTAGTTGCATACGGTTAGTTTAGGAAAAGCTCTAACCATGGCAGTAAGTTCGCAGGAATACCGAGGGTAGACAATTTAGGCAAGAGGTGATTATGCGGGAAGCGATCAAATGCCTTTGAAAAATCTAAGAATATGGCGTCCGACTTGTATCTTACCATCCATGCAATAAAACATGTCGTGTGTAAATTCAGCCAGTTGAGTCACACATGATAATAATTTGCGGAAACCATGTTGGTGAGGATAAAATAAGTTAATTAATTAGAGGTACTTCATACAATTTGATGCTATTATGTGCTCGAGCAACTTGTAGGAGACACACGTAAGAGAATTGGGGCGGTAGTTAGATGGCACTGTACGATTACCACATTTATTGAGTAGAACAATTTGCGTTATTTTCTATTCGGCAGGAACGATACTGGGTGTCTCACGATTGTGTGAATATTACAAATGTATTTAACTAGAGGGAGAATGGTACTTATTATAATTTTCCTGTGATTTTATCAACACCGGCTGAAGAAGATATTTTTAGTGACTTGATAAGGTTAGAAATCCCCTCCGCGGTGATTAGTGGAGAGGGGTTGCTAGAAAGCGGTAGTAGACAAAAACACAGGAACACAAATAATTCATTAAGGCATCAGCGCACTGTTCACTAGTTATAGGCATATCGTCGTGGGCTCGTAAGTCCTATTAGGCTATCTTCTTACTCATTGCTAAGAATACGCCAGAATAGGTAGGGTTAGACTGCTACAAATTGTGAGCAAATCGGAGGACAAAAAATATCTTTTGCACACTTAACTGTTGAATATATTGTTTTGAACATAACTGGTATCGTTTCCCAAGCTTCCGCACTGTAACTTCATTGGCTCTTTTGCGCAAAACGCTTTTAAGGAGTGATTTTAGCTATTAAGGAGTGATTTTAGCTGCGTAATAAAACCATGGGTGGTTGGGAATCAAATTTGACAAGGATGTTAGGTACATAATTGCCGCGAACCATGCTATGGGTTTGTTATTTATTGTGTGTTTTACTGCTGGGCCACGCCCGCTGTGTTATCTTCGTTCCAAACGAAGCGTTGTCTTACATTCTTTACTTTTAAGGCCTGCAAGTGCTATCGCTTTCAGATAAGCAGACTGTTTTCGCCCTACCGTCACTAGCCCGGAATATGTTCCTGATCTACAATGTTCTGGATGGGAATCGACGGTTATAGAAACCCTTGCGCCGAAAGATAAAAGCCTAGCAGAGCAGACGCCGCGGCATTCGACTCAGACGGCACTCGCCTGGTGCAAGTCACTTTGTTGACCACTGCTTCGCCGCCTCTATTCTTTTGAGTTGTTAGGGGAGCACAAAGTTCACTCCAATAAACTTGTTTCTCCTTCAAGACAACTGCGTCTTCCGGGCCTTAGGACATCTGGTGGAGGTACTGGTAATAAGCATTTTTGCTTTCTACAACATCTGTCAGCCGCCAAACCAGTCCAACCAGAGAAAGCCACCGACGGCAAGGATTGCTACCCGAGTTCGGTCTTCTGCCAGAAGCGCCCAAGAGAAGGAACGCTGCACCAACACCATGGTTGCAAGAAACAACGTCTCCAATCGTCCTGCAGCAGCCCCGACGAAACCGCCATCGTTCCGAGGAGCCCCCGCTGAAGACCCAGAAGAATGGTTGGAGAAGCTGTAGCGCGTCCGATCTTCTAACAGGTGGGACGAGCGAAAGAAACTATCCGGCATGTCTTCTTTTACTTAGAAGATGCTGCTCGAACTCGGTCGAGAACCATGAGAGCTCTTGGACTGACTGGACTCAATTCAAAAGGGAGTTCCTTAAGACCTTCACTACCGTGTGAGAAAAGAGCGAGCTGTCTTTTGCTTGAAACTCAAACGCAGCACCCCCGACGAAGGGGTTGATCTTCGTTGAGGAGATGAAGCGAACTTTTCACCGTGCGGACCCCGAAATGACCTGAAGAAATGGAAGCTGAGGTTTCTAATGCGAGGATGTGAAGCAAGAGCTTTTTTGCTTGTCTAGTCTGTAAACCCGCCGAAGACGGTGGCGGAATTCGCGTCTGAGGCGGCCGCGATGGAGAAGACGCTAGAAATTCAAACGAGGCAGTACGACCGCCCTGTCAACGCACTGTTCTCGGAGACCATCGGTGCCGCAACTGTAAGCTCCGATACATTGCGCGAGACCATCCGAGCAGTGGTCAAGGAGGAGCTTCAGAAGCTTTTTCCAACCACGCCGCAACCTCAATGGATTCCCTGACTGACGTCATCCGAGAAGAGGTTCAACAGGCGCTGGGAACTTCTACGCCTTCAGAAGCACCCCGTCAGCCCCAAGCGATGACCTACTCAGCAGTTCTTCGTCAACCCCGCCCTGCTCCAACCCGTCGTCAAGAGGCCCCGCCCTACCGCCGTCCAATGCCGCCCGCCCGACGCCCTATAGACCAATACCGGACCGCCAAGGAAGACCGACGTGTGGCGAACGCCCGATAATCGCCCGCTGTGCTACCACTGCGGAGAGGCCGACCACATCTACCGTCGCTGTCCCTACAAGAGGCTCGGTTTGCGAGGGTTCTCCGTCGACGCCCCACGCCCCCGATACGGCCAGCGCCCTGCTGAGATCGAAGAATACCTCTCCAACACCAACCGAGGACCAGCCCGCTTCAACCGTTCACCGCGCCCTACCCGTATCAGTCACCGAACCGCCGCAGCACTGCTGACATCTCACGTGGAAGGTCCCCCAGCCCACGCGGGGGAAACTAAAAGCAGCAACTTCGGGAGGTGAAGTTGCACAACGGCGGAAAAATGAAAACCCTCCAACGACGCAGCGACTCGCTGAAGACCATGATTCACGACATGCCCGACCCCGACGACCCAATCTAACCCTGATGTGATTCCCGACCACGACGACAGCGAAACGGCGCGACGCATACCCGACATGACCGAACCTGCCGCTGAGAATACGACGAAGACGACGACGGATAGTGCCCGACCGTCAACACATACAAGCAGAGATACGACGCCACGACGAACCCGGAACTCTAGGAAGGCGGCCTCCGACGTTCAGCTTGCCATCGACGGCTTTGAAGTAGTCACCCTCATAGACACTGAGGCCGACTACTCAGTGATGAGAGGACCATTTACGTCTAGCTGAAGAAAGTTACAACCAGATGTGGACGGTCCGCACATTCGCACAGCAGGAGGCCACCTCGTGACGCCAAGAGAACGTGCACATCGCGCGTCACCATAGACGGCCCCAACGTACCATGCCGCGTTCGTCATTTTGCCTAAATGCTCCCGCGACGTAATTCTTGGAATTGACTTTTTGACGAACAACGGTCCAATCATTGATATAGAGACCAAGTCCATACCTTTTTCCTCCGATCACTCCATGACGCCGGAACCGAACCCCGAACACCGTGCTGCTTTAAGGATCGCCGATGATCATATACACTGCCCCCCCCGCGCAGGCTTGATGACCACCTTATAACTGTGAAGATGCTGTTTCTGATCGTCGACACTATCGTAGAGAGCTGGACCAAAGGTTGCTCCTCGACCGCGGTGTCTCTGTTACAAGAGGCATTGCGCGCTTTACGCAACGCCAATCCCAAGTTTTGGTCACTAATTTCAGCGAGGAATACCAGCATTTAAACAGGGGCGCTGCAATTGCGTTCCTCGAAGAAACGCAAGAAGCAAGTGACGTGATCGCGGTTGCCGACTTTGAACGCGCACCCGAAGATACCTTCAAGCTTCCGAATCCTTTCGACGTGAATCCGGCGTTACCGCAAGAAGAACGGAAGAAATTATTGGATTTGCTGCATCGCTACAGAGAGTGTTTTTCGTCGAACTCAAAACTACGTCAGACACCTCTAGCGAAGCACCGAATAATAACCGAAGGTGGAGCCCGACCTACCCGACAGTCACCGTATCACGTCTCTTCACACGAGCGGGAAGCCATCCGGACTCAAGTCGACGACATGCTCAGCGACGACATTATACAGCCATCGAAAAGCCCCTGGGATGCGCCTGCCGTACTCGTGAAGAAAAAAGACGGCACAATAAGGTTTGCTTGACTACCGGCGACTGAACAAAAATCACCAAAAAAGGACGTGTACCCCCTCCCCTGAATCGACGACGCCCTCGACCAACTCTGCCACGCGAAAGTACTTCTCATCGAGTGGTCTAGAAGACCGGCTAGTGGCAAATTGAAGTGTCGACGAGAGAGACCGAGAGAAGACTGCATTATAAACCCCGGACGGCCCTATACGAGTTCAAGGTGATGCCGCTTCGGGTTGTGCACGGCGCCAGCAAACGTTTCAACGAGTCATGGACACGGTGCTTGCTGGCCTGAAGTGGCACACCTGCCTCGTATACATCGACGATGTTGTCGTATTCTCGCGACTTCGACGAACACCTGCAAGGTTGCACTCTCTACTCGAGGCCATCCGTACGTCGGAGTTAATTGGTGAAGCCTGAAAAGTGCCGCATCGGGTACGAGGAACGCAAGTTTTTTGGCCATGTCATCAATCCGCCGGGAAGCCCATGCCTTGATCCTGTGAAAAACGGTCCCGCCATAGCGTACTTCCCAAAACCGAAAGATAAGAAAGGCGTGCAGAGATTTCTCGGGCTATGCGCATACTACAGGCGCTTCGTCGCAAACTTCGCCCGCATTGCAGAGCCACTCACGCGCTTGACCAAAGATAGCACCCCTTTCTGCTGGGAAAATGCCCGAGAAACAGCCATCGGCGAGCTCCAACAATGCCTGCAAAGCGCGCCTGTGCTCGCGCATTTCGACGAAAACGCCGGAACGGAAATGCACACGGACGCCAGTCTATAGGCTTGGGTGCCACCCTCGTACAAAAGCAAAGCGGGTGCGAGAAAGTAATCGCCTATGCCAGCCGTTATCTGTCCCAGGAAGAAAAAAACTACTCAGCCTCTGAGAAAGTGTGCCTCGCGATGATATGGGCCATTTCAAAATTTCGCGCATACGTGTATGGAAGACCATTCAGGGTTGTGACATACCACCATGCGCTGGTTTGGCTCGCCAATACCCCTCTGGCCGTCTTGGTAGGTGGAGCTTGCGCCTGCAAGAATTCGACGTTACAGTAGTCTATAAATCCGGGAGGAAACACTCCGACGCCGACTGCCTGTCCCGTGCCCCCGTCGACCGACCACCACAAGACTCCGATGAAGACAGCGCGTTCTTCTGAGTCGTGACTGAAAGCGACCTGGCCGCCCAGCAGCGTGCCTACCCCGATCTACGCGCCATGATCGACTACCTCCAAGGATGCAACGTCGCCGTGCCCAGTGCCTTCAAACGCAACTTACCTGCATTCAGCCTGAAAAACTGCGTGCTCGTGAAGAAGAATTTGAGCCGGGAACGAGACCGAATTATGTTCTTGTCATCCCGGCAGATCTTTGTGACGGCATTCTGGAAGCATGCCACGACGATCCATCTTCCGGACATCTCGGCACAGCTCGCACAATTGGGATAATCAATATCAAGTACTACTGGTCCCGCCTTGCATCCGACGTCACCCACTACGTCAGGAGCTGCCGTGACTACCAGCGACGAAAACCGCCACCGACGAGACACGCCCGGACTTCTGCAAGCCGATCGGCGTGCCATCTAGGGCGCTTCAACAGATTGGAATGGACCTTCTGGCCCGTTCTCTACATCCCGATCCGATAACAAGTGGATTGTTGTAGCGACTGACTACATGACGCGCTAAGCAGAGACCGTCACTCTTCCAAGGGGGACTTCACAAGAAGTCGCAAAGTTCTTCATAAGCCAAGTTGTGCTGGGACATGAAGCCCCGGAAGTCTTAATCACCGACCGCGCAATGGCCTTTACTGTGGAGCTGATCCCGGGGGGATATCACGCTACAGCAACACCGGATCACCGAAGAACGGACGGCGTACCACCCCCAAACGAACGGACTAACGGAACGCGCTGAACAACACTAATCGCGGATATGCTGTCAATGTACGTCGACGTTGAACATAAGACTTGGGACGAAGTGCTACCGTATCTCACCTTTGGGTACCAACACGGCTATCCAGAAAACTACTCCGATGACGCCGTTCGAGCTTGTCTACGGAAGATGGCCGACTACGATGCTCGACGCCATGCTTCCGCACGTAGAAGACGACAACCTCAGCGCCGACTGTCTAAGGATACCTTCAGGGTGCGGAGGTGGCCCGCCAGCTGGCTGGTGTTCGTACACGGACCAGCAAGCGTGGTGGATGCCGGCGCTACAACCTCCGACGCCGCGACGACCGAGTACCACCCTGGAGTCGCGTGTTGGGTTTAGACTCCCATCCGTCGACGTCGCACTAAGTGAGAAGCTTCTGCGAAGGGTTTATTTCTGCCCTACCAGATTCTACGACGTGGTCGGCCAACTTACCTACGAGGTGATCCCCGATGGCGATTCCGGAACATCACGACGACGCACGCGGCTCCCAGTCGTCCACGTGGATCGCTTAAACCTTACTATGCAAGATGACGGACATTTTTGTTGTTCGTTCGGACTGTCTTTTATTTAGCATCGGGTCGGTGCACTCTTAGAGGGGTGTAATGCCGCTGAACCATGTATGGGTTTGTTTATTTATTGTTAGTTTTTACGCCGGGCCACGCCGGCTGTGTTATTTGCGTTTTTCAACGAATCGCGTCTTACATTCTTACTTTTATGCCGGCACGGGCTGTCACATTCAGACTAAGCAGACTGTTTTCGCCCTAACGTCCACTAGCCCAGAATAATCTTCCGGGAATCTACAATGTTCTGAATACGAACTCGGACGGTTCCCGAAACCACTTGCGCCGGAAAGATAAACGCCTGCAGGAGCAGGACGCCGCGGCATTTCGATTCGACGACCACTCGCCTGTGCAAGTCACTTTTGTTGACCACCCTGCTTCGCCGCTCTGTATTCTTTTGAGTTGTTACGGAGCAACAATTTCGACTACATATAAACTTGTTTCTCCTTCAAGACAACTGCGTCGTCCTTGGCTTTTAGTGACTTGATAAGGTTTGAAATACCCTCCGTGGTCATCTGAAGTGCCGGCGTCGTGTTTGTGATAGGAATTAGTGGGAAGGGGTTGATAGAAGCGCTAGTAGGCGAAAGCACGGAACAAAATAATCATTAATGGCATCAGCGCACTGTTCAGTAGTCATAGGCATATCGTCGGGGCCCATACGTTCTATGAGGCTATTTTGTTACTCATTGCGAAGAATAGGCCAGTATAAGTAGGGTTAGACTGGAGAACTGTGAGCAATTGGGGAAAAAGAAACTATCTTTTGCGGAACTTAACTGTTGAATATATTGTTTCAAACATAAGTGGTATCGTTTCCAAGCTTCCGGGCTGTTAACTTCATTGGCTCTTTTGCACAAACGTTTTTTTTCTATTAAGGAGTGATTTTAGCTGCGTAATAAACCATTGGTGGTTGGAATCAAATTTTACAAGGATGTTAGGTATATATTTATTTTTCAGGCTTAACATGACATTCTTGTATATCTCGCAATTAGTAATAACTGAGTAGTTTAAGTACGAATTCCTAAAGTCCCTAACAAAATAATTTAGTTCCCTGTCAAATGCTTCAAAAGTTCCTCTTTTGTAATCGGATATAAACTTTTTTGCGGGTGACCTTTTGATTACTGGTAGTGTGAACTAGAAATATGAATGAAATTATGGTCGCTATTCCTGGAAGATAGTTACACCTTTTACGTCGTCGGGATTTGATGCTAACAGCAGATCAAGTGTATTATCGCTCCTTGTAGGGCACGTAATGATTTGATGGCGGTTGAAGTCCACCGCTAAATTGAAGAACTGTTTGGCTCCACTAGGTGGTGAACCACTAAGTGTAGTCAACAAGGGTCATCAAATGTTCGGAAAAAGAGTCTCCGTAAGAGGAAGACGGCAGCATGCGAAACTTATCTTTAACCGAATTAAGTGATGATCGGAGACTGGCACAGAAAGTTGGAGGGTGATCGGTTGGGCGGTAACCGATACCAAAGACTAAGTTCACTGTTGCTGTAGACAAATACCCATGTTAGTTCGAGGTCATCGTCGTGAAATTTAAGCGAAGATGACAGTGTGTTTTTGATGCCGATGAGTACGCCTCGTCCTCGCCTGCTGTTGAGGTCATGACGGTACGAGGTGAAATTAAGATCTGCTGGAAATACTGCGTTATCAGAGATATCGTAAAGGCACATTTTAAATGTCGCCATGTTTCGGTTAGTAAAACGACATCCAGCAGTGTTGTCTTCAATAAAGCTGCTCCTCCTCTCCCCTAATGCATCACGTACGGGAATGATGCTGCGGATATTAGTAAATGCAATGTTTAAGTGCGCACAATATAAATCTGAGCAGTGAGGCGGAGCTCGGAAAGTTTACTTTGTTCTGGTCATTTTCAAGCACCAGTTAGACTTCGTGGTACACTATCTGTCGTAGTGTCTGCTAGAGCGGCTGATGTACTTTCTGATAGGGATTCTGTGCTGTTGTTTGTGCTTTCCATTACTGTGTCTGAAGCGGCGTCGTAGAATTAACACTTCGAACCCACATGAAGTTTATCAAGCTGCAATTTCGCGCAAAGGGCAACATTTTTTGTCTAGGATGAACTGCCAACAAATTGGAACGCTGCGAAACGTGTGACCAATGCGAAATTTCCCTGTATGGCGTTCGTGTGTTTTTCAGTTTCGGCCACATGCAAAGATGCTTTCTTTTGTTCTGTAGTTGACCACTTTGATTATAATTCGGCGATTCTTGCTGACCTGAAATTTTCCAAGTCAATGAGCTCGTTCTATGTCCGTCAAATATAGTTCAAGATTTAAGTGAGTTGTGCAAAATTCAAGTATTTCTTTTTCTGACTCTTTCCACGTAACTTGATCGGTCATTGAGTCTTAAAAAATAAGGTTATTTCGACGCATGCGATTGTTCGCATCCATGTGTGCGGGTTTAAGAACTTCTAGTTCTTGTTTTATCTCACATGCGTCTTCCATTTCAGCCCTGACAGTTGGTTCCAATTGTGTTAGTTTAAGTAGATTAATTTGGTTACTCAGCGATGAAATGACTTTGTGGGTGGGCTGAGCTGCTTTTATGTGAGTCAGTTCTGTGCGGAAATCATTTTGAGCTTCTTCATGGCGTTTAATGTAGGTGACTAGACCAGTGTTGTCAGGTTCAGGAGGACCAGGGTTTAAGTAAACATCCCCCCAAAGCAATAAAAGCAACTCCGACAACATTGGCATGCATTGGCATTAGTGAGCACAAGAAGCATACCATGGCATTTGAAATCGTATGGACACGACACCGCAACAAGGCAGCGGTTGCTTGTTCGATATTCCTTATTACCGTGAAGGTAACAAACCTGGAATAATACAGGGTCGTTCAGCATGTTGCGGCGGACGATTTCGTGCCCGGAGATTCCTGGTTGCCTTTCCAGTACATGTACTCGGCGGTCCGGTCCCGTGACAGGTGACATTGAAAATGATTGGGGTTGCCAGGTGAAGAACAATTAGTGAGACAGAACTGGAAGTTCTGTCTTGCTCGCGGTAAGCAGGTCGTTATCGGGTAGCAGTGTGAAGAATTCAAGGGTATTATGATCCGCGGTGAATGATAACCGTCCATCGAAGGCCCGTGCATTTCCGATGAGCCAGTACGAGAATGCCTGGAATGATAGAAGGGCGTTCAGTATGTTGCGGAGGACGATGTCGTGCCGCCGTGTGCCCGCCCGTCACGCCGAGGTGACCGTTCGTCTTCCCAACTCCGTGATGCCGTTGATGGACGCAGCTTATCGTCATACCCCTATATATAGTTCTACACCACCGTTTCGGTGCAGATGCTCGCCACTGGCTCTTGCCATGCTCATGGACGGGAAAAAGGCCCGACAAACCGCCAGTTGCTACGAGCGATTCTGGCCCATTGAAGAATGTCGCCTGCTTACATCGTCGACCACACAACCGAACAAAAGTTCCTCATCGATGCGGGAGCGCAGTCGGCGTCTCGCTAGCTCCACACCACAACCGCACCTCCAGAGCAGTCTTCTACCTCCAGGCAGTGAACGGCACTCACATTGCCGTGTTTCACGCAGCGATTCCTGACTTTGAACCTGGGTCTCGCAGAACTTCTCGGTGATTTTCGCAGCCGTGGACGTTCGCTCTTCTATCTTTGGTGCTGAATGTCTCACAAAACATGGCCTCGTGGTCTACATCAAGTGACGGCGACTTCTTGACGCGACAACCCTCATCTCAGTTCAAGGCGTCCTAACGACAGCATCTGCTGAAGTAGCGCCTTGCTGCGATACAAAAGCTGAATAACGGTTTGCGCCCTGCTTAAGGAGTCCCCAACGTCATGTCACCACCCGAGTGGACTCAGCCCGTCACGCGTGACGTCTGTCATCTAGGGGACAACCCGTTTTTGTCGTCCGCGACGTCGCGCTCCTGACAGAGTCAAGGTCGCCCTTGCAGAGTTCGATCACTTGCAGGAACTTGGCATCGTTCGGCCCTCCTTCAGCCGCTACGCATCCCCCTTGCACATGGTACCAAAGAAGAACGGTGGCTGGTGACCTTATGGCGACTACCAGTAGTTCAACCTCTCCACCATTCCGGATCAGTGCCCTCTTCCCAATATACAATATTCCACCGCCAGTCTGCCGGATGACACAATATTTTCAAAACTTGACCTTGTACGAGCGTGCAACGAGATCACTGTCGCTAAGGAGGACCTACACAAGACGCCCATCATAACACCTCTCGGGCTCTTAGAGTTCCTCCGAATGCTTTGGGCCTCAGGAACGCTGCCCAAACATTTCAGCATTTCCTCGATACAGTGACGCACGGACTGCCCTTAGGTCTATGCATACGTGGACGATCTGTTGGTATCAAGCACGTTCTAGAGGAGCATCTTCATTATCTCCGCATTTTCCTCGAACGCTTAGCAGCCGACGGCGTTATCATCAATGCTACGAAAAGGGAGTTCGGCGATCCCGCCCTCGACATTCTGGGACATGGACTGGTGGCCACAGGCACTCGGCTCCTCTCCAACAAGTTTCACGCCATTCTCGACTTCCTAACAACAACTTCGGTCACCAAGCTTCGCCTGTTCCTGGGTCTTCTAAACTTCTATTGCCGTTTTATGAAGAACTGCGTCACTCGGCGTGAGCCTCTTCACGACTTGCATTCTGTGAAGCGCTCTACCACCGAATTGGACTGGAACTCAGTTCTGAGGCAGCCTTTCGCGCCAGCAGACGTGTGCTAGCCGACAGCGCTCTGCTTGGTCACCAAAATCCACGACGCCCACTGGCATGGATGACGCACGCTTCAAGTTCTGCTGTGACCGCTGTCCTCAAACAGCAAGTAAATTGCGAGTGGTAGCCCTTGGCCTTCTCCTCAAAATGCCTAACCCCAATGCAAACCCGTCAAAGTGTCTTCTGGTGTGACGTTTGGCAACGTACCTGGCTGTGCGTCTTTTCCGACATATTCTAGGCGGTCGCCAGTTCACCATCTTCACTGACCACAAACCCTTGCGTACGCGATCAGCCGGCCCGACACCCATTACACGCCACGAGAAGTGCGTCAGCTTGCCTACCTGTCCAAGTATACGACGGATATCAAGGATGTCAGTAGCGTCGACAACACCCCAACAAATGTACTAAGTCGTGTGGATGCCATTGCCCCCACTTCGCCGCTTTTAATTGCACCCGACCACCGCCGAATGCCTGCTGAGAGTGTAGACGACACGGAGCTGCTCCGACTTCGCACATCGCCACTGCGCTCCAGCTCAACGACATAAAACTTGACGGACAGCAGATCATTTGAGACTTGTTGACCAGAAAGCCACGACCGGTCGTGCCCAAAACCAGCCGTTGCGAGCTCTTCGAAGCCCTGCACAACATGGCCCATCCTGAGATTCATGCCACACAGAAGCTCATCGAGGCTCTTTGTGTCTGGCCTCGCACGAACGCCAATTTTTGTGACTGCGTCCGCACCTGTGCACCATGCCACGCGCGAAGGTTCACCGGTAGCCAGTTCCAGCAGCAAAGACACTCCTACGACCTGATGAGCACTTCGCCGTCCCGCACATTGACCTCGTCTCTCCATTGCACCCATGCCAAGGCTACCGCTACCTACTGAAGTGTGTGGACCGATTCACACGCTGGCCTGAAGCCACAGTGCTACCCGACATCTCCACGACCACGGAAGCGTCCGCATTCCTGTCGACGTAGGTACCACGCTTTTGAAGCGCATCATTCATTGTAACTGACCACGGAAGCCAGTACGAGTCTACATTGTTCGCAGAGCTCCTTCACCTGCTCGGCACAACATGTTTGCGTACTGCATGGTATCGGCCACAAACAAATGGGCTCGTCGAGCTCGTCCACCGGCAACTTAAGGCGGCGCTCACACCACCCGACTGCCCAACACAGTGGGTTCAGCGCTTGCCCTTCACACTTCTGGGCATGCGCACCGCCTTCAAGATTGACCTCAGGTGTTCTCCGGCTAAACTCCTTTATGGCCCCTAGCTTCGACTACCAGCCGACCTGTTCGAGCTACCACCTCAGGCACCTTCCGCCGGTGACTACGCGCAATCTCTGCGACTAATTCTCACTGACCTTCGACTGCAGCCTATACGTGAGTGAAAACACCGAACAGCTGATGTGCTTCCGGACCTTGAAGAGGCAACACAAGTGTCTGTGCGGTACGTACCAGTGCGCCGCGCTTTGCAATGACACTACGTTGGCCCTTTCCCTGTGATCGAGCGACACTAGTCGGCGTACGCCATCGACATCAATGCCTCTGACGCCACCATAGCTCTAGTGCGCCTGAAGCCGGCATACGTTACCGCCACCGGCATAAACCGTACGAGTCTTCCAACCGTGGCTGCACACCACCATGCCACACAGCTGGAAGAGCCTGTAGCGGCAAGTCACCGTCTCAGCGGCCAGCAGCGTGACGTTAGGACAACGAGTGCACTCACCCGCCCGTGGGCTGCCCCGCCCCTGGCATCAGTAGATGGAAACACCACAGCGTTAGGAATAAATGCCGATTTACTACGTGGTCTAGTCCGCCCCTTCAGCGCCTCCGTCGCACGCGCTCTTCAAATGAATTCGGACCCATGCAACCAGCTTCAACGAAATGTAGAGATGGCGAATACATGGCACCTTCTCAAAGACCTCTTCCCTCCTAACATCATCAGACAGAGCAGAGAAACCGTTTAAACACGACACCGTACAATATTACCCCGGATCAGATACCAAACTCCTTCACAAAATTCGCGCGCTTCAATATTCACCCGCGAGTTCCAGCTCTAAGGTGCCAAACAACACCAGGCTTTCCAAATGATGAAGTGGACCAAGACATCTTGGAAGCAGAGCTCGGGGCGGCCATCGTAAACATTTACACCAACGCAGCTAGTCTACGGGACGCCATAACTACAATAAAGTGCTCCGCAATCTGGATGACAACTCGATTGTATCCCTATCGCGTTACATGAAGGAGCGCTCGAGATCAGGCACCCAACCTCGGTCGTGCAAAAACGCTAACGTGATTATAATTCCCAAGCCCAACAAACCTCTCTCACTTGAACATCTACGTCTCATCTGCGTCGCGTACACCTTGTCTAGCTAAGTGCTGGAGCCCATCATCAACACCCCACTAACGAACAATGTCATCGACTCCGAGCAATTCCCCCATACAATGATAGGACTCTGATCCGGTCTACCTACTCAGGACGTGATGCTCCTGACTCCACCATAACGTCATACGACCTTCTACTGGCAGCTTAGAATGCTCCGTAGTGCTGGCACTGGATCTGACGAAGGCCCTTCGGCAACGTCGGCCACGAGGTCAATCTCGAAGGCCTACGATCGGTCAATCCCGGCGCACGCACCTATAAATATAATGGACTGAAGATCTCCCCAACAGGATGGCTGTTCTACACGCGGGTGACCTTGTGAGCACCATCATCTTGGTGGAGGAGGTAGCACTTCCTCATGAAGCCGTTTGTCATCCACGTCTGTGCAATCTTGCCATCTGTAGAATCCAGAGGACACTGCGCAATATCCCAGGTGTCTATGATATCCTCTACGCGAATGACATCTATGCGTGGGCCAAAAAAATAGCCATGGCCAAATGGAGGAAATCCGGGAGATTGGCATCGACGTCATCCACTGAGGAAGCTGGCAGAGGGGGGACTTTCTTGCTCTTCCATGCATATACGAGCTTTTGTATTCCCGTCACCGGCGCACAGACCCGCCTCCCTCGGGAACCGAACATCAAGCTCTAGATAGATAACAAACCGATCTCAAAGTGCGGATTATTCTATCTTAGGACTAAGAATCCAAAGCATTAAAAAGTGATAGCTTCATAAACAGAGTGAGTCGGGCTGCGGACCAGACGGCACGCCCTACTTGTCCGCAGTGTCACGTTCCGCTATATTGGTCGTACCGAAAGTGACAAAGATCACAATCTGGAGCCTTTGTATTGAGCCGACTTGGTTTTCAACCTCCCTTATCTTCACCTAGCTAAATCAGACCTCGCGAAACTAGACGCGCTAATTAGCGAACCTCTAATTTAGCACTTGGAGTTGTTCCCGGCACTTCCACTGCTCGACTCCACAAGTTGAGTCTTCACAATACAGCTCAAGAGCCCATAGAGTGACACTTAGGAAGTCAGTATAAGCGACTGGGCCGAACTCCTACGGGAGGGCATATCCTTCAGACGTGGGGTATTGGTCGCCAATGAAACTTCGCGCAACTACATCCCATCCCCGCGTCAGTCCACTGCCAACTGTTAATGATATCGTTACCACACTACACGCGCCCACACACCCACAGCACTAGGTGAAAAGAACAAGAAGCACACCTCAAGATGTACTACAACAACCTCCGAATTGTGTCTGAAGACGCTGCAGAGTACAGATTCCACGACGCATGCATCCTTGCCTCCGCAAACTACCACAAACAAAACTTTTTATTTCCACCGCCATTCGATCGGCCCGCCCAGAGACGGCGGATGAGGCGGCCATAGCTCCGAATCTCTTCCCAACTTCCAGCGTGCTCATTTGTGTTTTTAAAACTAAATTTCAGAATTCCGCTACCGGCGGAATCTCACAGCCGGCACTGAAACGTTTGACGGGAAGCTTTGCGCACGGCCCTAAACAAGCAGCTCGTCTGAACTGGGAACGCGCGTTTCATTCGGGTCTTCAAGGGAACGAGGCGGCCCATGAACAGTCCGAGGACTGACGATCGGGGCTGGGCCCACCCTCTTCCTACCATGGGCCGCGATCCACGCGGGACCACCTCTTTTCACTATATAAATCGTGGGTGTCGCCAGAGTAAAGTAGGTTAATTACCTTCCCTATGTAATGCCAAAACTGGGCCAACAAGAAGAGACAATCAGCCTTGTCTTCTCGTTTTGCCCAGCAAGCAAGCTTTCTCCCACCCCCGCGACTGCGTGGCTGTACCGCGCCAACCGCAGCGGTGAAAAAACGGCAAAAAAGGAATTTAGTTGGAAAAAACTCATAGTCAGACAAGCGGCATAACAATGCTACGAATTAGTAGAATATTTCTCATGAATTTTATGCAGAATTTTTTATTGTGTGTTGCCTGTAATCGCAATTCCCTTCGGACCTGTTCGTAATGACGAGGCTTGCCATGAGACCTGGTCCATTTCCAGAGCCAGAGACCTTGGTGATTCTCAAGGCTGGTCGTTCGCTGTGTTTAGTGGAATCCTTGTACAGCCCCACTATGCAGTTAGAAAATGATGTGTGAAGGGCGTGAGCCTGCAGGTCGCTGTCTTCTTTAAATAATGCAAAGTAATCAAATGGCAAATTGCGCTGCTGAGCATGAGTTCGCGGGTTTGATTCCCGGCCGTGGCGGCCGCTTTTCTGGTAGAGGCGAAAAGCAAAACACCCGTGTGTACGAGATTTTGGCGCACGTTAGCGGACCCCGGTGGTCCGAAATTAATCCGAGCCCTCCACTACGGCGCGCCTCATCGGTGCGTTGCGTCGGCGCGTTAAACCCTACTCAATCAATCAATCAATCAATCAATCATCAATACAATCAATCAATCAAATCAATCAATCACCATCAATCAATCAATCAATCAATCAATCAATCAATCAATCAATCAATCAATGAATCAATCAATCAATTCAAATAAATGTAAAAACTGTGGTCTGAGGGGAGGTTACGCTCACGTTCCTTCTTCGCTCATAACAATTGCTATTGAGCAGTTTTCCAGTCGTTTCCAATCTTTGTTCAAGGTAGATGAATTTTAGAATTAGCAATGTTCATCATGTCTGACCGGCTGCTTTTTACCGTACGCGAATACTGCTTAAGATTTCAAGTACCCTCATTGAATACGTTGGTGCCGCATAAATGTGATGAATGGGCCCGAGATGACAAAGTGGTGTTACACGTTGGTCTCCGGGGCTGTGTGTTTAATGCAAGGAAAGACTGAAAGAAGTGGTCCAATGCATGATGCGCTGCGCAATTTGCTTGTAGTGGCCTTTTCTTTTGTTCATATTATAACCACTTTGGGCAATAGGCCCGTACTGAGTGACATTTATTTCGAATGTTTTCAGAACAGGGCCGCTATTCCAGAAGGCCCGAGGTTCCGCCTAATCCCGAGTTTGGAGCTACTTGGTTTATGAAAGTAGTGATAGTGAAGCATTCGATACAACTCGAGCAACAACCAGCGCAATCGCGCGCAGCACGCCTGTCTATCCGCGCACCGTACTGGGGCTGCTTATTAAGTTAAGAAAGCACGGCGTGTGCTATCATCTGCATGCAGCGTCATCTGAAAGCGAGCTTGAATACTCACTCCCTGTCAAAAACTAGATAACCCCACTACTACTTTCACTTCCCCGGACATGTTGTTGGTCACGCCCGGATCGGGGCGCTCCGTTTTTGTCCGTGTTCTGTTCTTCCACTAAATTATGTTGCTATGTGGCTTCAGGGTACCCCCCGGTTGTAGCTTCGCGCAAGCACAAACCGAGTAAGCAAATGAGCTTACTGTAGCGAACGGAAGGCGCCCCTTGCTCCCGACCGTCGAATTTGGCTTTTGTTTACGGCTTGGTTGAGTGTTCACGGCGGGTGGTCATCAGTAATCGTCCCTATTGAGTGTGTTAGGAACGTGTTTGATCATTGGCGCGTGCGTTTTAGACGTTTAGGTTGTGTCGTTTGTCATCGACTGTGTTTTCACGGTGTGTGAAGAAGGCCCAAGTGGGAAATTCTTGTCGTCTTGGCCGCTGCTATCGGCTCGGACAAGGCTGACCGCCATTTGTGACCGATACCCCCGCTACTGTAGCCCCATTGGCTGTCGGTTGCCTGGGGACTCCATTTTTGCGTGGTGTGAAGTTCTTGTCGCTGCCAGGGGGCATGAGATGACAACTTCGTGGTTAGGACGCTACGACCACACAAAGTGGATGCCATGGGAGGGGTGAGCGAGGCGCAGGGGAGGGGGGGGGCTTCGGTCGCTACGCCGCGCCCACGAAAGGGCTGGGTCTGTTTGACTGACATTAGAACTCGGAGGAAACTCGGGAATTGTTTTGCACGGTCGAGTTAAACTCGGGACGCCCGTGGAGCCCGCTGCTGCAGCGTGGTTTATGCTTATGGTCACCGTAGCAAGCATAATTCTACCCCGACAGAAGGAGAAAATTTCGAGCTAGTTTTTCTGTGCTTTGTTGTGCAGTCATCGGGCGACAGAATCCCGTTTGCGACTACTTCGATGCCGGTTTCGTTCGATGACCGTTCAGGAGCAAGTGTTGTGTGCTCGACGGTTTTACGCGATGGGCGGCTTACACGGAAGCGTTGGTGGCAACCGCACCATCGACCACCACCAGTCGACAGTCAGCTGGTGTGTGCGCAATATGATGGCTGGAGACGCGTTTCCCTGACCTCGCCTTCCTTTTAGGTGGTTCGCCGGACATGGCTTCCGCAGGTTCTACCGCTCGTCTATCTCATCTGCAGGCGGAGCGGGCGCTTCAGTTATCGTCAGCTCGGAAAACAGTTTCAAACGAAGCGTTGCATGACCGTGCGTTTCGTTTATCGTCAGCGCGGCAGACAGTTTTCCTTGAGGCGTTGCGTTACTGGCAGGATAGCTTAAACGTATATACGTATACAATAAACGGCGCGTGTCTATGGTCAGGGGCGATCTCTGCAAATTTCCACGCCTTTTGTTCAGCGTCAAGGTCGTATGGCAGGAAGCAGGGTGTGGAAAGGGAATAAAGGGGAGAATTTCGAATTAAAGTAACCACGTGGCGCCAGAGGGAGGGTAACTAAGGGTGGGAAGGGCGCGAAGGAAGAGAAGGGCCATGGGCTGCAAGGAATCCTGCATGGGCCAGTAACTTGGCCTGGAGTTTAAATGAATGAAAGGATACGAGAAAGGGAGCGAGAGGACTGAACTCTATAAAAAACGACTCTTGAAAGCTTCGTTCTAAAAGAGCGGTGAATAGCACAAGTAAATAAAGCGAACAAATCTGAATAGTTGTCGTTGCTATTCCTTCCTTCGTAGCACATGGCTTCTTGTGGGATTAGCCCGAAATTGGCAGCTTTGATAAGCTAATGTGCCCGGTTCGCGAAATTCATAACAGGGTGAATTTGGAAACTAAAAGTTGTAGATTAGTGCGTGGACGTGAAGTGACGCCTGAACGTGATGTCACGGATTAGGTTAGGTGCATATCACCCTCGCAAAACCCCGATTCTAGGCAGGCTTCGGCGTGTCTAGTCTGCTTGCAAACTGGAAGACGTAAAGACATAGAAACGCAAGCTAGAAAAAAATGTGCAAGTGCAAAGTATCAGTAAGAAAAGTTGGTAATACGTAATACGTCTAGTTACGTAAAAGCAAGTAAGCAGGCTTGAGTGCCCCGAGGAATTTGCGTATCGAAAAGCGGAGGGTTTCGACAACGTAATGCGAGCAGCAACTCTTTTGAATGTGGCGCGCTTCCAACACCCGCTTTCATTTTTTGCCAGTTGACCGTTGCCACGTGATTGCATTTGTCTGCCACCGACGGCAGAAACGACTTCATGGGAAGGAAATTTCAAACAAAAAGCTGATATGAACGCCTGGAATAAAAACAATAACTTTGTAGTGAATACAGAATAATCAAGCAAAGTTACACTAAAATAAAGTAGTTGGATTTGCCTGCCCCTAGTAGCCACCAGTGCAGCAGTGGAACGAGAGTACGCACTGAAAGATGTGCCACGCCATAGTCACGTATCCTTAGAGTGCGCTGCCCTGGACCGATTACGTCCCCTCAATAATCAGCAAAAGCATGAATCGCCTTTTTAAAACCGTTTAGCCCCGCCTCGAAATGTTACCATGAGCTTATAATTATCACCCCAGCTCCGCCTTGCCTGAGTTTCACTCAGACTCGGGCCTTGTGGAATAGCTCCCTAGGTGCACAATCTTTATAGTTTTATTTGGCGAGGGTACCACCGCTAGTGTTATATATTTATTGTATATTCTGGTGATATCTGCTAATAAGGAAATATGAGAGTATCAAATGAACGTTCCGTTTTCTTTAAAACTCGTGGCGGCAGAAAATAAGAATTGGGAATGTAGCTCTATTTCTTTGCTGCGAATAATATTGCAACAAAATCAGTGTTGAGCGCAGAAAACCCAATGGAGGGACTTGCAAATTTTTCTACTTGAAAAATTGAATTCGAGAAGGGCTTGGACGGTGCACAAAAGCACCCATAAACTCTTATATCTCCTGTCATTTATTCGCTCTGTTTAATGTATTAGCTTCAGCCCTGAATAACTTCTACGTTCGCACCTGTATCCGCCCCATTCGTTTACGAACCATTATGTACGGTGAGTGAATTTGACTTATTCGATTCTTTTTAAGTGACGACAATGACCCCACGGCGACGAATAACAAAAACGAGAGATATATACTGCGTGGTGGGAGAGAGGCTTGTGACAGATGTCGTCATCACTTCCGGATCGTGCGACTACGTGATCTACCCTGACTTGGCTCTGATTGAAGAGAACTTCCAGGCTGTTCACGGGCATATATCCTGGAAAGTGTTTGACAAGGTGAGTATCCGCCAGGGCACCTCGCTACGCCGAAACAGAAGTGTTGTATTGCAGGAGTATTGGGTGTATCTGAATACAGCCTGTGAACTCCCCACAGTGGACATCACTAATGATTTATTGCCCCCGAAATCACCTGTTTATGCATCTGCAGGTCACCCCAAAATAAAGCAGAGCGCCGAACAGTCTATTGTCGGGCGAGTTGGTAGTTTGTTTTAAAAAATCAAAGCCGTTCCACTCAATGTGAAAGCTGTCGGGAGTGCAGAGCAGTGATTCGCCATAATGGGCTGTAGCGCCGTTACCCGCTCACTTCTACCACCCAAAGCAATTCAAATTTCCCGCCTTCGCAGTGCTCGCGCGCCCCCTGCCTGAAACTGCGCCAGCAAGACTTCTGTTCTGTCTGTGCTTGCTTTTCTTCCCGCACGTGCAGGCGTTGCATTGCGACTTTTTTTAACACGAAAGTGTTTTATGCTGGGGTCCACCAAGATCTCGCTGACGTCATATCCGTCACGCGAAATGACAATCGTCGAAAACTTCGACAGACGTGGCTGCCCTGGATTAGATACACGGTTCGAGTCGAGGCGTGACTAGAGGTACAAAACGGCATCCCAACTGTGCTTTAAAAAATCGCGTAAATAGGACTACCAACACGCCTTATATCCTTCCCTTAGGACGTGACTGCCTTCTAGGAGAGGCAAAGAGAAGTATTGCACGATGAATCTATTGAGCGCCTGCAGTTGGCGCCTCGATGCCAGCGCCGTGTACGGGGGACGAGCAGCGTAAGCTGCGGCGGAGCGTGTAAGGCAACGGCGCCGGGTTCCGAACGTCGCGCTTCTGACACGGTCCGCTTCTCCGTTCGCTGCGCGCTACCGTGTGTTCACAAAAGATTCTCAGACAACCCTTTTGGTTTCGTTTCCACGGACGGTTTCGGAGCGCCTGTAGTTTCAGTCGGATTTACGCAATGCTCCGGCGCATGCAATTGAGTGTCTAACGTTGATGCCTATAACGGTGCCATACCGACGAAATATCAATAGCGATGTGGAAACTTCATATCGGTGCACAATCGACCTCAACCACTCTTGTGAAGGCGCAATTCACATTCGGGCTTTACCGGTTCGTATGGAAGAAGGATCAACCACATTTCTTTTCGCTTACAAAACCGATCCAGCGATCGTTAATAACTAAATTAACAACCTCTCTGACGGTAAATAGGCATATTTTCCCTGAAATCAACCCACAGTTTTATTTGCGCTAAACAACGGGGAGATGTACGACAAGCACCGGCGGTTCGCGAGTTTCGAGCGCTTGACTATATAAACAGCTTGGCTTTCGAAGTCTCTGGGAACGCCTTGCTGCATTACTTGGGTCCAGCGATCGAGCTACGACGACGAGCCCCGAAAGTGCTCTGCGCTTAAAATAGCTACACTCCGAACAGAAAGAAGGACACATAGATTTCCTTTCCAACCCGTACTGTACATCGGGTATGACCTAACTTGGTATCGGTGTAGACCGTGTCAATCGCGTGAACGCGTGTTGCTGTGTTGGTGTGCTCTCTGTGTCTGGTTCAACGTTCTACGTTCTATCTATCTGCATTCTATGTCTGTTTTTTTCGTTGTTGTTGTTTTATCGTTAATTTTTCACCGGCCGTAACATGAAGAGTGCGTATAAAAGGTGCAAGGTTTCTCTTACTACATTCAGTTGGAAGTCCGTGCTCGTCCGGTCGTCTTTTTGTGTCATTGTTTCTGTTCTCGCTGTACGGAATAAAGAAAAAACAGATTGCCGAAACTCTAGATTGAGAATCGTGTAAGTTATACTCTTATGCCGTTGTATTTATTATAAGCGCTAAAACCATGACGAGAGAAGGGAGCAGGAGCTGTGTTTTTGCCCTTATCTCTTCAGCCGTTCTTCTATACAACCAGCTACTTTAACTGTGGCTTAACTACTAGACACACACGCAACGCTGCACGGAGTTTTTCAAGAGCCACATAACCAGTTTCATTCGAAGTACGAGGACTATACGACCTTTTAACACGCTGCTACAACGAACCCAAAGTACCTCTAATTATCTTTATAGTCAATGCTCGTAATTACGCAAAACCCTAGGTGAGAAAATAATTTTGTTTCTAAAACAAGGTGACTTGCACGGGAATATGAGGGCCCTATGGACTTACTATAAATACCTGCATGAGGCAGTATGTATCCCTGTGGAGCGTTTTACAGAGACTTTTACACTACACAAAGTTATCTTCTATTGTGTGCGCAAAAGGTATAGTGGGAAGACGATTTTTTAGGGGCAATACAGGAACCCCGATATGAACGTATTGAAGGTCCTGCAAATTTTTTGCAGACATTTTCGGCATGCTGCGGAAATGAGACAAATCAAAGATTGGTGAGTTTGACGACACGTCAAGCTTGTTACAATTTCCGCGTAACTCAACGGCGGAACGCCTCAAAAGGCAGTGTTGAGCGCTAGATTGAATCTGGCACAGGGCATATTGGCTGTGATGATTGAACCAGCCTGCTTTTGTGAGAGAGAAATGGCGACCGCAGGCGGAAAGTGACGAAACATGCCGGCTAGCCTGTGAGAATTCGGCTCCAGTGCTTAGTATGAAACTTCAAATTCAGAATTTCGTTTTTGTTTACACGAGCAGTTTTGTTCCTCTTAGCAGTTTGCCCGCGCCGAATCGTTAAGTAATGATGTCCGCTTATATGAAAAGCCATGCGGCGGTGTAACCACTCCAGTGGAACTTAGAGCCGTCGTGAAACCGCTACCTTACCCGAGACCACGGAGCAAGAATAAAATAGGAGGGGAAACTGAACTTCCTGGGCTGCCTGATAACGTCACAAGCACTTGGCGAACGTCAAGATTCCGGCATCTGGCGGCAAGCGAAGGAAGTGCGCGGTCGTCGCCACGGCCGGCGCCGCCGCCTTCTGTTCGCGCTCGCCCAGTCGAACCCGGCCGTGGCATCGCGTCGGTATTTCGCCGGGCCGCCGAAACATTCCGTGGCCGAAGCGAGAGTCTGTGCGCTCTTCTGCGCTTCCGTTGGCTGAAAAGCCCTCCCTAGCGATTAATTTTCTGTCAAATTTAAACCGGCCGTTGCGAGCAAATAAAACGGACATATTCTATTAATGCGTACGCAATCTTGCGCGAGAATCAATCCCAAAATACAAACCTGTAAACGCCAAAAAATGTAAAACCTGTACACGCACGGCCTTATCTCGCATGCGATGCGCATGAAGCGAGTTGAGTGCACCGGCCAATTTATTGGCTATGCGACAGTGCACTTAAAAGTGTCAGCATCACCGACGTTGCGGGACGATGACGCGCGCACACGCGCACGTGTACTACGTCCGATATAAATGCGCGTTCCGTCTCCGCGTCGCGCAGCAGCTCGAGCGCATAGCCCATTCACGCCGTGTGGCGAACGCTGCAAAAAATACTATTGCTTTTAATACATTCAACCAGGTGCCGCTGTCAAATTTTTCGCCGCCGCAGCTGCGGAGCTCGTAGGTCGCCGTAGTTATCATTGTGACATTGTCTGGTCGCTCGATCGCGCCAGCCGCAATGGGCGTTTTCTCTCCTATATATTCTTGCTCCGTGCTAGAGACTCAATGCTACCTACCTTGATATTACCTGTTCTACAACATCTTTGTTTAAAGAAGATAGTCGTTTTTGGTCTGACTGTATATCTGTTTGTCGGTCTGTCTGTCTGTGACTCGATTCAGCCACCCGGCCAACTGAGTCGATTCGTGCATTAGGCTGCGTGCTGTACTTGTTCGCTCCCATAGCGGCCGCGACAACACTGGAAACAGCGTATCGCCACGCGTCGGCCGTAGTCGCGCCGTTCGCGCTCTCGAAGAGTCGACTGGCCACGATCGTATAGGGCACCGCACAGCTAGCTGCCCTAGTTGTTCGCGCCGCGACCGGCTACGACAACGGAGAATCGTGTCGCAGCGAATGGTCTCGCTTATTGCGCACTCGTAGAGCTGGCCTGGTGACGAGCTTGTACTGCGCCGCCCTGCCGCCGTACTCGTTCCCGCACCCGATGCACCGAGCAGCCGCGCCTAGAACGTATCATCTCTCGTAGCTGGTACTGGCGTCTCCCGCGCTCGTAGAGTCGGCCGAGAGCCGGCTGCGGCTGTCGCAACCACATATTCAGCCGTTGTGCAACTGCCGTACGCGATCGCCGACGGCTTATCGCCTCGCGTCGACCGGCGGGCGGCCCCGGCCCTCTTCGAGTTTGTTATTTTGTCTTGGCAACCCCCGAGGGAAATTCAAGTGGATCGGTCGTGATGCCCGAAGAGATGACCTTTGAAAAATTGACTCGCTGGCTCGTTGGCCGATGACACGTAGCCGACGATGGTCTACTCCAAGCAAAAGCAAGATGTACAATATGTACACTTTATTTAAACTACAAATTTAACATCGCAACGCTCATGATGGCATAACAGAGGCCGCGCAAGGCACGCTTCGAGCGGGGCTCGCCGCGCTCTCCTCTATCTCCTCTCAATCCCCCGTAATACATGCAACTCCTCAGTTTTACCAACAAAACCTTACACACAAAAGGGACATCACAGTTTGAGATGGGAGGATGGCTCATTGATTAAACCACACTAGGCCGCTGATTGGCCACCACGACAAACAAAGCTAGGTAGGTGCAAAATACCCACGTGACACACCTCTCTCACTCTCATACAATAACCCGGACGTATTCAGCAAATCACAAGTATAGAGCAAACAAAAACAACCAACGAAAAGTAAGCCTTTCGCCGGCCGCCGGTTGTCGGGTGGCTTGTCTGAAAGTATTGTACATATCGTGCCCCATATGATTGTGCCCCGCGCCGCAAAATTCCTTTACTTTGTGAGCCCGTTGCGCTTTCAACAAAACCTGGTCACCTACCCATTGACGCATCCCAGCCACCGAGTCCCCAGGGCCAGACGTGGAGAGAATGGAAACCTCGCCCAGTAGCTTGGAGCTGTGTAACCGCGGTAGACAGGGCGTCTAGTGACCCCTTCATACTTTTGACCCCTTGACTGACTTTCAGCTCCCGTGCGCTTCGGGCTTCCTGATGGGAATAATCGGGGGTAGTTAAGATGTCAAGTGTGCCCCGCCGCCGCTCTTCCAAACGAGTGAAAGAAAATCTTCTTCAAATGCTTGTTTCGCATTTTTAGAACTTTGGAGTCACCGACGTGTTTGTATGCTTACTCCCTCGGCCCGCTTGTGGGGTGAACACAATAGCGCGGCGAACAAAA
This sequence comes from Haemaphysalis longicornis, assembly GCA_013339765.2. Classification (NCBI taxonomy): domain Eukaryota; kingdom Metazoa; phylum Arthropoda; class Arachnida; order Ixodida; family Ixodidae; genus Haemaphysalis; species Haemaphysalis longicornis. The sequence goes on along the minus strand of CM023450.1, from coordinate 212,615,093 downwards.
CGAAGCCTCCTTGGTCTCACCTCAGGCCCCTCGCGCCTAAGTCATCTTGGCTGGCGCGAAAACAAACACGATAACGGGAAAAACGCTATACCCAATGTGCCATACCTAGTTGCCGGGCGGTATTAATTAGGTGAAATACGTGAACTTAGCAACTACCCACCAAGAATGTTGTCCGTACACTAGCTGTAAGTGCAACATAAATCTGTGCTGTAGGTTCCAAAAACCCAACGAGAGCCACCTAAGGAAAGCACTCGTAGCCATCGCTACTATTTTTTTCCCAGCATGCAACAGTCCCCGCCGCACTGTAGCTTCAACACTACGCAGGAAAAAAGCGTAAAGTCCTAATTGTCCCAAAAAGACACTTCTAACAAAGAAAAACAAATACAACAAACTCCTCATTATCTTCACGAAAGAAGGTGTGCCTTTCGCAAACTCAATCACTAAACGACAACGCTAAGCCACACAGTGCGCAAACTTCAAACTGTACCAGAGGAGACTTATTACGCAAAACAAAACATTACCCAACACCCATGTAGCCTCCAAAACGGTGAAATCTTTCAACAGCTTTACTGAAGAAAGCGACCTCTCTTTATACCCAGCACGCATGTGCGAGCACTCAAAAGCAAACAGTGTAATAACCTGAACCACAATACCGCCACAAACGCATGCAAAATATTTATTTATCTCTAAGGAGAGAGACACACAGACGAATCAAAAGGCCCAAAATGCGCTAAATCTCTAGCAGTTAGGCAAAAAAAACGTTAATCTTTCTTTCGCATTCGCGCGCAGGAACTTTCTCTAAGAATGCACAGCAGGAACTCAAAAGTTTTCCACCCGGCTAGGGTGCATTCAAAGTTCGCTTCGGTGCCCGGATCAAGCATTCAAAGGCACTGTCTCACGCACAAACACCGCACATGTTCCCCTGTATCCTACGCCTCTACGCGAGCACCGCTTTCCGAATGAGCGTAGCAGCACCCAAATTTGGCGCCTATCCCAACGGGGACGGTTTAAGCTGGGGTGAGTGACATGGTAGAGGTGGGCATTTACTATACACCGAAGAGACAAAGTTCACAGCTCAGGAGACTTCGGACTGCCCAGTATTCCCTCCAAGCGGAAACTCGCCATTATTCGAGCACCGAGACGAAGTGAGCAACTCTAAGCCGTAAGGGCCGCTTCCCTTTGCCATTAGCGAACGTAGCGCAGGCTTTTCTACGCGCGTCTGCACACAGTAGTGCTGCACTTCTGGTGTAGCCAGATGTGCCGCCTTGACGCAGTCTTAACTCCGTCCCTTGGTCAATCGGCGGATCAGCCACGGGAAAACAAGTACTTTGCGAGACCCCCAAGGTGTCGTCGGCTCCTATGATACGGACGAAGGCGCCTTATCATGAACCGCATGCTCTGCAGGGCCATCGCTTCTTTGGCCGCTGGACTGACCTGTGCCAGACACAAATTCGAGCTTTCTCGCTGGGAAGGCACTGCTAACCGATGCGGCGCACTCGGCATTCGGGGTGTGTGGTTCGGACTCAACCCGCCGATAGGTATTAACAAACCGCCCCTCGGGGCGCCTTTCTCTCTCTCTCCTTCTCTGTCCAACTTTTTCTCACCTATCTTCTTGTATTCCCCCTCTTCCCTTCCCCCGAAATGGGTTGTATGCAGGTTAACTACCAAAGGAGTTCAAAATATCCCCAGGCCACTTCTTTTCTACTTTCTATATCAATAAAGCACTCACTCACTCACTCACTCACTCACTCACTCACTCACTCACTCACTCACTCACTCACTCACTCACTCACTCACTCACTCACTCACTCACTCACTCACTCACTCACTCACTCACTCACTCACTCACTCACTCACTCACTCGGGGCGCCTATCTCTGGTTCTGGCTCTACAGCACGAGCTGCGGACTCGCCCTCAACACCTGCCTCCCACAACTGCGGCTCGTGATCGCATGCGCTCTCTAGTGGTGCGTAGCCTGCCCGCGATCCACACTCATTTGGGGCAGGCGTTTCTGCATAGGGAGCAACCTCGAAAAGACACAACGTTTGCTCGCAAATCACTAGCGCCGAAATAACCGCAAGATTGTCCTGCTGCGCCTCCCTCGCAAGCCGCTGATTTAAATCCTGTGTCGCCTGCGCAATCTTCCGCTGGAGCTGCTCGATCCCCGCAACGGTTCAGCCTTTTGCTTTTCTATTTCCTCGGGCGACAGGGCCCCCGCCACTGTGAAAGCTTTACGCCAACCCAACTCAGCAAAAACTACCCTGAGTTAGCGTACCGTGGCTTCTACGTAATATCCTCAGACAGCAGTGGTCGCGCGATGGAGAAGGGTAAAGGGGACTCACTCTGGACAGCAGTGGTCGCGCGATGGAGAAGGGTAAAGGGGACTCACTCTGCCGGCACTGTCCGCACGAGGTTCGGGGGGAGCCCGCTGCCGCACTCTCGACTCTTGGTTTGTAGCCGTGCTCCCGAAGCCCCGCACTAAACCGTAGCCCTGTTCGAGGATGCGCTCACAGGCGGTCCTCGTTCTCGCCTACACGACGACTACCGTTCATTTGGGCGACCGAACGACTGCCGTCGCTGGATATGCGTGCCGCCTCAAATAATGCAGCTCCCTCACGGTGTGGAGCTGCTTCCTAGACGCTCTCACCAAGATGTCGCCCCAGCCTCCGAACTTCGGCTCGGATTCGAACGCCTGCCGTCGCTGACGCCGGGTGCTGCCCTAGAGAATGCTGCTCTCCCCCGTTATTGAGGTCGCCCTCACGAGGTCGCCCCCACATCAGAAAATGGGTTAGTGAATGTATCAGTGAATCATGACTTGTCCTGCACGCAAAGGCAGTTCTTTATTTGTAGCGGTCGTCGCGATAAGGTTTTCCAGTGTTAAGAAGGGTGCGTTGTCAACAGTGGAGTGTTGTTGTCGTGTTATATGTCATTGCCTGGTGTGGGCACGTGGCTTAGGGGAGGAGGATTCTGTGTATGTATAAGTAGTTACGCCTTCTCCAATAAATCCAGCTGTAAGTCAGCGCTTGTCCTGTTCACTTCTTTCTTATTTCTGTCCCTGCTAGTTCGCCCTGTACCCCAAGATGCAAGTACACCAACTCGCCCAACTCGCCACCTTGCTCACCACTCCAGCCGGGAGCTTCTTCTCCCCGGGGTCTCTCACCAACATATAGCCCCAGCCTCCCAACTTCAGCTCGATCTCTCGAACGCCTGCAGTCGCTGACACTGGGTGCTGCCGTAGAAAATGCAGCTCCCTCCAATTCTCGTTCGAGGTCGTCAGCAATAACACAGGTTCGAAAACTGGTCACGGCACCAGTAAATTCAGGTAGATCGGTCGCCGATGCTCCAAGAGATAATCGCCTAAACGATGACTCACTGGCTTGTTGGCCGACGGCACGTACCCGACGACGTTCTACTCCAAGCAAAAACAATAGGTACAATATGTACACTTGGTTTACACTACGTATTTACAACTCCCAAGGTTCATGATCGCATAACAGAGGTTGCGCAAGGCCCGCTTCGAGCGGGGCTCGCTGCACTCTCCTCTCAATCCCCGCAAAAACTTCAAGCTCCTTGGTTTTACCAACAAAACCCCGCACACAAAAGGGGTGTCTCAAGATGAGAGGGAGGATGGCTCATTGGCCAAGTGATCAACCTCTTACACTCTTATACAGAAACCCGGACGCATTCAAAAAATCACGAATATAAGACAAATACAAACAACCAACAAAAAGCAAACCTTTCGCCGGCCGTCGGTTGTCGGGCGGCTTGTCTTAAAGTATCGTACATACCGTGCCCCCTATGATTGTGCCCCGCGCGGCAAAATTCCTTTACTTTGTGAGCCCGTTGCGTGCACAACAAAGCCTGGTCCCCTACCCATTGACGTATCCCAGCCACCTAGTCGCCAGGGCCAGACGTGGAGCGAATTGAAACCTCGCAGTTAGCTTCTTGAGATGTTCTTTTCCTCGGGGCTTCTCCTCCAAGCAGCAGCAGCGCTGAAGATCTGACCCCGGGTATCTCCAACCGACAAACTCAGCTTCCGATGCAAAAACTATACATTTATTTACAGCCCGGCGGGCGGCTCGGAAACAGTGCTCGGGCGGAGCGCAAAGACGACGACCCGCCAGCTGCGGCGTCCCGATGTCGTCTCCTTGTCTTCATCTTCCCTCCACCCTGACGCTGGGGGCTAGGGAAGAGGGAAAAGCGAGTCCTTCGTGGGGGTCCAACCCCATGTGGTGGCCATTAGCGCATCCGGTGGTAGCAGGCGCGACCTTCATCGGAATGCACGGCGTTTCAAAGCGGCGCGCGACACGTGCGTTTCATTTGTGCGCTGCTCGTCCCACGGCCCGCGCCACTTCGTGCGTCGAAGCGCCCGACACTCGCCTAGTAGCTTTGAGCTGTGTAACCCTGGTAGACAGGACGTCTAGTGACCCCTTCATACTTTTGACCCCTTGACTCACTTCAGCTCCCGTCCGCTTCGGCCTTTCTCAGAGCAGTAATCGCGTCCGTTAACATGTCAATGGTCCCCCGCCGCCGGTTATCCAAACGAACAAAAGGAAATCCTCTTCAAATGCTTGCATCGCTTTTAACTACTTTGCGGTTTTCTACAGTTGCTCTCTAAGCCCGCTCGTCGGGTGAACACAATAGCGCGGCGAAGAAAACGAAGCCTCGGCAGTCTCTTCTCACTCCCCTTGCGCCAAAGGCATCTCGGCTAGCGCGAAAACAAACACAATACAGGTAAACATGCGATACCCAATGTGCGATACCTAGTTGTCGGGGGCTATTAATTAAGTGATGTACGCGGATTTAACACAAGGGCCTCTTTATGTTCTCGCGTTTTGGAAACGCATGAAAGCAAATGTTTATGCAAGAGGTGGGTATTACAGGCGCGCACATTAGATACACGTAATTTCATTTCTCTTTCCAAGTTTACTCCGCCTTTATGGTGAACGCTGTGTGTTATTAGTGTTTGCACTGGCAATGTTCGGTACTCTATTTCACACTTTCTAGGAATTTCACACCTTCTACGTACGTGCCTAACCCGACTGGAGTGGTTCTTCACAGTGTACTCTTTCCAATACTCTGTCATCCTGTCGGGGATCCCAAGAAAAACGAACAAAATTGCCACATGAGAAATCTGAGGTAGTGCACAATCAATGTTTTGACACCCTCATGTCGCTATAGGTACCTCTTTGTATCTGTGCAGAATGACATCGTTTAGGTTTAACGATGCCCTAAGCGAAAAGTAACCAGCTCGTTTTGAACTTGCTGGCTGTGGCAGCGAAGAAGAGCAGCAGGTTTTTCTCATACTTAAATAGTTTTTAAATAGCTCAGATGCTTTTTGGGGTATTCTGTAATGTTTTCTGTAACGAAATGCAGAGTTTCCTATAGAACGGTTTGCTCTATTTCAGGCTCGGAATAGCTCAAAATTTATTGCAGGCGCAAGTTTTCTCCTAACCCATGCCGATAACCCTAACAGCACAGTGGCAAGAATCCCGCAGTATAACGAGAAGATCGACCAATTGGTTACATCTGGGTTCCACGCACTGGGATTTCTTGACGTCCCCATCAACGACAAATTCAAAGTGGATATACTGAAACCTGCTTTTGAGGTAAGGAACGATGCTTGTAAAAAATAACTAGTAGTTTTATTTTCTTCAAAAGCAAATTGTTATGTACCGAATAATGATGCATCAAAGGTGTGTATAGTTTACAACGCACTCGAAATCACGAATTTACAGTCACTGGGAAGAGTATCGCGATTGAACAGAAGAAAACTAGGAAACCTGATAATATAGCAGACAAAAAAAATATAAAGTGACCTGACGAGTTTACCCGTAGATATTCAGGAACGGTATTTGCACACTTATTATTGTGGACAAAGCAGCTATAGAAACAGGGATTATATAGTGAAAGCGAGTAGCAAAAATTCGCTGTACGTGACAGAATTCGGTGAAGAATCGAACAATGGATAATCGTAAAGTGTTAGTTCAGGCCTTCCACCTGGCGCTTGGAAATTACCAGGATTACAAATCTGGCTAGAGCACCTGTACCACATCTCTTCGTTGCACTGTCGCCCAAGCACCAAACAAACAACAAACCCAAGTAACTACTAACCGAGGAATATTAAATAAAGGTTTTAACTCAAGTCCACCACTACAATAGCATCAATCATAGTACCAAAAGGACCTGCTGTGAATAACCGCGTCCCCGGAAGGAGTCCCACCGCGTCCTACTCCGTATTGTCCAAAGGACACGCTCTTCCTCATTAGCTGTTACGCAGCGTACTTGAATATGGAGACTTCTTCCGTGCGGAAGTAGCACCTTGCGGCATCACAGCGTTGTGCAATTGGCACACTGGCGTACCTCGGCGCTTGTGTAATGCTTGTGTAGTAAGCTTCCTTAAAGCCTCCAGCATAACTGATCCCCGCAACTATGCTGCATGGGCAGAGGTAAAGCAATCACCCAGCTGTGCGCGCGGCTGATAGTGCGATACCGCCCCGCGGGAATACGGCGTGCCGTACTTTTGTGTTACGGTTTTACGCTTTGGCAGATGCCGATTCGTTAATACCTGCATTACCACCCTGTGACGGCGCAGAGCACACGTCGGGGAAAAAGAGATCGGCCAGGGCCGCAGACTCGACTCAACGCTTCCACAGTCAGGCAAGAACTGTTTAGTTCTCGCTCCAAGCATACGAGGGGCGAGCACCCCGCGGCCGCAAGCATGGCGTCTGGTGTCGGAGCGTCGGCGTGAGAACGAGAGGAGGGAGAGAGCCACTATCGCGCGTAAATGCGCCGAAAATCACGCACGTTACATAAACACGGTGAGCCACGCCACATTCTGGGTTTCTGAAAAATGTCGTAAAGACATTAATGTTTAACGCTGCCGTGCCGGGTGTAGACAGGAAACACTCAGTTTTGAGAGTCACAACACGGCTGCGAAAACTCCGCAGTGGGCGACAAGTATTGCTTCAACTTTTCCACGTGAACTATTTCGCGGCAAGCACCGTCCATGCGTTCAATCTCAGAGTTAACTGGAGAAAGATGAGACACAATCCGATGAGGACCTGTGAACTTACGCTGAGCTTTGATGCCGACGGGAGGGGCCTTTAGGAGCACCACCTGGTCTTTTTAATACATGATGTCCTTGCGGCCCTTGTCGAAGTAGGACTTCTGGCGTTCTTGCGCCAGTTTGATGTTTTTTGATGCCAATGTTCGAGCTTCGTTCATTCGGTCACGTACTAGCGCGCCGTAATCTGATGATTCCCGGAGCCCGGCAAGTTCTTTGCGATTGAAGCTGGCGTCGAGACACAAACACTGGATCTCTGCCGTACCCCAGAAGAAAGGGTGTCTCCCTAATGGTGCCTTGGTAGCCAGTGTTGTAACAAAACACAACGTATTGCAATATATCAGCCCATTTTCGCATTTGGCGGTCAACATGCAGATCATTTGCTTCAGTGTCCTGTGGCCCTCTCACACAGACCGTTCGCAGCTTGGAGATAGGCTGTAGTAAGAGAGGTGAATTCCATGGTGCTGAAGGTATGCTGCCGTAGATTTTGCCATCATCTCAGTGCCACGGTCGGTGATAATTACCGCTGTACAGGCATGCTTGAGAATGATGCGACGTTCAATGAGTTTTTGAACAGTCACGGCTTTTACGTTGCGGGCCGGTTTGGCCTCTACGAAGTTTGTAAGTAGTCGATAGCAACGATGATGTACTTGTACCCCGTAACGACTTGAATGTTCCAACAATGTCGAGCCCAATTGTGTGGAATGGAGAAAGCACCTAAATTGGCCGCAAAAGACCTAGCGGTGAAACTGGTGAAGTCTTCATTCTGTGACAAAGGTCGTAATCGTTGATAAAACTTTTTATTTCCTGGTACATCTTCGGCCAGAAGTATTTAAAACAGACGGCTTCGAACGTGTATCGGATACCCAAGTGCGCTCCGTACTTGCCTCCATAAAATTTTAAACAAATTTGGCCTTTTTCCTTGCAGGAAGGCACATCCGAAAGCGTTGGTGAATTATGCCCTGATCTCTCTTGTAGAGAATGCCGTCTTGTATGACGAACTTAGATCCTGCTCGCTTCTGCTGTTTTCTGGTACCGGATTCTCCCGCTAACAAGCTGAAGATGTCTTTGCAGAAAGCGTCTGCATATTGTGCTTCATCAAAGTTTGCCAACGGTCGGCGTACTTCTCCAGGAAAAATTTGAAGAACCTGGTCGGAGTTTTCTTCAGAGTGATTCTAGACAAGCAATCAGGAGGAACGCGTAGTTTGCCGGATTTGTAGATTATTTCAAAATTGAACTCTTGCAGGAAAAGAGACCAACGCAGTAATCTATGATTTCCCTTATTTGTAACGCATCAATGATGGTCAGTCACAACTTGAAACTTCCGTCCCATTAGATAGGGGCGAAGTTGTTTCAAAGATAATTTCACAGCTAACGCTTCGAGATGTGTTGAGGTGTAGTTGTATTCAGCGCCTTTGAGAGAACGGCTGAGGAAATAAAAAACTTGCTACATTCGTCTTTTTGTAGAAGTAAAGCTCCTAGATCCAGCCGCGATGCGTCCATTTGCACTTAAACATTTAACCACCAATTGTATGAAAATAGTTTCAGCAGCGGTGGCTCACAACGGCAAGCCTTTAGTACTTGGAAAGCATCTTACTGTGGGTCTTCCCATTAGAATGGAGTGCCCTTTTTGCACAAGCGCGCAAAGGCGCGGCATGAGGGCTGTAGTTTGGGATAAACTTCCTGAAGTACGACGTCAGACATAAAAATGACTAAAGCTCTTGGATGTTCCCGGGTGGAGGGAAATGTTTCACAGCTGACAGTTTCGTCAGGTCCGGAGAAACTCCCTCTTCTGTAACAACGTGTTCAAGGTAAACAATTGATGTGCAAAATAGAAAACACTTCTATTGTTTGAACTTAAGTCCAGCATTGCGAAATCAATCAAAGCCTTCTTGCAAGTGGCTTAGATGTTCTTCAACTGTTTTGCTATAGATGACACAGTCGTCCATGTAAACTAGAGGGTTGTCGTACTTGAAGTCTCCAATCACAGAATCCACTGCGTGGTGACACGTGAAGGGGGCTCCTTTCAATCCAAAAGGCATACGAAGAAATTCGTGTAGTCTCCATTGAGTCACAAATACATTTTTTTCAGTGTCGGCAGGGTTAATTGGAATCTGGTAAAAAACCTGAAACCACGTCCACGACAGAACAATTTGCAACCAGTGAGAGCTTGGAATGTGTCTTGGATTTTTGGCATAGGATAGACTGAGTCTTCCGTGACTGCATTGAGGCGCCGGTAATCGACATAAATGCCTATCGAGCCATCTCATTTTGTGACCAATACCAACGGTGAGGCCTATCGACTTCTGGATGTAGCAATGTTTTGGCATCGAGTAGGTCTTTGAACATCGCTTTCACGATGTCGCGTTGAACAGGAGATGGTCGGCGAGCACCCTGCGCGATTAGGTTTGCGTCTCCGGTCGGTATTGTGTGTTCGTTCCTCAACGGAACAGTTCCCAACATCTGTACCGCTTGTGAAAAAGCTTGCGAGGTTTACTGCGACGAGCTCCTTTGTTTGTTCTAACTGGCTGTGTCAGCGTTGAACCAACATTGAATAAAATGCCATTCAAGTTTAAGGTCTGATTCTGAGCTTCACTGCAAGGCGCGAACACTGGTTCCTCTATATTTTCTTATTTTTTTTTATTCTGAATACCCTCGAGGCAATTGCATATAAGAGGGGAGTGGGTAAATACGTAACAAGAAATAAGAGAAATGCAGTACAAGAACGCAATACGAGTACATATCACCTCTAAAAACAAACGTAAAACAAGTAAATACGGTTCTAATATCTTTAACAACGCGAGAAATGTGGCTTACATGTTGTAAGCAGTAATACGGGAGGTCAGTTGCAATTTCGTGTCAGTTTGAGTTCCTGGCAACACTCATAAAAATAAAAATAAAACAGCAAATCACGACGGATTGGCAGGAACCAATGTATCGCTACAGACAATAGACAAATCTAGGTGATGACGTTGCACACAGCGGAACGAAACAAGTCCGGGTTGCTAATCGTAGCGACATCAGTGGGAAGATGATTCCTGTCCCTAGAGGTACGTAGAATGAAAGAATGAGAAAAGGCTTTAGTGTTGCAAGTAGGAATGCCAACTTTGTGAGCATGGTCTAAACGAGAAGATACGTATGAAGGGGGAGTAAGTAGTGCGTTTTTGAAGCAAGCTGTGTGAATATATTTTATGGAATAAGCACAAACGTGCAATTTTGCTTCGTGACGTCAGAGATGGGAGATTCAAGTTAGTTTTCATTCTGGAGACACTGGCTGCTCTCTGGTAGTTAGAAAGAATAAATCGTGCGGCGTTATTCTGAATCATTTCTAGCTGGTTACGCAGCACTTCAGTACATGGGTCTCATTTAGACGAAGCATAGTGAAGTTGTGAACGGACAAGGGATTGGAAAAGGAGCAGTTTTACAGACGAAGGAGCAGAATGAAAATTACGTCTTACATAGCCAAGCATTCTATTGGCTTTATTGGTGATATATACAATATGAAGATTCCAAGATATGTCAGTAGTGATATGAACGCCCAAGTATTTATATGAAGTAACATGGTCAAGGATTTTCCCATTAAGTAAATACGGGTGCGGGTTAGTAGCGATATGGGAAATTCGCATTGATTTGCTCTTACTAGTATTTAATGGCATCTGCCATGTGCAGCACCAATGGGATATGGAATTGATGTCGGCAGGAGTGTGCATATATCACTATCGTTATCAATCTTCCTAAAAATGACGCAATCATCAGCGAATAAATGCACTGATGATGAGACACACTCAGGCAAATCATTGATGTAGATGAGAAAAAGTAGGGGACCCAGAACGGTGCCCTGCGGTACACCTGAAATAACTGGGCTTAGAGATGAAATGGTGTCATTAGCTGTGACAAATTGCTGGTGATGCACGAGGAAGCACTCAATCCAATTGATTATGTCGGTGGCGAGACCTATATTTCTTATTTGTGAAGCAGTAGCGGTAGCGGTAATTAATCAAACGCTTTCGCGAAATAAAAAAAATGCAGTCGGCAAAGGAACGGTTCTCAAGAATAGAGTGTGGCTTGTTAGTACATAAAATTAACTGGGTTTCGCATGAGAGAGACTTGCGAAAACCGTGCTGTGCGGGGTCAAAAAATGAATTAGATTCAAAAAAGTTGGCAACATGAGAATAAATAATATGTTCAAATATTTTACATGTTATGCTAGTGATAGATATTGGCGTGTAATTGTAGGGGACTGTTTATTTCCAGATTTAGAGACAGGTACCACTTTGCCTATTTGCCAATCAGCAGGGATATTACTTTGTTCTAATTATTGCTGAAAAAGTTTAGCTAGGATAATTGAACAGTAGTGTTCGGTATTTTTAAGGAATTTGGAAATAATACCATCAACGCCAGCGGAAGAAGAAATTTTAAGTGAGTCAATAATCTTAATTATTCCATTTGGGTCAATTTGCAGAGGGCACATCGCTACATATGCCGGACCCTTAAAGTTGGGTAAAAAAGAGGTGTAAATGGAGGAGAAAGCATATCAAAATACTTTCTTTAGCGCAAAAGCACATTCATTATCGAGCATTGGTTCACCGTTTGCGTCCGTTAGCGTAATTCGAGAATCTTCTGTAGGGTTAACGACGCGCCAAAATTTCCTGGGGTTATTGTGCAAAAAAGCTAGGCATCGTATTTCTCAAGAAATATTGCTTTGCAGTTTTGACAGCTGTGATATATTCATTGACTGCTGAGCGGTACAAGGACCATCTATAAATACTGTGAGATGTCTTGCCCAAACGGTACAGCCGCTTCTTTCGGTTTGATAAGCGCCTAATATTTGGGGTATACCAGGGAGCATTAGGATTACACGATATTTCCCGAGTAGGTATGAAGCGCTCTGTTAATTCAATGATCTTGTTTTTAAATAACGCCCAGTTGCATTCTAGTGATTGTTCATTGAATCCATATAAGTAATCAACTATAAATAAGTGCAGTTCACTACTTATTTCCGCAAAATTGGCGGAAATAAATAGTGAACTGCATTCCTCAGAACTGTATCCTCAGAAGACGGCAAAGTAGTGTAGTGGAATATATTCTCTGCTTCGGCAGCGCAGATATCTAACTCTGTGATGTCGGAGACGACTCCAGCCAATCTCACTGTCATGCCAGGAGTCAAGATAACAGGTTGCACCGAACAGTTCAAGAGGACATAGAATATTCTCTCCGTTAAGCTTATTACCGATGGCTTGAGATGGACGGAGTATTGTTCAAACAGCAAGCGCGTTCCACCAACCTCCATCTGTACCTCTTCTTCCAACTGGGGTGAGCTAGAAAACGTGACCTTTACAACCTTTCGCGACGTGGCTGGAATGTGGGTCTGCTTTAAAAGGCTAATCTTCGAAAGTCGCTGAGGCTTAGGCACCTGAAAGGTGTTCGTACAGCAACCACTAATTGCTTTCGATTTCACCACAAAGTCACTCCCAAGGAGAAGTCGTGCGCTCTCGAGGTTAGGGAAAACGAAGAAGGTTTGGCGGAATGCTTGGCCGTCAGAAAAAATCGACGCAGTCACTTCTCCTAAATTCAGCAGTGGCTGGCCGCTTGCTCTTTTTAAATGCAGAGAAGATGTCTTAATTTCTAGCTCAAGCAGCTCTGCCAAGAGAACGTTCACTAGGCTTCTCATTGCTCATGAGCCCAAAAGCGCTCAGATCGTTGATCTCTTATTGGAAACATCGATGTTTTTTCCGCCCTCGCCCGAGTGACATGCAACATGCTTGGCTAATGATGACCTCTCAAGGGCGTCAGAGGTATCACATCGTCGTTTCCCTGCCTGGCACAGTTTCCCTGCCTGGCACAGGTGAAACGCTCTTGCCATTCCAAAAACTGCTCAGTCAATGCCTTCCTACAGCGCGTGACGAAATGTCCATATTTCTTGCAGTTGAGGCAATGACGACGTACATGTGCCTGCTGTGCGAAGGTGATGCTGGTAGCGGCATCCTGGCAGCGGTTTTCGACGTTCGAGGAGACGAAGTTGGGAGCGTGCTGCTTCCGCATCTGGCAGGTGGTTGTTTAATTGGTGGAGAAACAGGTGGAATTTGCTTTTTCGCTGGTGCAGCCTTCAGTGTACCAGCGGACTCCAGAGTCGCGGTGAGGGCTGGCGCTTTACTTGTAGTTGATGACACTTGATCGAAGCACAGTAGCGAATCGAACAGCAGGTCCAGAGACTTGACAGTCTTGTCGAAGAAATGCTTCTTGGGTATCGGTGAAAGAGTGGCCAAGATCAACTTGCATTTCTCGGCTTCGTCCTCGGGATAGCTGCACTGCTCGATGAGCTCAAATATTTGTTCAGCGAAGTCCGTGCACGATTCTGCAGAACGCTGGCTCGCGCCCTACATCTTCCGCTTAGTTTCAACTTCATTATCCAGGTAGTAGCGCTTGCGGAAAACTGCCTCCAGCTGATCCTAAGTTGGGACGTCCGCTGTCTTCAGGTGGTGTCTCATCCTAATAAAATCTTTCGGTGGGAATTTTGAAACGATTAGGAGGATGGTTACGTTGTTGGCAACGTTGAAGGTTTTGAACCAAAACTCTGTTTGGTAGAGCAACGCTGTCACGTCTTTTCAAGCAGTCGAAATCCGGCAGCCGGAGCGGAAGTGAGGGGCGCCTGCTCCTTACCTGTAGTTCCTGTAGTTTTAAATTTGACCACATTTTCTGGCTGTGGTGAGCCTCTCTTTTTTTTTTGGTTTTCACCGGAGTGCCTGAGGCGCTTGTGTCGGAGCCCTCGTTGCCTGTCGCAGGTGGAGAATCGCCACACATCGCCACACGTCGGGGGAAAAAAATTGCTTAGCTCGGCTATGCCAGGATACACGTAGCGTGAGCTAAGGTTCAGCTGGTTATTCTTAGGTTTCCTGGTTGTCTAGGATTAGCTGATTTTCATGCTTACTGCTGCTAAAAGTATTTCCAATCCAATCAATCCAATGCAATCCAGTCCGGTCCAGTCCAGTCCAGTCCAGTCCAGTCCAGCCCAGCCATCCTAGCACGGCTCTCAAAGGAGCCGCGCGAAACGGCTATCAAGCGGCTCCGGCGCAGCGTCAGACTCGGCTACTGCGCAACCGAGGCGCACAGCTGGGCACGCGCCAGCGCCAGTGCGTCTGCCGCGGCTATGACGTCACTCCTCTGGAATGTGCAGACCGGCGAATGTGCAGACACAATAATCTACACACCCGTACTCCAATTGGATTGGATTTCCAATCCGATCCAATTTAATACAATTCAACTTAATCCAATCCAATCCAATCCAATCTAAATGCAATCCAATCTAATGCTACTCGCGCTTTCGCAGCACGGACCTTCAAGGTCCACGCGAAACTGCTTAACCTCGGCCAGTGTAGCTTACGCAACAAAAGAGATCGGCCAGGCCGCAGACACGACTCAACGCTTTCACACTAAGACGAGAACTGTTCATTTCTCGTTCCAAGCATACGTGGGGCGAGCACCCCGCGGCCGCAGGCATGGCGTCTGGAGTCGGAGCGTCGGCGTGAGAACGAGGAGAGGGAGAGAGTCACAGTAGCGCTAAAATGCGCCGAAAAGCCCGTACGTTACCTAAATACAGTGCGCCACAGCACACCACCGTAACTCTTTTTCTGCGCTTAACTGTCGTTATAATTTGCATATACGTGTGCGACCGGCACGGTCGCACAGGTATATCCAGTTTGCTGCTCCGGAGAAATGAAGTCGTCAAAGCGCACGGCCGAAACGTCGTAAGCACAAATACGCATGGGGTAAGCGGTATGTTTAGGTGTATGGGCATCACGGAGCTTACTAAGGTTATTCCACTCTAGAGACTGGTAAAACAGTCGAATTCATTGTGGCATCGGGGCGCAGTTTTTCGCGTCTCGTTCAATCCTCGGCGACCCGTCGGCCCCAACCGAGAGGTTTTTTCGGCGTCTTCGCTTGGCGCAGAAGTGACCCAGCTGTCATCTTGACTTGACTTGGAGCTCTTTTTTGAAATGCGATGGCCATAAATAGTAATGAAAAGGAATAATTGTGTAAACAACTAGTAATTTCGTAAATTATGCGGATTAGCAGAAATCTTTTATTGTAGGGGAAGGTGCTTGTTGAGTGCATATAGTTTAGCGGAGCCGGCGATTCGGCGGTGAAACGTTTGTTCTCTTGCTTGCGATTGGGCGATGTCGTGCGGCTGAAGCAGGGCCATTGTACTACATTCCATAAGTTAGCTTGGTCAAGGGTGGTGACAGTAATTTGGTGTGCTCCGTGTTCACGTTGATGATTACAGGCAGCTGATTACCATCGGGAAACGGATGTAGTGTGCTTGCGCGAACAGCCTAGCAGACGAAACCTGCATAGGCCTCCTGCGCTGCCCAGGGGGCGCTGCGCAAGCGACTTCCTGGCAGTACTTCCGGGTAGTACAAAGCTACGCGTGTCCGATAGGATCCCGTGTTGACAGAAGCAAAATGAGCTCTATGATCCGGATCGTTTTGCGACGTGGTCACCAGCCCAATCCCCGACGCGTCCGATCTCTTCCGGCGACCAACTTCCCATTAAGGAAACAAGCTTTGCAGCGCTAAACACGTTTACAGCGCCGACGAAAGTGCCGGGACGGTGACGGCGATCTGCCACTCGCAGATTCACGGATCGGTGTTCGTATGAAATGAAAGTAGAAGTGAAACTTCTGGTTTAAACTAATACTCTAGGGGACAAGGACGTTTCAACTACAGCCGACCAAAAAAGAAGAGTGACGCAACCGGAGATGATCGCGCTTTAAAAAGCCAGTTAGTCCGGCGGACCGCAGGCTATCTGCGGCGCGCCTCTCTTTTGCGTACCTGCGCTCTATGCGTGCACTTTCATTAAACAGTGCTTGTTTGCGTCGCCGTTACGAATACAAGGTGCAGCATTAGCTTGCTATTTTGTCGCGTGTCTCAGTGACAAAATGCAGCGAGTGTCAGAAGCGTGAAATCTGTTTTGCGATTCCAAAATTAGTGGCCGTAAAACAAACTGGTAGGGCGAACTGAGAGGCCGCTCGCTTCCCTTGTTTGCTCTCACTTTACTTACTTACGCTCTTGCATTATATATTTCCAGTTCGCACTTAATAGGCTAGAATGAGGGTCAGCAACGTTTTGAATTGTAGGGCCGAGTCGCATGCAGCCGACACGGCGGAGGGCTGGACGGCAAATCGACTGGGGGTGAGGGTGGGGCTTTGAATGCAAAGAGAAAAAATTCAACGAATTGCGAATAATATTTGACAATAATTTGGCGAAGTGTGAAGATGGGGGGAATTCAACTAGAAGCGACCAATTCTGTGTTCTTGTCTCGCAGTCAAATTGCATTAGAGGACAAAATTGGCGCGTCGGCGTTCAGATTGTTAGCGACGACACCTGCACTAGAAGATAACCAACAGAGTCAGTAATGATGGTATGTAAATGGGGCCCTTGCGCTGTGTATGCGGCTGTGCTATGTTATGCAAATATAGAAGTACACATCTCTGCAGACAGCGGTTGTGCGATCTGGTGCTTGTTTTGCGTCCTTTAATTGCGCCTAATTTGTTTTTTTGACGCTATTGCGTCACCTAGTCCATGTACCCTGCCTTTCGTAAATCGTGCGGCGTAAAACGTTTCGCAAGATTTATTTAGTTTGAGAAAATACAAAACAAAATTTTCACTCGTTTTCAAGGCGGTGCCAGCTGGGCCAGCAGTGTCAGCTGAGTCGGCTGCGCAATTCTTGCGTTCGCTTGCAAAAGCAACCTTTTGCAGTTACCTCAGGCTATAGGAACACCAGCGTTCCGTGTTTATGCTAGTCGTGAACTTTCCTTTGTCTACCGTACGCAAGAAGAAATAACGATAATTGTTGTCAGGATGTTAGACCACCCGACCTGGTGATACTGTCCCACGCCGCGACGACCGCGACAGCTCGTTCAAACGAAAGCCGATAAATCGTCTTGTTTTAGCGGATATTATGTTTTTAGCCTCTGCAACTACTTTAAAGGCTATTTGATAGAGTATGCAGTCATTTAAACGCGCCACAAAGCGAATAAACTAAGTACAACCAAGTTTCACTCTGCGTAGTTATTGAAAACGCGTGGAGTGCGGCCAGGGTCGTCTGCATTTGTACTACCCAGACCAGTCGGACACGAGGGGGCACTGCATGCCGCCAAACTCCCGCGCAGAAGCCCTAATGGCGGAATCCTTCTGCGAAATCAACCTGCCATCGCCTCCTGTCTTTTTAAATGCCAAACACATCGGCTGCTTCAGAGAGGAAGTGAGTGGAACGCCTATTTCGCCCATATGTCGTAAGGTGGCGCCCCGACCTTAACCAGGATCACCTGAACGTAACTAAATTGTAGAGTGGTTTGTTCCTGGTTGGCCAGTCAATCGATGTTTGAGATTGCCGGAGCAACGCCGCTCTGGCCACCGATATAACACTCAGCGCCGTGGCGGGACACAATTTGCCCACTTTGTCCAACCGGTCGCGCGACCAAGGCGCTGGCGAGCCGAGAAATTGCGGGAGGGTGGCCGGAGCAGAAAGAAATGCTCTTAGTTGGCCGATCGAGGCCGATGCATTTGGTCTTAAAAAAATACAGGAGCCGATGGACCTGCCCTCGCTTGTTTCGCGGCTGTCCTCTGGGAGCAGATGTTGCGTGCACGTGGACGTCAGGCCAAGTCCTGACCACCTCCCGGGTTCGGGCGGTCGCGGCGGCCCTCTGGGCCTCCTCCACCCCCAATACCTGATCACGATGGACGAAAGAAACGTATTCCTTCCTTCCTTCCTCCGTGGCTGTCTGCCATGACAAGGTGCTAAGCACGATCAACTGGCTGTTGACCCACCCGCCGGCAGAGGCTTCGGCGATACTATTACGTGAAAAAAATTCCACGAATGTACACGTGCACTTACTGCGGGTAAAGGATTTTTATTTGGCTTAGCCGCTACCATGCTCTTGTCGTCACAAGGGTAGTCAAGAACTGGGCTAGGATGGAACAGCATGCTCGGACCGTGTAATCTGTGCGGAATCTAGAGTTCGCGTCCCTTTTGAGAAATGCCATTGAGCATGACTAGTGCTAGTGTGGAGGCAACACGGCAATGCTACTGCTTTCCGCATCCATTTCATTCAAGCCGAGCAGTATTTTCTCATTGCAGGCACTTTAATTGTGCGCTAACAACAATTCTTCACTGTTATGATGAGCCACCGGCACTTTCAACTCCAGAACCTAAACAGATGGCGCAAAAAAATCCGGAGCCAAGTAATCATTGCTACCGCGAAGACTCAAGTTAAGCCGATTTCGAAAATGGCAAGTCTGCGTCACACAGTCAGCTGCATGGTGGTTGAACGACTGCAGTGCCAGTGCCTCCTGTAGTCTTTAGTATGAAGCTGTAGGACACCACCACAGGCCTACAGCGAGATGGTTCGACGGCCCGGCGATGCCGCTCCGGCCGGCGGAGCGGCAGCGAGGATGCCTTCGCCATCTAGTGGTGTGAAAAACCAAGCTTCGTTCTGCCAGTCCCCTGTTACAGCACGCGTGAACAGCACAGAGGTCAGGCGAACCAAGCGCGGCGTTAAAAAAACCACTGCAAATGGAAGGAAAATGAACGTTTATGCGAACGCTAAGTGCATTCTTTCAGGAAGAAGCCAGTCGTCCAAACACGGTGTACGTTTAAAAAATGGCAGAATAATTTCGTTGGACAACATAATACAGTATGGAGCATCACGTGAACTTGTACTTTCATTGACACGCTTGCGTCCCGTTATATGTGGGAACAATACAAGCGGAAAACAGCAAGGTGATAACAGCGCATCCCTCTTTTTTGTGCCTAGCAATAACACATCGAAGGCCAAGTGCGCACGTCGAAGTAACGAAAAAAAAAAACCCGCAAAAGTTTAAGAACAGGAAGCCTAAAAAGAAACGCCACAAACCACGTCTGATCATTCATTGCCCGGTATTATGCGTTTCTTTCCCGTTGTTTCAAAACACGACAGATTTGAAGTAGGGTTACTGAAGGCTATTTCGCGAGTAATAGGCACTGAATGTATTTTAACTGAGTTATCTGTGCTGTAAACCTATGGTGTAGACCGGAGTTGCTCCTCTTTCTCTGGACGCCGGAGTTTCGTGTTGGCATTCTCTATAAAAAGTTTGAGTGGAGACCTACCCAGTCGTCTGCCAGCACAACACATGAACGCGGCTTCTGCACGGTTCCGAGGGCTGTGGCCTTTGACTATACCCGTCACCCAAATCGGGACTTGCTTCCTGACTTGGAAGCCGTCTGTCACAATGGCGTTGGTTCTGGTAGCTATAGAGTTTCTTACAATATACACTAGAGATGAATCTGGCACTAGCGTCTATGCGGCTCACACCAAGGCCATCTGTGTCGTTATGGGCCGCCGTACATACTGCGCTCGCCTTAGTTTCATCATTGGCTTGGATTTACCCATTTCAGTGACCTCAAAGTTAAACAATGTGCCACAAGAACGCGAAAACTAATATGCAATTATCTAAGCGGAAAGTGAAGCAGGCTATTTCAAAACTAAAGAGGAAGAAAAACCTTTTTTTGCCGTAACGGTTGCGCCTGCAAGGTGGTAGTTGCGAAAAAGTTTAATATTTTTTTTTTGGGGGGGGGGAGGGAAGGTTCTTCAGAGATATTAATTTTACTATTATTTCAAGTAATGAGTTTTTTGAAGAGTTTGGGAAGTTTTCTAGCGTGACTATGAAATGGTGACCCGACCAACCGTCAGCTCCAGTTTAACAAAACTTGCCTCTGAGCGAGTTGGTTTATACTTGAAAGAAACAGAAAACGTGACGTTAGCAGATGTGGACGATGACAAGATAGTACGGATACTGGCGCCCGTATCTGTCTTATCTTGTCTGCGTCGAAGTGCGCTTTGTTCCTTTTTTTCGTCAGGTACAAATTTCCCGGGGGCATATTACCCGCTCAGTCATACGTCCTTCGACGGCGGCATGAACAACATCATGAATGATCTGCGCACTGCCTGCTGTTTCACCCGAACACGGCTGCCAGAGCACAGGATGGATTTCTTTCGGCTTCCTCGTATCTCGTAGACGTGTTTATGCATAGTGAAGAAAGAAAATCCGAAAAGCCGCTCAAGAATCCAACTGTCATGCCAAGGTGAAGCCAAAAGTGGGGGTCTTCCCATGGACCCCCACGACGACATGAATTATCAGGCGCAGTTTTCTCTCTAGTATGCTTAGTAAGAAACTCTTTGCTAGTAACGGCACGGCCACCACCTTATCTTCGAGTCACTGGCCACGGCGTCTTTTCGATCGCTTCGTTGCGGTTTTCGATAGCGCGGTAGCCTTCGAATTCTCTACCGCGCTCGCCTACCTGTATGTATTTCACGAGAACGGGTACAAAGATAGCCGGTCATTACTAGCAAGCTGACACCGCCAGGTAAGGGGATTCAAATTTTACAATACGGGACTCGCCAATGCCAGTCACCCGGCCTATTTTACATTTTCATTGAGGAAGGTTGGACTGACCATGACATTGCAGAACCCGTACTAGATAGATAACTGTTAAAATAAGTTGCCACACACTGATTACCGTTAGCGGCTAACATGAATTCAGAGATGGCAAGCCAACCAGTGATGTTTTTATTATTCGAAAGACGATTCTAGACTTCGTAAAACATTATCATTCTGAAGGTAAAGTGACATCTCCAACACCGGCAAGGTATTCCGGGCATTTGATACTGCCTAGGTCAACTCTAAACCTTTCTTTAAAAAATTGAGAGCGTTGTAGGTGCTTTTGAGGTATCTTCTTGTTGCGCAACTTGATATTCGCACACGCTGCAATAATTCACAAATGAAGCTGGTTGTATCCTGTATCCAGGCCACCTTAAAAACACTGCGCCTATCGCTCGTCCGCATGTTCTATAGTGGAGTTTGTGCAGAATTTCTGGACTTTGATACGGAGAAAACACAAGGCTGGTTACTTCCAAAAACAGACCACACAATTCGTTAAGGACTTTTTTGTCTTGCCAGTATGGCAAGAGGAGCAGGGACACATCCGGTTTCTTACGACAACGGGTTTACGCAGAATCCTGTGTTTACAAATGTGTTCAATATGTTGACAGTCTCTCTCTTTATACCAAAGCACTTACCTCTTTAGAAGTCAAGTAAAAACGCCTTGGAGAATGCTGTGACCTCTGATGTATTGAAGCCTTACATGGAATCGCTTCATGTCAGAGGGGGCGATGAAAGGGTGTCGCTTGTGGCTACTAATGCTCCAGACACCAATTGGACCCTAAAATGTGGAAATGCGAAACTTCAGCAGGCATATAAGAAAAGGCTCTCGTCCCCACTGAAGTTCCTTGATTACCTTCACAGATAGCAATGAGTTCACGTGCGTAGTGATGAAATATTTGTGCCGTTCAAATAAGTGCCTGCGCTTCTTTAGCTACCTGAGAGCATTGCCAGGGTGCTTTTCTGGTATCGACTAACGACGGCTGGCACTTCATGGTAACGCGTTTTTTGTTTCTAAAAAAACACAGCTGCGAGCCCGATAGAGGGTGCACCAGCTCAAACAACTGTTGATGGCATTCCATTATGCATATATCCATGCACTCTTGAGAACAACTGAGACCGTTGAACCACTGGAGTGGCTTTTCAATGACCCGTCCCAGGATCCGTTCATTATTTTATGTTAATGACGCATTGGGTGCAGTTCGCGCTAAATAAGGCCGAAAGCCACCTGGTTTACTGGCCGTTCCTAGCTTTCTTGCAATATGGCCAGAAGGTTTGGCACGCGCGCATCTGAATAGCGCTTATGTTTACAACATCCGCTTGCCTCCCCTTTTCCTTTCCTACAAGTTTCATGCCATTAACACGCAACCTTTGTCTTCGTTCAAGATACCTTTGCAATACCTGTACGTGACAGAAATCCGGAAAGGGTTTATCACGGTGGGGGTTCTTTCTAACGAGAGTAAAACAGCTGTGTTGATTCATGCATTTTAAAGTCCAAACAACATTTCTGACCTTCTTTTGTACATGTACACCAGAGTTAGCATAATCCAAAAAAAAGTACTGTAAAGCCATACGTCCGGAATAGAGGCAGTGCTATTGCAACACAGCGGATGTGTGGCCAGCCAAGGTGGTAAAATATTTCCCGTTCGTCACTGTTCGAGACGTCCCAGTTCTATCGGGTTAGTTATGCTATAATTATGCTATGGGGTAAATGCCAGCAAGGGACTTGTAACTCAGTAACTACATAGTTTGAGAAAACACTGCCATAAAAAGTTGATTTAGGAAGAATGTGTGGCTGTCCAAAGATTTGAAAAGGGGGCCTTCATTTTTCCTGGACCAACCGGTAGACGGCAGCCTCTCCGGCTTGTTAGTATCTGTTACACATGGCGCCATTCCTCGCGGTATTTAAAATATTCTGATAAACATTTTGTGGTTTTCCTGAGACCCACTTGTAGTACTTGTGGCCTTTGGAAACGGGCGACGTATCTACGGTGTAAACATAAAACTGAAAGGTACGAAAAGATTTCCTGTTACGCCCTCGGGCAACTTGCATGTTGCTTTATCTTCTAGAAACAACTAACCTTTATACAAGCGCCGAGTGCCACTAATGAGAAAATGAATTTTTTACTGTCACAGGTATTCGATACTGCCTTGGTCCCAATTACACAGAAATCAAGAACTTTTATGGGCGTGCGCATGACCAGTGAAGATCAGTTCGAGCCCTTTGCAGAAGAAATTAAAGACATGTTGTAAGTACTGCACGGATCGCGAGTGGTTTATACTAAAGTGGCGCTAACAATATTGCTCCTGCTATAAACTGCTTCAGCTGAAATCCAGAGAAGAAAGACTGGAACTTAAATTTGCAGTTTTAAATGTCGACAATGTTGTAATGTGGAAGGAATAGGGATATAAATGATAGCAGTGTTCAATGGAGCTGGGCTTGTATATTGAAAGACTTAGTGGAAGGACAAGTGGTTTAACACTTGTGTTAGAGAGGAAACCTCAATTGAATGACATGCTCTAGTAAGCCGGTCCTTGAGAGTTCACTGGGAATTTGCAGCGGTCGTTCCCTCCACGCATGGTTTTTGAGTGTGCAGATCCCGTCATCGCAGAGTAGCAAAATGCTTTTAACGACGATAACGTTGCAAGCCATTTGCAGTTCTCATGTGAGCGTGCAGCTGCCTTGCGCCCTGCGCCCCCCCCCCCCCCATATTGGCGATCTGCGCCGTGAAATGCGCCGTACCCAAATCCTACCTTTGCACGCAGCCGCGTCAAACTCCTTGCCTAATTTGAGGAGCATCTACAGAGCATATTTGGGATTTGCATAACTGACCATAGCTCACGCAGTTGGATTAATTTTTTTAGGCGCCAGCCTCTCAGAGAACCAAAGCTAACCAACGCGATAACATTTCAAGCTTATTACAGTTACTCGGTTATCGATCAGTTGCTTCGTGTACCTGCGTCATGCACTATGTTGGCGGCAGTGCCGCAGACGACTAAGGTATAGCAGTCAGCGCTCTCATGCAACGTGTCTACTTAAGAGAGCATCTAGAGTGAACACTACTCAATGGTTGGCTATTGTATAATTTTGTTTTGGTATCTGATTACCCTGTCGTTCTTTTTTCATTTTGTTTGTGAAATGTTCTCGTGCTTAGAACGCTTTCTGTGTTGCCAGTTTTACCGGGTTGCAGAAGTAAAGTGAGGGGATGTTTACGTCGCCTTTAGCCTTGGTACTAGTATAGTACACCTTACTGCCAAAGTAAACATTAATTTAATGTGATTCTATTCTGCATAGATTAACAAAGGAGGCATCACTTCCTCCATTGTATTCATGTTTGCTGGCGCTGAGATATAAGAGGGCAGAGCTGCTAGTCAACGGTGATAACATTGTACGCTGCTCGCAGTTGCCCGTTTACACATCAGCTACCTCGTGCCCTCCGCTTTCCATAATGTTGGCGACCACCGCCATGCTCTCCCCGGTGTTTCAGCGGATCAACGAGCTAGTCAATGCCGATAACAAATCATCAAATTCAGACACTCTAACATTATAGTCTGGCCTAGATAAGATTTCTACATGGTGTGATACTTGGATGATGCATCTTAACAGCCAAAAGGGAAAACAAATGAGAATTTCCCGCAGTACTGCTCCGCCGAACTTACACAATTATCGCATTATGGATTCTGCACTCGAAGAGGTCACCTCTTATAAATACTTAGGCGTCTACATAACATCAAAGTTTCCTGGCAAACTCACATTAACCATATCACTAACAACGCCAACCGCATGCTTGGTTACCTCCGTCTCAATTCCTCAATGGCCCCAGTTAACGTAAAGCTACTTCCAAAAAACACTAATGCGACCTAATCTTGAATATGCCTCTTCTGTCTGGGACCCTGGAGTAGAATATTTAACAAATGCAATAGAATCTGTTAAAATCGTAGTGTACGTTTTATAATTTCTAACTACTCTCGGAAAGCTAGTGTAACATCTATGAAGACTATGAAGACTACCTTAAACCTTCCTCTCCTCCCACACCGTAGGAAACTGGCACGATTAGTTCTACTCCACAAAATATACTTTTGCAATCCGGAATTAAGAAGTCAACTTTTCTCTGCACCTTCCTATATATAGCCTCGAACTGATCACCTACATACATTGTCCATTCCACAGTGCCGCTCTAATTTATTTTTCTACTCATTTATTCCAAAAACCATCACTGCGTGGCACCACCTCTCCGGCTCAATTACTAGCAGAACTGATTTGTCTGCATTTAAAAATGCTATAGAAAAACACTTTAGCTAATCCGCGTTTTTTTTTCTCGATTTTTCCTGTTTTTGATATCCTTTCCTGTGTTTGCATTATGTATTAATTCCACTCCCTTCTGTAACGCCTTCGGGCCTTGAAGGTACAATAAATGAAATGAAATGAACTGCACGCGGTTTTCCAGTCGACAAACGAAGCCTTTTGCTCTTTAGGGACTTCGGGGTGCCACGCAAAACCTAATTCTTGAGCCCTGCGACGGTACGCTCGCTCACGCCGGTAAGCTGGCTAACCGAACGAAGTGCGGAAAAGTCCTGGTTGCCTCAGTCTTATTTGGGCGTTCACGTACAGACAACTTTCTTGGTCTGGTTTGACAGCTTTTGGTTGCGAAGCTTTTTGAAAACCGTTGAGGCGAATTAACCGGCGGGCTATCGGACGGAAAAGTAGCTGCTGTCGATGAAGACGCCATTTCTTTTTCTGAAGAGAACCGTCGTGCCAGCAGTGGCAATTTTCGCAACCAAACATGACCGAAAATTTAAAAAAGAAACGCTTACTGGCGATTATATTCTGGCGATTTATTGGCATTGTCAATGCGAGGCTAGAAAAAAAGAAATACATGTTTTTGAATTGCATAGATTAATCATATTGAATAATGTTTGTAGAACTACTTACAACTGCTCAGCGAAATGTCGTGGTTCGGCCGGCCACCTCGCCCCCCCCCCCTCCCGTAGCTTTCTCTCCATTGCCACAGAAAATTGTCCCCGAGTATAGTGTTCATGCTTCTACTGATATCATGAGTGTAGTGCTGGCAGGAAATTTAAGCATGGGAGTCTCCCGGCTCAATGCGACCTGTCAGCGGTCCTCAATGGTCGACTGGTTTGCGTTTGGGTTGGTGAGTTAACCCGACAGCGAGATGCTTCCGACACCTAACGGAAACGGGCAGCTACATGTTTGTAAACAAGAAAAAAGCTCGAATCTTTTCAGGTTTTAGCTCGGTATGGACAGACGCGTGTCGTTCGCTCGGAGGAAGAATAGCGGGAATCGAAGGTGTCAGACGGAAGAGAAGCCGGAATGGGTGCGAAAACAACAGAAAGGGTTGTAGAACAATTTAAAGCGCACGCGGATCAGGACAAGAAAAGAGAGACACCACGCAACAGTACCTTCAACTCCTAAGTTGAAGTAGTGCTTGGTGGTGTCTCCCCTCGCTTTCCCTTGCCCGCATACGCTATACATTTTTCTGCAATGCAACACTAAGTCGTCCAGGAATACCTACTCGTGAACAGAAGGCCGCTGCAGCCACCGTTTCCATTGCCAGTTCCAGCTCACCGAGTAGCTCGGAATCTCTCCCGGATGGACAGCAAAGTAGACGTGATACAATATTTCCTTCTCAGTTTGAAGGGCTTTCAGAACGAAAATTTTAGCGGTGCCTTTCAATTCTAAGCACGCGCATATAACTGGTTGCTGGTTTATCAGGCATGAGTTGGGAGTGGAGGGAAGGATGGGAGGGCGTCCACACGCGGATATAGCTTCCATGTCCTCCTGATGACCTCTCCATTGTACTACAGGGAGGTTTAAACGTGTACGTCCACGGCCCCAATGCGAACTTTCCGATGTCTTCAGTAGTCGAAAGGGTTCTATTGGTACGTTGCGCAGGTGATAAGGTGCTTAAGACGCTGCAGGGTAACAGACCGCTGCATGCTTGTCCGCTAGAATAAATATCGAGTCCTTCAAAGTTTTAGTAGGCTTTGTGCTAATTGCTCGATCACAAATTTCAAACAACCGTGTTTGGTATCGTGTATTTTATGTACTACGTCGAGCTTCGCCTGTCATCCTGCTTCTCGGACTGGAAGGGCACTAATATTTTGCGTCTGTCTTATGTCACGAATGTGATAATTTGGGCTGGAAAATGTGAACCGAATCCCGAACCTAAAGAGTGAACCATTTCCTCGCGCTGTTAAAGGCTGTCCTGCCATATCAGACGTTTTAGGCGGTGAGTTTAGTGAAACTAAAAGGCTTTTGAACAAACGTTAAAGATACCTAAAGGCCGGACACTGTGGGCGAGATATAGTGCAATAGACAACCTGCACCCGAATGTACCACTGTTTATTGAGGCAAAAAATCAGAAGAGGCTAATTTTGTAGTACACGACTTAAACAACAGGTCCCCAAAAATCAGCGCGACTTTTAATCAATTGTGCAAGAAACACGCAAAAAGTATGGTGTTGCGAAACACCTGATGACGAAACTTCTGTCTACAAATCTTTGCGTCCAGCCAGGGGAAATGAAGCACACGAAAAGAAACGGACTGCCAAAAGCCAGCACAGACGGCCAATTGCGATAAAGATTACTTCAACAATAAAAGCACATTTGTTAAGAAACGCCTGCTAGCTAATCCAATTGATAATCTTTGGGTATGGAGTGAGGGAGAATTTTCTCCTCAAATGCAACTCTCTACGAAAAAAGTGCGACCTGTCACAAGAGAGCAGTCTACCGAAGACGAGAACTATATCGTCATGTTTGATGAACTGTTTTTTGGAAACAAGTGGTATTCGTTCAACCGGCGCAAAGTGGGGCGACCTGTCACTCACGACACAAAGAAGCAGCTGATAGTCTAGGCGTGAAGGGTTAGTGGTTGCCGACATGAACAGGTTTATATCACTACGAAATTACCAATGTTAGCATGCCATGTTTGTAGCAGGCTCACAAAACGAGCTCTGTTATGCGCATGTGGGAACTCAACACTCAACTTAGGCAGGCATTGTTCTCTGCAAAGAAACATGGCTTCCCGACATAGATGCCAACGAACCGTAACTCTTTAAATCATTTGCAACATTTAGGAAAGACAGATTGGCCTTATGCGGAGGCGGAGTCGTATTTGCTGTAACAAAAATTTGCATGCACGTATTGTCCTTCGCCGAAACTCCTTAAAAAATTTTTATTTGCTGTGATCAGATCCGGCGTCCGGTGAATTATGCTGTCGGGGTGTGTTGCCGTCCATGCGATTCGCCATCTGAATGCGTTGATAGTTTAAATGACTCTTTGTGTGTTATTTAGGAGAAGTATACAGCATCCCCTTACAAAAATATTTTTTGAGTTTCATACAACCGTTTGTCGAATTTACTCAACATTGTTGAGTATCCCAAGAATTCCTGTTGTGATTCTGTTGAGGATTTCTCGAGCTTTTGAGGAAAAGTGGACACCGTGGTTTCATTGACTTTACGTTCAGTTTCTTACGTCGAAATTCCGTTGAGTTCCTGTTGAGATTCAACTGAATTTCGTATGATATTCTTTCGAGATTTTTAAGAGTGCTCACTGTGCTTTTGTTGATTTTTCGTTGAGTGTCAGTTGAGGGTCAACGGAATGTCGCATTAATATTTTGTTCAGGTTTTCACTAAGGCTCGCTGTGTTTTTCTTGAAGTTTAGTTGAGAGGTTTTTTTGCTGAGTTCTGCTGCGGTGGAGGCACTTGTTAATTGGAAAAGCCTACCGTTTGTAGGCCGTGCTATCAATAGGTAAAATCCAAAGCTCAATTGAAGCTCGAATATCCTTGTTCTAAAAGATTGTGTAGTGCCACAAAAAATGAAAACAAAAGTCACGAGACAACCGAAGCGGGTCTTTCGAGCTATACGCAGTTGGTATTTACAGTCACTAATTTATAACATGCACCACTTCTTCCAATGAAGCAACGTAACCACTTCGTCATGAACACAACAAAGGAGCATTATGCTAGCCTTCACATATTCCCAAGCAAATGTCAAGTGTAAAAGTGTTGTCCTGCTGTCGGGTGTTGTAGGGTGGCCAGGGGAGGCCCTTGCAAAGCCTTTGAAATTGGACTGAAAGGCAGCCGACCCAGGACAGCCACCAGCAGCACCTGCAGGTGCATATTTGTGAGCGTGCTGATATTTGTTGAAATACAAGAAAAGCGCACACAAATCGTGAATGCTTACATCAAGTAAATTTTTAATCGTTTGAGGACAGTAACCTACAAGGCACTAATAAGAACATTCCCACAAGACTCAACGTGAAATTTGTCACAGTAAGAATGTACTTATTAGACACGCAGGTACTGTGAGTAGGGTATGCATGATGTATGCAAAGCTCACTGCTAAGCTAGTTTGCATTGAACGCGTGGTAGCAGCCCATCTGTATACCTAGCTTTCAATCGGAACTGGTGTGTGCTAGCTGAGGTTCCTCCATTTCAATGCCTCGCTTGTCTTTGCAAGTTCGATTCTCCTATATAAATCGTGTTGAGTGAGTGCCTACAGCTTTGTTATAAGTCTCTGTATTATCTCCAGTTTTGGAATAATGGGAACTTGGAAATTCGCTTAACTTTCTGCACTAACTTAAAACAATACATATGCCTTTGATATCGAGCGCCAGACTTCCCGCGAGCTACTCTGACGGAGTTGGCGGGCGCCTCGTAGGCGTTGTGATATCCCCCCCCTCCCTACCCCGAGAATATGTTAATTCCCTGCGAGGCCACTTACCCGCATTTCCCCTTCTATTTTCAACTAATCTGAATTCAATGCCTCTATGAACTCTACGTTAACTCTAAGACGGGGGTCACCATATGCGCGCCGTTCTCGTGACGCTCGGCCACAATGTCAGGCGTCGTGAAATTGCCGTACTTGCTCGCTGGCGCGCGCCCCGAACTCCCTCACAGTTTCCTGCCCTTGCATACTATTTTCTCCCAACCCCTGCCCTTTGTAAATTCTCACCAGTTTAAGTACATCTCCTGCGCCCTCATTTTTGGCCTACTTTACTCCCAGCACCCGGTCGATGCGTACGCTGTCGGGGTGCGTTGACGAGCGAGTACAGCACTTTCACGGAGCCTGACCTTCTTGCCCAGCTTCGCTAGTACGGCACGCTTATAACAGCGCATATCGCGGCCTGAAGTCCGCGAGGCGGACGGTCGCGGCAATTTCACGTGCGGATATTTTATGACGCCTCGCCTTGTTGCGGAGCTTCACGAGTAGGGTACGCATATCAAAGCATATCGCGGCCCGGAGACCGCGAAGGGGACGGTCGGGATAACGGCAGCTGGTCTCGCGAGCACAATTGCTGTGAAGTGCACTGCATGGAATTACCAGTCTTGGGAAGCGGAGGGGGAAATGTTACAACGCCTACGTGGCGCTAGTCACGGAAGCAAGTGTATGCTTTTTCACATGCATTTCCAGGGCACCTCCTGTTCGTGTTATTTTTGGTATACCGCGGGTACTCACGAAGGTGGACTAATCACAGCGTCGTGCCACTCACGCGAAATTTCGACTGCGATCTGCAGCCGCAAACACCCATAAACACCAGAACTTGTTCCGAACGAGTACAAAATAATACAAAATTAGTACTTCCCCCAGCAGAAACGACGCTTCCAACGTGAAATCCTTCTTCATTCTCGTCTTCACTTTGCGGACACTAACACCGTTTGTTCAGACGCAGATGTCCTCCACCTTTGACACCCAGTATTGTATGAGGCGATCATCGTTCGAAAGAACAATCATCGCCCGTGGTCGTGTTCAACACGCGCTTTGATTGGAAGGGCAGACGTCCCCCTATAAAGCTTTTCTAACTAGGATTCACGCACAGTTTTATACATTGTTATTATATGAAACGGAATGATGATTCAAGGTTAAAATAGATAAAACTGAACACATCGCACCAGCAAGTACACAGCACAAAACAAACGCCATGAATAAACAAACACAAAACTTCAGAGATACTTGCCAGACTGCAATAGCAGCACCTCTATGTTTGAAGAAAATTGTGTAGTACCGTAATATTGGTAATCATTTCTGCTTTCAAAGTCTGAAATGTGTTAATAACTTCAGTTTTAGGTTTTTAAAACACAAAATTGTATACAAATAAAATAACTGACATATATGTTTATATTGCAAAAACAGTTGGTTTTGGTTTTGTTTTCACGGCGGGTTTCTCAAGATAGAAGGTGCGAGAAAACAAACTAAATTGGGATTAGGAAGATGGTGGCAAACGTCGGCGTGATTGAAAGCAAGAAACAGGCGCTACACCTGATTCTGAAAAAAGAGCCTAAAAAACCCTCAACGGAAAAAAAACTAGTTTCCGACAAAGACTCGAACCCTGGACCTACAAAACAGTAAGCGAATGCATTACCACTCGGCCACCTCGGCGAGTAGCTGGTGGGCGACTAAAAATATTGAATACTTAGCGAACTCGTCAACGAATATTGCCGCTTGTGTCTAGTTTATGCTGCATTTGTGAAATTCTGGCAGTTCTAACGCTTGTTTCTCACGCACCGATCTTGCAGATGAGGCCACATTGCTAGTACTGCAAGCGGTTGAGACAGAGCTCACTTATTGACTCAAAAAAGCTATCGCAGGTCAACCCCGACCTTTTTTTCGCAAGCCATGGTATCCACAAATGAAATGGAATGCGAACGCTTGTTTGTCACGCACCGATCTTGCAGACAAGCAACATGGCGCTGATACTACAAGTGATGTCATTTATGGCTTGTCAGGCGCATCAAACCCGTTGTGTAAAACGACTACTAACCGCAGCGAAACCTCTGAGTTTGTAATAAGTGGCGGATAATGCAAGGCAATACTATTTGAGAGCGACCGAAGCATGCGGTGACGGTGACGCGATAGGTACAGCCACGGCCGCACCCAAATTTTTTTGGGAAGGGGGTGGGTGGGTTATGGGTGGGACGGGGGTAGGTTTCTGAAAGCAACAGTAAGTATTGTTTCGTGCTGCCTGTAAAAGATTTCGGGAGGGGTTCGAACCCCCAAACCCCTCTGTGAGTACGGCCCTGGGTACAAAAAAAGGTTAGGGGGGCGGCAGTGACGAGCGAAAATGATTTTACATGAGCGGCCCACGGCGGCCTGCGCAAAAATGGAAGATAGGAAGATAGAAACCCTGCATACACGCCCTCGAAGAAAGCTGTACAGCTGATTCAGTTTGTTGTTGAAGAAAAGCAGCCGAGGCTGTAGCAACAAGCGGTTGTGCTTGCTGTGGGATGAGCCAAAACATACCTTGACATAGTTGTGTTATATTCCGTGTGACTGTTACTTAAAGAAGAGAAAAATCAGAACGCTGTTCAGTGATATGTGGGCACAAATTTTTAGCTGCTGGTGAAGTGGCACAGATTTTGTAGTGTAGACAAGTGAAATTTATGGGTTAACTGAATGGCTGAAATTGAAATATGCACCCTAGAAGCATTGATAAAACAACAGGCTGAACAAGGATTTGAATTTTGTACGATTACACTGAAAGTGCAAATTATCTGAGTTTGTATGCCGTACTTTATCTTGTGCTGTATCTTGTGCTTTGCATGCTTCCAATGCTGACAAGGCAGTACATATATTGTCTGCTAGATGTTACACAAAGCATAAGGCATGCCAGGCTGATTTTTGTGATATGTCCCATGTTGTAAGAATACATTGAAGACATATTTCAGAATGTGTAGGACTCATCGTTGAAACCTTTATATAATAAACATGTAGTTGATGATGATGGTTGGATGTTAATGGCGGAAGGGCAACTAGGGCAAAGAGCGCCGAAACATTGATTAAAAATGAGAGGTGAGAACGTGAACACTGAAATCAGTAAGCAAGAACAAAAGTAAAATCAATAAAAGACAGTGAGGATGGCTGGCGTACAAGGGCAGGTTGTGGTCAGGCGTGGTATGAAATGAAGGCTGAGAATTTACCTTCTGCTAAATATTTAAAAACGGGCTTGACAGAAAGTGTACGATCATCAGAGAGGGAAAATGGTGGATGTAGCGGGATGTGTTGTCTGTAAAGTTGGGTGAAGTGTTTGTGTCGTGTTGTGTCGAGTGCTTTGCATTGAAGTAGTACATGGATTACGGATAGGACCTCTCCACACCAACTACACAGTGGTCTTGGAGATCCTTTGAGCAGGTGGGAGTGTGGAGTGTGGCCTATCGTAACCTAGCAAGGGCAACTTCAGCGTGTCTGTTGTGTGTGTCAGTGGTGTATGGTCCCAAGAATGGCTTTATTATGTGTAGTTTGTTGTCTGTCTGTTGATTCCAGATTGCTTGCTATGTCTCGCGAAGGTGTTGTCTGATGTGTTGCTTGAGGGTAGTGTAGGGTACTGTTGCTATGTCCGGTGTATTTGTAAGTGCAGCAGCACCGGCCATCTAATCCGCGGTCTCATTTCCCGCAATCCCAGAGTGGCCTGGAACCCAACACATGATCCCCTCGAGATTAATTGCATACGCTGACAATGATTTTTTACACTACATTAAGAACACGGTTTTTAAAAGACTTGTTGTATGACAATGCATGTAAAATACTCAGTGAATATGTGAAAATGACGGACTTGGGCATTTCATGTTGGACTATGTGATTTAAAACAAGCAAAACTACATGGGCTCCGACTGTAAAAATGCTGGTTTTCGAGTTCAGGGTATTAGAGACTCTAAAATCGGGTCTGTGCGCCGCACACGACACAGTAAGGACAGTTTTTGATGCGTCGCTATAAAATTCTGCACACCTGTACTTATCTCGCAGAAACAAGAAATGCTGCATAATTGCAGTTGTTGGCACTCGTTTTCTATCTGTAGCTACAAATGACATGTCACACGACACAGCCCGAAGCTTCCATGGTTGTAAAAGGTCAAAAAGATATGATTTGCAGGTGTCGGAGAAAGTGACACTAATCTACCATGGTGTGAGAATGGGGCAGAAATAGATGGGAAATCTAAAAGAAGTTGGGACGTAGTTGTATCAGACACGACAGGTTTAAAAGGATGGTTTGCGAACGATGAAACCTTAAGCGTGTATAAAAGGTCCATGTATGTTCTCTGGTGATCCAACGGCCATTTGTCAGATTTGACATACAGGCTATATACGGGACTCTGCACCCGGCGCAAGGTGAAGCCCCAAGTTCAGCACTGGGTCCAGCATTTTCAGTGCTGTTTTTGTTTCCGACCCATAAACCACACTCCCATAATCCAAGCGAGACCCCACCGAGCTGGTAAAAACTCATAGGAGTAGCTGCTTGTCCGAACCATAGGACTGGTGCGAGAGGACTTTCAGGATGTTCATTGGTTTTAAACATTGATGCTTAAGTTGCTTAATGTGAGGAATGAAAGTTCGTTTTTCTTCCAGCACTACGCCTAAAAACTTTTGTTCCTTCTTTACAGGCATTGAGTCACCATTAGGTTTAATGTCAGAATCTGGCTGGATCCCACGCCTCTTTGAAAATATGACGGAGGTACTTTTCATGGGGTTAAGTTTAAAGCCATTTTGATCTGCCTAGCGAGCAAGCCTATTAACGCCATGCTGCACTTGGCGTTCACAGATAGACAGGTTACAACATTTGAAGGATATCTGCACATCATCCACATACATAGAATAAAAAGATTGTTGGTGGCAGTGCCTTTCCCAGTGAGTTCATCTTTACAGTAAACAATGTGCAGCTGAAAACCCCTTGAGGCGCACCATTTTCTTGTACGTGAACCCGAGAAAGCGCACATCCTACTCTCACCCGAAATGTTTGGTCAGACAGGTAGCTTTGTAGAGTATTAAACATGTTACCTGATATTCCAAAAGATTTCAAATCTCTTAGAATGCCATAGCGCCATGCTGTATCATATACATTTTTATATAAAAAATACAGTAATGCAATATTGCTTATGCAGAAACGCATCTTTTATGTAAGATTCTAGGCTCACAAGTTGATCGTTGGTGGATCGCCCAACCCTGAAGTCTGTCAATCAGCGGTCGGGGAGACTATTGTACTCCACAAAGTACACCAGTCGTCTGTTAACCATCTGCTTGAGCAGCTTACACAGGCAGCTTGTCGGGGCGATGGGACGATAACGTGCGGGAGAGGACGGGTCCTTCCCCTCTTTCAGAAAGGCCAATACTACGGCCTCCCTACAAGACCTGGAAGGTGCTCAGAAAGAAATATTTTGTTTTAGAGGTGAAGGAGGGTTTCAAGTGTATCTGCGTGTAACTGTTGCATCATAGTGTATGTAATGTTGTCTGCTCCCGGAGCTGAAGGCTTCCAAGTACTGTGTGCTCATGAAGTGAGAAGGGGATGTTATAAGATGAGGTCGACTCATTACTATCTCGCAAGGACTTCGTCTCACAGGATGTTTTGTGTTTTATAAAAGTGTTGGTATAGTGCGCTGAACTGGACACATGTTCGAAGTGTTGTGCGAGTGTGTTAGCCTGGTCTTCCAGTGTGTCCCTTGTTGTACTAACCAGGGGGAGGCTGTGTGTCTTTTGTCCTTTAGGTTTTCGTATTCGTGTTCAGACTTTGTGTGTGTCTGTGTATGAATTGATGGAATTAAGGAAAGTGCGCTAGACACTCCTGTTTCGCCTCTCGACGCACTAGCTTCCCAAAAGCTTTTGCCCGTTTAAAAAAAATGAGATTAAGTGACGTGGGGTAACTGCGAAGGACATCCCACGCCTTGTTCTGGGCCTCTCGCGCCCACCTACAGTCCTCATTCCACTACGGCCTCTTCTGGTTGCGCGGGGTACTGGAGCCGTGGGGAATGGACCTTTCGGCGGCGTCGAGGATGTGGGCCATGATGAGTTGGGCTGCTTCCTCCACGTGTAGGTGTTTTACGGATGTGTGGGGTAGTTTAGATGTTTCTGGGAATGTACTCCAGTTTTGTTTGATTCATTAAACCTGTTGTGGGAAGATGGACTGCTCGGGCCTTTACCTATATACGTTAGTGAAGTGGCCAAGTGGCCACTAATTAATGGTTCCGTGCCCAAACCCAACTCAAGACACGGAAAGAGAACTGCAGAACCAATAGCCAAGTCAAGATGTCAGTGTGTATTTTGTCCTAGGTGATGGTATGTAGGCTGTTTTTTGTTGAAAAGGCATGCTCCAGAGGATGTAAGAAACTTTTCTATGAGCCGACCTCGGGCATCCGTTCGGGAGGAGCCCCAAAGAGACTTGTGCGCAATAAGGTCGCCTATGAGGATGTATGGTTCTGGTAGCCGGTCAACCAATGCCTTGAAATCAGAGCTTAGAAGTGCGAAATCAGGGGAGATGCAATGGAGAATACCGTTATCAACCTATTAAATATACTCGTACGGATTGCTGCAGCCTCAAGGACAGTGTTTAAAGAGAGAGGGTGGCATGCTAATGATTTCCACGGAACAATGGCCACACCTCCTGAAGTGTGTGTGCAGCCAACCCTGTTCTTTCTGAATACCATGTACCTATTTAAGAAATTTGTTTGTTTAGAATTGAGGTGGGTTTCCTGGAGACTCATGATACTTCGCTGATTGGCATGCAGCTTCTCATACACGTTGTCAAGATTTTTAAGGAGGCCTTTGCAGTTCCATTGGATGACGTTTTCTGTTCCCATTATTTAAATTTAAGAATACCTGGAGTGTGTGTGCGTCTGTGTTCATGTGTCGTCTTTCGGGGCTGTTATTCTGGGAATTTTTCGGGCCTTTCTGTCGGCTTGGACATCGGAGGCCGTTCCTTGCGGCCGTTGCAGGCAGGAACGGCGCGACATCCATCTCCTCGTCGGATGTCAGAGGGGTGCCCGTCCGACCAGGCCCCCTGGACTTGGCCCCCTTTCGGGAGCCCTTCGTTTGAGCCGCCATGGCCGAGGGCGTCCTGGGCACCAGAGGTGGCACGGGCGGTGCAGTGGCGGTGGGAGCCGGTGCAGGGCCCGCGGTGTCTATCCCTTCGGCATCCTCCAACGCACTGGAGGACGGGGAGGCAGAGGAGGAGAGCGGCACCGGTCCCGACAGAAGTGGTTTGCACCACAACCGCTGCTGCCTCAGCAAGCGGAGTGGTGCCGGGTTGGGCTGAGTGAGGCAACTCAGCGGGGGGAGGGGGCGAGACCAGGGCAGACTCGCTGAACTGGGTCCCTGTGGACACCAGACGCCGCTCCGCCCTCCGGCGAGCTGTGTCGGCGTACCTCCCCAGGGGGGAAAGAGGCGAACCTCTTTCTCGCCTTTGGGAAGGCGATGTTTTCCGTACTTTGATGTTGACGATTTTCTCTTCATGCTTGAATGACTAGCACGCTCGCGGATACGCACCGTGCGGTCATTGGCAGTTCACGCAAATCAATTGATTCGATAGACAATTATCAGAGGGATAACCTTGATGCGCACACTTGGCGTATGTTGGTTGGCCCCGACACGAGTTGGTGCCATGCCCGAACCGCTGGCACCTGTAACAGCGCTGCGGATTGGGGATGTACGCTCGGATGGAGTACCGGATGAATCCTGCATTGATATGGTCCGGAATTATTGAACGGTCGAATGTGAGCATGATGTGCCTGGTACGGATTTCCTTATTATCTCGTCTGATGGCTATCGGCCTGACTGCCTTCACAACCTGATTTCTCAGGCCTTCTAGGAGATCGGCTTCCGTCTCGTTTGCCAGATCTGGCTCCGAGATCACGCCATGCGAGCAGTTGAGGCTGCGGTGGGGCGTGACCTTGTTGCCAAGATCGGCAATACGGGTCTGGCTTAGGAGATTTGTGGCCTGTTGCTGGGCGGTGACTTCTACCAGAAACTCTCCAGATCTTTTCTTTTTGGCTTTGTAGTGTTTACCGATTATTCGTTCTATGAATTTTGTAATAAGAAACATGGACATTGAGGCAACTGGCATGTCTTTTTCAAGGAATGGAATAATCAACAGTCGGGGATAATTATCAGGTTTCGGGAGAGTGAAAGTAGGAAGGGGTGGGAACGTAACATCGGTGCGGCCCCTTTTCAGAAATCGATCGGGTTCACGGGGGGGTACTTTCTTCTCAAACCTTACCCTGATAGCTTGAGAGGTCTCGGAGCTCCCTGCCTGGTAAACAGACAGGGAGCCCATCCACCGGAGCTTGACCTGGGCTCCGACGGCCACCGTTCGAGGTTTCTACCCTTCACCTTAAAACTCATTAGCACGGTGGGTTACAGTGTGAGTATGGGGTCTCGCGGTCCGAGGTGTCGCCAACACCGTCACCAAGATTGATCAAGGTGCCCCGTGCGGGGAAACATGTAGCTGATCTTCTTCGACATGTTGTTTGACTCTTTAGGATATCAGACCTTTATAATCCTGTAGTATATCGACATCTAGTAGACGTCCTTATCATCAAAGACATGTGTTTATACTTATTCGAAAAGTCGCTGAAATCTTTCTGATATTGGACCTTCACGATGTTGAGGACTAGGAAACGTCGTTTAATCCTTCAGATGTCGACAACATGTCGTAAAAGTTATTTGATTTTCGTTGTAATCTTTGTGTTATAGAAGGCATCTCGTTGAAATCGTTATAATATCATGCATGTCGTATGAATATTGTGCCACATTTTCAGCTGGCATATACCTACCGGTGAAAGAAACAGCTGAGAGTTGCATTATGAAAGCTGGCTACCTATGCAAAATGCAACTCCCTTGAGATATGCAACTTATTTATACACTCACACTGCGCAAAATTATGTTTCTGCTGCCTAATTAGGCTGATACATCCAGGACAGTGGGTTTTAAATGAAAGGGGCACTGACACAAAAATTCTGCATCTTGTTTTTTTGGTGCGATAAGTGGCTAGTGACCTACTTATCGCCTATACAAAACTCATTTGCTTCAGCGTGCGACGGTTGTTGAATTAGAGGCATTTGCAATGCGGCCAGTCGCAGTTTCGGTTTAAGCGGCTGCCGCGAAACGATGAATTTTGTGTGAACAAAGCTGACCACGTGACCGTCGAAAGGATATCAATCCGCATCAGCTGGAAGTTTCTGCCAATGTCCCCACGTACTGACCTCGTGAGCCGCTTAATTAAAAAGCGACCGTAGACGTGACGCAGGCGCTGCGAGTGGAAATGCTAGCATGGCTAAAGAACGACGCGCGATGCTCGAGACAGTGGGTGGCAAGACGCGTGCTGGGAGCAGCCGGGCGGTCTGCCTACAGGTCTGCCTACAGATGTGTTCGGCTTAGCACTGCGGCGGATATTCGATTGCCGCTGTCCTAAGCGGTGCAGATGACAATTTTTAATGCAACCCGCCATCGCATCATTACCTACTTTTTCGTATAAGCTGGCGTGGTTGGGACTTGGGAGCAATTTCGCGCAGCGGCTACAAGCTATCACTTGAGCTACCTGCGCTGGCCTGTGCCACTTCGCGGCCGTGGCCGCCGCCTGCACAGTGACCGTGCGGCTCGCTCATGGCCTTTTCGTGTCTCCGGCGCGTTTTAGCGTCCAATGTAAATAAAAAGTAATAAAAACAGAGTGCCTGGAATCACTGCAGAACATTGGTCACGGCCAGCTGCTTAATGAACCGACGAAATCACGGCACCTCCGCCGCCAACGATCGGGTCGTTCGTTCTCGAGAGCAGAAGCTCCGCCCTCCGATTTAAGCGGCGAGCCGGGCGATCCGCCGAAAAACGTCGGCAGTGCGGAAGCGGCAAACACAAACTCGTGACGTG
The DNA here is from genome assembly GCA_013339765.2 of Haemaphysalis longicornis. NCBI lineage: Eukaryota > Metazoa > Arthropoda > Arachnida > Ixodida > Ixodidae > Haemaphysalis > Haemaphysalis longicornis. The sequence continues at coordinate 212,575,907 of CM023450.1, read as the reverse complement.
TTTGGATGTTGTTTATTTACAAAATATCCACAGCATATCGATTGTGCGTGGTCCTGTTCTGGCTGCTCGGTGGCGTTTCGCACACTTTAAATTTGATTTTAGATATGTTCTAGGCTGTATTCGCCGCTGATATTATGCAGATGATGTGTGTGTGTTCACACCAATCTATCTCCGAAGTTATCTCGCCTTGAAAATTTCGTGTCAGTACCCCTTTAAAGTTTTAGTGCACCCTGGCTGTCCATGTCGAACAGTCATGTCGATATAATATCGTATCATTTACTGATGACTTGCCTACAAATGATCACCATGAGTCACTGAGAATACAACAAAAAGTCAACAGGAATGCTACGTTAGAAAAATCATTTTGCAGACCACAACAAAACTTCCGTTGAGTTTTCAATGTTTAACCTGTATGAACATTGAGTTTCTGTTGATTTCCCGTTGAATCAATAAGAACTCAATAGAACGACCACAGAAACTAAGAAACCATTTTTTCAAAGTCGGTCAAAATTCTAGGGGGTGATTTCATTTATCCTGCAATCGAATAAATATTGTGCAGACCATTGGGGGGCACAAAACTAAAAATGTGAAGGGTTTTTATGTGTGTTTTTATGGTTTGTAACAAATACATTTTTAACCCCCATGAAGCGATGCTATTTTCGACCTTGTCTTAAATACCAAACCAGAAAAGACCACTGTTCATGTTTTTATCAAAGCACTCATGAGACTTTTCTTCGCTGTGAATATACATTGAAATGCAAGCCTTGAAAGGCAAAAGAATCTTTACGACTACTTACGCGAATATTCCGTGATCCCACAAGACGTGCCATCTTTTCAGTTGCATTTCTATGCAGAATGCATTACCTAAATCAAATTTACCTGAGGCATCCAATACATTGCCGAACTAGAGCATAAACATGTTCCCAAGGTAGACATAATAACATCAGCCTAAAGCGCGTAGTTGAAGTCACACGTTCGAAAGTAATAGGAAGATGCAGCACACAAATCCAGGATTTCAAACTCTGATGGCGATTGGGAACGCTATCGCGAAGCCTAAAAAAACTGCAAATGTTTAGTTGATGTTTCTAAAACAACTTCTACAACAGGACAGCATCAGCGTTTAAAAAATAAAACAAAACAATTCTGGAACAATAACCCCAAATAAATTTCACAAGCTCACAAGAAAATATTCAACTACGCCAGTCTAATATTACCAACCGATTTTGGGAGCGAACTGAGCTGTTTTTCCAGATCAGCATTCTTAGTCGAAAGCCCACTACCTCCTGCGCTCTCAGCCAAAACGGACTAATGGGTCATGGGCATTAGTCCTTTTGGGGATAAATGTGTTGCCACTAGCATTAGTCTATATCGGGACTACTGGCGAGGGCAGCAACTGCTAGGCCATCTAAACTTAGTCGCTTCACGGTTCAACTGTTGGTCCTTTGCCGATCAACTGCTTGTCTTCCCTGCTAGTCCACCGGAAACCAACCGTTGTTACTCTAAATGTCACTCGGTAATGTTTATCATTACTGCCACAAAATGGAATTGTTGCTAGACCAATTGATCCAAGTTTTCATCCTTGTAAGTGCTCTCCTCTGGATTAACCGTGCATACAAAGACGATTGGTCGGCTCGTGCAAATACTCCATAGGGGTGCTTGCTGCTTCATTAGACCGACAATTGGAAACGCAGAAGTAAACATAAGAGCCCAGAAACTATTTCTATGCCACCTAAAATACCCACGAGAAAGAAAATGTCACTTTCACGTTTTTATTGCAACACGGTTTAAGCAACATACACAACACAAATAAACCTTACTCCACACTGAATATCGGAAAGTCTGTATTACCTGTTGGGCACATTGTGAAGACGATGGACGCAGTATTGGCAAATGTCTGCTGTCCTTGGTGCAAGCGTGCTGGACTTGCATGAGGTACTCGTTCGTTGAGAGGAGATAACTATCCTCCGTGTCGCTGTCGGCAATAGGCGCATGTCGCCGCGCTCCGGCAATAACAAAATAGGGCGACGAAACAAGTGCTATTCGTGGTAGAATAACATTCGTGGTATTACGCAAACCTGAGAAAAATGCAGTCTCCAGCAGTCGTAACGAGCATCCTTAAGAAATACCCCCCCCCCCCCAAGCACAAAAATAAGGCAAAATCAACGCTTTATGTAGTGCAGCCAAAGCTGGCCTGTGAAGTGCACTGAGTACAAGAATACGGATTAATTAAGGTCCTGACCATGTTTGTTAACAAGCGAAACTCTGGCATTGTTGTTTTTCCGAATCATTGCAGAAAAGGTGGCACTCAAACCAGCAATAGAACATGGGGACTCATGATCCCTAACATAACGCATTGAACCATTGCCTAAGGGAAACAGAAAACATTGACACTATAATGATTGCTCATTATTCGCATGCAGGTACGCTATCATGCTCAGGGCTTACGTAACCCATTAAAGGTGTCTTTCGTCTCTTTCACGGCACATGTAAGAAAAGAGACGCTTCCTGTAAGCGCCAGCTTTAAATGAAAATGACTGCAGGATAAATTTAAAAATCCACGAAGAGTACTTGATTTATTGGATACGAAGCTGTTTTTCAGTGCTTAGGGCGCGTGTTTTAGCAAATGTTTATTATCGATTTACGGGTTTGATATCCCGGAATGCGGTTTTATTTCGAAAATTTCATCAGCGCCAAATTCCTTCAATGTTTAGCGAATTTTAGATACCCTTTTTTTTTTGGGCGCATATTCTCATGTTGATCAAATTTTGGATACCGGCTTTTTGTATTGGTTATATATTGGCCGTTACGAGGATGAGACAAGTTTTCCAATACTCGGGCTCAAAGTAAAGGTAGCGCGGAGTATTGACACACCGCCTAAGGTAATTTTCCCGTACGTTTCTGCCAACACTGTTAAAACCTGTATTGAAATCTGGTAAAACAGCATGCCGCTTTTGAAGCTTATGAGTCGGGCGCTGTTATTTTGGTCCAATCGCGTTTGCCGAATCAGCTATACCGCTGCAACGTGTTGACTAAGAGTCAACACGCCTTTTAAATTTTCGGCTTGAAATTAGATAATACTGAATTCGGGAAAAAAACAATAGCGGTGAGGTGCAGAAAAGATACTACGTTTTTTTAGAGGGGTTCTACTACGGCGGCGAGACTGCACATTCGAGAAAAACTTCGTTTTCCCGTTGTGTTGTGAGCCGGCTGATTGCAAGATTGGGTTCCGCAAAACATCGAGAAAAACCATATTCAGCCAATTTACTTCAGGTTTTAGCCCCTGATGTCTCAATTAATTCTTAAAGTTATAGCGGTTACGACGGTACAACAATTTCTTCTCCACTAAGCCCCAGAGTGTAAGCGTCCCATGCAGATCCCATTTTTTGCCAGTTTCATCAAATGTTTCCGCATAAAATATCACGTTTTCATTAAAAATTTGACATTCCTGCAAGTAATTCTTGTACGCTAACAACAAGGTGTTGGTGATTTATAATTGATATGTTTGCCTAAAAAGTTCGAGCCCTTCAAAAGTCTCGACCACGTGTTAACCAGGTTTTATGAGATTTCTGGCTATACATTTATTACAACTATAACTGCAAATGACAAAAAGTTAGCGGTCATGTTTCTCTTTGTAAGCTGGTCCAAATTGGCTGGTTGATTATGTGGTTGAGCCGCTTGTTTGAAGCTAAATTGCCTCTTACTTTTTAAGGGTTAACGAAAAAACTAAGTAAATATTGACCAAAACATAAAAATTAGGGCGTCGCCGACTGTAACTTGCAGCGCATCGACTGGCGCTGATTTTAACAATATTTGACACTGACGTATAAGGTAAAAGCTCAGAAACTTCTAAAAAGAGAGAGGGCGAATAGGGAGAAGTCGCCACCACCGCAGCTCATCTTTCCCACGTCCCTCCCAGCTGTCCGCCGAGCGAGTAAAAATAAGTCAGAGGGCCACAGCCAGGGGGAGCAGCAGCAACGTTGCGGGAGCAAAGGTGCTGTTAGCCTTTCCATTGGTCCCATTCACGCCGAGGGTCCAACGTTTGATCCATCATTTTGCACACGGCCCTTGTCGCCACGCGTTCGGCCAGAGTCCTTCAATGTTTGGCCTTAGGCCAACGAAATGTTCTTCGCGAGGCGGGAATGTTGCAGTTAGTCTTATTTTCTGCCATTTTGGCTGAGTGCGCAAGTAATTTATTTTTATTTATTTTTTATTTCATACATGCTGCAGACCACAGTAGCTATAAGCAGGGAGGTCAGATGGTAAATACACAGGTACAAGAAAAAAACTCACGTGCAGCAAGAAATCCGATTTTTCTAAGTAATGCGCGCAGAATACAGTTCACTTAAAGGGGTCCTGAAATACCTTTCGCCGATGCATGGATGTACATGTACCCAAATAAAGCAATGTATTAGTAATCTCCTCCCTGCAAGAATTTTGTTAAAGCGATGAATATTAGCTGAGAAATCGTAAATGAAAAACCGCGCATTATCGTCGCTCCGCGTTTCCTCCTCCTTTCGACTTACTCTCCGCTGTTGACGGCGCGCGAGCCTTGCCTCCCATGATGCTGCGCTCCGCAGCAGTGACGTACTTCCGCTATTGCACTGCTCAGACTGTCGTCTGCTACGGGCAAAGCTTTGTTGACACCATGAATCCCGCACTCCGCTCAAGGCTGGAAAAGCGAACGAAAAATCTGGCCGCATGTATGCGGCGGCCTGGCCTTGCCGGTGTACGTTGCTGCCGGCACATGACTTTTTATCGGCGGCGAACTCGCAGCCGCACGGGGAGGGTCGTGTGCTCGTTCCCTTGATGCACCGCGCACTGTTTATCCAAAAAGCGCCGTATCAGATGTGGCCCCGCTGGTGCCGGGTCTCATTTTGCGGCGGTGGTAATTCCTGCCGGCCGCACGTGAAAAAGTAATTTTAAACCGATAGAGAACCCGTGCACAAAACGCTTCAATCATGTGACCAGTTCAGCTTGGTGCGACGCGTGGTGGAGAGCGGCAACGTTGGCAAAACATGCTCCACCGCGGCTCTGAGCTTTCTAGCGCTGGAGCGACCGCCATTTCTTTGACAATCTCAAACATCGGTTGCCTTGGCAACAAGGCACAGACCGCTCCAGAAGTCAGTTACGGTTGCGTGATCCAGGTTCAGCTTGGGGCCCCACTTGGCGACATGTGGGCACTGCAGGCGTACCACTCACTCCCATTGGGAAGTGCGAGATGCGTTTGGCATTGCAGGAGGTGATGGTGTGTGCGTTGTGGACGCCTTTGTTGCGCGATGAAATGCGACGTTGTGCTTCTGCGGGTGGATAGTGCTTCCCATGGCCTGGATTATCTTTCTCGAGCGACGTACGACTCAACTTCGCATGGAGTATGTGCAGTGTGCGTGGGTAAAAGCCATCGGCTTGTGCGCCAGAGTTAAGTGACTTGCTGTTCGTCCCCACAAACCGCGTGCGAGGTGAGTACCAAATTTACGACGGGCAGGAGGCAACCCATCCTCTGTCAATCGTGGTTCAGACTTTCAACGCATGTTGTGACGTTGTGTTCCTTAGAAACGCATCTCTGGATTGCTTTGAAGTTGAATGAAATGTATGCGTCTGACCTGGGCATTCGGCTCAGGGCGTTCTCTGCGATTGCACGAAAGAAGTGCCACGGGGATTCAACGCTTTCTTTATAGAACGTACTCAGGTAACAGAATGTCCATGTCGTGTTATGGCCGTGTTGCATTCAATACAAACGGCTAAGCGTTTGTTTTACTTTTGTTTCGTTGGTCGTAAAATGCCCAAGCACTCCTGCACTCCGCTGGCAGATCAGCCGGCGAGCCGACGCTGAGCAGACGACTGATCTCTTTGCCGGAAGTGCGTGAAAAAGCCGCCCAATAGCAGGATGTCTAGCTCATGACGAACATCTGGGAATCGATGATGTAGACATGTGAAGATGGCGGCGTCCAAAAACACGAAGGGAAGGGTGAGAAAAAAACGACAAACTTTGCAACAAAAGTGTGAGCTTTCCGCTATGCGTAAAAGAGTAATACTTGGCACAGAGGACGTTGTACGGCCCAATCTAACGGTTGCGCTAGTTAATTTAGTGTGCTCAAAATGCCTTTTCAGGGCCCCTTTAACGTGTTCCAGTCGGACACAGTCCGATGAAAAAAAAATGCATAAACGTATCAGTTCTGGTAAAAAACATGGTTAGTGAGTTAGAATGGCACTGCCGAGCTGGCCTGGTTGTAAGAAAAGATAAGTACAGGGATGGGTCTATCGACAGTTTGCGGTTCAGAAACAAAAAAATCAAGTCGCAAATCACGCCTGCGTGATTCAAGCGTCTGGATGCCTTTATCAAACATTAGCTGAGTTAGGGGATCAGTCCGTGAGTATTTGGAGTAGAAAAAAAAATACCTTCCTTTGTATTCTTTCAAGTTTATCAATCTTCACTTTTGGTGCGGGTCACAGACGTCACTGGGGCATTTCAGTTTAGGCCTTATATATGATAAATAGCACAGAGTTTTACTTCTAAAGGAGAATTGAGCAGTTTATGCCTTAAGAAACGAACTTTTCGAAGAGCGGCTGAATATGTTTTAAATGTGGCAGCTTCCAAAACAGGGTGTTAGTAATCGTTTGTCCTTACCATTTGTGGCTAGTTACCTCCTAAAGAATCACTTTTTAAATTGTATGCATCTTTTAATGGACGTTCCTTACGGGTAAGCTGCATAGAGACACATGAGTACTTAGACCATTCTCTACATGCTACACCATTTTGAAATATTTGCAAGGTCATTATGAAGTTCGGTTTGATCACCAGGACAGTAATTTCCCTTAGAAGAGCACAGTCGTCAACAAACTGTGTAATCGGCACACGAGAGTCAATAACGTTGACGATGTCAGGGATGTAGAAAAGGAACAGTAATGGACCCAAGACACTTCTTTGGGGTACGCCACATGTAACGTGTACAGATGCTGATTGATGATCATATATGGCAACATATTGTTCCCGGTTACTCATGTAAACCGCGATCCAATTTGCCAAAGCGGCTGGTTACCCGCGCTGTGGCTCAGTGGCTAAGGCGTTGCGCTGCTGAGTACAAGGTCACGGGTTCGATTTCCGTCCGCGGCGGCTGCTTTTCTGGTGGAGGCGAAAGCAACAACGCCTGTGTGTACCAGATTTCAGCGCACGTTAAAGATCCCAAGGTAGTCAAAATTATTCCGGAGCCTTCCACTACGGCGCGCCAAATCGCCTGCGTTGCGTCGGTGCGTTAAACCCCACAATCAATCACCCAAAACAGCTGGAAGACCAATGCGTTGAGGCTTTATATTACTTTATCATGAGAGGCACTATCGAATGTTTTACTAAAATCTAGAAAGATTGCGTCAATTTTAACACTGTTATCACAGGTTAAGACGAAAGTGTGAATGACGGAAACTAATTGCGTAAGTATGGAATATTCCTTTCTGCCGAACAATCTGCCACTCCTTTTGTTGTAGATTTGTACTCTTGCGTGTTGGTGAAATGTCGAAGGACGCCCGTGATATGTATAAAACCTATTAGGATTTCAAGCGTGAGCTCCGGCTTGAAACTAGAGGCCTAAACCAAAAATTTGATGGAATTTGTGAACTCACGAAGCAGCTGCAAAAAGTACTAAAAGAGAATAGAGAACTTCGTTCATCGAACATGACGCTGACAAATAAACCAGAAGAGCTAGAACAGTACCAGCGCTCGAACAATGTTGAGATTAAGGCCATTCCTCTCGAAGGTGAACCGGTTGCTGTAATCAAACAAATAGTCTTAGTCATAGGAGGAAGTAACCGATGCTGACATTGATAATGTTTGCTATCGCGTGCCTACTGCTCGGCACGATGAGTCAAAGATATTCGTCTTTTCATCCGTAGAACGAAGAGGAATGCCTTTCTCAGCAAAGCAAAGAAATCAAAACTGGATGCAAAGAATTTCAGGGTTTCAGTCTGCCTCTACGGTTTATGTGAACGAACACATAACACGGCACGGCAAACACTTTCTCGCTGCCACAGTGCAAAAAAGGAAGAATTGGAATGGACACTTTTGTGTACTGCAGCAGGAAAGGTGTTTGCAAGGAAAGGTGAAAGTTTCAGCTGCGCTGAAAATTTTTAACATAAGCGACATTGAAAAGATGAACGATGCAATGTAGTGGGTAGTCTTTCTTCGGCCTACAACTGAGATTGTCTTGTGGAAAAATGGACAGCAGAAATGATGTAGCTATCACGTTGTGGCGACTTTGAATACACCTTTTCCATGTATGCTGACGCAGCTTAAAATCTTACACAAAATATGCGCAGCATCCCAAATAAAAAGGAACAGCTTAGCCACTTGTATACATCCATATACCATAACTTCGACGTTTTAATGTACACGGAAACACTGCTAACAAAAGCAAACAAACCGCCGTATTTTCATGGTTACTCGTGGTTAACATGGTTACCAAGTGGCCGGGGCGGTGGCGTAGCCGTTTATGTTAGAGTCAATGAGGCACGAAGTAATTTGGAAGTTTTCAGTAATAAATACTAGTGTTCAGTGCATGTTGGTACGTTTAGAACAATTAATAGTGACGGGTATGTATCGACCACGCATAGGTAACAAACGCGAATTCTTTGACTATTTTGAGAGCACATGCAACGTTAAGCCGATTGTCCACGCTTTCGTCATCAATGGGGATATCAACATAAATATGTTATGAGTGACACTTCAGCTATTAATTTTGTTGAAATCATGCACTTATTCGCATGTTACGGAACCTTGTTACGGAAGCTACGAAATTAACTAAAAAAAGTGTCACCTCAATCGACATATGCTTAACGAACGTCCATTTACCTGACTGTTTTGCTTGACTGCTAACTCTTGACCTACACGATGATCTAACATTTTTTGTTTGCTGCCAAATGTGCATGTCAAACGCAAAATTAAGGTGTAGACCTTATGTCGCAGCATCAATACTGCAGCTCAGCAATCCTTTCGCTCACATATTCAATCAACCGATTGGGCATGCGTATTCGAGCGAAAAAACGCCAATGCAGCATGAGGTGTTTTTTAAAAAAATTATGGCATGCTATAATCGAGCATCTGTAATCACTTCGCGAAATCACAAATCACAATGAGCTAGAAAGCCCTGGATTGATGGAAGGCTATTGAAAATGATGGATACGAAAAATATGACGTTTTATGCTTTTGTTAGATCAAGAAATTCCTAGGCCTTGTTTGAGTTAAAAAAATATAGGAATGAAGTGACCACAGAACTGAGGCATGCGAAGGAAGCGTATTATTGTAACCTGTTTACTACTTAAAAAATAATCCTAGGAAGGTCTGGAAAGATGTAAAGAACCTAATGTCTGGGAAGGAACAAGCTCCACAAATATGCATTCAGACTGGCGCCGGTATGCTATGTGACACTGCAGCGGCCAATCACATGAATGAACATGTAGTTCCTTGTTTTGTGTCAAGTGAGTTCAGCCTTGCAAATTCTGTACTGTATTGAAACTGATACAGCAGATCAAGAATAACGTAGCTGCAGGTTATGATGAGATAAAGTCGAATCCGTTAAAATACGTACCTGATATTATAGCCCCAGTAATTACCCATATAATCAACGCAATGTTCAAAACTGGCATTTCCCCGACCGCCTAAACACAGCGCGTGGGTGTGCTTTTTTTAAGGCGGTGATAAACGTCAGTTCCCAAATTACAGGCCTATATAAGTTCTTCCAGTTGTGTCAAAAGTATTTGAGAATGCAATAAACACGCGCTTGTACAAGTTCTTTAGCAAGTACAATGTGATCGATGCGGCTCAGTGTGGATTTCAGAAAAATAAATCTTGTGAGAAAGCTCTGCTAAATATTAAACAAGAACTAATTAAAAACATCGGTTTGTTCATTGATTTTAGACAGGTATTTCATTCGGTATATCATAAAGTCTTAACGTATAACCTTAGCAAGAATAGCGTACGTGGTGTGGCTCTTGACTTAATTTAAAACTACTTAATAAACTGTCGTCAATATGTCTGTATAATCAACATAGCATTGGCCTATGCAAATATAACTAAAGGACTACCTCAGATGTCAATACTCGATCCTCTACTATTTATAATTTATACAAATGATCTCCGTGATATCCCTTGTTCTCCCAAGCTAATTATGTACGGAGACGACACGAACATTTTCTTTAGACGTACAGCTATTCTAGAGCTTCAACACCAGGTTAATAACTACCCCCACCAGCTGTCTGGATGGCTTAGTCTGAACAAACTACAAATAAACGTCAGTAAAACCAAATACATTGTATTTGCTCCTATTAATAAGCCGTGTTTTTATAATTCAACAAGTTTTGGTTGAGGGCAGACAAATTGAACAGGAAAGCAGTCAGAAGTTGTTAGACGTGTCGTTTATCGAAGGCTTGACGTGGAACGCACATGTACAAAAACTAACTATGGAGTTTAGTAGAACTGCAGGGTGTTTATACAAATTCAGCCGAGTTGTACCAAAATGGCTACGAATGGAGTTTTATTATGCAATGTTTTATTTGAAAATGATATATTGTATCACGGTGTGGAGAACTACAACAGAAACTAATTATCAAAAACCCCTGATTATGCAAAAAAGAGTCCTCCGAGCCTTCGAAGAATACCATGGCCTCATCAGGGACTTAAAAACTAAGCCACGTTTTGAAAAATACAACTATATTATTTTAGGATTTTTACAATGGGTTCAGGAAAATTATCCGCAGAGTTATCAGAACACACCAGAAAATAATAATTTTCAAATATAGCACGCGTCATCTGTAGAGGAAAACGCCAACAGTGAGGACAAATATACCGCAAACGGCACATCCAGTATCAAGCACCTGCTTTATTAAATCGCTTACATGGTCTCACGGACACAAATCATGTTAATTATAAAACTCAAATGAAGTCCATCCTTTTATGGCCATGACATTGAATATAAACAAATTATATATACTTAAAATGCTTTACTGATTCATGTGCATTGCGTGAAAAAACTGTTATGTGAACGGATATGTTATGATTGTTGTGAAGTTCTACTCTACAATTGTGCGAGTTTTTAAGAGTATATCAGTGACTTTTTCTTTTTTTAATAAAACCCAATGTTTTCTATGTTCGACTTTGTAATTGTGCGAACTTTTATTGTATGCGTTATGGAGTGAAGTGCTGCCAAATCATATTTGATCATTTTTATAAGTGCCCGGTTTGTCAACTGTAGTTAGGTGCACAGGCCCTTGTCAGGCTGTAGAGCCTATAGCCTCTGCTCCCGTCCCTCTAAAGACTCAGGTCAAATAAATTTTTTCAAATTGTTTCAAATTCTATAGCAGTTTTGTTTATCAGATAGGATTGAGTGTTCACTTAGAAAGTGGAATAGTTTCGATTGGCTTGTGGCATGAAGATGTTATAGAAATGGGACGATAATTTTAGGTGACAAACGGTCACCTTTTTTAAATACGGTAGTGATGCGGGCGGCCTTCCAGTCCGGTGGTAGTTTAGACGAAAACAAAGGGGAGTGAAAAATCATCACAAGAAACATTGCAATATGTTCGGCTCATCGTCGGAGAAATTAAATAGGTTAGGTATACCTTCGGGACCACAAGATGCCTTGGCTTTTAGTTTTGACATCATAGTGAACACACCTGGACAAGATGTCAAAACGGTGTCATGTGGATCAAACACTTGATTAACATGGCCACAAGAACCGGTAAAAGAAAAAAACACTTGTGAAGTACAAATTGAAATGGTCAGCAGTAATTTGCAGGTTTGTTACAATTGAACCATAAATTTTTATTTCAGTGATCATTTTTCTTTTTTCACCGAGAAACTACCGAAATTTGTTTGGGTCAGTCCTTATAAATTGAAGCAGAAATATTTTAAAATAACAGTCTTTTCGAGTAACGAACGGCCTGGGCTAGGCTGGTCTTGACGTGGTTCATGACACCTGAATGCGCATGAATCATTCCGTAGCCGTTTATAATTTTTAAGGTGGATTATGCCGCGCGTCATCCACTGTGTTTTATTCTTTCTCTCACTTGGGATAAATTTATCAATACAGTGAAGGCAAATGGCTTTAAATTGTTTCCATAATGCGCGGATATCATTATTTCCAAACGCAGCAAAGCATGTTTTCAAGTAGTCAATCAGAGCTATGTAGTCGGCTCTCGAATAGTTTTTGATTGTACGTGGTGATGACTTTTTCTTACCAGAAAACTTTGAGAGGGGAATTGAAATGATAACCAGGGAATGATCGGATAGCTGTTGCTCCACAGAAATTGCGCAGTTCTCATATTCGCAAAGGAGGAACACTAACTCATGCGTTCGGGCCGGTTTATCAACAACTTGCTTGGGGTTGTGCGCAACCATGATATCAAAAATATTTTCAAAAGCATTCTTGTTTGAGGGGCCTGTAACAAAACATTCTCAGTTAACTCCGGGCGGATTAAAATCGCCTACTGTACTGTTTGCTGAACTGGGACTTATGATGTTTTACAACTTTGAGGGACGTATCCCTATCTGGAGGTCTATAAAGTGCATACAAACTAAAACTATGTCTCCAACGGGATACCCAGATGCATATACACTCAATATCCTGAAAATCGTAAATTATTGTGGCTTGGAGTTATTATTTGACAAGGACAGCTACTCCGCCGACCCCTTGAGGTCCTGTCTCTCCGAAATACAATATATAAGGGAGGGAATACATCAACATCACTTACATCGGGACGAAGCCACGTCTCTGTAATAACCGTGATATGGAGGTCGTGTTACAGTAGGGCTATTTGAAGAGATTAGTATTCTTACAGACACCCCGGGCATTTATATTAGCCAATCGTAAACCTTTAATACTTTCGCGATGTTTGTTGTCGATAAGGAGAGTACTTTTCAATCCCGCATTATCTGTGGGAAGGGAAGGCTGATTTCGGAGCCCTTTTTTCACTTTGGTGAATGGGTGTAACTTTTTGTCATGGGACGATTTTTATGGCAGCCCCGGTTTTTTTATTTGGCTTTATATCTCCTGCTTTGTTGTCCAAGACGTACGCTGACCATCAATGTACAGCTTATCAAAAGCAATGTACACCTTCTCGCCTTTGTCGTGGCGAATTTTTGATTTTTGCCACAAATGTTTTCTAGCCTCACGGATTCTACGAGAGAAATCTTCGCTGATGACAGTCCAGTTTCTTTCAGTTTGAACCCGTTTGCTATATAAGTGATTTGTCCCTCCAAAAGAGCAGCTTGAATATTACAGGCCGATGTTTCCTGTTCTGGACTGCCCAAACGATGTGTACAGTCAATGGCGATGGGCTCCTTCAGTTCCATGATGCTCTGGATAATTTTATTGTTCACTGTTTGTTTCCACGATTACGTTTGACCGCCTACTCTGGTGTTCAAGCTGGTGAGACTTATTTATGAGGACGGCTATAAATTTATTCCTCGAGCAAAGTTGGTACGGGGAGGTGATTACTTTGGCTTCAAGGGCGAATGAAGCATCTATATAGGTGTCCTGCTAGCCGCTTCTCCTTGATCTCTTTGATGTCTGTAGCAACGGCACAAACCTGCGTGCATATTTCCTGCAAGTCAGGACCCTGGGTTGGTTTAGATATGACCACTTAAAAACAGCAACTTCCTAATATCCACCCAATGAAACAGAGCAGACAACGCAACCGTGGGCAGGGCAGCACGTAGAGAAACGTATCCATAACATTTTCCAGTTCCTGCCTGTACGAGAAACTTAAGAGTATTCTGGGTGATCTGCATGATGGTGTTGCCGATTTGCCCAGTGGTTCAGAAGTCTGTCGGGAGTCTTCTTACAGCCGCACAGTCTGGTGTCCCGCCTTCCGGGCTGCCGCAGCAGCAAACAGCGGATGCGGTCACCGAGTGATGAGGCGGGTTGTTCCATCCGGACGAAATCCCGACATCTGTAATGAAGCTGATAGGGGCACGGCAGACATGCGCAGCATTCGTCGGAATACAGCGGCCAGAGAACCCGCAAAGTGTGGACGCCAGAAGTGTGGTGACCTGTACGAGAAACACGAAAGGATTCTGGGTGATCCGCATGCTGGTGCTGCCGATTTGCCAAGAGATTCAGCATCTGCGTCGGCTGTTATGAATGTCATTATTATAAAATTTTCAAGAATTGAACTTGCTATTGATAGACTTTTTACTAATTCCGCGCCCGGCCGAGACGACATAAGACCAAATCAGCTTAAAAATGACTACACCAATTATTACTTGTTTTGACCCGCCCCTTTAAAAAAAATTTATAGACACCAGAGTTATACGGTTGACTGAAATATCGCGCGCGTAACTCACATATTAAAATACTGCAGACGCTAAGAGACCTTTTTGAACATTCATTCAATGCAAAATTCTTGAGCATATCGAGCATTCAGCTCTTAGGACATAACTTTTCAATCGCAATTTGCTTTATAATATTCAATACGAATGCCTCCAGAGGCGTTCCGGTGAAACTCAACTATTTCAACTTGAAATAAACCTAAATGAAGCAGTCTATGACTCTTTGAAAATTGGGGTCATATGTATTGGCTTGGTGAAAGCATTTTCTGCAGCACCTCATAACCTAACCAGGAAACGTTCCCGATCTCGAATAAATATCAGTGTTAATATTTTAATTTCTTCGTTTTACGAAATCCTCACCAGTATGTTTCAGAAAACAAGAGTAAAATCAGGAGTGTCTCAAGGTTCTACTGCAAGGCGATATTTATTCTCAGTGTACAACATAGACCTGAGAAATTACCCGAGTTGCAATGGTCGCTTATTAACAGATGACTGCATTATATACAGAAAGTTCAACAGCTGCGAAAACTCTCTAGCGTACCAGGCACACCTGAACACAATTTCCAGCTGGTGTAAAGAATGGCGAATAGAAATGATTCCAAAAACGATGATGATTATGATGATTTCTGTCTACTGGCACAAGGCCAGCTGGAGCAAACATCCCCAAAGACATGGTTATTTATGATACCCTAGCAAGTGTAAATACTAAATTATTGCAGTAAAACAAAAGTGAATCTGCATAACCCCATTCGAGATGGGGGGTGTGTAGGCAAGATGAGATTACACATGATATCATTCGAGTTCTAAAGAGTAAATCTCTGTCAAAAATGTAAAGTACATTTATTCAAAAACATGTGGTTATCTCCCAGAATGTATGCTGGATGCAGCGAAAAGTTGTATCTTTGTAGCTCTGGAAAGTGGTTATGTCGTGTTGTGTCTAGTGCTTTCCATTGTATGAGGATTTGTGTACAGATAGGCCCTCCCCGCACCTGCTACCACAACGGCTTTGAAGAACCTGTGAGCAGGTGCGAGTGTGTTACATGTGCGTGGCGTATCCGTAACAAAGCCTAAGGCAACTTCATTGTGTCTGTTGCATGTGTCGGTGGTGTATGGTACCAAGAGTGGCTTTATTACGTGTAGTGTGTTGTCCGTATGTTTATTCCAGTGTGCTTGCCATGTTTTGCGAAGGTGTTGTCTGATGTGTGGTTTCCGGTCGGTGTACGCTAGCGTTTTAGTGTTCAGTGTAATCGTAAGTGCCGCAGTAGTCAGCATTTGATCTTTCACCTCATTACCGGCGATCACAGGGTGACCTTGGACAGGGCAAAGAACCACATCAAGTTTTGGGGGATATACAGACATGGTGGCGTTGTCGAGACTATCGAGAACATGGTTCTTGGAAGCTTTGAGGATGCTAAAGCCCGCCCAACACTAAGGAAATCTGTATAAACAATAAATTGAGGATTTGAATTTGGAGGATGGCTTCAACAACAAGAAGTATTTCTTCGGCCGCTGCTGTAAAAATACTAGTATTACAATTCACAGCTTTACTGACATTGAAGCTGGGTCCGTGCGCAGCACAGCAGACAGAAGTGGCAGTTTCAGAGGCACCAGAGTAAAACACTGGGCGCTGGTATTTATACTACAGAGACAAGAAGTGCGCATGATTACAGTTCGTGGTATCCGATTTTTGTCAAGTTTCACAAAAGAAAAGTCCTACGGACACAGAACGAACTTGGAAAGGTGGTAAAATGTCTGATAAAGGTCATGTGTACACATCTAAAAACGAAACGCGGCGATCGGAGGCTGGATCTCTCACTCTAAGCGAGAAGGACATAAAATGGATGGATGATTCACAAACAGCATACACAAACAGAATGTCAGGTGTATTTTTAAAGACTGGATAAAAAGGATGGTTATTCAGCGATGAAATGTTAAAAGCATGAAGCAAGTCGATGTACGTCTGTCGGTTCTCAGTTACACTAGACATACAGACTTTGGACCGTGCTAGTGCCGAAACCACCCGACGCAAGACGTAGCCCCAAGTGTGGCAGCGGGTGAAGCATTTGAATGCTGTTTTAGTCGCCGTCCCATACACCACACTGCCGTAGTATAAACGAGCCCCAACCAAAGCAGTATACAAGCGAAGCAGGAGTTCCTCTGCCGCACCATAGTATTGGTGGAGAGAACGTTAAAAATATTCATTATTTTCAGACATTTATTCTTAAGTTTCTTCATGTGGAAAATGAATGTGAGTTTCTGGTTAAAGACAACCTCTAAAAAATTCTGCTCCTTGTTCACCGGGATGTACACGCAATTAAGAGTAATATCTGGATGGGCACCTTCGGATGGGCCCCAGGCTTCCTGGAGAACACAACGCAAGAACGCTTTCCAAGGTTAATTGTAAAACCATTCTTGACTTGATGCCCACAGCTTGACATGTTGCATAATTTGAAGGATATCTAGACGTCGTCTACATACATGGCATAAGGGATTGTGGGTTGCCATGCCTTTCCAAAAGAGTTCATCTTAACTGTGAAATGTGCAGGTGAACACTCCACCATGGGGCACAGCATTTTCGTGCACGTGATCCTCAGAGACAACTACTGACTCTAACACGGAATGTGTGTTTAACCGACTCTAACACGACATGTGTGTTTAGCATGTTATGGGAGACACCGAATGATTTAAGGTCGCTAAGGATCTCGTAAAACCAAGTGGTGTCGTAGGCCTTCTTGAGGTAGAAAAACACCGTAAGACAAAACTGTTGATGCACGAAGACATCCTTGATGTATGAGTCAAGTGCGATGGGTTGATCGTTCTTCGATGTACCCCACCCTGAAGCCTGTCTGGCAGCTCTCGAGAAGACCATTGTGCACAAGGAAGTACACGAGCCTGCGGTTTATCGTCTGCACGAGAATTTTGAATAGGGACCTAAGGGACAGGCTAACGGGACGGTAACTTGAGGGGGAAGACTAGTCTCTTCCCTTCTTCAAGAAAGCCACTACTAGGGCCTCCCTCCAAGAGAGTAGAATGTGTCCCAAAAGCTATATTTCATTATATAGATGTGGAAGTGTTTCAAGTGTTTCTGTGTGTAGGTGTCATATGATTGTATATGTGATGTCTGGGCCTGGATCTGAGGGTTTTCCCGTGCCCGGAGCGGCCCTCAGGTCGGTGAAGGAAGAACTCTGAGTTAAAAAACGTTGTTGACCTGTCATCAGGTAAAGGCTTCTTTTCGGTGGATGTTTTGTGTTTTATGAAAAGTGTTTGTGTATTGTGCTTAACTAGACACGTGGGAAAATTGTTGTGCAAGTGTGCAAGCCTCGTCTACGAGTGTGTCCCCTGTTGTGATGACCAGAGGCAGGCTGTGTGTTTGTCCTTTGCGATTGCTTATTCGTGTCCATATTTTCGTGCGTCTGTGAAAGAGTTTATTGATGTTATGAATTACCGCCAACTCTACCGTTTTGCCTCACGGCGCATAGGTTTCCCGAACTCCTTTGCCCTTTTGAACAAAAGGAGGTTACCTGACATGGTGTACCAACGGAGGATGCCACCCGCCTTGTCCTGGGCCTCTCGCGCCCTCCTACAGTCCTCATTCCATCATGGCCTCCTCTGGTTGCGCGAAGCACCAGAGGCGTGGGGAATGAACTTTTTGGTGACGTTCAGGATGCGCGCCGTGAGTTCTTGGGTGGCTTCTTCAATGTGTATGTGTCTTATGGATGTGTAGTGTAGATGTCTCAGTAAATGTATTCTAGCTAGCTCTTGTTGCATTGAACGTGTTCTGGGAAGATTGGCTGCGTGGGCCTTTACCTATCCATGTTAGTGTGGGGGGAAGGGTTCATTACATAATGAGTCCGTGCCCACACCCCACTCAAGACATGGTAAGGGAACTGCAGAACCAATGGCCAAGCCAAGATGTATGTATTGTGTCCTAAGTTATGGTGTGCAAGCTTTTTTTTCTAGAAAAGGCATGCTCCAGATGATGTTGGAAACTTCTCTATCAGTCGACCTCGGCCATCCGTGCGAGAAGAGCCCCAAAGAGAACTGTGCGCATTGACTTCGGCTATGAGGATGTATGGTTCGGGCAGCTGGTCAATCAGCTCTTGAAGTTCACAGCCTGAGAGTGCAAAATCAGCAGAAATGTAAATGGAGCCCACCGTTATCAACCAATAAAATATTTTGTGCCGATTGCTAAAGCATCAAGGAAAGTGTTAAAAGTTCTACGGTGGCATTCTAAAGGGTTTCCGGGGAATTTTGACACAGCCGCCCGAAAAGTGTCTGCAGCAATCCCTATCCTTTCTGTATACCATATAACTATTCAAAAAAATTCTGTGATTGGAATTCAAATGCGTTTATTGGACACACATTACACTTGGTTGGTTAGCATGCAGGATCTTGTACACATCGTCAGATTATTAAAAAAGCCTTTGCATTTCCATTGAACTATGTTTTGTCTTCCAATTATTAAGTGTTCAGAGTTACTGGAGTGTGACTGTTTATATAAGGTCATTCAAAGCTTGGAATCTTGGAAGTGTTTTTTTACCTGATAGGGAAGTTTGGATGAAGAGAACCAGATGAAGCACACAGGAAAGGTCCCACGCCGATCTCATCATTAGGTTTGGGGGAAGGGTTACCCGGCGGACCAGACCCCCAGGATTTGGCACCATTTCTGGAGCCCTTGTTTCGAGCCGCGACCACAGAAGGCGTCAGGAGCGCCCTGGGTGGTACAGGCGGTGCGGCTGGGGTGGGAAGTGCTGCGGATTCCTGTCTCCATCTCCTCCGTGCCCTGGTGTGGGCTTTGTGAGGGTGAAGAAAGAGTGGATGCAACGGCATCCCCAACAGATGTGGTTACCACCACAGCTGCTGCTGGTTCAGCCAGCGATGTAGGGGAGGGACGGGCGCCAAAAGCAACTCGAGGAAGGGGGGGAGGAGCGGAAGTGGGCGAGACCAGGTCCGCTCTCGGCACTGGGTCTTTGTTGAAACCAGACGCCGCTCCGCCCCCCGGCGAGCTGCGCCGGCGTACTTCCGCAGGGGAAAAGAGGCGAACCTTGTTCGCGCCTCTGGGAAGGTGATGTTTTCTGCTACCTTTATGTTTATTATTTTTTTCTCTAGCACAAACGTTTCGCATTTTTTGGAGTAGGTCACGTGTAGGCCCTAAAAGTAATTGCAGAGGACTTTTTGTGAGCTGCCATTATCTCTGGGGTGGTCATATTGGGCGTAATTGGCACAGGTGATCTGGCCCCGACACGAGTTATTACCATGCCCGAACCATTGGCACTTGAAACAGCGCCGCAGATTCGGCATGTACGCTCGGACGGAGCACCGGATGAAGCCGGGATTGATGTGTTCCGGAAGGGTGGAGCGGTCGAATGTCAGGATGATGTGTCCAGTCGGTACTATCTTGTCGCGTATTCTCATGGTGATGCTCCTTACTGCGGTCCCACCCTTCTTGAAGGCTTGAGAAGCCTTCTTGAAGGCTTCTCAAGCCTTCAAGAAGATCTGCTTCCGTCTCGTCAGCTATATCTGTCTCTGAGATTACACCCTGACAGTTGTTATGGATTCTGTGAGGTGGGACCTTAATCTCCAGATGCAACTTGCTGATTTGAGTGAGTAGTTTGGTGGCGTGGTTTGCTGATTATTTAATTCCACCAATAGCTCACGAGTGCTTTGTTGCTTAGCTTAATATAATTCCCCTATCTTATTTTCGAGAAACTTCGAGGTCAAGAAGGCAGACGGTAAGATGATTGGTTTTGCTTGTTCAAGAAAGTGGATTCCCAAAAATCGGCGGTAGCTATGTCACAACATCATTTGCCCGCTCGCGCAAACGATGAGGCGCGACAACAGTTATTTATTTTTGCAGAGTAGCCGGCCAATGCATAGGCACGCGCGCCGAAGTAGCTGGAGTGACTGACAGTTCACAGGGGTGCACACGTACGTTTTAAACAAGATATATTTACTGCATAAACAAGACGAGATTACACGGGGAAAGCAAAGCCTTGACAAAAAAAGTCAAGAAGAAAAAACCCTGTACGCGGACATCGACGTTGCGCAAGCAGGCACAGGCACTAAGCCTGAGACGCTAGACAATAGGAAACACGTGTGCACTGGGCGGCTGACACATGGCCCTAATTACGCACGCGACACGAAAAAAAGCACACATACGCCAAACACCAAATACACAGGGAACGAAACGAAAAATCTATAAAGTACGCAAGCTGTAATGTACACAAGAAACGCTCTCTAGGTGGAGGCCTACATCCTAGCCCTGGTGCGGGTTCGGCAACGGGTGAGTTCAGAGTGAAAAGGCCCCATCGGAGAAGAGCCGGTCTCGCTAGGGCAGTCGCTAACGCTTTTCGGGGCCCAGGTTGCGGAGTCTGGTCGCTGTGATGGCCTGCGGCGAGAGCTCGATCCCGTAGACAAGGCGCTGGTGTACCCGCCGCAAGCCTACTGACGGACATCCGCTAAAGGTGGTTACCCCTGCACCCTCCCCGCGTCTTCCACGTTGAGGGATGTTCCACCTTGCCCCTAAGCTGCCGCTCGCAGCCCCTTAAGTAGACTTCGCCTGACCATCGGACTGTCCTGCCCATTTGCTCCTCCGGCGTCTCTATTGCTTCTTTTTTATCCCTGGGCCCACACCATCGCGCCGCATCTGCGAGTGCCGGGCTCCGGAGGGGCTCCTTTGCCGAATGTGACGTCGCCTTCCCAGAACCGTGCCCGCGGCCCGCGCTAGACCCAATCGGTTCCTCCCGGCGCAGTGACGTCGCCTCGTGAGAAATCGAGACAGCCCCGGGGGTGCCGAACTGCCGCGACTCCGCCACGTCTGACCTCGGGATCAGCGAGTCGCTGCTCCCAAGCCAGCGACAACGAAAAGAAACACAAAGCAACCGGAGTGGCTCAGGTGCCAAAGCGCGACCAAAGAGGACCTTCACCTGCCCAGGAAGCCACGATATCCGCCACCCGAATAAAAAAATTGGAGTCCTGACCAAACGTTTGTGACACTGCTCCCCCCTATGGAATATCCTGCGAGAACCTTTTGACCTACACAAACGTCAGGCCACTATACATACACACCGCTCTAAACAGGAAACACGCTTAACAGAAGAAGAAAAAAGAAACAAAAAGTATGTCACGAGAAACTAATGTTACTTTAATCGCACAGCTCTGATGTATCGTTGAAACGCGCACAAACAGACCTGAGCACTCTCCAACCAGAGAAATGTCCGTCGGCTGTACTGCGCAAGTGCACGCGCGGCTTCCGCTAAAACCAGCGTTCCCCCCGGACCCTCCCCGGTGCCTTCCACGTCGGTAAATGTTCCACTGCAAAAAATATTTGAGAGGTCTGAGGACGTGGATCACGTGGACGCCGCGGATTATGACGATCGTGACGCCATGGCCGTAGCCATGGTAAATTGACAGGGCGATTCAGTCGCTTTCGGCACAATCGTCATGACGTCGCCTGAAGTTGGCGAGGAGGCGGCCATTGCCCTGGCATCGACGGCATCCAGCAAATACAAATTTATAGTGAGCGACTCCAAGTCGGCCATCCTTAATTTCTCGAGAGGGCGCGTGTCGTCGGAAGTGCTTACAATCCTGCTGGCCGGTTTCTGCGGCGATCGGGTCAGAGCGGTCCCAATAGTCTCGGCGCCGGCCCACGAGGTCTCCCGGGGAACGAGAAGGCGCACGCTGCGGCTCGAGGTCTAACCAACCAAGCCGACGCCGACGATTACACCATCGACGCGCACTCGCTTCGCCGGTCGGGGCGGGACAGGCTGGTATCTTATCGGGACATACTAGATCATTACAGCCTTGAAAGAGCGAGATATCCTGCCCCACACATAACTTTAACTAAGTGGCAATCGGTGGCTTGGCGTTTGCTCCAGATCGACACGTTCCCTAACCCTGTAGCCTACAGCCGCTGTTACCCGGGGCTATACACAGCTGAATGCAAAATTTGTAAAGGCAGAGCGGACCTCCAGCACATGTTTTGGTCGTGTCCCATCAAGAGTAAACAGGTACAGCACAAAGGACGCCCTTTCTAAGACATTATAACCGCGGAGCAGTGGGAGACCGCGCTGCTCAGCTCGGATCTCGAAGTGCATGTGGAACTCGTCCGGATGGCTGAAGACGCTGCCGGGGTCCAAGGACTTCTGGCTGCCGCCTAAAAGGGGGAAGAGGACCGAGGAGGATCTCCAACCTCTTCCTTTTCCCACCGAGCACAAAATAAAGTTGTTCTCTCCTTCCCCCGCCGGCCCGCAACTTCCCACTCGCACCCCTAAAGGAGACTGCCCGGCCATCGGACTGTCCTGCACATTTGCTCCTGCACCGTCCCTATTGGTTTTTTTTTTCTCTGGGCCCCCGCCACCACGCCGCACCTGCGACTGCGGGGCTGCTCTGCCGATTGTGACGTCGCCATCCCGGAATCAATCAGGCAGGCCACGCTAGACCCTTCCGGTTCCTCCCGGCGCACTGACGTTGCCTCCCGAGAAATCGAGACATCCGCGAGCGAACCGCACTTCTGCGGCTATGCCGCATGCCCCCGTTGAGCATAGACCGAAAATCCCCTTCACCTGTACAGGAAGCCGCGATATTGGCCGAACAGGATAAAAAAATGAGGGCCTGGCCGGACCTTTGTGTAAATATATCAAATTTTAGGATTGGCACCATGGGAAGGAGTGGGAACGATACTTCGGTACGGCCCCTTTTGAAGGCCGTGAAAAGAAGATAAAGAATAAAAAGAAGATAAAGCCTAGAAAAAACGCAGGGGTCGGTTGTACTTTCTTTGTCATCCTTACACTGATAGCTGAACAGGTCTCAGAGCTCCCTGCCTGGTAAATAGGCTGAGCTTGACCTGGGCTTGGACGGCCACCTTTGGTCGTTTTTAACCCTCCACCTTTAAACACATAGTCACCGTACTTTACAACTTATGTTAGGGGGCTCGGGGTCCACGCTGTCGCCAATACCACCAGCAAGAATAGTCAAGGTACACCTTGCCGAGGCTTCCAAAAAGGAATGCTGTGAGATTTACCTGGACCTCTGATGTGCTCGCTCCAATTTCTATTTTGTCAATTACACGGCAATGGAAAATATTTGTACGCATAAATTCTCGGGCGCCCAGTTCTCCTCTTACCTTACATACAATACAGGTATCGATGCACCAATTCAGATCACATGTAAACGCTTCGTTTTGCAAATTCCAAATTTTGCAAATTTTTGCAAATACAAATGTTTCTATTTGCAAGCCCGTAGAGTGACATTATACTTACACTAAATTATTCTGAGTCATAACGGAGAACGTGTAGGTTATTTGGAAACCGAACCAGCCATACAAAATAAAGCGGCACGTCTGAACACTGAAAACTACTTCCGGACATCCGGCATTCGCTTTGCTGAAGTTTCTGCAGAGCTGCCTTCCCTTAAAAGCGGAAATTGCAAGCATTACTTTGCCTCCCCGACATGATTTATGAGAGTGTGATGTCGTTTGCTGCTTCACATAGGACGGCCTTGAATACTGAGGATTTTGGGAGGCTGTAGCAATTTCCCCATGTTCCCGATAGCTGTAAGGTTGATGGGCTCCCGTCGAGTCCCAAACGACGCCTTTGGTTCTAGGAATGCCGGAGTATCGCTCACAGGTTGGCCGCGTTGTCCTGTATTCTCTCTTGCCCGAGGGCCATCGTTTCTGTGTGGCGGGCACTAAACTTCTACCTCCGACTATACGCAGCCTGGTTAAAGCTACTCTTCGGGCCTCGGTGGCAGCCCGTAGCACAGGTCGGCGAGTAAATGGACCTAAACTATGCGCGCTTGTTTTCCAAGAGTGCCACCGTCGCGAAACACCCGGCCCTACAAGTACCTTCTGAAACGGTGGCATTGCCTGTACATGCGCAACTTTGCCCACGTCTGCCTCTTCGCGATCGACCTTTCGTACAGCTTCGCATCTCCCGCACGTACTCTAGTTGTTCTTCAGTGGGATGCGGCCTGCGAAATGCAAGCTCGTGCATCATATGGGGCTCGTAATCTGGTAGCACTGATTCCGCGCAGAAACCATCACGAACACCATTTGGCAGGGCCTGTAACGCGCAGCGCATCCTAAAAGTGCCAAGGACAGGACGTGCCTCAGCACATCCTCATCCGGGGCATCTGGCGCCGTTTCCATCGTATCCCTCTGCTGCAAGAATTCGTAGCCGGACTTCACATCGCTGTGGCAGGAATACGAGAGCATTTTAACGTTAAGGCTGGCCCTGAAACTAGGCCCTACTTGTGAGGAGGTGTTAGGTGCTGACGCCAAACCGAGCGTGAAGGGTTATCTACGCGTATATCGTGGTGATCTCCTAACTCACTAAGGCAAGATCTGTGGGCTGCGATGGTTCAGCAGCCGCCTGAACCGGGGAGTCTTCCCCGAATGCTGTGGTCATTCTTTCTGCACTAAGTTCTGGTGGTGGTGCAATTACGTTTTAATACCCGCAGTCTTAGAAAAAATGCACTCACTCGAAACTATAGAAAAATAGGCGTGTCGACCACACCAGCATTCTTATGAGTAGACTCAAGGCACTCGCACAATGAGAAACAACGAAAGCATGCAAGATACAATCATACACAACGCGAGAACCAAAACTCGCAAAGATATTTAGAAAAAAAAGCATCAAAACATTATTTGACTACGGAACTGTTGTTGTACGGACTCATAGAAATAGACCATCGAATGATATAACTGCAATATGCCAGAGCTATCGCAATGTAACGAAGTTATTACATTAACGGCAAAAACGCAACAAAACTACAAGATAACTGACGCCATTGTAATAAGTAAACAAAATGACCATAAACCACATGATTTTATGGACCATGACTCTACACGGCTGAATACGCTGGGCAAAGCTCTGCGTAAATGGTTTTTGTTTCTTCGTGAGGCAAAAGTACGGGGGAACAACCCGCAGCAAACCTGTACGCAGGAGCGGCAAACAGCAATCCATCACATCTAGGCTTGACGTCGGGAGCATTTTCGGGTGCCAGTTGCAGACTGCGTTACTACGCCGTCCCGAGAGAATAAAGCGCACTTTGTTTTTAAATAACTTCTTTATTCTCGTCGGGGCGGTTTTCACGCAAGAACGCCGACCGACTTCGTCAACGGCCACCCGGGCGCACACCAAAATAAAAGTGCCATAAACTCATTCTTCAGTTATCGTTGTGTCGAAGCCACCGCGCACTGGTCACGCAACATCTCCTCATTCTTCTCCCGTGCCGCTAACTTTCTACTCTCCCAGTTGGGGATGAGCTCTCGGAGGGACGCTGAGGTGATCCTTATACCCTGAAATG
The DNA here is from genome assembly GCA_013339765.2 of Haemaphysalis longicornis. NCBI lineage: Eukaryota > Metazoa > Arthropoda > Arachnida > Ixodida > Ixodidae > Haemaphysalis > Haemaphysalis longicornis. Next base: position 212,550,286 of record CM023450.1, on the reverse strand, counting down.
TGTCATTTGGTATCACAATATTAACGTCAGTCTATTCTGTGCATTTGAAAAGTAGGAAAGTTAGCCTGGGAACGTTAGTACTTCCTCTTCCTTTTGTCTAGAGATTTTACTGCAACGACATGCGCCAAATTAAAAATTCATTGCGTAAAAGATCCCGTAATGCATCTTGGTTACAAGTACATTTTGCGTCGACATCAAAAAAAAAGAAAGCATCTGTTTTGTTGGGAATAAAAGTTCGTTAAAAACCGATGCATAAAGCTCTGATCTACTGCTTTCTTTTGGTGAGACCCTATTCTCAGCGTGTGCATCGAAACGTGCAATGGCTATGGGATCTTGTAAAGGAACAATTGAGTTGCGGATTTTTTAGTAGGGCAACAGGGTACATATTCGAACGAAACACCACAAAACACGGGACAAAGTGACGAAACGACGTACACAACTGCTGTACACGAGCGACGTCTATGTGCAGCGTTTGTCTACGTCTTTCTTCCCTTTGTCCGGTGTTTGGCGCCGTTTTGTTCGAAGAAAAAGACAAGGTTATTTACTACTGTTTTTTTTCGTTTAAGTGATGCGTTTAGCCTTCTGTAATGTTTGCTGTGGATGAGCATCTAGTCAATAGTGAGCGGGGAAAGGTGGAATACAATGTCAAGGCAAGTGTGGGGGTGAATGGAATACAATTTCGGCGAAGTTGTGTGAAGGTTTAAAGCAAGTGGGAGCTGGAATAATCCCCTAAGCGCTGCAAAATCAAGTCAACCAATTTAAGCTTTAAGCCTCTCACTTATGTTCTCCCAGGTCCACCGAAAACGCACTGCAGGAAAGTCACCTCTTTCTGAAAATGATGATGAGAAGATCGTGATTGAAGTAAAGAAAAATGAAAGTGCTTTCTGTCGTCGGAGTTTAATGAGGGTTCTTCGAGTTATGAAGACGGCGTCTAAATAATTGCGCCGTTGGCATGGTCGAATCAGTTTTGATTTCAAGAGGGGTGCATTGACGAGCAAAAGCAGACCAATAATGCACGCCTGCACTTAAACACGACGATGGTTGAGTGATAGAGAAACCAATGAAACGCCTGCATGAGTAAATAACTTGAGAGCGCTACCGCACATCTGTAAAATGTCCCGATAAGAAACAGGGGCTCACAAGTGTGCTGGTTCGTTTGGACCTGGTCTTGGTTTTGGAATACTTCGCGCTCCCCCATCGTTGTCGCTGCTAAAGTTCGGTGCTTTATTTTGTGACGCATTGTGTTGTGTCCACTCTGAGGGTGACTCCAGAGAGCATTCATATAAAAAAAATCGCCCATTTATGCTCCCGACTAAGGGATACCCACGGCATGGAGAAGTTGAAACCTCCGGCTCTGAAAGGATGGCTACTCTAGCTGCTGTGAACATTGGTTATTTTGCGGCTTGCGGAGGGGTCGCTTTGGTGAACGATTGATGCATGAAACCTTTCACCCTGTTAGAGCGTCTGATTCTGTGAGTTCGCAAGGTATCATCCGCCACATTGGTTAACCAGAGCACACCAACCTCTAAAAAATTAAAAGCAGTGATTGGCCGCTTTGGTGGCACTGATGCTATTCCATGAGCTATCCCGGTAGTATGTCGCGGGTGGTGGCAACAACAGCTTGTGCGAAAATTCAGTTGAACCGATTTCTTGTATGCGAAAATATGAAGCAACTGCTTGCACAGCATCTAAAAATACGTTTATTATTTCGACTGGATAAACAAGACCGTGTTACATGGCAAGTTAAAATGTGTATTTTGGCCAATTGCAGCGTTTTTAAATTGAACTAGAGGCATCCAATTACACAGGCCTGGACCTGTCCTTTTTCACCGTTGAGTGCGTCCAAATACCTGGGTAGCGTCATTGGTGAAAATCAGACACGTGCATAGAGCCGGTTTGTGAACGGATGTGTGAATGTTGCTGTTGTGAAACTACCCCAACCCTTGCCGTAGCATCGGCGCCGTACTATAGTAAAAAATGGCGGCGACTACATCGCAGGCGATGCAGCGTTGTTATGGTGTACTGGGCTTCCAAATATGTAGTTCCACACATCCAGAACCTTCTTGCGCATGCAACCGAATATTACGAAGCAACAAACCAATCAAACATAAAAAAACGCAAAAAAGGAGCGCCTCACGCTATGAAAGACCTCGCGCTTTAAGGAGAACTGCCGCAATGGAATTGCTCTTTATATGTCACTATTCACAACGTGGAGGAGCTGGGGCAAACTAGCCACGCACGTATCGGGAGCACGGAGAGACAAAGGGCAAACTGTCTTTCAAAGCAAATTTTGACTAATCTGTTCAAGTCGAGTTTCGGCTCCGCCAGTAATTTCAACTTTACTTGAGATTCATATGACCTTCAATGAACCCTGCAATACTTTTCTTCAACTTTTTTTTAAAATCTTAAATGCTTCCACAAATTTTGTCACCCAACTTACCCATTACTTAGATTAGGGGGTCACAAAGTACCTTAGCAAAAAAAGTACTGCTCTATGCCCATCAGATAACTTGTAAACTCGCTAATAAGAATTTTTCCTCTTTCCTGGTCTTGACGTTATTCGACGGCTCTAAATACGTCACTAAGGCCATGTAGCGGCAGTTGGCCGGTCTTTCTTCAATTGCAGAAATGAACGCTTTCGATAGCAGCCTAAAAAAATCCACCAAAACGAAGCAGAACTCGATGGCGTATCTGGTGCGACAAGCAAATCGCGCACTGCCACTCCATGCTGCCGATAACTATAGCTTTCGCAGTGGTGCCACACGTGAAAGAAAGAGGGAAAGCGCTTATCAGAAGTGTTGGAGGGCCCCTTTCATTTGACCGCAGCCTTAGCTACACATCCCGTTACTCGCCGCGCCGACCTCCGCCGCCATTGCGTGCGCTAGATGTCACCGCCAGCGGCTTGCCACATCCGCTCTCAGCAGCTGGGTCGCCGCCTCACCACGTGTGAAGTCGGAGCAGGAGGCTTTGCGGCGTCGGCGGCATGCGGAGTCTGAGCAGCCCGTGGATATGACCCAGCGAGCTGCTTCACTGGAGACAGTCATTAATGCGAATCACGCAAAACTAGCGTAGGAAACTGACCAAGGGCGAGACCTTCGGCTTGCAAAAGGACGTAAGGGACACCAGAAACTTACACAAAGGCAGGCTTTGGACGAATCTGTGGCAGCGCCAATGGCCGTAGACGACGAAATGAACGAAAGGTTCGTTAACCCCACCATTCGGTTGGCCAAATGTGTACCTCTGATTAATCGGTTGCATGAAGACTCTAGCGACAACGCGTTTGGTTTGTGTGTGGCGTGTGAGAGCGGCTTCACGCGTGGCTAACGATGTGTTTCTCTCCCAGCCTAATTGCATTCATGTGTAGCCACCGACCTATGCACAGCTGTTATACCTTGCTTTCGATCCCCCCGACCAGACGGTACATCTGCGGGCGTTCGTGCATTCTTCTCAGACCAATAATGCCCAAATTTCTGCACAACTCCGCGGACTTGGCGATGAATGGCAAATTTTCACTTCTCCAGACGACGAGACTTAAAGGGACATGGAAATGAATTGGTCAAAAATATTCTTTTGTTTGCAGTGCATAGACTGGCCAAAATAAGCACACTTTTTAACGTTTTACGACGATAAATCAGTATTTTATTTACAAAGCCTCAAATAGGAAACAAATAGCTGTAACTCAGCTACGCCAACCCTAGATATGAAAAGGGAATGCTTGGTTTAACCTGGGTAAGTCTTGGTTTCGCTTGGTTACTGTTGGTTATCTCTTTATTAAACTAAGGTACAATCCAAAATACGTTTCAGATAAGTGCAGTGCTGCTTGAATGCGCGGGGCGCTCGCTTGAGTCGTTTTTTTCCCGAGTGGGGATGCCACCTCTTCGTCAGCTCGTGCTCAGTACGGAAACGGCCAAATGGGACAGAAGATGAGATGCGGCAAACAAAGGGTGTGCACGCAGAGGCCGTGTGCACAACTGCGACGACTATTCCATATACCTTATAAATAGGCAAAACGTAATTGTGCTTGACCAATGCAGCAATACAAGAGCAATAAACTGCGTATTGGGCAACTAGGAGTTAGGTACGCTTGAAAAATGTGAACTTCGCCTGTCACAAAACGACAACACCAAAAAAGTTATCCTTAGGACAATGCAAAGGTGCTGTTTCAGGAGAACGACGTCGTTGCTTTACTCAAGAGCGTGAGCAGCGAACGCAAGGGCTAGAACAGTGATTCCAGATACTGCTAGTACGTTCAAGTTGCCAAAAAGTAATTCCTATCGCATTACATACCCGATGGTAGGCAATATTACAGGTGGAATATTAAAGAGCATTTCGGAGGTCCCTTACCGAAAAATGCGCTAAACAGGAAGTGGTTTCCACACTTACGTGGTCAATGGCAGGGTAAAAAGATGTTGCAAGGCGGTTTATTCGAAGGAGAACTGAGGCATCAAGAGGCAAACGATCCGTCCAAGGTGAATCAGTCGGAGGATTCGACTCGTGGACCGCGATCACGCACCGGTGATGACAGCCGTCGGTCCCTGCTACATACCCATTTAGGGATTGATCGTTCGATGAAATGGGATTGGACGGCGAGAAAGCCGCAAGCAATCTTGATTACAGTTACCCCGGGTGAAGCAGGAGCCATGTTGGCGACTTACAACGACGAAACGACTGCGCGGTCGTAGTAGGGCTGCATGCGACTTTCGTGGATGGTTTGTAGAGGGCGTCAGCGGTTCAGCTGCATAGTTCACGAGAGAAGTACACTAGCGGACGCGGTAGTGGCCTTAATATTTTGCCAGTGGTTTTGAGGATAGACCCGCTGTTGCAGAGGGGATCCGCAGCCACACAAGATTGCCACAACGAAAGAAAGATGAGGCGTGGTCGTTGTCGTGAAGATGCTTCTGTCGACCCTTGTCATTTGTTGTCAGTAAGCGGGCGAGCTGCCGGCACTCTTTGGCTTGTCGGGTTATGTCAAAAATACAGTGGCACTCAGAAGAATCAGGGCTGCATGCCAGTATTGTGTCATATGCAAGACGGCTCGCGTCCATAGAGGAGGATCATTTGTTGTCAGTGGGCGGGCGAGCTGCCGGCACTCTTTGGCTTGTCGAGTTATGTCAGAAATAGGGCGGCACTCAGAAGAATCAGGGCTGCATGCCAGTATTGTGTCAGTTGTGCAAGACGGCTCGCGTCCATAGAGGTGGAAAACAAAGTGAAAAGCTAGAAGTGGTCTGTGCGGCGGTGTTCTAAGCGAACGTTACGAAAGGTAGCACCGAAATCCCAATTTGAATGATCGCTAGCGACGTGCCGGGTTTGCGCGTCTTCGAGTGTGCGGTTGAATCTCTCGGTCAGGATATTCTTCTGTGGGTGGCATGAGGACGTAATTCGATGAACAAATCTGCATTGAGGGAGCAGGGATTCAACAATGTCAGAGATGAATAAGCGCCCTCTGTCGCTGTATAATTCGCGTGGTGCACCATACCGCAAGAGGAGGGAACGCAAGAAGAACCCAGAAACTTGAGACCACGCAAAATGTTATCCATCATTATTTCGAAAGTGGTAGGCGCGTTGCATAGGCGAAACGGCATTACGCTAAACTCATATCGGCCATCGGGCGTCACAAACCTGTTTTGGGTCGATGAGATTCATCAACCGGGACCTGAAAATCAGTGCATCGCAAATCAAAACCGTAGAAGTATTCAACACCGGGCAAACAATCGGGGGCGTTATCTATTCGAGGCAGGAGATAAACGTCTTTCCGTGAGGTCTTGCTTAGGCCGGGATAGTCAACAATGAATATGAGGGATCCATCTTTTTTGTTACTAGCAACACAGGCGTCAACCAGGTGCTTTGAAAAGGTCGGATGACGCCACGTCGGAGCATGTCATCGACATGCTCACTAATAACTCTACGTTGCGGTGCTGGCAGCCTGTAGGGTCTGCTGTTCCAGCGGCATATGAATACCTTTGTCCCTGTGACGGGCCACCAAGGACGTTCTGCCCAAAGGAGCTTGCATGCAATGAAGGGAAGACCGAAAGTTCCTAAAAACAGCCAGATGGTCTTTGCGCTGCGTAGGGCGTAAATCGGGGGCGATAGATGTCTAGAACATGTCATCAGAGGTTGGTGTATACGTGGGATTAATCGCGTTGAGCGAATGTAGCTGCGCTGAAAGTGCGTTGTCAGAAACGTCGAGAGCCAAGACGGGAAACTACAGGTTTAATATTGCCGACTGTTTCCCCACGAAGCAAGCTGAAAAGACGGGTAGTCTGGTTGCCAACAAACATCGCTGTGCGGCCAGATAGAGGTGTCAGCACAGCAAACGGTAGTGGCAAACCCTTGCGAGCAACGAAAACGTGTGATTTCCTAAATAAAACAGACCCATCCGCCAGAGTACTGCCACAAAGTGTGACGAGAACTGAGCTTTGCCTCGGGATATACACGTCTTCGTGTACGGCCACAAACGGCCAGGGATCGTTTGTAGATGGGGTGTCATTCTCTGAACACAATTTGACTACGGCGCGAGCGCAGTCAATTACGGTGTTCTGTTTCGACAAAACGTCCCACCCAAGGGTAACTTCCTGTGACCACACGGGCAGGACGGCGATTTCTATTGTGTGGAAAATATCTTGAATGGCGACTCGAGCAGTACATGCAGCCATAGGGGCAATATGTTCTGTGCTTTCAGTTTGGGAAGGAAATCCCACGAGTTTCGTGGCGACTTTTTTCGGCGAGCGACATGGTATAGCATTGATAACCGACACGGGCGGTCAGGTATCAAGAAGCGCATGGACTCCATCTATTAACTCGTCAATTACATTTTGTGCAGGTACTTTGGGTCTTTGGTAATTTGACGGGTATGCCGTTCGTGCCTCAGGAACTGCGCGAATCAGTTTTCCTCTGGATTGGGGCGCAGTGGCGACGCAGGGGGATAGAGAGCGGCGACGGGGTGACATACATAGGCGGCCTTCGAACATTTGACGATGGGGGGAAAAGAAGTTAGAGGTGGTCACGAGGACACTTTATGGTGTGGTGGTCGTGCGGCATAGGCGCTCGTCTGGGACACACGAGGGGATTAAACGAAACGGCGGCAGTAACAGGAAACGTGACAGGGGCAGCAGCAAGAAAAACATGTAGGCCGGTTGTCGGGATCGCGCCAGGGATTCGCGTACGGCACACGTGGTGGTCTGGTCGGAGGAAAGTGGGGAGCTGTCTTGGAAGTAGGAGGTGGCACCGCAGGTATGACTGGCTGAAACGAGCGGAAAGATGGGTGCACTGGCTGTGCGAAACATTCAGTGTAAGTCATTGGCATGACAGCTGGAGCTGCGGCGACTCTAGCTGTGAGCGGCGCAGCGACTATAGCTGCCACCTTTGGAACAGCCAGGGGTGTGACAGCTGCGGTAGTGACGTTAGCAGGTGGTAGAGCCTCCGACAACCTGCTTGCGGATGGTGGCCTGCAGAGCAGAAGGCAGGCTGGATGAAGCCTGCTCAACAAACGGCACCAGGCTACCTCTTCAGGGGCAAATATTTGTTTTGCCTCTAGATAGAAACGGTTCGACGAGAACGTGAGGCCCGATAGAGATTCCGTCGTTACCAAGGAATGGCAAACCAAGCCCCTTTGAGGGCCTAGTTCATCAAAACTCCTACACAGGCCAATCAATTTGGTCACGGATTGAGGGTCCTTGGAAACAATCATGTGAAACGCGTCGTCGTCTGCTCCTTTTAGAATGTATTTGATTTTGTCAGTATCGGACATGGACGAGCTCACGCGTCGACAAAGATCCACAACATCTTCTATGTAACTTGTGAAGTTCTTGGGTTGTTGCGCCTGTGCACGCAGGCGTTGTTCAGCGCGCAGTTTCTGTACGGTGGGTTCATGAAAGTCTCGAGTGAAGTTGTTCTTGACGTCCGACCAGGTCTTCATGGTCACTGCATTGTGGTGATACCACAAGACCGCGGGTTTTCGAGGGAAATAATGCGTTGTGCAGCTTGGTAGCATCGTTGCATTTGTTTTAGGAGGTAACGCGCTCGTAAGAAGACAACTAATGTTCAACGTCGTATTCACATGTACCTCTAAAAAACGGCGGGCGCGCTGACGGAGCACCCCAGCGCAGATGACCGATGGTATGTGTGGAGGTGGTTGTTCGGCAGCGGCTATGGCGGTGACGGGCGTTGGTAGCTTCCGACTGCGGTGTTTTTGACGGTACGACAGTTCACCTCAAACCACTGCTGTTAAGCAACTGCAAGCGAGTTTATTCGAAGGAAAACTGAGTCCGCCAGAGAGAGGTCAACAGGAAAACGGTCCAAGCTGAACAAGCCGGAGGATTGGACGCGTGCAGTGTGATCTCCCACCGGTGATGAGAGCCAGCGGTCCGTGCGACATGCTCATTCAGGGTTTGACCGGTCGGTGAGAAGGAATTGGACGGCGACAGCACTTCAATCAATCTCCATTGAAATGTTATCAACTCAGTCCACAGTGGCTTCCAATTGACACGTCTTAACGTGCGAAACTATAGGAAATACGTATTGTCTCTAACAATGGTGTTAAACAAGACCAAATAATGAATATTTTTCCCCTGCAATAAAGTAAAACTCGGAGAAGTGCTGGCACCCATAAGCAGGCGGAGCAGTGCACGTCTCTGTGTTGCCTGTCTTGATTTCGACAGGGGGATCGTTACTTCGCACCCAGGGTTTTGAAAGTAGTATCTGTAGGGAAATATTTCTTTCCTTAAGGTGGCCTCGGAATGATTATAACAAAAATTCTGGAAGCTCCGTATATTTTCAGCAGTGATAGCTGCGGGATATTGAGTTATTCCGCGGTGTAGTGGTCACAATGGCGCTCATGCCACCTTCATTTGGGCGGCAGCTACGCGGATTGTCTATGATGCCGCGCAGTATCTGTTGCGGCGAAATCCCGAGGTCGCGGTTTGAACACGCGCCTAGTGAAGTACAGAAAATTGTTGATGCAGAAAAAAAAATTGAAAATTGAAATCTCAGCGCGTGCAGCCCATGCTGTGCAAAAAAAACAGCACCGGCGGAGGAAGGCTCTTAGAAACGGCGTCGAGGGGTTTCATGAAGGGCGATGTACCGAACGCTGCGTATAGAAAACACCAACGCCGAAGGACATTTTTCGCTGCTGAACTTGGAGCGTAGGAAGAGGAAGTTGATGCCGAACTGACAACTAATCGGATAATATAATGTGATACATGTTGCGGCTATTCGCATACAGAAAGAGCTATTGCTTCATAGTCTGCTGTAAGAAGGTTGTGTAGTCAGGGATTCGTAGCCAATAACCCCAGTCGTATGATTGGTTCTGACCATTTTGAGATGCATCTGTATAAATCACAGAAGGAGTAGGATATTTGGATGTACACTAATTTAAAATAGAGCGCGGGAGGGTTTTTGCATTCGAGGGGACGGAGTTTTTAAAGAAAAACTTGGTTTCTTGCTAAATAGAGGATACTGGGTAACTTTATATAGCTTAACACAAATAAAAACATTAGCCGCGTATCTGCTGGTTTCGTTGCAAATGTCGTCAAAAGACGATAGTCTTCGTGTACATTTTCCAAGGAAATTCCCCCTTTGCTTTCCGCGCATATCTCATGCTGTTCCTGTTCCTTCACACTCATCCCAAGGTAAACACACTAAAGGTTTGTTCAAGGAGATTTAAATTTACCGTGTTGCAATGCTACAGGCCGGGTTCCTTAATGCCAGCGCGGCAGTACGGTGGGGACGCGCTTGAATCGAGGCGGCCTATTTCAAGGTTTATAGAACCGTGTTGCCGTGCTCAACGTGCGTTCCAAGCAGAACGTGGAACCTAGCTAGTGGAACCTTTCGTTGCTGTTGCCGCGTAATTTTTGCTCGGGCAACAGCACGCGGTGTTTTTCTGCAGTAGATGCAGAATATCATTTGCTATCCAAAAACCAAGCACCCATAATTTTTTACAATAATTAACACTGTAAATATTTGTTCAGCAATAATTTCCTGTCTCATATTTGCGTAATGTCTTGGTTTTGTTCAACAAAGTTGACAAGTGTAAACATGTTACCGGGCTTAGACATTTACATTTGGCTGTGAGTATATAAGGCTATTGCGCTATATCCATTTTACGTTCGCCCTGTGGCTGAAGCGAGTCAGACATATAGACAGACAGACAGACAGACAGATCGACAGACCGACAGACAGACAGACAGACAGACAGACAGACAGACAGACAGACAGACAGACAGACAGACAGACAGACAGACAGACAGACTGACCAAAAGTTCTGGGTTTAAGTAGCCAAAGAAAGACTATCGTCTTTAAAATTAAGGTCTGTTTGAAATAATTTCAATTAGGGCAAAATACGTTTCGGCAACGGAGGAGTAAAAATATATTCTGAGCACAAATTAACAAGGGGTTGGCAGCACCAGTGGGTGCTTCGTACATGCAGAGGTAAGTTAAGAAAAAGAAATTTTACCCTGAGATCTAGAATGCGTGAATGTAGATAAAAAGCCGGGTTGAGACGATTCGAGGAAGACCAAGACTGAAGAGAGGAATGCAAGGAACCAAACTGCTAGCGCGTCACAATCAGCGTTCTCTTAAACTTCGCTATTTTATGATGACAGCACTTCCTCAGCACAGCGCATCTAACGTTCTCTTTACAGCAAATTTGTCAAATGTCTCGTACCAACATGAACAAAATACGGCGTTGAAAATAACTTCTTATTTAGTCAGACCAATTCATTTGTTACGCCTTATATACCTGAATTTTGTTACTCAATATAAATACATTTACTAGATGCCCCTTTGTAGCTTTTTGTTCAAATTAGCAGAACAGTTTTCTTGAACTATAAAACCTTAGCAACCGTAATATTGCTTATTTCACCCGACAATATAAATGTCGCAGTACGTACCCTCTACAACAAATTCTGGCTGACAGAACGAGTTCTTTGTACGGCCCTTATTTAAAAAAAATTTAAATTATACATAGACGTTCGAATTTCTGATCAACATGGCGTCATCTCTTTTCTTCGATTTCACATTATGATTAATGTATATGCGTTGTTGTGAGTGGCCTGTGGCCTACCGCTTAAATGCGAAAGGTGTTTGAAGTGCAGTGGGTATTTTCTTTGTCTCCCGTTTGATTCGTACACACATATTTGTGTACGTGATGAGAAGAAAATTTCTTCTTTTATTCACTCATATTTCCTTTCTTGGTAGGACCCTGGACACTATAATAATCCAGGTTCATAACGCTAGGACCATACAGCATGAAGAAGCATGCATCTTCCATCAAATTTCATACCTAGGAACCGAGGCGCTTTCGAGCGCCATCGACTTGCCAAACTACGTAAGTAAAACCATGCGGGGCCAGCTCCATTGCTTCACTGGTGTGCGGTAGTGACGTAAATAATTTCGGTCTTTCTCCTAAGGCTGATGCGCAAAGGGGTCCTTGTCATAGCGTCGGCATTTTTCGGGCCTCTTCAATGACACGCAAAGGTATCGCAGGCTCAGACGTAATTTTTTATTTTATAATTTCACGACGACTCGTGAGGGGGTTGCCTAATGCACAAGAAGAATAAAAACCTACATAGAGACATTCAGAAGCCTTGGTTACCAATTAATAAACCAGCGAATAAATTCCTACTTCTAGGGAACCTAAACACCGGACGAAGAAAGTGTTTCCACATTTTGAATTGTATTCGTCTGGCGGTAAAGTTTACTAGCAGTGTAGGTTGTTTTCTTCATGTGTATACTTGCGCATTTTTTTCATGGAAAGGGCTCACACCAATAATTCCACTCTTGCGCCGTACTATAAAGCTGAGGCTCCACCCACGCGTAAGGTAGGGTATCATAGAGGACGCGTATATGAAAATGTGCAGGCGCTTACAAAGAGAACCATCCAGCTGGTCGGCTGGCTTATCAGAGCCCATTTAGATCTACTCGACTGGGACGCCTCCAAATTTAGGTACGAATTTGTTTCACACTTCAGTGTAAAAGTAAGGCTGGATTGCCGGAACTTAGAAATTTATTTGGCAAAAGGGACGAAATTGTGTTTTCGCATATTTATGATTATCTTGCCTTCCAATTGACATACCAAAGTGTTTGCCATACCTCATGTAGCCATTTAAAATCTGTAAAAGTAGTTTCAACTTTTTTGTTGCTGCCCCAACATGCGTTTGATCTATCGATATATCGAATTCCTTTTTTTTCTCATAAATGGTAATATTTGCAATAAACGCAAACTGTTTTAATGTTATTCCCACAAGATACGACAGTCAAATTGTGAGGATTGCTATTATTAGAACGGCGACGGACTAAGCACGCTGGAAACTTTATATTCACCCAGAATAAAGTGCTGGGCATACTGCTTAAAATTTCAACAGTGCATAACTTTGTACGGTAGACAATCAGTACGACAGCACTGGGAAACAATTACATTGTTATGAGCTTCAGCACAGACATTGCTCATCAGAGAGGCTTGAATGAAGAGTAAGTGAATACTGCGGTTTTGAAGCGAAGGTGGGCAATCGCCGCCTTGTGGGTACGTGCCACGGGGAAGGAGACGAAGTGGAGACTAAGAAACCGGCTCGGGAAGCTAGGATTCTGCCCCCGTCACCCTGATGGTGTGACCAGAGCAGAGGGCCGCATGATGGCCTCACGGAGCCGTTGACCTCAAGCCGCGGCATCTGAGGTGACTACGGGAGCGCTTTTGAGCAGCGTGCCCAACCACCTAACATCTGGAGCATTGCCGAGATTCCACTGCGATGGTCGACCACACAATGACGGAAACAGCCCACGAAAACAGCACCAGCTGTACTGGTGTGAGCTAAATGTTAGTCATGTAGGGAGCCATATATTATGAACTCTTTCAAGTGCTCTACTCAGCCATTTATCAAGCCTTGCGTACGCGAGGGGGAATATGAATAACTGTAACCCAGTTAGGAAAGTTTCTTATATCAGCTTACTGTTTGCAATGTGTGTGTGCAGGCAATATATTCTTGGTCAAAAGAAAACAGAGCCAAACTGTAAATAGCTAGCAACTTTTGGCGCTGCGTTTTTTTACAGAATAGATGCGTTCAAGTGCGCCCATACGCTATATTGAGGGATATTAAAGCAAACGAGGTGCACTAGGGGTGCTTATTGTACGGATGAACTCACTCACTGGAACATTAGGCAATTATCCCTGTTCCATCAAATAATCACCCGGAAGATTGCCATCGAGGTACCGCAGGATTTCTTCAGAGTTAACCTTGTACTTTGTACAAGTCCTCAATGTCTTCTGTATTCACAGCTAAATAGACGGTGCAGTGCGCTTCTCACTTCGCCACCGAACCATTTATGCTGCACTGTAACTATTTAGGCCATAGTAATTTGTGGTCAGTGTCCATGTCCGGCAATTAGGGTCCCCCCTCTATCTACTCCTTCCAGAGGAATGCTAAAGATATCAGCGTTTTTTGTAAGCGACATTGTGACGGTGGAAGGGTAAGAAATAGAAAGAAAAGGGTAAGAAGGGTGTGGGGTGCCGCGTCGGTAGAAGGCAGCATCCCAACGTAAACAGAACTGTTTATTAACGTGGAAGCAGCAGCGGGGCAAGCATGCCGGCCTGCGCTCGAAAGGTTAGAGGAACAATCATAATCTCGAGCTTAGCGGCTTGGGTTTTATCGACCCCAGTGGTGACGTAAGCCTCCGGCGAAACTGCGGTGTCGCTGTCCCTTATCGGAAAACGTGTTCCAGCGAGTGGCCGTGTCATGCTGGGCTAAACAGTGACGAGACGGAGGCTGCGCAGGTTTGTGCGCAGTGGTCGCCACATCACCCCCCCCGCGGAGTACAGAGCCCTCAGGGTCTGTAGAAATCTGGGAGGCGTACCAGACGTCCAGAGCGTGTCGTGAAAGGAGCGGGCTGCGACGTCGGCGGCTGTGGAAGGGTGCCTGTGGGAGGAGTGGCGCTGCCCGGTTCGTTCGCAGCGATGTATGCGGGCTTGAGTCGGTCAATCGAGACGCGGACGTCGTTCCCGTGCAGGCGCAGTGTGAAGTTCTTGTCGTCGCGACGAGCGACTAGGTGGGGTCCGCTATAGGGTGGCTGGAAAGGCCGGCGGACGGTGTCGTCGCGGAGGAAAGCGTGCCTGCACGATGCTAGCTCCTTGAACACAAAAGGTGTAGGTTTGCTGTGTTGGGCTGCAGGTGACGGGCGTAAGGTGGCGATGGTGCGTCGGAACCGGGCGACGAAGTCGGTGGGGTCTGACGGCATAGTGCTGGATGGCAGAGCTGCGAGAAATTCACCTGGGAGACGGAGTGGCTCCCCGTAGACGAGCTCTGCTGGTGTAGCGTGGATGTCCGGCTTGAAGGTGGCGCGAAGACCGAGGATGACGGCAGGGATGGCCTCGAGCCAGGTCGAGTCCGGGTGGCACATAATGGCTGCCTTGAACTGTCGGTGGAAACGCACGATCATGCCGTTGGCGCAGGGGTGGTAACTGGTGGTCCTCAAGCGTTCAAAACCGATAGTCAGCCCGAGGAGCCTGAATAGGTGCGATTCGAACTGTTGTCCTTGGTCGGTGGTTACACGGCGGGGGGCGCCGAAACGAGCAATCCAACCGGTGAAGAAGGTCCGAGGCGACGTCTTCTGCGGTGATTCCCTCGAGTGGCCATGCCTCGGGCCATCGAGTGTATCGGTCGATGGCGGTGAGACAGTAGCGGTAGGGTCCAGCGTGGGGAAAGGGTCCTATGATGTCGAGGTGGACGTGCTCGAACCGACCAGAGGGCTGAGGGAATGTTCCGAGTGGGGACGTGACGTGCCTGGTGATTTTGGCACGTTGGCAGTGAATGCAGGACCGCGCCCACGTGCGACAATTGCGCTGCATAGAGGGCCAGACATAGCGGTCAGCTACGAGACGTGTAGAGGCGCGTAATGCCGGGATGGCTGAGGTTGTGGAGCTGGTTGAAAACACCACGGCGATGGGACAGGGGCACATAGGGCCTGCTTCGTCCTGTCGACGTGTCGCAACAGATTGAGGTTGCCGACCTGGAATGGGGACTTCTTGTAGCTGTAGTGAGGACGTGCCCTTGAGGAGTTCCTGCAGTTCGGCATCCGTGGTCTGAGCCTCGGCAAGGACGTCCGCTGTTATCTGCGCCGAGCTGATGGTGGCTACACGTGAAAGCGCGTCGGCGACCACGTTGTCCTTTCCCGCTGACATGTTGGATGTCGGTGGTAAACTGTGCGATGAACGAGAGTTTGTTCTGCTGAACAGGCGGGAGTTTGTCGCGACGTTGAGAGAAGGCGTATGTGAGAGGCTTGTGGTCGGTATAGATGGTGCAGTTCTGTGCTTTGAGAATATGGCGAAAGTGTTGCACTGCTTCGTATATCGCCAGACGTTCTCTGTAGTAGGCTGGCAAATTGGTCGGGGCGGTGGTCGTGGTTTCGTCAGTGGAACTGACGACTGAAGGGGTCGTTTTCGGGGTTGCGAGTTTCTTCGAGAAGAAAGCCAAGGGATGCCAGATGTTGTCAACGCGTTGCATGAGGGCGGCGCCGATGGCGAAACTAGATACGTCCGTGAAGATCCCAAGGGAGCGTCTGACACAGGGTGGGTGAGGAGCGTGGCGGTGCAGAGGGCGGCTTTGCAATCTTCGAAGGTTTTCGCTAACGTTGGTGTCCACGTGACGGGTTGGTTTCCTCGTAACCCAGCTAAAGCATCGTGGAGGTGAGCCTGGTGTTTGGCTGCGTGTGGCAAAAAACGCTTGTAGAAGTTCAGCATGCCGAGGAAACAGCGAAGGTATTTAGCGGTGGTGGGTCGAGGGTAATTTTGCAGGTCCGAGATGCGTTGGGGCAAGGGCCGAACGCCCTCAGACGAAACTTCGTGGCCAAGGAAATGAACGACGGAAGTGCCTAGCGTGCTTTTTTGGATATTGACGAGTAGACCGTGGTCATCGAGGCGTTCGAACAGCAGGCGAAGGTGCCTGTGGTGCTCTTCGGTGTCGCGGGAAAATACCAGTATGTCGTCAAGGTAAACGAAACAGAAGTCGAGGCCGCGAACGAGATCGTCGATGAAGCGCTGAAAGGTTTGTCCAGCGTTCCGCAGGCCGAAGCTCATGAAGGGAAACTCGAACAACCCGAAGGGTGTGATGATAGCGGTTTTCGGGACATCATCCGTATTCACGGGTATCTGTGTGTAGGCCTTCACCAAGTCTAGCACGGAGAACGCGTGGCAGCCATGAATGCGATGGGCGAAGTCCTGTATGTGGCGGACGGGGTACCTGTCCGGGATGGTGCGAGCGTTTAGGGCGCGGTAGTCCCCACAGGGCCGCCAGCCTTCGGTCTTCTTCGGGACAAGGTGGAGTGGTGAAGCACATGGACTGTCAGAGCGGCGGGGCGGTTCCTTCGCGGAGCATGGCCTCGAACTCTGCTTTGCCTATGCGCATGCGGTCCGGGGCAAGGCGATGGGCACGGCAGAAAACTGGGGGACCTGAAGTGGTCGGGATGTAGTGCACGGTGGTGTGCTGCACTTTGCGTGGCAGTCCGCTTGGGCGCGTCAAACCGGGAAATTCGGCAAGGATGGCATGGTACGGCGAGGGATTATCAATGCTGAGCACCTTGATGCTTGGCTGTTGGGCGGTCGTTCGCTGGGCTGGTGTGGAGTGTCCCGTTGTCGCGTCGATTAGCTGGACGTTGCGGCTGTCCGGAAGAAGGTTGTAGTGAGCCAGAAAGTCTGAGCCGATGATTGGCTCGGCGACGTCGGCGATGACAAAGTTCCAGTGAAAGTCGCGGCATAGGTTCTTGAGCTGGATGTGCAGGCGCCGCGAGCCGTACGTCTTGATTGTGGACTGGTTCGCCGCGCTGAGCTCAAAGATGTCGGCGGACGAGGGCCTTGAAGGTGGTGTCGCGGGTAGCAGCAAACGTCGGAACCGCTGTCGACCAGGTAACGCTGCTTCGTGATTTGGTCGGTGACGAAGATGCGACGGCCTCCGGGTTGGCAGCTTGCGGCCGTCTCTACGAGCTGCCGCTGTCGTTTTCCGCATATCCCACGGAACAGGGTGAACGACACTGCCGGGCTTTGTCACCGAAGCGTCGGTGGTAGTAGCACGGACCGTTGATGTCCGGTTGTGGTGACGAGGTGGTGTTACGGTCGCGGCTTTGCGAATGGCGGTGCTGTGGCGTCCGAAGACGTTCATCCAGGTGTTGTTGAATGGAGGTGAGCCGTCGATCGATGTCGTCGATACGGCGTGTAAACGTCGTGGTGTTCAGCGGTGCGGCGACAGCCTGGATGGTGGGCGACAACAGCGGTGAGGAGGCCTCGACGACGCGATCAGCAATCTCCGCAAGTTCGTCGAGAGGTAGCTTGACCTGAGCCTGCAGAATCGCCTGGGTGTGCGGTGGGAGCCGTTGAAGCCAAAGCGATCGCAGGAAAGAATCCTGGACTTGCATGGTGCCCGCGAGCGCACGCAAGTGGCGCAGGAGCTGCGAAGGTTTGCGCTCAGCGAGCTCTGCTGACTGCAGTTGTCGTATCTTCTGTTCTTCCGAGAGTGAAAAGCGGCGGATAAGTGCGGTCTTCAGATGTTCGTACAGATTGTCCGTTGGTGGGTTGGCAAGGATATCCCGGACCTCGTTGGCGTAACGTGCGTCCAAGTGAGCGACGACGTAATCGTAGCGGGTCCGGTCTTGCGTGATGCGCGCTAAGGAGAACTGAGCCTCGACCTGGGCGAACCAGACCTCGGGCGAGTCCGCCCAAAACGGCGGAAGCTTGACAGCAACACGCCAGGAAGCAGCGTGTGGGAAGGCTTCTGTAGGAGCTCTGACGTCCTCAGCGGAGCCGGTAGGCACGTCCTCGTTTGCGGGGGCGTTGCGAGATTGTTGCTGTTGCTTGGTTTTGATGCAGTTCCTGTTGAAGTTGTTGTACTTGCTGGCGGAGAGCGGTGAGGGCTTCTGCGTCGGCCATGGCGGTGTGGTTAGTTCGTTTTCCGGGTCACCAGATGTGGGGTGCCAGGTCGGTAGAAGGCAGCATCCCAACGTAAAAAATAACTGTTTATTAACGTGGAAGCAGCAGCGGGGCAAGCATGCCGGCCTGCGCTCGAAAGATTAGAGGAACAATCATAATCTCGAGCTTAGCGGCTTGGGTTTTATCGACCCCAGTGGTAACGTAAGCCCCCGGCGAAACTGCGGTGTCGCTGTCCCTTATCGGAAACGTGTTGCAGCGAGTGGCCGTGTCACGCTGGGCTAAACAGTGACGAGACGGAGGCTGCACAGGTTTGTGCGCAGTGGTCGCCACAAGGGTAAGGGTAAGAAATACAGCGTTCTTACAGCTTTCTCAAAGAAATAGAGCTTTCTCAAAGGAATGAAGTTTATTAGAGCGAAACTGTGCTCCCCTTAAGAATTCTTACAATGGACATGCAGCTGAGCAGCAGTCAAAAACGTGACGCACACACGCGGGCGTCAGGGAATGGAATGCCTCGGCGTCTGCTCTGAGCGAATTTGTATTTCGGCGTGATTGTTTCTCGAACCATCCAATTACATCACGATCATTGGAGATCAGGGAAGATTATTCTAGTCTAGTCACGGAAGGGAAAACCGCTCTCCCTATAAGTGAGATAACCTCTGCGGCATAAAAAGTAAAGATGGGAACATGCGCTTTGCTTGGCACACAGGAGAAACAGTCGGGCGTGGCCGCGCAGTAAAAACAAAACGTACATATGAAATCCCAATGCGTGGGTCACGGCATTGCCTCCTCTAAGGGTAAATCGACCCAATGCTAAAATAACACGGCATTCCTAACTAACAATAGAGTCCGTATTCTTACGGAATAAGGCTTGAGGCCAATCACATGGACGACTTCGGGCCGGGCGCGTCGTCTTGTGCCAGATTCAATTTCGGGCATCACCTCGGAGTTAACTTTCCCAGTTATTCATAGAACTCGGTAGGGTACGCAATAGCGTTGCAGACACTTCTCATTGAGTCCCCGAAGTCAAATAAGAGTCTAAACCTGCCCACCATCCCCTGGTTGGAACTCGGCGTCTTGGTGCCGGAGGTGTCATCATTCGGCAAACACATTTTGTATGAAAAACGTGTTGTATGAAATCCAGCAAACTCGCAACCTTCCTTCGCACGCTGAAAGTATCCCAAGACGTTAGCTTTGATGTAGTCGTCTTCTACGTGCAGCAGCATGGCCTCAAGCATCGTAGTGAGCCGTCGTCTCTAGGCAAGTTCAAATGGTGTCAGTTGCGTACTTTCGGGGATAGCCGTGTTGTACGCAAATGTGATATACAGGAAGACCTCGTCACAGGTGTACGTCCAACGGCGACGCACATTGACAGCACAACAGCGATAGCTTTATTCAGGCGGTGCGTTATTCCGTTCTCTTGGCGAAGGTATTCCGTCGTTATTCGGTGATCCATGTTGCTCTAGCTTAAGGTTCCTTGCATGAGCTCCGCAGTAAACGGCGGTACGTGGTGTGTGATTTGACTTGAGCGGCACCACGTCGCAGCAAACTTTGGTTTATGAGCAAGTTTGCGACTTTTTGTGAAGTCCGCTTCGGAAGAGCGGTGGTCTCTGCATAGTGCGTGATTTATTTAGTCACTATGGCAATCTACTGGATCTCGGCTCGTTACGTAGAGAACGTGTCCAGAAGGTACTTTCCGACCGGTCGGAAGGGCCTCGGTGGGACGGTAAGTGGCTCCAGAATTCTGTCGGATTTCGTCGGCGGCGTTTTCCTCCACTGGCAGTCACGGCAGCTCCGGGCGTAGTGGGTGATGTCGAATGTAAGGTAAGGCTAGTAGTATTTTATGGTGATCTTGCCGTGCTTGCGTGACGTTACGAGGTGTCCTGTTCGTTCGTCGTGGCGCGCTTTCAAAATGTTGTCTCCGGATGCAAGTGGGGATGAGGAGATCATTCTCGTTGTGTGTACAAACTTGTTATCGACTAGTTACGCATGTATGTGCTTGACACGGCGACATGGCGTCCTTCGAGGTAGTCGATCATGTCGTGCAACTTACGCTCTTCTCGCTGTTGGACCGCTAGGTCGCTTTATCGTATGATTCCGGGGAAAGTGGCTTCTTCCTCGAAGTCCCGTGGCGGCGGGTCGAAAGGTACGCGTGACAGGCAGTCGGTGTCCGAACGTTTTATTCTCTAGTTGTAAACAATGGTAACGTAGAATTTGCGCAGACGCAGACTGCAGCGCCCAAGACGGGGCGAGCGGTGCTTCAAGTCTCCGTGCCAACACAGTGCATGGGTGTCTGTTACCACCTTAAACAGTCTGCCGTAGTGAGAGTGGTGAAACTTAGAAATGGCTCATATTATGGCGAGACACTTTTTTCAGAGGCTCAATAGTTTATCTCTTGTTTTTATATGCCGTGGCTGGCCAAGCAAAAGAAGAGAGAAGAACAGCTGCGATTGCTTTGTCGCAGCTGTTCTGCTTTCGGTCACAATAAAACCCAAGCCTAAATGACTAACGTCGGTGCGCATATCAAATTCAGCGTACTAGTCGAAACGTGAAGCCTAGCCCAGTGCTACAGGAAATTTGGAAGCTTGCAAAAAACGTTCTGCAGTGCTTCTTCTCGGAAGAACTGAATGCTTTCTTAAGTTGGGCGCGTTTGAGTTTCGGAGATTTCGGCAAAGTTTTCGAGGAAGTTTTGGTCCTTTGCGGAAAGACCGAATAATATCCGCAGGCCTTTATTGTCCTTTGGCCTTGGAAAGCTGGCTATGGCTGATGTTATCCCGGAATGAGGCTGCACTCCATCGTCGCTGATGACGTGCCCAAAAATATCGAGTTCCTTGTACCCGAAGCGGCAGTTTTGTGGCTTCAACATCCATCACGATGTCCGGATTGATCCGAGTACCGACTCCAACCTTGCGAGATGCTCGTAGAAACTTCGGGCGAATACGGCAACGTCGGTGAGGTCAGCGAGGCACATGTGCCACTTCAGGCTGGCTAGCACAGTGTCCATAACTTGTTTAAATGTTGCTGGTGCCGTGCACAGGCCTAACGCTACCACCATAAACGCGTACAGCCTGTGCGGCGTTATAAAGGCACACATTTCACCGTCTCTTTCGCCCAATTCAATTTCCGGCTGCCTGGTTTTCAAGTATATTGACAGAAACACATTGCGTGGAAAAAATGGTCAAGGGAGTGGGCGATAACTATTAGAGGATACACGTCATTTTACGTGATTTTGTTCAGCCATTTATATACGGCGCAGAACTTTAACGTGACATTATTTTTTCTTCACGAGCATAATGGGAGCTGGCCAGGGAACTTTAGAGGGATGTCTGCTATATCTGCTAAGCATGTGGTCAACTTGTGTTCGAACAGCCTCGCGCTGATGTGAGGACACACTGTACTCTGACTGCCGCATTGGTCCAGCGCCTTCTGGCGTTATACCATGCTTTGCAAGAGAGGTCTGACATTGCTTTCGAAAGAGACCAAAAGCAGCCGCAGCATAAGTGAAAAGCCCTTAGCTTTTCATGCTTTTCTTGAGGTACCGCAGGGCTGAGGTCAAAGTGGTGCGGAGACTTGAACACAACACCAGATGCGGGTTCAACGTCGCCGAAGGCGATCAAGTCACTCGTTTTCACCATTTTCTGATGAGTGCCATGCAAACGCCCTTGTTTGTGTGCTAATATCCCTCGGTGATATTTGTGATCCGGACGTGGGCTTTTTTTTTGTTTCAAGAACACAGTACCTATAGCCACGGAGGCACCACGCAACAAAAGCAAGGTCTGATTGGTCTCCACGCGTCCGTGTCTGGAAGACCATCTTTAGGGTCGACGGCGATCATCAGGCTTTCACGGGGACGGAAGGTTACGTGGTCGTCGGATATCCGTGACGAAGTACGTCGCTCGGCTCTAGCTTTCGCCGTCACAACGCATTCGGCGAAGGAAATGGTTGACTTTGCCTGCAAATTAGAAGTATCAATAATAACACCAGTGTCGGTTAAAAAGAAAATTTCGTCATCTACACGAAGTGAACGATGATGAGAGGGGCGAAGCTAAAACGCTTATCGGTAAAACCGTGAAACATTCGCCCGCACATCATATAAAAACTCGACACGTCAAGCTTACCACCGCTCCGTTGTCAAGCCCGTCGACAACGTCGATGTTTTTGGTGATTATGTAGGGCTTGTTTGGGACGATGAGAATCTCCATGGGTAAGTTGTTGAATTCCGTGTGTGACATTTGAGCCACCTTGGCCGTCGCCTTCTGCAGACAGGCTTGTGTCGCGCACCCCTGGTGTGTGTCTTGAGCTCGCAGGCAACAAACGACAACCTCTTCTTCTTCCTCTCCTCCTTGTTGGGTAACAACGAACGCGTTGAACGTTTTGACCTCTTCGGCCAATCTTTGGTTGGCCAAGGGATCCTTTGGTTGGCTAGAGGGATCCTGGCACATTCATCATTATTGTGCCGGATACAGCAGCAACGATGGACGGGACAGGGCCGGAGCAAGAGGAGCTTCGCACCTAAAATTCCATGCCGGGTATAAGTCGCCGCAGAAATCGGGCAGTATTACAAACGCACTACGGAGATAGATCGGTTAATGGTGATGCACAACCAACACGTTCCACTAGGCGTGACGAGACAGACTCCTTCTTTGCGTATGACCAGATCGTTCCAACTTGTCGTAACGTTAATCAGCTTCGACGCTAATGATCCGCTCATCACATAATTATGCTGCCGTGTCTTTTAGTGCGAGCACGTCAAGGTTATCATTCGAGAGCTGTACATCCGAAGTAATCGTTTTCGAGTTTCAGGTGTGTCGGGGCGCCGTGTCACCGCGAGATTGCCTTCATGGTCGGTGGCTACACGGCGTATTTGTCGTAACCTTACTGATGGCGGGTATGGTCATGTCATGTTACCGTCGCACAAAGTGGCTTTTGCCGTGTTGCGGGGTCACCTCAAGGTTAGTTCAAGGGGAGGGGCTGCCGTCACCTCGTACGTCATCGCATTCGATGCGTCATTGCGTCGTTGGAGACCTTTCACTTTTTCACTGTTGTGCAAACTCACTTCCGTAAGCTGCTGCTTCCAGTTTCCCTACGTCGGGTTTGAGGTTGTTCTGTGTGGAAAGTCAGGTTTTCTGCGGCGGCTCGAAAATCTATAGGGGTAGGGCGACGGCGAGCGATTTGAAGGCGGTGGAAGTCGGCTAGTATCGGACAGGTGTTCGTCACTTTCTGTCGTGCGTTGTCAGTGCAATGACTTGGGTTTGTCTATCGGGTAGCCTCGCAGTCTGAGTATATTCTGTGGGCAGCGACGATTGATGTGGCCGGCCTCTCCGCAGTGGAAACACAGGGGACGACTATCGGGGGTTTGCCATACATCCGTCTTCCTCGGTGTGTGAGTTTGCACAACAGATGGTCGGGCGGGTGACAATGGGTGGCGGTATGGCATGGCCTCTCGACAACAAGTTAGAGCAAAGCGAGGTCGATTAACAGCTGCTGCGTGGGCCATGGCTTGAAGCTCTGGATAAGCTGTCGCACCGCGGAAGTTCCCATTGCCTGTTAAATCTCTGTTCTAAAGACGCCAGTCAGGGAAAAGCCACTGGAGGTTGGGTATTGTCGGCAAACGTTTCCGCAGTTCCCCCTTACCACTGCACCTTTGGTCTTGCGGGGGGTGTCGGAGCTAATAGCCCCGGCTGCGCTCGCCTCCAAAAGCGCGCATTAACTGGTAGGTCGTACGGATTTGTTCGAACTTCAAGCGTCTTCTCCATCCCGGCCGTCTCAAACGCTAATTTGGCCACCGCTATTGAGCCCAATAAAAGGGGTTCGATTCCTTGCCTCAGCAGCCGATTTTCTGATCAAGGCGAAAAGCAAATCCGTCTGTCTGTTGAAGATTTCGGCGCACGTAAAGATCTCCAGGTCAAAGTAATCAGGACTTCTCCTGCTACGGCGCGCCTCATCGCCTGTGTAGCGTAGGCGCGTTACACACACAAAATCAATCAATCAATTGATCGATCAATTGATAAATCAATCAATCAATGAATCAAATACTTAATAATCAATCAATGAATCAATCAATCAATCAATTAGGCCACCGTATAAGCAGGTTTATCGACAAGGCAAGCAAAGAGGTCTTGCTTTACTGGTCACATGAGACCTTAATTCTGTTAATTCTGTCCTTTCCGGGTCTGCGTGGGGAGCAATCTCTCGATTTTGTCTACCAAGAGAGAGAGAGAGAGAGAGAGAGAGATAGAGAGAGATAACTTTATTTGAGCCACGGTTACTGAGAGTTGGTGGCGGCTGGGCGGAGGCCAGACCGCGTCTTCAGTAGCTCTGCGTACCAAGGCCTCCTGAATCTGCTGGCTGGAGCTATTCAACGCCTCTCTCCATAGCTCGCTGCTGGAGGTTTGTGAGAAGGGTCGTAAGGGAAATCCCACATAAAATGTTCAAGAGTAGCACTTTGGCCTCATTGGTGAGAGTTGGGAGACAAGAATTATGAAGGGTGGATGTGGTGTAGACGAGCTCTGTATGGGTAGGAGTCTGTTTGCAAGAGTCGCCAATAGCGGGTTTTATGAGGCCTGAGGGAGGAATGGGCGGGGAACAAGTACGATGAGAGGGTCGTAGTGCTCCACTATGTCATTGAACGTGATCAGGCGTTCTTTGGAGGAGCGGACGGCGTGTCGGGGGACGATGCTCAACCAAGATCACAACCCCTTGATTGGGGTGCTGCTTGCGCTTTTCCACGGAAACTACGGCTCGTTCGTCTCGCATGACGGCAGAAGATAAGTTAAGGAACTCCTTTTGAACAGAGTACAGTCAGTCAGGGGTGCCACGGTGGCGTAGAGGTAGAGCATCCGCCTCGCGTGCAGAATGACCGTGGCTCGAATCCCGGTGCGCGACAATTCCCACCGGATTAAAAAAAAAGAAATCTCTGAGTTGATGAAATTGCAGAATAGGGTTTTGGGGTGCGGCATGACCCCGGCGACTATTGCCGGTAACGCACTCCCTCACCAGAGCAGGATTGGCCACCCTGGTGTAGTAACGGCAACAACCTCCCATGAATACGCCAATTAACCCACGGCCCTGAGTTTCCAGTGTCTGCGAAGCAACTGACGACGGCGGCGGTACAGAGGGCGCTAGGAATCCCTGGAACCGGACCGGCCGCCTTTGGTATCTGAACCCTGGCAATGTTTAATACAAGACCCATATCTAGCGAAGCGAGTATACAGGTCTTTTTCGAGGAATTTAAGGGCATAAATGGGATGTCATAGGGCTTAGTGAGGTTAGCAGGACAGGTGAAGCCCTTGCGGTGCTGAAAAATTGCTACGTCCTATGTTAGCGTGGTCTAATGGACGAAAGAGAACTGGGAGTGGGACTTATAGTCAATAAAAGCTTAGCTATCAACATAGAAGATCCCCACAAAAATAACAAAAGGGCCGCAGGTCTTGTAATCAGGCTCAATAAGAGGTACAAACTCAAGGTGGTACAGGGATAAACGCCCACATCCAGCCACAACGTCCAGGTTGAAGTTGATCTTTATTCGCATCAAGTAAATACATGATGCTGGAGGTCTGCAGAAAAAAGCCGACTTGATGTCAGCTAATGGAGCCACAGACCTCCCCCCCCTTCCCCCACCGGCCGCTTGAACAGCTTTTGGAACGTTGTCCGAAAATCAGACAATACTGTTCGTAACAGCAATCGGGGTAAAAGCACTAACAGTAAAAGCACTAAAATACAATGACCACGGGGAAAACAACCACAGAAGGGTGGGCTCGACCATTGTAATAAAAGAGCATTAACACAACGAAAAGACATATATTTGCCCCTTTCTTCAGTGGCACCCTAAGAACATAAAATGCAAGGAACCTCTACACGGAGAAAAAAAACAATCAAAGCACGCATCAAATACACCACCAACAACATTCTCAGGAGGAGATGAAGAAACTGCGCAGATTCTAAAGGTGATACCTTCTATGCTATGTTTCTAAAAGAAATGTGTTGAGCATTCTTGGCAGTCGGTTTTCGAGCATTTGTTGTCGAAGAGTCCTGTATTTCAAAACGCTCCAATGTTCCCGTGTGTCACGGGTGGTACACAATATCGTTTGGTTTTAGTTTTGCCAGGTGTTTAATGAAAGATCTGCCCATTTTTTACTTCTTGTTTATAAACGTTGCACCAGACGGTAGTCAAATATTGGTGGTTACCGGCAATACATTGGTATTTTCGAATAAAGGTGTGTGTGGTGATAGAGAGAAATTTTTTGCGCATTCGAATGACCTTTTTCTGTAGCCGGTGAATTTTTTGCAAGTTTTCCTGAGTAGTAGTTCCCCATACCCAAATGGCAATAGTTTAAACCTTGAAGAAAACAATGTGTTATAGATGGAGCAATATAATTTTAGGCGGTAGAATAATGTTTATGGCGGTATACAGGCCACTATTTGAGGGAATTTTTTTGCGAGTACTGTTACGTGCTCATCCCAGGATAAATGTTCATGAAATACGACACGAGTGTTTTTACTGAAGGTACTACCTCCACTTTGGCAGAGTTTTGAGAAATAACATTGTCAATTATTACTGGCCTATTTCTGGAGTGGAACAATATTGCTTTCGTCTTTGGACCGTTAATCTTTAAAATATTTTGCTCTGTCCATGATTCTAGTTTCCGCAAAGTTGAGTTTGCATTTACAATTATTTCGTGCGCCGATTTACCATGGAAGGATATATCCGTGTCATCGGCATAGATGATAAACTTAGCGCATGATGATACGCCAATAATATCGTTTACGTAGATATTAAAAAGAAAGGGTCCCAGAATGCTGCCCTGCGGCACCCCACTTTTTACTCGACAGGGTTCTGACGAAAAGACATCCCAGGCTACGATTTGATTAAGATCTTTGAGGTAAGATTTAATGAAAGAGGCTGCCACACCACGTATACCATAGCGGTGTAGCTTCGGTACTAGCAAATTGTGGTTGATATGGTCGAATGCTTTTGTTAAATCAATAAATAGACCGAGCACCATGTTTCTTTGGTTTAATTGAGACAGGATATATTCTTTTTGATCTATAAGAGCAAGCTCCGTTCCATGACCCTGACGAAAGCCATATTGACAATCGACTATTATGGTATGTGTTTGGTCGAATCTAGTCAAGCGTTTTATAAAACGTTTTTCAAGTGATTTTGAGAGTACTGGAAGTATAGAAACTGGTCTTTAATTTCCCATATCATTTTTGTCTTCCTTTTTTGAAGCGCTGTCACCCCAGAGGTCTGGATTTTTGAAGGAAAAACACCTTGGCTAATAGACAAATTAAATAGGCGAGCAATGTATGGTGTCAAAAAAGAGATAACGTGTTTTAAGGGTTTTACCTGTATGTCATCGATATCAAGCGCGCTGCTATTGTTGAGCCCTAACGCTGTATCACTTACTTCACGGTAGCTTACAGGATAAAGAAATATGGAGTTACTTATGTACCGAAAGTTTTCAAGGTCGTTTTGTACATTCCCACTTTGTACAACGTCAATAAAATAACGGTCGAAGGCATCGACAAGCGGCTTTCCTGAAAGTTCGGTGCCGTTTTGCCTAATGGTCTGAGTAGTGTCTTGGGGAATATTTTGTTTGAATAGAGAATTTATGTTTTCCACATTGTTGCCGTATTTCCAAGCGCTGGTGTGAACATGTTACTGTAATAATAACGTCGAGCTTTTTTTAAGTCTTTGTATAAATGGTTCTGGAAAACTTTGAATTGCTTTAACAAAACTGGATTTCTTGTTTTAATAAATTCGTTGTACAAGACGTTTTTCTTCCGTATTCTCGCGCCAAGCTGATAATTAGTCCAGGGCCTTCGAATCTTTCGGTTCTGTTTCGGGAGCGCAAAGGAAAACATGCGGAGTAAATAGGCTTGAGGATTTTTATGAATTCGTCGTACGCCGTTTGCATCACTTTTTCTAAGTACACTCTCCCATACTGCACTCGAAATTTCTTCGCTGAATAGTGCGAGATTGCTTTCGTTTATGCATTGAAATGGGTGTGTTCGTTGATGTTTTTTGAGTGGCATATTTTTAACGAGCATACAAATATCGGCAAATGATCACTTATTTCCGCTGCAATTACCCCAGTTCTTAATTTGTCCGAACATATGTTCGTTATGAAAAGATCGATCAATGACGATGAAGTTGGCGTTATTCTAGTCGGATGGTTGATCACATTTGAAAGACCACTCGAGGTTACAGCACATCTAATTTGGTTTCCATGGAATTGTGCCCGATCATATTTATATTCAAATCGCCACCTAAGATGACGTCAATCCTATTCCTACCTACAAAATCCAGCAATAACTCAAGAAAATCACGAAAAGGTGGTATGATCCCGCTCGGGGGCCGATAGCAGACAGCAAGTACTAATTATTTATTTATTAGCAATACCCTCAAGGCCAATGGCAATATAGAGGGGAGTGGTTACAATCATGAGTAGAACAACAAAAAAGCAGCAAAGGTAATACAATAAAAATACATCTTTACACAAAATTAGGCAGAAGCAAGAAAAAAGGCAGCAAGCAAACATAAATGCACCCAACAATAAATGGTTTATACAATGTTGACTATGGCATTTTTGAAAAGCGTATGATTACCAATGGTTGCTATTGGTGAGGGAAGGCGATTCAATTTTAATTATGTCCGGGGAATAAACGACTGGGAAAATGCGTCCGTTCGGCTCGATGCTATGCCGACCTTGTGAGTATGGTCAATGCGAGAAGAAACGTACAATGGAGGCAGAATGAGTTCATCGTGCAGGTGTTGGTGATGAAATATTTTATGGAACAACGAAAGTCGGAAAATTTTACGTCCAACTGCTGGGGATGGAAGTTTAAGGGTAGATTTCATTGCAGTTACACTGGCAGTTCGGTTAAAGTTCGACAAAATGTATCGTGCAGAATTATTTTGAACCCATTTCAAGTCAGTTAATGAGATTGTGAAAGGAAGGATCCCAAACTGAACAGGCGTATTCTAATTTAGACCGGATAAGCGTTTTGTACAACAGTAATTTAAGGGATGATGGGGCCTTTGAAAAACTATGTCTGAGGTAACCGAGCATCCGATTTGCATTGTTAATAATATATTCTATGTGAACGGACCAGGTGAGATTGTTAGTGATGTTAACACCGAGATACTTATAAGAAGAAACAGAGTCTAGGGTGATGCCATCAAGATAGTAAACAGGTAATGTGCTACTTTTCCTCGATACGCGCATGAACTTACACTTATTAACGTTGAGCTCCATCCGCCACTTTAAGCACCAAGCTGAAATAAAATTTAGGTCAGTTTGAAGGTTAGTTAGGTCATCATCGCAAGAGTATTTCCCAGAACACTACGCAATCGTCGGCAAACGAATTCACGTTAGATGAAAACACCGACGTCAAATCGTAATGTATATTAAAAAAAGCAGAGGGCCGGAGAACAGAACCTTGTGGTACACCTGATTGGACCGCAGTGTTATTAAAATTTTGGCTGTTAATCGAACAAACTGCGAGCGATAGTTAGATACATCTCGAGCCATATCATCTACATTAACACAGAAGAAACCAGAGTCGTTTTTGACTACACAAAATTCTTCTATCAATTCGCAATTGAAACCTTGTTTTATAAAATACGAACACCGCCACCACGACTGCTTGTGCGATTCATATAGAATGTCTTCTAAGACGGAAGACGGAGAACATTGGATTTATCGGTAGACCACGTTTCGCTTAAATATATGCATCTAAAAGTCATGCCTACTTGCTGGAACAACGAAGTTAGGTTAGACTCTTCACTGTAATAGATTGCACATTCAGATGAAACATTTGAAGGATTTCAAATATGTCCTCCCTAAAGCAGTTTCAAAGTCATTGGGCAAATATTACGATTTAAGAGGTTTATTTGGTGTGTTCATTCACTTTGCTTAGATAAGTTATGACACCAACTTGCTTAAGTCGATGATGATTGATTGATGATTGATTGATTGTAGGTTTAACGCGCCGACGCAACGCAGCGATGAAGGCGCGCCAGTAGTGGAGGGCTCCGGATTAATTTTGACCACCTGGGGATCTTATCGTGCGACGAAATCTTGTACACACGGGCGTTTTTGCTTTTCGCCTCCATCAGAAAAGCCCGCCGCAGCCGGGAATCGAACCCGCGACCATCTGTGCTCAGCCAGCGCAACGCCTTAGCCACTGAGCCAGCTTGCTTAAGTCACCAACACACGTGACAACGGCAACTTTGTCTCAGTCAGCCTTCCTTACAAGCACTCGTCCGTTGTTGTGCCACACATACTTAAAATGTACCTCTTCGCCCAGATCTTGGCCTCAAAAGCAGAGCACGGGTTCTTCGTGTCAAGTTTTCTAGTATGAATGGGCTGTCATCGGAGTGTACAAGCTTCTTTCGGTTTTGCCACCAGTTCTCTCAATCTACAAGCTTGGCAAAGCAGCAGATATGCCCGTGACGTTATCTCGCCTCGCTGGTAGGCGGTGGATTGTGACTACATTATCCTTCGAAAGGGGTGGAACCTCAAGTTTCTCCGATGGCGCATTATTTTAGCCAGCAAGTCCTCATCTTTTTGTCACTTCCAATCCATTAAATTCTAGGTTCGGTTGTCGGCCTCCTCCACTATAGATTGTCAACCTACAGATTCAAGTTTAGCGATATCGTTATCTCGAGTTCTCAAGTTTTGTTTAGCCTGCGATGCATTCTTTGACAGCCCGTTCATTTCTGCTGTGTACGGGCCAGGAGTTTGTCATACTGCTCACTCATGAACTGCAGCGAATCCTGAATGTTTCGACCGTTGCTTTCACTTCCAGTACCTGACTAGCTTTTTCATTAATGGTTTTGAGCCCTATTCTTATATCTGCATGTCAGAATCGCTGCTAAAACCGTTCAACTGGTTGTGAGTGCATTTTTGCACCATCTGCACGTCGCACAGCGCCAAGTTTTTGCAGTAGACTTCGCCCCTTGCTTTGGCAGTCTTTGCTGAAATACCAGCCCTATTGCCAATGTGGTATCTCCAGTCGCATTTACTAACATGCAATAGACACATCAGACTCAGTGAATGCTTCTTAGCCTTTCTGACACACCGCGTTAGAGAAGACATAGTCGCACTTTGGCAGCAACAGTGCCTCAGCAGTTAAACAAATTTGAATACAGTTATAAGGTCAAGATAAACACCAACCTGCAAAGATTACGCAGCGGGGCTCAGAAACATTGTCGGTGCTCGTGCTGCCGCTGCTGCCAATGTGACGGCCGGAGTGCGCAGCTTGCTTCTCATGGCACGGCCGGACTGGAGCAGCGG